>CM069451.1:37834933-38455826 GCA_035610835.1 Ophiura sarsii | reverse complement strand
TACGAAAGTACATGTAGTGTCATCATAAGTAGCCTAATGTTTGAAGTTGAAAGGTTGTAAGAAAATGTGCGCGAAGCGCACAAAAATTGGCATTTACACTCCAAAATAGCCTCTAAAATCACCCTAATCACCACCATCTTAGTTTAAAAAGTTACACAACCCCCCTGTTTAAGAATAAAAGGTTACATAACCCCCCCTATTTAAACATATGAAAGTTACATGACCCCCCCTATATTTTACCCACCCCCCCTCCACCATAAATAATGAACGGTCCCTTATGACACAATTCTCTTTATGATACTCTTCCTTTATTTCTGCTTGCATTCAAACTTAACCCCCTCTACGAGGATTGTGTTTTTAAAATTCTTCTTGTTTGAACATCACCAATGTAGCTCAGTCGGTAGAGCATCAGACTTGCACACACGGCGCGGCCCGGGTTCGATCCGCGGCGCTTGCGGAGACTGATTTTCCCCCACAAATTTGACCCGTTTGTCTCCCCTGATAGTTTAATTCAGAAAAACACACCGTGGAAGTTACAGTAGGATTAGACTGTGTGGGCCGATTGATTGTCATGGTTGATTATTATATCATATAACAGTATACGTGGATTTAGATTGGTTGTATTATATATCTACGTCAACCAAAAAAGTTTATACTTGCATATATTATATGTAATTATTAGGCCTACCTGCTAAATGAACCAATGTTTTCCTTACCTTCACAAAACAAGATAGACTCCGATCCGAGTGACTCTACGCTACGTTCATTGGCAATGAAGCAGACTTGTAGAGTGATGTTATAATGATTGCGTCCAGTCCGGGGTTTGCAACATCCTTGGACTGTCCTGTGTGCATTAGCAGATATCACTCACTGATACTATCGTATTTTTAACTTGTTATCTAGTCTATGTACTACCAAAATAGCAACGTCAATACTGCTACAATGGGATTTGAATCTATAAAAAAATCATAGATTAAAATTAAATATTTATTTGACTTTTCGTGATAAGTCTTGTGTTGGATGTTACAAAACAGCTCAATTATTGATTTATTGTATAAAGTGTCGTCCAAAGATTCGAAGACACGTCCGGCATAATACAATGAGTAAATTAAATAAAGTATATAAATTAGCCGGAGGAGTGGCGGCGGGTGCAAGTGTGGGGGAATGTTGCCCCCCCCCCCCCAGTCACGACCCTTACCCCAGTCAGCTCAAGCCACGCCCCATTTTGTTCCCCAAACAATCACACTTTTGACTTTAAATGTAAAAATACTTATAAAATTAATAGCTTAACATTAGTCTATAATGTCTAATCCAGAACAAATTAAGGTAATTTTAGGCAATGTATACAATAAAAGATAAAGTTTTCGCGCGCATATGTTGGTTTCCCCAATCAGATTTTTTCTTTCCACACAGGCTAAAGATGGTAAATAACGTCACACGACACCAATGACTGAGTATAAGAGTTTAAAGTTAGACACTTTTTAGTGAGTTAGACGCGTGTGTAAGTTAAACAAACTTTCGAGAATTACGTCTAGTTATTAACGATGTGTCTACAACTCAAAGTTAGACGCATGTTTAGCTTAAAACCGTGTTGTGTTTAACTACGTACGAGAGTATATTGCACTACTTTTGAATTGCAACCATTGATTTTTATCAAATGTGTATGTATCTAAATGCTTGTGCCAATATACGGGCCAATATACGGGCCAATATGTTGATAATATTTTTTATGTCACTGTTTATGCATGTTATGTGTATGGATGAATGAGAGAAAAAAGTTCTTAAATTACCACAAAACACATTAAGTATCACACACCTCACATGTTTATCAAATGATGGAAAATCAGAGGTGTATGTTATTCCATTTGTACATCAGGTTGTGGAAATCCTCAACAAATGACTAAGTCAAGCTAATTAGATGAGTAACTAAATATCTCAAGTTCTGTAAGCATATGTAAATAATAACATTTGGTATGATGGTTACCTGTGCTAAAGATGTATCTTTTAAACTAACAATCAGTTCGATATCTAATTAAATATGCAGATTAGCTAATTAAATATTCAAATAATATCACTGTTTTGACATGATTATATTCCTAAATATATTATAATATGTGTCACCATGTTTGACAAAAGTATATTGCACTACTTTTGAATTGCAACCATTGATTTTTATCAAATGTGTATGTATCTAAATGCTTGTGCCAAACCATCATTGTTTTGAAAATCCGAATAATTATATCAATAGATTCCTTGGAATGTGTAGCACTACATAAGATAGAATATCTACCTTTTCTTAAATTTGCCCAGCAACTATATCTCGAGTTATGGAAAACTAACTGTACTCATATACATTATTGTATATATTTGAAATATTTCTAGGAGGGTTAACTTTATCACAAATTAATATCAAGAACATTACAGATGCAGATGGTCGACTCGCAGAAGATCTGCAGATGTGATGAAAACAGACTGCGGTGTATCAACAGAGCATTCCTTGGATGTGGTTCATCACATTTTCGTAATACCTTCGTTTGTTTATTAATTATTTAACCTTACGGAAAAGTGTACTTTAGGTCCCAGATTCTAGGAGGTATACTAGCATCGTACCTTACTGGAACACCACCCAGTATCGTCCGATAAAGTCAGTGTTCCAGTATCGGTCAATACTGACATAAATTGTTCCAGTATCATCGGGCGATACTGGAACATAGTTATTTTCCTGGCTGAGCACAAGGATTCCGAAAACGTATAGTTTGCCCTACTTCCAATGTTTGGTCAACGAGTTATCGGGTAAAACTTGAACAGGTCTTTGATCTTTACATACGGGGTCAACATTTAAACTTGCTCCGGTTTTGGAAAAATAATATCTCATATTGTTCGTATGATCACAAGGATTCCAGAAATGGTATTTTGGCCAATGGGAATATTTTGTGTGGGTCAAAAGGTCACTACTAACCTATATGGAACCTGACCGTTTGACACCTTTATAAGGTACAACCAGAGAGATGTTAATACTAATTACACCTCCCTGGTACAACAGACACTCTAGGTGCTATAATAAGCTATCATTTCTGGAACCCTTGCAATCTGACGAACAATTTGAGATATCATGTTTCAAAACGTACAATATTGTGTGTGGAATTATGCAAACGCAAACGTGATCAAATTTTAGGGGGGGGGGGGGGGGGGGGGGGCTTACTTTTTTTTAACCCTTCATAATAAGTTGGTCCTGAAATGTCCTGAACTAAACTAAAGCCTGGCAGTTTTAAACTTCGACGGGTAACCCGAGATACTTACTGAAGATGATTTTTCAACTCCATCTGTTTGGGGGTTATATAATTTAGTTGTAGGCTGCCTAAAAATGTGATATTTAGGATTAGCTGCCATTGGTATCCGCGATTACGAACACCACTTCGAGTTGGCAAATTTATATTAGGCAAATTGTGGCCGGCATCGTCTGGGGCAGATCACGATACAGATCTAGTTACAACATACCGCCCTCACTCATCAATCTAGTCCGTTGGACGACAGGCTACAAATAGTGCATCCGGCCAATTAATTTTCCCGATGTTTTTTCTGATTTTTGTGCCCTAGAAAAAAAGAAGAAAAGCAGTCTGTATATTCTTTAATTTTGAAACGAAGGTAAAAAATACATGTATAGCGATATTAAGGGTGTGATACTTGTAACTTTGGCGTCTTTGCCTGCTTGAAATAACCATAGAACTAAGGTAACAAAACTAAAAGTAGTTAAGTTGAGGTGCCTAAACTAAACACTAAAACAGTGGTACAGTGCAGCCTAGTACAACAAATCATACTTAGTGATATTTGTCATCAGTTGGTATTATTCATCATAGGGTATTTTGCATGTTTCACTATCTGTCCCCATCCTAAGTATGACTCCTTCTAAATATGATTTTCGTGTTAATTTCTGTATCGCTTACCAGAGCTCAAAAACACACTTCTTTGTGCTTGTTCTTATCTACTCTTTCTCATCTATCTAGCCATTCGTTTAATATTTTGTACAAATGCAATATTCCCTTGAAATTTGAGGTGAAATTTTAAGCCAATTCACTTTAACGGCACTTGCGATGTTTATCGAAATCGGCGCCATGTTTTATTATAATAGACTCGTTTCAAGTTTATGTCAATACATTCGTAAGTTCGTAAAAAAGTGATGTGCGTATAAGATGTTGGCGATGGGAATGAGACTAAATTCACCGCGCAACTCATTTTGAGATGCACTCCATTCACTTCATACAGCAAATGAAATTGAAAGTTTCTCGCAATACAATTTCCCCATACGTTGGTAGGGGGGAAAAAAACCACCAACGTATGGGTTTCCTGTACTAAGTGCAGGCCATGATAATATTAATATTAATGATTATAATTATATAATTTAATATCATGAGTATCATGGTATGATACTTACTTCATGTACTTACTTACTTACTTGGATACTTGGAGTTCCTTGAGTATACCCTACCACAGGCGCGTACGCAGGCTTTTGTAAAGGGGTGTTTTAGAAATATTGATATAATTATTTAACTATCCACGCGAAGCGCTGGCCAGGACACGCTAGGTCGAGGGGCCCTCGACGCCAGAAGTTTTTTGAAATTCACGGTTGAAAATAACGTATTTCCTTGCATATTTTTGAACACTTATTGTAGGTTTTTTCTAAGTTCAACGTTGCAATTTCTCATCAGTAACTCATGTGTTAACACCAAATCTTAATACTTTAGACTGAGTTCGTTCAACCCTAAAACATCATTATAGGCTTACAGTAACTTAATCTGCAGGCATTAGTTTTACCGGCGATCTCATTGGTTCAATGTGTGTCACATGACACGGCAGTGGCGAAGCTAGGTTATTCATATTGGGGGAGGGCGAAAAATGAAAATGACCCGACAAGATTTTGTGAGTGAAGAAATGCGCGCAAAATATTTCGAGTTTACACCTATTTGTTTGCCCGATTTAGCTACATTTTTACTCTAAACAAGCTTGTACCAAAGAATATTGCATTTTGGGAAGACATATGCGCGCGTAGCGTGCAAACAAATTTCATCTGTGTACTTTGACCATGATTCCTTTGGTCAAATGAACCGACAGTGCCAATCTCAACCGACACGACATCAATATTGGTGGGTGGGGGGCGGTCGCCCCCTTCGCCCCCCCCCCCTCCTCTGGCTACGCCACTGTGACACGGGTTATTCTCCCTTTCAAGTTTAACAGACTGACAGAAAAAGCATCGATGCCTAATAATCTCTTCAATTTAGTTTCTTTTAGTTATCTATTTTTCTCTTTTCATTTTTATCCTGTCTTTTCCCTTCATATTCTCTTATTTTTCTTTTCACCCGGCTTGGAGGGGGTGTTTAATACACGTGATTAACCCTTTGAACCCTAGCTGTCCCCGCCTGTTTGTAACCCTCAAGAAAAGGGAACAGAACATTTTCGACTTTACATTTATTTGTGTTATGATTGAGGTACATTTCTGTTTTTAAACAAGCTCCTACTCCCAAACTATTCCATTTTTGAGACATATCCGCGCGTAGCGCGCGAAATCTTTTCGTTTGTGTACTTTAAACCATCATAATTCCATGATTCCTCTTGTCAAATGAACGGACAATGCCAATCTCAACCGACATACAGTCAATATTGGAGGGGCAATCCCCCTGTGACCCCCCTCTGGTTACGCCACTGCCTCTCCCCCTGTCTCCGTTGTCCAGGCCCCGCTCTTTCTTTTTATTTTTCCTTCTCCTTTTCCTCTCCTTTCCCTTCTCTTTTTCCTCTCCTTTCCCTTCCCTCTCCTTTCCCTTTTTTATTTTTTTAGGACAGACCCAAGGGGGGTGTTTCACACCCAAAACACCCCCCACCCCTGCGTACGCGCCTGCCCTACCACCACATAGAACAGTACTCTTTATAAATACTCTAGAGTCTAGGGATACATCGGCAGTCACAGCGAGGCCACAAGACATGCGCAATTGGACCAAACTGGCGACGGATCATATTACTACCACAGGCTGAAAAAGTAGGCAATACGGAAAGCTCCTTGCCGGGAAATTTGAGCATTTGGAGGGAAATTTTGGCATTTGGAGGGAAATGTTACTCTTTCATTAAGAAATGCATTCCATTTTGGAGGGAAATTTGGAATCGCTTGCTGGGGAAAAAACATTTTTTCAGGCCATGATTACTACTATACTAGCATGTGTAAAAATGACTTGAGAATAAAATAAAATGTGATATTCAAAACTGCTAGTTTCTGAAAGTTTCAAAAGGTTTCTTGCTGATTCAATGATTAACGTATTCAACACAGTCTAGATTTACTATCGCTAAATTCCCAGTTCTAAACTAAATTTCTAAATGTCATTTTTTAACCACATTCCATCATTCATATTGTCAAAGTATTCTCTACGCAATTCTGCAGTATTTATCGAAAAGCGGGGGGGGGGGAAACGTACCCAAAAAGTAGCATAACTTTCGAAAAACTGCCTCGAATTTCACGGAATTTTTTCCCACTACTTCGCCATTTCGTCTGTTTTCATTTGATGTAAAAATAATCAAGGTCTGATGACGTCATCATCGGAAAACATCGACAGACGTTCGGCCTCTCAATTCATTCATAAATCCAAGTCTGTGAAAAGTTTGGCCGGCCTCACAAAACACTGGCGTCATGTTGGCTGGCTGCTGGTGTACTCATTAGCATAATTTATCCAGATTCTATCCCTTGTGCAGTGTTCTACGTGACCACTGCATGTCTTCAATGGAGACTTTTAAAGAACGACCCATACACTTTACAGAGGAATACAAATGGTAGGGTATTCTAAAAAGCTTACCCGGAAAACTTGGTCGATCAGTCTTTTACTCTAGTGGGAAGGACTCTCAAATTACATTAAAATTACTCTTTTTTTTGTATATCAATTTGTGTTTTACAAAAAATTACATGTTGTTTTTTAAATATCAATTTGTGATTTGTGTTTTTGCATATCAAAATAACATAACACAAAACAATACTTACTGAAAACAAAATCATATAGCAAACAAAACTATAAACTATTAGTATCACTACCACGTGACACAAAATTATAGCAAACAAAACTATAAAGGCCAGTGGAAATGGATTGTTTGTCATGCCTGGTGGAGGTTTTAAAATGGGACGAGGTGACTATTCATTATTTGGATTTTTTAAAACCGCCAACGCACGCGTCTAGTTAATGAGCAGCGTGTGGGCGGGGAAATTCATGACCCATAGATAAAATCTCGGCCAATCGGATTACAGATACCACAACGCGTCAACTTCTCAAAGATGACACTGCTGTGACGCTGTTCTACAACGCACTTCCGTGTTTACGCTGTACGCAGTTGTCACAGAAAAAAAGTGCCAAACTTCTCTGACGCCGACTGTACTTGCTACCCATTTATTCGTTTATTGAATTGACTCTTTTAAAACAATGAAAGAAGTATTTTTAATGTGTTGTTGAAAATGTCAAAAAAATGTGTCTGAAATATTGCAACATCAATATATACATTTGAAATTTGAGTAGGTAATGCAAATATTTTAATTATAATTAACCATATTCCATGACACCACTGCCAATAACATCCCTTAAAATCAACAGGAAGAGATGCCTGGTATTTAGAGCCTCTAAACATTTAGATTTGCACTAGAAATGGTTTTCTATGGGATATCATTGATTTGTGTGTGATAACTGTCATAACTGTGTGCTATCACCTAGATATCTGGATGAATGGGTCTGGAGTGATAACCGCAATTTGCGCATTTAATTTAAGCATTAGGCTGCCCTTAAAGGTATATAATGTGATCTTTTCCAGGAAACGCCCTCAATCCTCGACAAAAAATTGAAAGCAGATTTTCTTGCAGATTTACATTTCTGATCATAAATCATACATACATTTTAAGTAACAGGGGGATATGATTCTTAATTACTTCAAAATCATGGTTTTAGAGTTTTAAAAAACTTGTTGGAGTCTGCGCCGACAACTTATTTTTACTCTAAATTCACTCTAAAACTATGCTTTTGAGGCAATTAGGAATCGTATCGCTCTATAACTTGGAATCATGATTTATGATCAGAAATGTAAATCTGCAAGAAAATCTGCTTTCAATTTTTTTTCGAGGATTGAGGGCGTTCCCTGGAAAAGATCACATAATATACCTTTAATAAATGATAGGTCATTCTTTAAAATCCCCATATAAAATGACAAATGGGATTGAATTTCGGTAAAATGAAGAATAGATTATGCCTCATTCTTTTAAAAGCCAGATCCAAATGGTTGAGGCATTAAGCTGCCTTTAAATGAATGAAAAAATGACCTTAATAAATGAAAAAATGCTCTTAATAAATGATGGGTCGTTCTTTAAAAAAAAGTCCAATTTGTTGAGATGTTAGAAAATATTTAACGCATACCGAATGCTATCCGACAATGCAACAATTCTAAAACACTCTCTCTACGCGCCATCGCCGCAAAGCCACAACAAATAACCTAGCTTTCATCTAGTGAGCCAGCTCATTTTCTGCTAAAGGTCCGCCTTCACCGCTTTTTAAAAGGGTGGAGCTTTGCACCGGCGAAGTCACAAAAAATAAACAACCTTTCACCTAGTGAGCCAGCTCATTATCTGCCACAAAAAAGCTTCGATCTAGAAAAATTCCCTTCATACATCCAGCTGGCGCCGTCACTATAGCCCGTGTACCATTACCCTGCATACACCTTCAAGTATGACCGGTACAAACGCAATGCTAGACATTGGGCAAAATCACAGAATTTAACTTCTGTTGGCAAAATACTTTTGTTCTCCTATGTTTGTGTACCAGAATGGCAAGCTGGAGAATCGGAAGACCAAAAACCGAGATTGACGTAGTTGAGTTAGCTCACTACGTGAAACTTGGATACACAAGGCAGCAGCTGGCAGATAAGTACAACGTGAGTGTTCGTACAATTGGTAGTACTTTACATGAGACAATCGGAAGACCTAAAACCGAGATTGATGCAGTTGAGTTAGCTCACTACGTGGAACTTGGATACACAAGGCAACAGTTGTCAGATAGGTACAACGTAAGTGTTAGTACAATTGGTAGGACTTTACGTGAGACAAGAATGCGGCTAAGTGACGTTAGGACCAGTTTATCAGGTGGGTACACAAAAAAGCCTATAGTTATTCCCATCTTGTGACACCCACAATGCATTGCGCCAACTCAAGATTTTTTCCCACGATGCATTTGGATTTCCCCTTATCGATACTAGTATCAATACGATCGATATATCGTTGAACTTTGTACCCCGATATTTCGATATCGTGGCTTTCTGTCACCATGACACGTACAGTATCGGAAAATCAATGGTTCCCCTGTCTTTTTGATTTTCCAATAACTGTGAGTAAGTTGTTTACTAGTCGAGCTCTTAGGTTTTAGAAATAAGAAAAATGAACACTGAGAACTAATTTATTCATTGATGTAAACAAGAATCTAAGAGCTTGTACGATGATGGCGCTATGAAGCCATGATTTTGTGCATGTCTATGGGAACCGAGAATCGGGGACCAGATTTACAGTGTTTTGCAAAAATGCAATGCATTGTGGTGCTGTCTTTAAAATCTTCTTTGGTTTCAACCAGAAGAAAACATGGAATTTGGGTTTATGTAAAACAACCTACCCACCTACCCTATTTTTTTAGCCAGTTACACCAATTTAACAATTTTAATGGCCAGGCTTTTAAAATGAGGTGTCACAAAGGGTTCTACCCACTAGTCATAAGGACCGCTAGTCATAAGGTAGGGTTTAGCGTTACGGTATTATGAATACTGAGCATTATAACTAGCGACCCTTAAAACTCGCGAGTTTGACCCGTCACAAAAGAGAGAGTAGGCCTACTAACTAACAAATTGTGGTTTTTTTCATCCATGTAAAATGCAGATGATGCCCTTGATGACATTGTTAGAGATGCTGTGAACCAGCATCCCAATTGGGGGTCAAATCTACTACAAGGCTATTTAAAGTCTACTAACATAGATGTACAGAGGGATCGGGTGAGAGAGAGTTTGTCTCGGGTAGATCCAGAAGGGGTTCAACAGCGGAATCCCAAGCATACTGTTTTAAAGAGAAGGGTTTATTCAGTGGAAGGACCCAATTCATCATGGCACGGGGGCGGTAACCATAAACTTATCAGGTTAGTTATTTTCTTCTTATTTTGCAAGTGTAGCATATAATGTGCATCAAGCGCGTACGAAGAAATGTAAACTTATGGTCATCACTGCTGGGAATTTCTGGTATTTGTGTACCCGGCAGGCCTCAAATTTCATCATTTTAGGGGCACGGCCACTTTGGCCTTAAGAATATACCATTTCGAAGGGCACCGAGGCCATGTTCTGGGGCACCAAGGCCAAACCAAGATTTGAATCAAAGGCATTAAGGCCATTTTATGATTACGTTATTTTTAAACCCTAATTTTACATGTAAACCTCACTAGGACTAAGTATCGGAACACCCGACCGGGAGCCAAAAGGGCACACACGGCCTCTGTTAAAAATAGGGCACGGCCATTATGGCCGTGAATTTTTTACTGATCCGAGGGCATCGCGGCCAGATGCGAGGGCATCGCGGCAATGGCCGCGATGGCCGCGATGTAATTTGAGCCCTGGTACCCGGGTACCCGACCCCCCCCCCCCCCAAAAAAAAAAGGGTTTTTGTTTTTTTTGATCAATTTTTTTTTTCAATTAAAAAAAAAAATCGGGAGTACACATTTTGTTACCTAAACGACCTCGATTGACCCCATACATAACCCTCATGTGACCCCATATCATTTCCATGTAACCTCTATCTTGGTGTCACACTCACAATTAATTAAGAAATATTTTCATTTTTCTAAACAAATGATATCACAAGCATAAGCCCACCTAAATTCCCAGCCTTAGTCATCACTAAAATGAATTTCATTTTAATGCAGAGCATATCTCGTTTTCTCTCAAGCTTGTTGAAGCCGGTTTTGGCCAGTAAGTGTTTAGATTAAAACCAGTCAAAATGTGATTTAAACTGGCCGATCTAAACACTGTGGTCAGAACTCGAGAATGTGATTTAAACTTGGAAGGCCAGACCTGATATTCGTCTCAGGGCCAGACCAGTCTTAACACTTTCCACGCGGCTATTAGTTTTACCATTATACGAAACAGATTTGTCAGAAACCTCCCCAATTTTCTAGATCTATCTCTAGGATTACTGAACCAATACTATAGTCTATTTGGCCATTACGAGACAGTGACGTAGCTGCGTATTCTAATAATTGCAGCACATAACACGCGCCTACTCGAAGCGCTGTCGTATACATACAAGTTTTTAAAAGTGGGAAGATGCATATGTATTCGTAAAAGCTGTGTCTATTAACTTAAGTCACTGTCCAGAGAACGCCAAATAGAGTATAGGCATGTTAGTACTTATTTCAAGGCATATCTCATGTTGATTCCAAATCTGGTAATTGAATTCAAGAATTTTGACAGTTTTAAACATTTTGTGACATTTTGGAATGTCGTCTGCAGACGCCTGCCGCATGGAAAGTGTTAAACAGTACCATGAAAATATGGAAGAGTAAGGTCAGGAATTGGCGTGCAGTGGTCAGAGCTCGAATCACAGACCTCTCGAACCACAATACCATCCAGCTGCCACCCAGTACTTGTCTTTATAAATGTCAAACATACACATAAAATACAAAAGTATCTTTTTCACAACTGTAAAAATAGGCTGTAGTGGCTTCACAACCACCCCCCACCCCCCAACTCTATCGTTCCCAGATTATCTCCTACGTAGATATACCCCGGTTGGGGCTTGCTTTACCCTCACCCCGTCCCCCCACCTTCGTTGGGAGTTGCAAGACCGCCCCCCCCCCCCCCCCCCCAAAAAAAAAAAATCACCTATATTTAGCCTCTTACCATGTGACATCACATCATCGCTGGAAATTTAGAAATTTGTTCCAATTTTTTACTGGTATGTATGTGTATTTTATGTGTAAAACGTGTTTGCAGCACACTGACATATGTACAGAAGAGAACAATGGGGTTGCCTACTCGTAAGGCACATAAAATAGCCACTTCATTATGGGAGGCTTAGGGCAAAGGACTAGCAATTATGTGTAAACCTGTGTATTTATTGGGTATCATATACATGTATTATGTGTTTCTGGTGGTAAATTGTTTCAATTTGCAAAGTGAAATACACATGAAATACACATAAAATACAAATACACATGAAATGCACACAATATTTTGTTTTCTTAATCTTAACACATAAAGTACACATATTATATTTAAGGTGTTCAAAGTTTTCCAATTCCCTCATCCTCTTTTCGTCCTCTTAAATGAATGGCTCCAGGTACAGTAAACTTTAGAGAGCATCAAAGTAGGGGTCGCATTCTGACGCGTCTGCGCGTCCTAGACCTCTCACTTTCTTATAGTGACGCGTCAAGTATCAAATTGGAAAGACTTGTGGGTCCCGATCAAAATTGAAGGGACCCCTTAAATTTGACGATGTATGGAAATGGAAACATTAAGAAATTCTGTAAATTACATATCCATCCTTTGCTCACAATATAAATTCATTAAAACTGTCCATACAAAAGTAAAATTTTCAAATACCCAAACTTCAGGAACCCTCAATTTCTTGGGGGACCCCTTAAATTTGTTTTTTGAAGTCCTACAGGGTCCTGAAAAATGTCATGGGACCTCTCACATTTTTAATACAGTGCTATCCCTGCATCAAAGGCATCTCTGCCGAGCTCAAGTATGTGGTGAAGGAGCCCCTATGTACTAGCTTAAATGGCAGCTTTTTGTCTCGCCTGATGTAATCAGAAAGAGACTATGTTATCACTATTTCTGTCCGGCGTATGGCGTATGCCGTCCGCCGTCCGCCGTCCGCCGTCCGCCGTCCGCCGTCAGCCGTGTGCTAAGAAATACCTTTGTGACGCGATATCTGGAGATCCGTAAGGCCTATTGTGATGGGACTTGGTGGAGGGAAGGGGGGTGGTGCGTTCTGTTGCTGATTGATTTTTCAAGGTCATCGGGGGTCATTCAAGGTCATCGGGGTCAAATATGCTTAAAACTTTTGAGACGCGTTGTGACGCGATATCTAGAGATCCGTAAGGCCTATCTTGATGGGACTTGATGTCAGGGAAGGGGGTGGGGTGTTCTTTTGCTGATTAGATTTTCAAGGTCATTGGAGGTCATTCAAGGTCATCGGGGTCAAATATGGGGTCAAATAAGATCCGTAAGGCCGATCTTGATGGGATTTGGTGGAGGGAAGGGGGTGGTGTGTTCTTTTTGCTGATTACATTTTCAAGGTCATCGGAGGTCATTCAAGGTCATCGGGGGTCAAATATGGGGTCAAATAGATCAGTAAGGCCTATCTTGATGGGATTTGGTGGAGGGAAGGGGGGTGATGTGTTCTTTTTGCTGATTACATTTTCAAGGTCACCAGAGGTCATCGGGGTCAAATATGGGGTCAAATAGATCAGTAAGGCCTATATTGATGAGATTTGGTGGAGGGAAGAGGGATGGTGTGTTCTTTTTGTTGATTAATTTTTCGGGGTCATCGGGGGTCAAATATGGGGTCAAATAGATCAGTAAGGCCTATCTTGATGGGATTTGGTGGACGGAAGAGGGATGGTGTGTTCTTTTTGTTTAATTTTTCGGGGTCATCGGGGGTCAAATATGGGGTCAAATAGATCAGTAAGGCCTATCTTGATCGGATTTGGTGGACGGAAGAGGGATGGGGTGTTCTTTTTGTTGATTATTTTTTCGGGGTCATCGGGGGTCAAATATGGGGTCCAATAGATCAGTAAGGCCTATCTTGATGGGATTTGGTGGACGGAAGGGGGGTGGTGTGTTCTTTTTGTTGATTCATTTTTCGGGGTCATCGGGGGTCAAATATGGGGTCAAATAGATCAGTAAGGCCTATCTTGATGGGATTTGGTGGACGGAAGAGGGATGGTGTGTTCTTTTTGTTGATTAATTTTTCGGGGTCATCGGGGGTCAAATAGATCAGTAAGGCCTATCTTGATGGGATTTGGTGGAGGGAAGGGGGGTGGTGTGTTCTTTTGGTTGATTAATTTTTTGGGGTCATCGGGGGTCAAATATGAGGTCAAATAGATCAGTAAGGCCTATCTTGATGGGATTTGGTGGAGGGAAGGGGGGTGGTGTGTTCTTTTTGTTGATTAATTTTTCGGGGTCATCGGGGGTCAAATATGGGGTCAAATAGATTAGTACGGCCTATCTTGATTGGATTTGGTGGAGGGAAGGGGGGTGGTGTATTCTTTTTGCTGATTAAAATTTCAAGGTCATCGGAGGTCATTCAAGGTCATCTGGGGTCAAATAAGATCCGTAAGGCCTATCTTGATGGGATTTGGTGGACGGAAGAGGGATGGTGTATTCTTTTTGTTGCTTAATTTTTCGAGGTCATCAGAGGTCATCTGGGGTCAAATAAGATCCGTAAGGCCTATCTTGATGTGATTTGGTGGAGGGAAGGGGGTTGGTGTGTTCTTTTTGCTGATTAAATTTTCAAGGTCATCAGAGGTCATCTGGGGTCAAATAAGATCTGTAAGGCCTATCTTGATGTGATTTGGTGTAGGGAAGGGGGTTGGTGTGTTCTTTTTGTTGATTAAATTTTTCAAGGTATTACATCCCTTGCATTAACTACAATGCATACCTCTGTGACAGTGCTACATTGTATCATATGTTTCATCATCATTTCTTTCAAGTCACTTTTGATGAACAGGCGAGACGCGCCGTTCGAGAACCGCCTTGTTTATCAAACTGGCTGAAAAGACATTCATATCCCCTCCCAAACATTTTTTTTTTTGTCCACGTCCAACCGACCGTGTTCTATAGTCCCGACCATGTAACTTCTTTCTTCCTACATGTATGTTGCCATTTCCAAGAAATACTGGCTTGGATTTCAATTGCCCTATTCCCGCTACAGTAAAACGGGAACATGGACTGTCTATGCTTCATTTAGACATCCACCCTGTTATATGTCTCTTCAACTGGTTTATCATTTCAGTACAAGTGATCAGAACCAGAGACACCACAAGGAAGAGAAAAAGCATGATAAAGAGCGGAGTAATTGTGAGATAGCAATGCAGCAATCCAAGCCTGGAAGTCCAACTAGAGATGGGGATACAGTACTGAGAGAGGGACAGACCAAGAAAAAGGTCAACACTGCCCTCTATACTGCGACCATGGCGAAGGCAGAACAAAGCTGCAGTGCACAGTCCACCAACCCAATATTTGTAAGTGAGCAAAATAAATGTCTTTACGAAATTGGTATATCCTTGATGTAAGACATTCATAAGTTAGTCTAGTGTCAAGAATAAATCTGTATGATCCTTTAATCCGTCAATAAAGGATTTTGGGCTAGTTTAATTCCATGCTGTCAAACACCGAGGATAAATTGAACTTTCTTGTAGAATATCATCACAAACAGTGTCAAGATTGATTCTCAACATAGGAATTGGTCAGGAATCATATTAAATTTGATTTTTGCTTGTGTAAACTTTCCAAATTTTACTTGGTGGTTCATCAGATTCAACACAAATCCTTTCTGAGACTCAAATCATGGATTTTCACCAACTGTTTATTGGTCATCCTGGTTCTTAACATTTATTTTTCTGTACAACTTATGCACATTTTGCAAGAATTAGGTCACATGGAACAAAATAAAAACAATTCTGCCATTATGTTTTAAGGTCAAATTCTCAGTGGCATCCCAGAGGGGGGCCTGGGGGCCTAGTGGCCCCCTGAAATAACCCCGTCGGTACACACGAGCTTCCGTCTTCCGTCGGTACATTTCTGATTTTGACCATGCAATTTTTTTTCCGGTTTTGAGGATAACGTTACTCCTAGGCCCCCCCCCCCCCCCCTTATCAAGATTTCAGCTGCTGATGGGGAAAAAATTCAGCAACTTTACAATTTTTATTTAAAGTCTGTAAAAAAAATTGTCGGTACATCATGACTTTCGTCGGTACAACTATGCCGTGGCCCCTCTGTTTCCAAAAGCTGGGTACGCCACTGCAAATTCTGACCATGATAAATTGGATAAATTGTACTGGCAGTGGCTAAACTCTGGCTAAGACCCTGACTCAGTATAAGTTTCAAATCTCAATAAAGGTAACAACAATTTCTTTTCTTTTCTTTTTTGCTTTCTGACACAGAAAATTAAAGACATGAAACTCAAGTCTAAGTATTCTTTAGACATGATGCCTCCTGTTAGACATCCATATCTTTGCACATATTGCACCAGATATTTCGCACAATTTGACGAGTTCATGCGGCACAAGCGTCGACACATCAAATATCTGCAAAAATACTGGTTGCAGAACAAGGACAAATCGGCATTAACGAAGACAAACTACGAGATCATGTGGGACCAAAACCACGCTGTGTGGGGTCCAGATGCAATAACTCTTTTTTTCACCCGATGGGACACTGGCGTGGACGGAGAGAACACAGAACGGAAACAGTTTAGACTGTTCAAGTGTTTGTACTGTGACAAGTGTTTCAAAAAGAAGTGTAATCTTACCACACACGTGAAGTATCACGTTGGCGATCGCAAGTACAAGTGCAGTTTTTGTGAGCGCGCCTTTGTGCAGAGAAGCGAGGTGACCAATCACGAGAGGACACACACAGGGGAACGGCCGTATCCGTGTCGCTACTGCGATAAAAGTTTCCGCCAAAAGAGTTACGTGACCACTCACGAGAGGACCCACACTAACGAAAAGCCATTCCAATGCCGATATTGCGAGAAACGTCTTACCCAACGACACAGTTGGATAGAGCACGAAAGATTGCATCGTGGTGAGCGGCCGTATCCGTGCACGGACTGTGATAAATCATTTGTGTCGCAAAACGCCCTCCGACATCACGGAAAGAAACACTCTGGATTCCGTCCCTTTCAGTGCTCACTGTGTGATAAACAGTTTACCGTCAAATACAAGTTATCGCGTCACGAAAAACTTCATACCGGTAAGAAACCTCACATGTGCGACAAATGTCCGAAATCTTTTGCGGAGAAATCCAACCTGACTCGACACTATCAGAGTGTCCACACGCAGGAGAGACCATACAAGTGTAGCCACTGTGAAAAAGATTTCTCTGAGAAGGCGAATTTGGCTCGCCACATGCGGCAGCACACCGGCGAGCGCCCGTACAAATGCAAGCATTGTAGAGCAACATTTGTGTCGAGCGATAGATTGACCTCTCACGAGATGAAACATGAAGGGAACGAGCCTCATAAATGCAGTCATTGTAGCAAAGGATTCGCGTGGAAGAGTGATTTGACTCAACATGAACGTATACATACGGGAGAGAAACCCTATTCATGTAGGTATTGCAAGAAATCGTTCACCCAGAGGAGCAATCTGAATAGACACGAACGGATGCACGCTATTGAGCTAGGAGAGCAAGAATAAACAGTTATCTATGAATTACATGTATAAAGGCGCTTTCTGTTCTACACAGGGGTAGCATTAAGGCCCAAACATCGGGGTCTATTTTTCACCCCTCATGCAAAGAATCCATAAATGGGGAGTGAAAATAAACTTTAAGGGGTGAAATATATTTTTTCATAGGCTACAGGTCCAAAGGTTTCACTCAAAATCTTTCAAAAAGTCCCAAAATGAGGGATGAGAATATGTGAAAATTTCATTTGGAAGGGTCATTCACCCCAAATTGGAGGTTAATGCTACCCCTGGTACTACATGTTGTACTTCATATAAGATGTTTAATGCCTTCCTTTGTGCAGTGACGTCAGTATTAGCGGAAGTTCACTTTGAGGCCCAGCCATGCATGAAGTCTTTGATAGAACAAAGTGCACTATATACACTTTATTCTACCATGTAATTGATGCATGCCTGAGAGCTTAATATCACTTTCCACGTGGCTATTGGTTTTACTATACAGAACAGATTTTTCAGAAACCTTTCCCAAATGTCAAGGTCTATCTCAAGGATTTACTGAACCAATACTAGACATGTTTGTACTTATTTCAATGCATTTTTCATGGTGATACCAAATATGGTAATGAAATTCAATAATTTTGACATTTTTGAAACATTTTGTGAAATTTTGGAATGTTGTCTAAAGACGCCTGCCGCATGGAAAGGGTTAATTACACTATCTCCAAATTTGGTTGGCTGGAGTGGGGTGCAAGCTTCATGGATCCAGTCTGTTGGCTATACAGTCCCCAAAATAAGTAACTGACCATGACCAGGAAATTAAACTCCAAAACTATTATTTTTAGCTCCAAAACTATTATTTTTAGCTCCTATGTAAAAATATTAAATATAACGTTGACAATTTCTTCTCTTTAATTTGAGACATCGTTCACATAGATCGGTTATTAATTGAGATTGCTGCGTTGAAAATGATAGAACAAAGTGCACTTTATATTGACTACCGCCCGCCCTGTGCGTATAAACATTCAAGGCCTAAATTAACTAACTCCCGTAGCGCAGCGTATTTCTCCAATATTTGCCCGCTCGCGTGTGTAGGCGTGCGTGGGTGTAGTGCGTGTGAGCGTTTATTTTGCACGGCGCACAACGACGCGTTATGTGTTAGGCGCCGAATGCATGGTTGCAATACGCATGAAGATAAACAAAACAAACACGGCCCGTATCCATGGATTTTCATGGTTTTTTACTCATATCTCGGTCAATTCTGTACGGTTTTCAGCCATTTATAGTTTATAACACTCACATTATAATCATCTTTTATCAGTGCAAAGTTCACGGCGTTTAGTTGCAAACTGAGAGAGCCTTTATGGATACATACATACATACAACATACGGCAAATTATAGTAAGATAATATAAATGACAGCATTTATAAGGCGCTTAATCCAAAATGACCAAAGCGCTGTACAAAACATTTAAAATTACAGTCATGATAATAATTACAATATTACAGGATTATTAAAACTATTAAAAAGCAAATACTGCCCTCATACCACTTAACATTTTTATACACAGGAAGGTGTGACAGGTATGTGTATGGGCTGCATTGATCAATTGAAGCAGTCCTCATCTTACGATCGATGAGTTGTCACTACCAGTTAATCAATAATTTGCCTGTTGCTTTAGTCAGAGGCTGCGTGTTGACGAAAAATATGTTAAAATGAAAAACGGACTTTGTTTTGGTTTTGCATAGGCACATGACTGAGTTACTATTCATTCAATCTTCACCTGTAATATCTCAAATTAAAGAAGAGATATTTCCTTACAAATTTATAATTTAATATTTTTATGTAGGAGCTACATGTTTATCACTTAGTAGCTATAAATAGATACAAATGCTGTAATCTGATTGGTACATAGCCATTTAGCAACCACGCAATATATAAGCGTATTGCGTTGTAATCAGCTGTTCCAACAACGCAATATATTTGGTATTGCGTTGTTGGTTGAATAACAGCTCTGATTGGTTAAATAGAGATTTGGGTTGATCCATTATCATTTTTAGGGGTTGGTGGTGGTGGTGATGGATAGGGTGGCCGTAGATGTTGGGTTATCATGGGTGCGAGGGGAAGGGGGGGGGGGGGGGGGTAGGGGATTGACCTGTCTTTTTGGTGGTTCCAGTTGTCATTTTTATGGTTCCCAGTGTTTTGGGTTCCGATATGTTTTTAGTGCTCAATAAATATGTTTAGGGGGTTGGGCTGGGGTGTGGTGAATAAGGAAGGGGGTGAGTTGACAAAATGGCCTTTTTTGGTGGTTCCCAGTGTCATGTTGGGGGTTCCCAGTGTTTTGGGTTCCAGGATGTTTAAGTGCTCAATAAATATATTTTGGGGTTGTGCTGGGGTGTATAGTGAAAAAGGAAGGGATGGGTGACAACATGTCTTTTTAGGTGGTTCCCAGTGTTATTTTGGTGGTTCCCAGTGTTCTGGGTTCCAAGTTGTATAAGTGCTCAATAAATATATGTGTTGGATTGGGCTGGAATGTGGTGAATGAGGAGGGGATAGATTGTCAAAATTGCCTATTTTGGTGGTTCCCAGTGTTTTGGGTTCCGAGATGTTTTTAATAAATATATATGGGGGGGGGGGTTGTGGTGAATAAAAAGGGGTTGGTTGACAAAATAGCATTTTTTTTATGGTTCCCATTGACATTTTGGTGGTTCCTAGTGTTTGAGACACTGGGAACAACCAAAATGACACTGGGAACCACCAAAATATCATATTTGTCAATCCTCCATCTCATACCGCCCTTCCATAACCCAACACCAATAACCACATGTGTACCCATCCACATATATGCCAACCCCTAACAAATCTTATGGTTTTAACCCCTCAAATGATAATGGATCAATCAAAAACTTGATTAATCCAATCAGAAGCTACTACGCAATACCAAATATATTGCGTTTTTCCTAAGTGATAAATTCGTTATCCCCTGTTTGATAACGCAATACGGTCGATACCTATGGTTGGGTAACATATCACATTCGGCCTCCGGCCTCATGTGATATGGCACCCAACCATAGGTATCTTCCCGTATTGCGTTATCAAACAGGGGATAACTAATAATATAATTGTGTTGGAGTTGAGAGCATATTTATTCACTGGTCAATATTTTTTTTGAGGACTGTATAGAATAGTTTATATGAAATCAGCATATTTTTGGCATATTTTCAACACAAAGTTCTCTATGCTACCCAGCCTGTTTACCATACATGTTTCTCTAATGCACTGTGTTTAAAGACTAGACAAATCCATCTTATTCAGATTAGAAATGCTGCAATAAACAATTTAATAATCACTAACATCGCTGCACAGAAGAAGCTAAGCTTTTATGAATGTCATGCTGCATGATAATTATTTTAATTTCATGCTGTAGGCTATGTGTGTGCAGCCTTATACCAAGTATAAACAGAACATACAAATAACAAATCTCTTTTGGAATGTTGTAAAAATGGTACTGTGTAAATTTCGCTAGCACCAGGCATGTTTGGGATGGTCGGGATCAATGGGAATTGGTATAGCTGTTTTCTGTTTTGATACAAACTAAAATTAGAAATATAAGTGAAAGTATACTTTAAATATTTTGTAGTATCACTAGGTACTGTAAAAGTGTAAATTTCTGCGCGTGTAAATTTTCACGTTTTGCACACTTTGAACAATTTAGCTTATTTTTATTTTTGCAATTTTTAACTTCCTTACATACACCTACATACAAAATGAATATATTTGCATGTTTGTTTTTATTTTCGCGCTTACTGATTTTGGCACGAAAAATAATTGTAGCGCGAAAATTTCCACTTTAACAGTATTATTTTTACACTGCATACTATAATAATACATTCTCTTTAGTGATGGTTCCTGTTGTAAGATCTTGATCCAAAACACAATAGCTTCAAGAAATAATTCTGGGTAAACCAACCTTGATATCTGTGGTCAAACATGTATGTGAATAGGTAGTGGAAGAAACCCTTAATTAATATTTCGTCAGTCTGCTTCGATAATTGCCAAACTCATTTTTTCTAGTTTTTAGAAAACAACAAAAATATGAAAAGTGATCGAGTTAGGCAATTTAATCGAAGCAGGCTCGCGATATGTTGAATAGCACCATGAATAGTGCAAGTGAATTCCAACAGAAGCAGTCACTGTTGGATAGAATTAGGTTGGAGATATACCTTTAAGTGAAATGTGGCTTGTTATAGGCCTAATACGAGTTAATATGACCCATTTTAAACATTTGACATAATTATTACAATCTGCCTAATTCACAAGGCTGACTGAGGCAGAATTTAAATTGTGCTTTTATCAACACATGATTGGTCAATGACTTGGCATTATTACAGCATGTGCATAATGCAATGAAGTCATGATTTATGCAAGAAGCTCAATTTCGCTGAAAAGTGAGTTAGGCAATTATGGAAGCAGGCTGCATGGTATCCTGTTTCCTTATTTTCTTTGTAAAGTGCAATTTAATTTATTTAGATAACCCGTAAAATGGAGCCCTCACTCGAAGATACCAGATGATTTGAAGAGAAACGGCCTCCCACCCGGTAGTGCTAGTGGTGTTTGGTTAGGCACACACACAAAAGATTGTTGTATTGGCGTAACCCGCCCGACCCTAATTATATTTTTGCAAAAGAAAATTGTTAACAAATTTTAACAAATCCCTTTTTTAAGCGATCTTTGGCGCTCCTCATCAAAAACTTGAGTTGTTTGACAAAGTTTTTTTGGTTTTTTTGTTTGTGATTTATTTGACTCTGTGAGATCAAATTTGGAAATCTGCTTCCAATTTATAGATTTTTTAATTTTTTAATTTAATTTTCATCATAAAACAGGTTCCTATTGGGTTCACTTGTGTACAGTTGCGATCGTAACATAGTGAAAAAACACTCAGAAAATAAGTTGTTTATTAAATTATTTTAACCCATTAAAGGCATATTATGTGATCTTTTCCAGGGGGCACCCTCTATTCATGATTTTTTTTTAGAAAGTAGATTTTCTTGCAGATTTACATTTCTGATCATAAATCATAAACATATTCAGAGTTACAGAGCGATACGATTCCTAATTACTTAAAAATCATGTTTTCAAGCGTCTCAACTTGTTTTTTTGTTTGGCCTTATGCCATTAACATTTATGAGATGGGCCAGTGCTATTTCAAAACACCTTGACAAATGTGATCAAAGGGAATAGATTCTTTTGTCTTTATATGATCACCTTTTTTGTTGTTGTATTAATTGAAAATTAAATCATATAATATTCACTCAAAAGTGGTTAAAATATTGCAAAAAACTAATAGAACAACTCTTCCTGTCTTTATGTCTTTTGATCAGAAAACGATCTCCATTATTTCATTTGGTCAACGACTTCAATTTTCTGGTCGGGTATTAACTATTATTTGGCGCTTTTCCCCTATACATTGTGCTAAATTGGCTATTTCACTGTTCATGAAGCAAATAAGTTGAAAGAAAGTAAAATCTTGGATTAGCTTTATTTTAAGTGCAATAAGTCATGTCAAGTTGACATATAAAGGGTTCAAAAAAGTAAGTCCCCCCCAAAAAAAAAAATTAGATCACATTTGTTTGCATAACTCACATACAATTGTATGTTTTGAGAAATTGAAACGTTTATAAAAAGGGAAAACGCTTGGCTACCAATGGAAAGTTTTCCCTTCCCAATATCATGTTCACTTTTTCCAAAACATTCGCATTTCCCCAAAATGTTTTCAGAAAAAGTGGCACTTTTCAAAATTGTATGCAAGAAAGTTACAAAAATGCCTCCAGTGCTTTTATAAAATTCATTTAAATTGTCAAGTTACCTATATATGTGACGCGATCTGTGAAAACCCGTCGGATGTCGCAAAATTTGAACTAGGGATTATGGGTAAAATCAACAAACAAACAAAAAATAGATTTTTATATTTTTAAGATTTTTTTAAAGAAAATTAAATTCCAATACTTTGTGTCATCATATTTCATGAAATATCACCTTCAAAAACTTACTTAAGTCACTTATATTATTAACCTATAATGTTATTCTATTAAATTATGTATCTTTTTTGGCCTGTTTTCATGATTTCTTGTTTTGTAGCTTTTTATGACATCACAATCATCATTCACTCATAACTTTTTTTGTAATGATCGTAGAAAAATGATTGAAACAGTTCTGTAATCAGCACAGTTAAAGCTTTCTTATGATATAAATATCTCCAATATGAAAAATGCCACCATGTGGCTGGTTTTCACAGATTGCATCACATATCGTTAAAAAGTCCCACTTTCAGAAAACATCATTTTGAGGAAATGTAATTGTTGTGGGAAAAGTGAACATGGTGTCGAAAAGGAGAGAGTTTGTGTGGGTAACCAAGCGATTCCCCTTTTCGTAAGTGTTTCAATCTCTCCAAATGCCTCATTGTGTGTGGAGTTATGCAAACAAACTCGTATAGGATCTTAAAAAAGTGCCACTTTTTCTGAAACATTATTTTGGTGAAATGTGACCATTTTTGGGAAAGTAATAATGATATTGAAATGGGGAAACTTTGTAGGGTAGCCAAGTGTTTTTGTTTTTTATAAGTGTTTCAATCTCTCGAAACGTCCAATTGTGTGTAGTTGTATGCAAACAAACGTGATCTTATTTTAGGGAGGGACTTACTTTTTTTAACCCTTTATCATCGAATGTTGAACCCCTCAAAACCCTATTTTTGTGCAATAAGCCCTTTTTTCGACCAATTTTCATGATTTGTATCATTACTGTTAGTACACAAAAGTACCCAGAGGGTGATGTAAGTTGCAGTCTTTAAACTATTCTTAATCTTAATGTAAATTATGAAAGCATATGTGATGCGATCTGTAAAACCCGTCGGATGTCGCAAAATGTGAACTAGGGATTATGGGTAAAATTTAAATTAAAAAAACTTTTTTTAAGATTTAAAAAATAAAATAAAAAATCCAATACTTTGTGTCATCATCTTTAATGAAATTTCACCTTCAAAAACTTACTTTTATTATTAACCTTATAATGTTATTCTATTGAATTATGTATCTGTATTGGCCTGTTTTCATGATTTCTTGTTTTGTAGCTTTTTATATGACATCACAATCATCATTCACTCATAATTTTCGTAGAAAAGTGATTGAAACAGTTCTGTAATTATCTCAGTTTTAGCTTTCTTATGATATAAATATCTCCAATATGAAAATGCCACATGCGGCGGGTTTTCACAGATCGCATCACATATTAGTGGCTGCTGTGTAAAGTATTTATTATAAAAACTGTATATCATGAAATAAATCATTAACAGCGCAATTAGATATTAACCATCAATATATGTACTTATTTTGTTGTGTGATATGGCTTTACTTGATTTCAAATGGGACAGAGGCTCTGAGCCACAAAACATTGAATTATATCCTAGACAGTGTATGAAATAAGAAAAGTTCAGGGTGTCCCAAAAGTTTCGAAAACCTTTTCAAATATTTATGTTCCCTGATCAATTATTCGCAGTATAAAACCAGGGACAATCAAATGAAGGGACAAGAAACGGCCTATTGTATCGTTACATCATCGCATTCAATTACAGAACATGCGAGTTGCGGGTGTGTTTTTATTCAAGGAACTCAAAGGTCAAAATATAATCTTTCGGAAAATGATCAAAATATATTTTTCCAAAAAACTTAGGCCTAGGTCAAACTGAATACCATTTATACGTGATTTGTTCAAAAATAACGTTCTAGTGTTAGTAATAATCGGTATATTTGAGAGAAATGTGATAATTTTAGATTTATAAAAAATGTGAAAACATGCTAGAACAAAGTAATTAATATTTTTCCTGGGAAGTGTAAACTATAGACATTTTGTTCCTATTGATTCCAATATCCAAATTAATCGGAAAATGATGTTCTTTGATGATATATATTTGCATAGAGTATAGTAGTTCAGTAGGAATTGCACAGGTATGTAGTCAAGTGGATATCTAAACAATTATGAAATGACTGTGAAGTAGGGTACAAATGCAATTTTATTGCTGAAAATGATACATGAGGGAGGATGTCTAGATTCAGAATATTTTTATTGACGTCAAGCCACGCTCTTTTCGATAATGTTATAATTATGACAAATATAGTTTGTCTTATAAACATAATATCATGTTTGGTATCAAATTAAAGCGGTTGACTCCTGGAATACATATAAAATGATAATAATAAATACATAAAAAAGTCAAAAGAGGTCAAATGTGATTAAAATGAATTTGAACCTGAATTATTCATACAGGTCATGTCACCTGTAATTTCATGTCACCTGTAATTTTATGTCACCTGTAATTTCATGTCACCTGTAATTTCATGTCACCTGCAATTTCATGTCACGTACTATACAACGCCATATCCTGCCTGTCAATTTGAAGATGTGATACTTCATTCATGGTACAAATAAAACTGTCAACTGTTTGTTAGTAATAGATTTGAGATTTGTAATAGAGTTAGAGGCATCAGCACACTGATAATTATTTGTTTTGAAAACGTTCAAATATTTAATACAAGTAGATTGAGACTATGGTCTTCATTATTTGTGATTATTTTGATTAATTAAAACCGTGCCTTGTTGAAGGGCTACAGTATAATACTTTATCAAACATAACAATTCCACCCTCAGAACATAAGAAACCCCTATACTGCAGTTACCAGTATTCTCATTATATTGCTTCTCCACTGATTTTCGTAAGGACATATGAATAGTTGCGTACATGCATGTAAATCTATATTAGGCCTACATTTATTTTGAAACAAACAAGCAAAGACTTATATTTTGAAATTAACAACATTGAGAACAGCTTTAGACACTAAAATACTCAGATAACGATTGCGTCATAGACCGTGCTTTAATTTTATACCAAACACGATATGTTTGTGTTGCAAATACATTTGTCATTATAACAGTGGCGTAGCTAGTTTTTTCATAATGGGGGGGGCAAGAAATGAAAGTTAACCGACAAGATAGTCTAAGTAAAGAATTTCGCGCGTAGCTCGCGAATTTTTTTCGACTTAACACTTATTTTTGCTATGATTATTGAGGTACACTTTAGCTCTAATTAAGCTCCGTTGCATATGGGGAACGCACGCAAAAAATTGCCATCTGTGTACTTTTGACCATCATTATTCTATGATTCCTCTTGTCAAATGAACCGACAGTGCCAATCTCAACCGACACGACAGTCAATATTGGGGGTGGGGGAGGGGGGGTGATCGCCACTGCATTATAACATAATCGATAAAGGGGGTGTGGCTTAACACGTCAATAAAAAAAGTTGCCTAATAGTGCCATTTTGGCACACGGTGGTCTGAATCTAGACTTACTCATCCATGATTTTCAGCAATAAAATCACATTTGTACCCTACTTCACGTCATGTCGAGCTTTCACCCGACTAAGAGTCCATCAGTATCGAGCAAGACACACAGCGAGTCGTGCAGTATGAATGCTGAGATTTTTACCAGTACCCATTCATGAATGTATTGTATATGCTTGCTCAACTGATGATGTTTGCACCCCCGCAACACGCATACTTATATAATAGTACAATAGTTTCTTGTCCCTTCATTCGATTGTCCCTGATAAAACTAAATACAGACGCAAGTTTCCCAAACTGTAAAACTGCACTTTCATAATAAAAGCGTAGTATATGAGCTGAATAAAGTTAAGGGTGTCACAAAGGGAAAGTTGTCTAGGGAAGAGAAAAAACCAAACACGATCGACCGACCCTACTTGGCAGTTCCGTCCACCCATAAAATAGGGGGGGGTGGGGGGGGGGGGGGGGTCCGGTGCCTTAACAACATTAAACCAGTGTCAACATTTTGGTTGTCTGTTGGGGTAATCCGCATGGACAATCTGGTTATCCATCGGCAACATTTGGTTATTTCGGACAATCGGATAACCAATTATTTCGAATCAATTCTATAATATTCACAACTATTAAACGATTGCTAATTCATTTAAAAATGGGTTCAGAAAAGGGCTGAATAAAATCATGATAAACAGAATGTCAAAAAATGGGTCAACATTTTGTAGTAAAATAACATCAACAAATGTTGTGAATTAATTCTAGATGTGTATAGATGAGGTGACTGTGTTTACATCAGTAGTGTTTACAAATTGATTAGCGCCTGGTCTAAAGACATGCTAGAGGTACTAGTCCATTACTACTGCATACATCATACTATTTGAAAGCAAAACACACGTACATCACTGAGTGCCAATTTTAAAAGCACATGCCCTTATGGTGCGTACGCATACTGCCGGGCAACCAGATTTAGTACCCGGTCTCTCATTGTGCTTAGGGATGCAGACCATGACTACTGCACTATTACACCGTAAGCATGGTAAGTAATGATCAATCAAGTGTGAATTAAAGCACATTCCCTGTAGGTGCGCACACATACTGCCGGGCACTACGTCACCGGTCACACCATCTATAGTCGTCAATATATTGAGTTCAAATAAATTCAATATAAATCATTTTTAGAGAGAGATGAGGCATGTCAGAAACCTTGGACAAAAGAGGAGGAGGAAACACAACACGATCGACATCGTTAACTAAATCCCTATTTCTATTCAAATTTTCAATAGATCCGACATTCCTGTGTACTCGTGTGTGCAATCTGTTTGCCGCTTGGTATAACCGACTGGAGGGTCCTGCATACATTTTGCTTATACATTTCTATCTGAGAGAAATTCACTAAAACCTCCTAGACGCTCTGAAGCACTGTTGATTGGAAGCGCAATTTGTTAAATATCAATGAATATGTGGAGAAACGTGTAGCTTCAATGAGTAATACACGGTCTTGATAATATTAACCTATTTTGACAAATTAAATTTGATGGAATTGCATTAATTATCAAAACTTGATGTTCCGGTTACATGTGGGTAATCAAAGTATTCACAAATTGTAGCTAAATAAAAAGAAGTCACAACCCCATGTTCAATTTGAGTGCCCCAGACTGCCCCTTCTTCCTATAGTGCAACAACGACAATCACATTTTATAAGCAAATCATACTCTGCCACAACTTTCAATCAGTCCATATACTCAACTTTAACACGGTATGTATTTTCATTGGATCACAATGAGCGAGTACAAACTCATCATGATACTATTCCTAGACCATATCACAATTCCACAATGCTAAAAATCACCCTATTCAAAAGTCCCGGCGTACATACACACTTGGACAGGTTAAGCATTTATGTTATTGGCTTTGTGATCTAGGGGTCGGCAAACTGATTGCTCAAAGGACTGGATACCGTAGTGCTCCCTTGTCTCTTTATTCCAAGAAGAAACTGACCACCCCCCCCCCCCCCTTGAAGTTTATGGGTAGAACTGCCATTGATTATTGCTCTGCATTTGCCTGTTGGGACTTCATGCTTGAAGTCAAGGTAACAATTCTGTTTAATGACTCTAAAATACTGAAAATTGGTCAAGATCAAACCAAGGCTAAACAAAAGAAAATGTTGTATTGTCATACCCCGTCTGACCCTAATTTACCCCAGACCCTGATTTTATTTTTGCAGAAGAAACAAATTTAAATCTGAGGATCGCAAACACCCTCATGATCTGTGAGATCAAATTTAGTCATTTATAGTACATGTATATACAATTAAAAATTAAAAACACGCCCACCCTTCCCTAATTTTCAATGGCATGTCACTCCAATACAACTTCTTTTTTTTGTGTGGCCCAATTAATTATTTTGGTCAGCTAATTATATTGGGTTTGGCTGTCTTTAAACCTAATTAGGCTTGTTATGACAGCCTTTTGTCAGCTAGCCGCTAGCCTTGGATCAAGTAATTATATATTTTTCCTTGATGCAATGGGCTACTAATTGCCATTCAAATCTGACCTAAATCATCATTTGTCTATAAAACCTTACAATAAAAATCAGACAAGGGACTCAAGGAAGTCACTTTATTATGAATTTTGTGAGTGCTGTAACTATTGTACTATGACTCAAATGTATATAAAAGTATACATTTTTGGAAAGGAAATGGATCAGAATCTCCAAATTTGTAAAGACACTAACTTAGGGACGAATTTCTCATTTTTTTAACCTAATCTAATATTTTTTGAAATTTTGACTAAAAAGGGCCAACAAAAAAGTTTCCATTTTTTTTCTTGCTTTTTTGGTCAAAATTTCAAAAAAATATTAGATAAGGTTAATTGTCTCTAAGTTAGTGTCTTTTCATCATAATCAAGCGATTTGGGCATTATTTACTCAAATTAATTTTGGGAGCTTTGTTCAAAAACATTGGGTCAAAAAAGTGAATTTTGTGATTTTCTAAAAAAATAAAATTGAACATTTTTGATCAAAATTGACGCCAAATTTGGATATTCTGATCTATTTCCTTTCCAAAAATGTATACTTTTATATGCATTTGATTAATAGTTCAATAATTACAGCACTCACAAAATTCATAAAATCAAATCAAAACTTCCTTGAGTCCCCTCATCTTTAAATAGAACAGGTGGTTTGTTTGTTAATTTTTAAAAGTTATTGGCGTAGGCGACATAGAAAATTGGTGATTGAAAAAAGTTTCCGAACTTTCTTTGAGGAGTCGAGAGCAAAACAACCTACTTATCACAAAAACAAATAAAAACTGCTGTCTCACAACATGCAATTTTAAAAGTCCAGGTATCAATGAAGTCATAGTTATACAATGCACTTGCATATATTTGAGCACCAATAACCATGACGTCATGACCATAACCATAGATATACCGGGACTTTCACTGCAAATTTTAAAAATTGCATGTTGAGAGGTGGCAATTTTTAACCATTTTAATGAAACTATGATGTTTTGTTCTATATAACTACGCGATTTAGACACAAGAATTACTTTTCTAACATATAATACACAATATTGTGCTTGCTGGACACCTCCTTTAAATATTAATGTTAATATCTGTGGCTGGTCTGTTCTGATATGATGGGACACTTGAATAGCCTCATCTGCTATAGTCTGATAATTTATTGAACAAAGGTTTCCACTAGCATATTTGAGCAGATATGCGATTGATGCAGCGCTAGCACTTGTGCGTATTATCTGCTTTACGCAGCACACAGAGAGAGTGTGTACGCACTATGCAGCATACACAGCACACCCTGCATGTACTTGTTTACGCAGTGCGCTACTCCGCAATTGTTCATTCAATTATTAATTAGACTATATCGTATACATATTTTCTTCAGAGACTTTAATTTGTCCATCCACCTTAATTTGATACCAAAATAATGGTTTCATGGTTTTTAATTGACTTGCCCTATTATTTTAGTTAAGATGACAATTTAAAGAAGCCACGATAAAAATAGAGCTAATTATTAAATATTAACCATATTTATTCCATATAATTGTTTCACACAAAAAGCAAGTACAGGCACAAAAACCCTACCAAAATAATACAAAATATCTACAGGGTCATTACAATAATTATACAGTACTTTTTTATTTCAAAATTGTGATTTTATACATTACTCAAAATATACAACCCTATTGGTGAATTATGGGTAAAAATATCAAATTACTTTAGTTTCATTTCAGATAAGCCTGAATGGCACTGAATATCTTGAAAATACAGGGCGAGTCAAAAAAACTGCAATAGTGGAAAGAATCCATCTTGTTTTCAAAACCAAGTTGAACTTTGAAACTTTGAAAACGTTGCAAGAATGACCTATTTGTTCCTAACTTTGTGTGAACAAATGAAGTCCGTCGCATTTTCCCTTTGTCTTTGGTGACCCTCTTTGCCGCTCACACCAATTTACGTGATTGTCCACAAACACAGTGGTTTCAATTGAAATTGCACACATTGCATTTTCATATTTGAATATCCCGCCAACACAAAATTGGAAAGGTTCAGTTTTTCATTCAAATTAAAAATAGTATAAGCAATTCATAACATGGGTGAGGTAAATTGATTATATTAACTCACGTGTAAACAAGAAATTCCAATTATATCACAAATTTACTCCCAAGTTTCCAAATTTGAAGGAGAGACACATTTTGCGATCTTATGCATGTTTTAGGTATTTCGTGGACAAACGTGGACAATTGGTGCACAGGTAAAAAGGTTCACCAAAGGCAAACAGAGAAAAATATTGCCTTCATTTTTTCACACAAAGTTACCAACAAATAGGGTATTCTTAAGACGTTTAAACATTTTGAAACTTCAACTTAGTTTTAAAAACAAGATGGCTTCTTTCCACTGTTGCAGTTTTTTTTACTCACCCTGTATAACCAAACAGGTCTTCCAAGGATAGAATTAAGCACAAGACGGCTATTATTTTACACTTAATCAGCTGTAAAATAATTGCTTAACACTTTCAACACGGCTATTATTTTTACCATACACAGAACAGATTTTTCAGAAACCTTTCCCAACTTTCAAAGTCTCTCTCAAGGGTTACTAAACCAATACTAGGAATGTTTGTACCTTTTTTAATGCATTTCTCAAGGTGATTCCAAATATGCTGATGAAATTCAATAATTGTGACATTTTTTGAAACATTTTGTGACATTTTGGAATGTTGGCTGTAGACGCCTGCCACGTGGAAAGCGTTAAGTACTTGATGCTTTGGAAGGCCTTATTTGAGGACATTGCAAACAAATTGTAACCATTCACACAAGGAAACTAATACATTCAATATAACACTACAAATATCAACAGTAATGCTGAAAATCGACAATACAGAAGAAAATAAATTGGACAGAAATTGTTTCATTGTATTTTCAGTAAATACTAATGATTGCAACTTCCATATTCATTGCAATGTTGGCCAAAATAAATTGTTATGTTGCCCTCAGCGACCAAGTTGCATCTTCTTCTTTTTTAAAGATTTAAATTGTACCTAAATTGTCAAAATGTTACTATTTTTTGCTTGAAATTAATGTTTGCTTGAATAAATAGTTTAATCACACTATAGAAACATTTAAGTAAAATTGACATTTACCAATTTTTTCTTGACATGAGCCATGACAGCCATAGTCTGGCAGTAATATTTTTCAACAATTACAAAAGAAATGGCCGACCTGACCCAAAACGTTTTTGCCACTTGAGGCAACGCAACAATTTATTTGTTGACCTTATTATTTTGCAGGATTTATTTCTCATGTGTATGTGTTTACTACTACAGGTATCGATGTTATTGTCAGCATTTATGAATCTTCATTTATTCATTAACTCCCTAAACTCATTGGATCTAGCAATCATAGCATTTTATAAGTCAATTCATGTTTTGTGAGAGAAAATTAATATACACTTACAAATGAAGAAAGAAAAACATAAAACACTAACATAGTGTAACAAGAGGGATCTTTATTTATGAATAATTCATAATAAAACAAACACTATGTGACCCGTCACTTCAAATCGTATCTCTTGGGGTGTTTTATCCAATGTCTGATTTGAACATCATCAAAACATGCAAAAGCCAAACTTTAAATTGATACCTCATAATTGAAATGTAGCCTTACAAATCAGGAAATATGATAAATAGAAGCTTATAGTATTTCCTTTTAATTTCTTTATATTTTTCAAGACATTTTACTTCATATCCAGAAACTATAGGAAAACCGACAACGAGGTATGTTTTGATGTGATTTGTCACATATATCGTTCAGAAAGAAGGAAACAAAAGAGAAGAAAGAAAAATAATATATTAATCCTCAAAGGATGGCATAAAAATAAAATTTACTCTTTGGGCGACAAAAAAACGACCCTGTTCTACGTGCAAACGAACCTCTCAGGTAGGGTCTGTCGGGTTAGGTTTTTTCTTCTGTTTTTCAAAAACGAAATGTGCCACCTAGTCAGAAATTTGAGAGTGGGGGAATGCTACTGAGTTAGAAACTTGAGGGGGATGCCGAATGTTGCCAAGTCAGAAATTTGAAAGGCCCCCACTAAAAAAATTCTCAAAAAATGTCAGGTCGTAGAACAGGGTAGTTTTTTTGTCACCTTATACTAGTGAAACTACTAAGCGAGCAGATAAGATCTGTTCTCCTATTACGTTCTATACACCCTCGATAATGAATGGAATGTCCCATTTCTTAATTGTCTAGCTACATTGTATCATATACTACAGTACATACACCACTTTTACACAAACTGGTTATACTCGGCAAGTTAGGGGTGGTGTCATCACGCATTGTATTTAAAGGCGCATTCACGGCAGTTCCCCCTCCCCCCTGCTGGAATTGTTCTTCGCATTGAAGCTAACCACACAATATTATGATGCAATCACTACATAATGTCCGGACATCAAACACTAAATATAGTTGACATGTGGGTATATCACTGGATTTCAAAATGAATGCACCTTCACCGTCATCGTAGCTTTCTGAATCTTGGTAAAAAGCAAGCACAGTTGGCAAAAACATCACGTAAAAGTACTTATTTTGGTGCCATTTTATTTCTATCAGTTTATGCTAAATTTCAAAGATGACCAGTGACTTTCAAGTCTTGTTTAGTTTGTTTTAACAAATTATAAACCTGGGTAGAGTTTGGACATGGCACTATCACTCTCAATACTTACTGCCAGTTTCTATGGATTTCAGGCATGTTTATCATCTATCCAAATTGTGATCTTTTCTGTAAAATCAACCCAACCCTCTGCTTTTAATGAGGGGGGGGGGGGCACATAATTGAAAATATCCTTTTCTATACATTCACAGTAACGCAGGCAGTCTGCCTGACAACAATGATAGTACTTGTAACCTCCATTAGTTTTTAACTAATATAAATTATAATAACATAAGAAGCAACCAATATACAAATATCTATACACGGTGTGACCATCCATATAACTGATGTACACACAATATAAAGCTATTCCTTCCCTTAAAAGCCCTGAATTATATTTATTTAAAAATGGTCTTTCACCCATAAACTTCTCTACCAAGCCCCTGATTATAATAATAATTCATCTATTGTCAAAAGAAATTACAAGTTTACAGAACGGCAAAAACAATTTCCCCAACTTTTTACTCATTGTTGATATTTATATATATAGTGTTGTGAAGTTGGTATGGTCCGATTCAGAATCCCTTAAACTCTAGCATCATGAAAATAATGCATACATTAAAACCGTACTCCTTCGCTGTGTTATCCACTTGCGGTGCATTTTGGCCGGCATGCACATGTACATTTTGAACTGGTTCAAGGCATTACGATTCCAACTACAGTCCACCTCTTTTATCCGACCCTCTTTTATCTGGATAACTCTGCTATCCGGCTGAATGATCCTAACAAAAGAAATTAAGTTTTTACAACCTAATCACCATATTTTCATACTTGCAGGCCATCGTTTGATGTTGGTAGTACTGTTTAGTGCTTAAATCATACAGTTGTCACTATTATAACCCCTCATCGAGTTCTCTTTGTCCCAATTTTAGCACTTCAGACAATCAATACAGAATATTACACATAATTTGCTTATTTAGATTTTTCACTTATCCTGGTCATTGCTTGGTCCCATCATGTCTGGATAAAAGAGGTTGGACAGTACAGTGTGGTAATTTATATTAAGAGTGATTTGTGAAAGTTCCTAGTGTGGTGCAAGTCAAGTTATAACATTAAATTCTACCATTTTACGAACAATCTTGCAAATAAATACCGACTGTTTCCCTGATGTGGACATACACCTAACACAAAAAGTCCCAGACCAGGTGCTTTGATGTAGGCTAATTCAAAATCAAATAATTGGTACCAAGAATCTGGGATATGCATTAAATGAGCCAATTTTTTCTCCGCTGTTTAATACCTCATTCATTCACCTGGTCTGTGACGTTTTGTGCTAGGTGTACATACATCTAGGGTCTATGTCAATGTTTTTAAAACAATGGTGGTTGTTTGTATTTCACTTGAATTGAAACATATTTACTGTTTAGGGTTATTCACATAGCTCAATAAAGCGTAATATAAGCTTCAACATATTAGGTGAATGATTAAATACATCTTTTAATGTTTAGGGTTAGCGGTACTTCTGAGACAAAAAAGAATCTGCTCAGTGTTTCAATTTACTGTTTAAATGTGTCAACGGTGTGTTGCTTTCCATGCATTGGGATTGGTTGGTTTGAAGTGGCAATCGGTCTATAGTCTATTTATCCATCACGAGACAGTGACGTAACTACGTATTCTACTAATTGCAGCACATAAACGTGCACGCCTACTCGAGGCGCTGTCGTACACACAGGAGCGTAGAAAGACGGAAGATACATACATGTGCGTAAATGCTGCACATGTAAAGTTACGTCACTGTCTAGAGGAAGACAAAAAGAGTCTAGTTGATCTTGCCCATCATACACAAGTGAGCAATTTGATTTTTGCTTCGATAGTTCTGTTTTGTCATTAAATCCGGCCCACTATTATAGAGACAGACATTTTTAGTGTGAAACACATCACCAGAAAAAGTATCAAAAATGCTCATTCACAGACATTGAAAAAACATAGCATATTATTCTACTATGGGCTAAAGCTTTTGGCCTTTCCTCACACACTCGGGGGAACAGATAAACACACAGTATGTATAGAACTAGGAAATTTCCAATTTAACAGTATAGGTAATTCATCTCTACACGCAACACTAGTTTTACACTTCATTCCGTGTATGTCTATGGATGCCGGACTATACCTCCCGGGACCTAAGATAAATCTTAAAATGAACTTAGGAAGAGTTATTTTGAACTCTTCTTAATCCTGGTTGCGAAGAATATTGAAGATTGTTTACAGAGTTGAGCTTTATTAAGAAGGGACAAGTTCTGAAGTTTGATCTAGGCATATCATGAAGATCAACTCAACAATTCTTAATCAAACTTCCGAAGAAGAGTTGAGACCTTAAGAAGAATAACTCTTCTTAAGAATAAATCTAAAGGGTTTTTTTGCAAAAGTACCCAGGGGGATGGATCATGGCTCCTTTAACTGATATACAATTTAGCAATAGAGGCAGCATTATCCGGAAATCATCAGTTGAATCAACACCCCTTATTTTCAAAATGCTTAATACTGTTCAAAGTTATTGGCATTTCATCATTTTGGCAATCCTTTTGATTCACAATGAATGCATAGTTAGTTACATATTATGCTCATCACAGACTGAGCAATTACATGTATTCGTTTCCTGTTAAGACTTTCATTTTTGCCACACCTTTGGGTTAAGAATAACCATAGTTAATATGGATATATGACAAATACTTTCAATGGTTATCAAGTCATATTTTGACTTACTTTGTTCTCATACTGCAAATAAGCCTAGTCAATAAGATGTACCTTTTACTGTATTATGTAAAAAATAAACGAGCACTATTACAAATTAAAACTTGGCACTATAATACAAATTATGATAAGGAATTCATCAGAAAAGTGATAAACCCACTGCGCTATTAAAGTACATACAATACCACATGGAAACACACTATGATAAGTGCAAACAAACTTGGCACTGCTACCGTCTGAGACACAAGACATAATTAAATAACATCTTAATTAAAATTATACGAGCAGTTTACCAGCGCACAATTTTACATTAGGCTCAGATACAAAAAGGTATAGTCTATTTAACTATCATGTGACGGTGACGTAGCGGCATCATTTACTAAATTCAATACATATTATAGTCGCCTCAGAATACTTCAACACTTTTTTCTGTAACAACTGTGTACAGTGTAAACACGGAAGTGCGTTGCAGAACAGCGTCAAAACAGCGATATCTTTGAGCAGTTCGACAAGTCGTGACCCCTGTAATCCGATTGGCCACGATCGTATCTATAGGTCATGAATGTCCCCGCCCACATGCTCATTAACTAGATCGTGTGCGTTGGCTATTTTAAAAAGGGCTGAAGTATTATGACGACGACTATAATGTGACCCAACATGAGTAAATGAGGCACAATGTGACAGTAGCTAATTTGATTTAAGAGCAAAATGTAGGACACGGTCATAATAAGTCAAACTGATTTTTTAATACATCTTGTATCCCACCAAAGATTCCAATCAATGAAAATACTCCTTTTTTAGTTATTTCATTTGCATTTCATTAATGCGTTAACAAACCAACTTTAAATGTCCATAATTTGACCATTTGTATTTGATATTTTGAGACAACACGATTTTCAATGATCCGTAACTTTGGTACCGAAATGTTCCATAACCTATATTAATTATCATGATATCGATAACTCAATATTCATATTTCCCTCATTGCGCCTCATTTACTTGTGTTGAGTCACAAATGTGTGCGCCGTGCCAACTTGAGGCACCAGCATATACACAAACACGTAGAGCAAAAGATACACAAGCTTGTGTAAATGCTGCACCCGTAAGGTTACGCCACCGTCCAGAGGAAGAGAAATAGTTCATCAGCATGTATGGGCGACGAATTGGATGAACATGTTATTTCCCAAGGTCCAAGATGTATCCCTCCGAATTGTCAGAAAAAAATCTTAGTAAAGATGTATTCAATGTGAAATATATGTATTAAATAACCAATGCTAGATATCACGAATACATCCTATCCTATGTTGTATTCATCTTACTCTGTTTTGTATTCCTCAAGTAGAATATTTTCGAACCCACTTATTTTATCAAAATCAAGCCAGGAATACAACTTGAATACAACTTGAATACAGATTTTTGTATTCATCTAAGCTCCTCCACACTGTGTCAAAATGCCTTTCGGAAGTCCAAGACAGCCATAAATGTACCTTTTTACCTTGGAAAATATAGTGGTGAGTAGGCGTGATGATGGCAAGCATACAGTATGAATATCTTGGACTTCCAAAAGGCATTTGACAGTGTGGAGGAGCTTAACAAGTACACCCAATAGTACACACTGTCCAAAACTACACGTTCATAAGTTGTAGCATCATCAGGAGATGTTAGATTCGATCTATGCTGATGATTAGCTTTTTCAAATCAAGGCATTATAGATGGGGTGACAGGTGACGTCACACCGGGCAAAACGTGGCTAGTTGCTACTGTTCTTTGCCTGGCAGTTTGCGCGTGCATCATGTTTTGTTTAGGACCCGTGCTTTTAAAACTCGCGCCAAAGCATTATAAAAGGCAATACGGCATAGCGGACAGTGTTGTGGTCATATGCTGTTCCCTCAAGCGTGTATCGACAGTCCAGTCCCTTCGCCCGTTGTGTTTGTTGATAAACATTGGATGTAAACAACGGTCACCTCATCTATAGCCGCTGCCACGTTGGCATTTTTCAGGTTGACACTGGTCAGTGCTTGTCAATATTTATCTTTTCTACTGTCAATTGCATAATCATAGGTTGGTAAAACTGCTCTATATATATATTGTATAAAGAATTTATCTGTTTTGAAACATGTTTTGAAAAGAAATACATTCATTAGACACAAATGGGAATTCAATATAACAATAACAGACTCACAAACAAATAGGACTCTAGAGTTAAAAACATAAAACATCAAATTCCAAACAGGAACATACTGTGACTTTCTTCATAATTGCACTTTTTACCGTCATTGAATTACACAAAGTGCAGTAAAACTGGTGATTTTCCATCTCAGATTTGTTACATGTAATGGCCTTCAAGATGCAGCATATTCCACTTAGGGGATGTATTTTTTCGTGTATTTTACTACACGTGACACATTTATTTATATAATTTGTGCACAAATCAAGTAGGGCGATCGCAAATTATCACGATCGCCACTGAAAAGAGTATCCTAAAAGAATAGAAACACCATGGTAATTTTGTATTTTTCAATGGCAAGATGGCGGTTGTTAGCGCGGAGATTACATTGTCATTTTTGAACCTTTTTGATGCAAAATACAGTGTCATCATTGGAATATTTTTCCATTATTTTTTTTTATTCATCAGACCTTCATGTACCCAAAAGTGTTAGCTTTTTGTTTGGCCTAATATCTTAGATCAACAGGATTCAATGGGATTGATGTCTTGGTTAATTGCTTTACTAGGTTAATTATGTTCGCATGCAATGCGCAATTCACAAAGTAAAAACATTGCATCGTTAAGGATTCATTGTTCCATTTCTGTTTGTAATTGAATCACAAACAAAAATGATAAATACTCTAAACCTTACTGCATCCTAAAAGTATGAACATGATGTTTCATTTATTGCGTGATTACATATGCCCGAGTAGGAGATCAGGCTTCCAAATTATAACCGGTACTCACTGCAGAACGCTCTGATAGCAAATCAGTACTTCAGATTGGTTGAAGTAAAGTAAAAAGATTAACTATGAGACTTTTTTTGACAATTTAAATGATGCCCGAAGTGCAAATCGAATTTGTTGACATCCCGGCCTCGTAAAAGCAGAATGGACTTTCAGCTAATCATTTTCCAAAAAATATCTTTAGGATAACATTTGTTGATGCGTATCAGTTAGTATAGGACAGAGGCCTATAGGTTATTCAGAATCACAATGACATAGGAAATTAGGGTTGACATTTTTAACCCACATCCAACAACGTACACAATGGAAATCTACGCACCATATTGTGAGGAAGCTAAAACATACCGATTACGTGTTCATTATCTTGAGGTCATATTTTAAATTAACTACCTATAATCAAAACAAATAATTGTTGATCCGAGCGCCGATCCGAGCGCTCGCATTCATCCTAATGTGGACTGTGATCTTCTTGCGATGCACTGCATTCCAAAACAACAGGCGCAAAAACACGGTGCATGTACATTTTAAAGTCACATAATAGTACGCTAGGGAATGGTTTAAAATGATCAACAATTTTTTGTTTTGATTTTCACATCCCTGAATGCTAACAAATTACTACTTTGTTATTTCACAAAAACCATGACAGTGACTGTAGCATCGATATACCCAGAAAACAACAGTTCATTACGTTCATTACACCGTTGTTACGGCAACATAAATAAAACTGTGGTCATACCATAGCTTTTTTTCTTAAAAATATATGGTAACCAGACATTCTAGCTCCAATCGAATTATAATTAGATACACCCACTAAAGATAAAACCTACTATAAACTACCAGGTCAAGGTTCGTTATAGCCTACACAAACAAAATAATGTTGGAATGAATACTGCCACCGCTATTAGAATTGGGTACAGAAAACTGGTCTCGTCAGCTGCATATGGATCGATTACTTTTGGACCGGATTTCTTGGTGAATTGCTTGGTCGTCCTCTCTTCATCTTCATCTTCTTCTTCTTCCTCTTCTTCTTCCTCGTCTAAGTCTTGGCCTGGTATGGGCGGCAACTTTGGAATGTCTATATTTGGTATGGAAAATTAAACAAAAATCCAGACAATTATTAGTTGGTAAATTTTAGATGAATAATAATAATAATAATAATGTATTTATATAGCGCCCAAAACATTGGTCCCTGTGAAATAGCTCTTTAAGCCACTTTATATCTTCTCCAATACTAGGCATGTTTGTACTTGTTTTAATGCATTTCTCATGGTGATTCTAAATATGGAGATGATATTGACTAATTTTGATATTTTTTAAACATTTTGTGTAATTTTGGAGCTGTCGTGATCGGCCCATTTATTAAAAGCCCATTTATTACCTGTATAGTAACTTTTTTTGATGACTGTATACCAGATATCAGATACATATAGGTTAATTGAATTTGATTGGGTGTGTTGTAGAATGTGTTTGCCTAGTATATCCCACAAATCATGCACATCGTTTCATGGAAATGCAATATACATTTCTCACACGTATGTGCCTATTTGACTAGTAAATTGCGCCTATTCAATCAGTTAAATGTGCTTGCACAAGATGAAATCAATCTAAACGGTAATGAGGTTTGCCTATTTGATACATGTACAGTTCACAGCAAGGCTCAGGTATCATACTGATCTTATGAATGGAGACAGTGGTCATGAATGGAGACAAAGACAATTCAAGTTACAATGTCACTTTAAGGTGACATGAAAAAAACCAACCCCTGTTTTACTGGCGGACGGACCTGTCAAGTAGGGTCGGTTGGTTGGTGTTTTATTTTAATTTTTAACCTAAAAAATGCCACCAAAATCTGCAAAAATCAGGATTTTTTAAAAACATTGTGCTGAACCATGTTATGCTTACCATCTATAGATCCCTTCATAACAACAATTGCATTTATTTTGGGGTTATCGTAGTCACCCTGTAAAAATGGGATACAAACACAATATGCATTAGTAATTAATGGTAGATCAAAATATACATGTACATGTAGATCATGTTTACCCAATCTCTGACTACCCCAATCCAGTGTCCGTAGATCCATAAAGGAGGCGGGCAGGGATGAGCAACATGTAATTTATTTTACTTGGCCTTATACCCTAACTCTCTCAGTCACTGACTGAGGACAAAACAATCAACACAAGTGGTTCCCAAACATAACACTGGTGAGGTGTATTTATGCGATGTAGGAATGTTATAAACTGTACTAGAGGGTACTTGTTTATTTGCCAATGTGTTACGTTTTTCTAATTGATGGTAACATATCATTATTTTAACTTGGCCATGGATCATATACAGTTAAACCACTTAATTTCGCGAATTTCGCAAGGGATGCGGATGCGCGATTAAATACCCACGAAACTGACAATTTTGCATTGAAAGTAACAGTAATATTTACAGATTTGCGAAAATTAAATACCCGCTAAAAAGCAATAATCTTAATTCGCGAAAATAAAGTATTCACGAAATTATAGTGTTTTACAGTATCAAGTTCTACCAGTAATGTGTACTATTAAACGGATGAATCCTATGTAGTAGATGTGTATCAATGAAACTTGATCTCGCCTTATTACATGTATGAGGAAATGGATGGTAACATATAATTATTTTAATAACCTGGCCTTATCATGTATCAAGTTCTATGAGGAGTGTGAATATACTAACAGGTGAATCCTATGAAGTAGGTGCATAATTGAAACTAGATCTCAATATTATATATGCAAATGAGGAAATGGATGGTAAACATATAATTATTTTAACCTGGCCTTATCATGTATCAAGTTCTATGAGGAGTGTGAATATACTAACAGGTGAATCCTATGAAGTAGGTGCATAATTGAAACTAGATCTCAATATTATATATGCAAATGAGGAAATGGATGGTAAACATATAATTATTTTAACCTGGCCTTATCATGTATCAAGTTCTATGAGGAGTGTGAATATACTAACAGGTGAATCCTATGAAGTAGGTGCATAATTGAAACTAGATCTCAATATTATATGCAAATGAGGAAATGGATGGTAAACATATAATTATTTTAACCTGGCCTTATCATGTATCAAGTTCTATGAGGAGTGTGAATATACTAACAGGTGAATCCTATGAAGTAGGTGCATAATTGAAACTAGATCTCACTTATTACATGTAAATGAGGAAATGGATGGAAACATACCGTATATATTCTCTCATAAACGCTCCCCCTCTAAAAACGTCCCCACCACTTGTTTGAACTAAAACATTACATAAAAAGCCACCATTCCATGCCATACTACTTATTAGTATTAGGTAAGCTTAAAACTCGTCATTTACTAGCTGTCACGGTCGCTAACATGAACAAAACCTATTCTAACGTCAACATCCAGCCAGATCTTGGTAAAATTATAGTAGATTTATATGCAACTAATTTAATCAATGAAAATGCACATTACAAATGCAATATATCATAGACATATTAGTGGGAATATGGCGGCTGCCTACTAGAATTTCGCAATTGCTAAACCGGAAGTGGAACATAGTTGGCTATTTTTACAATTTTATCAGTTTGGTGTTTGTATCATTTCATTCTTTGGCCGCTAGACCCTGCCTCCCCCATTACATTCTGTGATGATCAGTTCACGTGTTCACCACTCATTAAAATCAGCATCGCACATATAGGCCTACCCATCCCAAAAGAAATTGAGTACACCCCCCCCCCCCCAGTGTTTTCACTCACCTTATACAAAGGGTGAAATACCCTTTCCTGATCCTCTTTTGATTTTCACCCTTGCAAATTTTACCCAAGCGTGAAAAATGTTGGAAATTATATTGTTTTGCTGTCTAAAACACTGCACTTGCCACAAGCACAACATTTGGCCATCATTTTGGTTTTTCACCCTCAAGAAATTTCCCCCCCCCCCCCCACACACACCACATCAGATATTTGGTTGTTCATACTATTAATTAAAAAAACCCTTATATCTCAAAGCCAAAATATGCTTCCATCGTGGAAGTGCTTGATGAGAGTGTTTTTATTCATTTACTAATTTCACTAATGGATATTGTATCATAAAATGAATGAACCACAAAACGTACATAAACATATATAATATTGAATGGCTTTGACTGAGGGTGATACAAGAATATACTGCACAAGCTATAAAAATAACGCACGAGTCGGAGACGAGGGCAATATTTTTATAGCGAGTGCAATATATTCTTGTATCACCCGAAATTATTTATATAACAGAATGTTTTGATAAAAAGCCCGAACTGACCTTCTCAGCGCATATATTCTCACGCGCATATCTCCTGCGCAGCACAAATAATATTGGACGGCAATATTTTTTTAATATTGGACGCACATCCTAGAACTTGGTGCACAATATTCAATACGCACTTTATTGTTCCGTTTGGAAGGCTCATAAAAATAATAATAACTAATATTGCTTAAAATATGAATGTATTTCTGCATTAATATTCACGAAAATATCCTTGTATATATAGCAGCTATAGAAATACCCACATGACTTTCCACCTGGGGTTGACTAGGTAGGAACTACACACTTTGTGGACTTTGAATATTTTTAACCGTAACTTTTACAAAAGGAAATAAATCAGTTGAAAAAGTGGTCCTAGTGGGAATGGAACCATGGTCCTCTGCATTGAAAGGCATATAACTCAACCACTAGACTAGCGAGGGGTGAACTGGACAGGACATGATTTTAATCCTCTTATTATTACGGAATAAAGCAACTGTTATTTATGATCAGTACACATAATATTTTCAATAGAGCTGTGACACACATGATCGTCAACTGTCCACTACTGCATATTTATAATAACTTACCAGGTAATAAATTACGCTCATAGCTCTAGAAATGTAGTTCCAATTTAAATAGATTAAATTACAAAATTATGGAATAATATCGCTCTTCAATTAGAGACTTTGCCCACGAAGATCAGTCAACAGTTTTCATTTTCACACTTCGGTTTTGAACACACATGATAGTGTGACAGGTATGCGTATGGACTGAATTGATCAATGGAGCATCCCCAATCCTCATCTTACTATCGACCTGTGAGTTGTCGCTACCTGTTAATCAATAATCTGCCTATTGCTACACAGGCTGCTTGTAGAAGAACAAAATGCTAAATGAAAAACGGACTTCGTTTTGGATTTGGACACATAGCTGTTTTAATATTCAGTCAATCTACACGTGTTATATCTCAAATTAAAGAGAAAAAATGTCTTTAAAAATTCATAATTTAATATTTTATCATGAGAGGTATAGAATTTGGAGTTAAGAGCATATTACCTGGTAAGTTACGCATTTTGAGTACTGTATCAAGGGTTTAGTAGTGCAACAAAGCGCCATCTGCAATAGCTGCCAGATGTTATCATGTGTGGTAGTCTATAGGAGACTCATTGGTATACACTAAAAGTAACACAGGGCAGCTATAGCATATAGGAAATTTTGCACTTACATCTCAGTTATGTGAAAGGGAAATATCTACAATAGATGCCACATGTTATTATGGGCGATTTATCTCCTTGTGATATCACAATCTCACAAATGGCAGCCACTGCAGACTTTGTTGCTCTACCATCGTTAAACTGCTATTTTTCAATCCCTTCCAGTATATCAACAGGTTTCAGTGGCATGCTTGAATGATTAATTTTAAAAAGCTGTTCACTAATTCATAATTAATTTTAAAAAGTTGTTACAAAATGTATTATTCATTTGAAAAGCTGTCAATTTTTTTTTTATGCTCTAGTGCCATTGGGCATATCTTATTCTATTTAAAATGAGCATCTAATACGATAAGCCCAAAGGGAAAATTAAAAATTATAGTCTTACAACTTTTAATCCATAAGCAATGGAAGCTAAATGTTTCACATCACTGATTTTCAAAAATTATCAAGATTTCCCCCACATTAAATCGTTATTTTCCAACGAAACCTAACAGTAACATAGCCTTTTCTTTGTAATAAAATATAAAATTGTTGTCTAAATTGTATGATTCATAAGGCATTCATTCACTTTAGAAAAACAAGACAGGCTGTTATAATTCACAAACAGCCTAGGAAATAATGGGCAAATTGGGAAGCTCCTTGCAGAGAAATGTGGGCATTTGGAGGGTAATTTTGCTCTTCTACATAAAGAAATAGTGGGAAATTTTTGGAGCAAAATTTGGGTTAACTTGCCGGAATATCAACATTTTTTCCAAGCCTGTTCACTAATGTGCACAGCCGGAGAAAGAGGGTACAGTTGTCTCTCAAAGAAAAAGTTGAGTTCTTATTACCAACAAAAGGAGCTTTGTGGATGTTTCAAAATAACACCTTTGTGGTTAAGATTGAATAATGCTTTCTGATTTTATGAAGAAAAATTAGTGTTAGTGTTAAATTGTCTTCTTTTTTTCAATGCCTATAATTCCATCAATATCTTAAAGTGCATTTTACCGACAACTGCGCCCTTTTGCCCCGACAGTGCACAAATAATATGAAATGAAAATGTAATTCGCAAGTTACAAGTAGCAACATCTAAGACAAATGAGGTATTGTAAAATGTTATTATTAAAAATACTAACCATATTCTTGCACCAATTGATCTCATCAATATCATTCTAACCCTAACTCATCGGTGTGTTTTGTCGAAATAAAGCTGACTGGATGGACCCGCTGACCTGGGTTGCCGCCACATCACAGGAGTTCACAATATATTATGCTATCATGCAGACAGGAAAGTGTTTAAAAATGTCTTTTTATGTGCCCTTGGTGATTTTGAATGGGATTTGGCTAATTGAATGTTGTTGTAGATGTTTGGACTGGCAATTAACCTCAATGTCCTAACCCCATCCCCCCCCCCCCCCCCACCCCCCTCCCACCACCCCTCCCCCCCAAAAATAAAAATAAAAATAAAAATAAAAATAAAAATAAAAAATAAAAAATAAAAAAATAAAAAAAATCAACCAATAGTTACCTTAACAAATTCTACCATCAATGTACCATGGAATGTTGACACTTCGCCTTTGACTCTCAGTTTCCCCTTTGTGATTGTGAATGGAATCAGTTCATCATGTGCGAATCCACGACCGACCTTTTCATAGATGTCCAGACTGGTGACGACTACATGCTGCTCATTCAGGACTATATCAAAGATCTGAAGCGAAAAGATCAAAAATTAACAATAACACCAATAAAAAAAAAGTTTTACTCAGAAGAAACCTGAAAAAATGCTATGCAAAATGCAATTTTTTTTTTAGTAAAAAATTCTATGCAAAATATGTTTTTTTAAAAACATGAGACAGGCTCTGTAAAGAAAGAAAATAAAGCTGATATGGTATAGTACTATGTGAAATACAAATTTGAAGAAGTATAGTCTAATAAATCACTGGTGTCAGTTGTCTTTCTTGAGTTTATATACTGTTTTAATATTGGGATAAAAACATTCCATACAGATACAGTCACAACTTGGCTCACACCATCATTTTTAAAAGTTCAAGAAGAAATAAAAATTCCTTTAAAAAGGAATGGGCGCTCAAATGAACATGCTTCATTTGATTAATTACAATATATTAAATTAAATATAATAATTTGGTCCTAAATAAGTCAAAGATAATCCTGACAGAAGTGTAAAAGTCTTAAACTTGTCCGCCGGCGTACCCGTTAAGCTCTATACTCTATTTGGCTTCCTCTGGACAGTGGCGTAACTTACCAGACGCAGCTTGTACGCACGCGTATGTATATTCCGCCTTTCAACGCTCGTGTGTATACGCCAGCGCCGCGAGTGTTATGTAGTGCAATTAGTAGAATACGCGGTTACGTCACTGTCTCGTGATGGCCAAATAGACTATACCGGGTGGTTCAAAAAAAAGTTGACCCAAGTTCGAAGTATTTTTTCAACCACATTTATAGTTTCAGATAATTCGTGTTTACTTGGTCTTGATCAGCAGTAAATTTTGAAATTATCCTGAACAAATGGCGCGTTTAGCTTGTTTGGTTCTTCAGATATGGTCCATTACAGAAAGCATGCACAAAACTGACTTGTCCACGGGAGCGTCATTTAGTTTTTATCTTCAACAAAACAGCATGCTCTAGATTCAGAATTGAAAAGCCCGCCCTTACAAAGTATCCCAATCTCTGTGCTTATTTGTCATTCACATTCAACAAAGAAACGTAGGTACGTAGGTAGGTATGTCATGCACCAGGCAGATGTTCCAGATGTCTCGTTTTTTTTCTTTTTCTCATTTTTTCACAATTTGTGACCAATCGTGTGTAAGTCCACTTTGTGCTTTCTATCTCTACTAAAGGACGTTCCCGTGGACAAGGCAGTTTTGTGCATGCTCTCTGTAATGAACCATATCTGAAGAACCAGCCAAGCTAAATTTACCATTTGTTCAGGATAATTTCAAAACTTACTGCTGATCAAGACTAAGTAAACAAAAATTCTCTGAAACTATAAAATGTAGTTGAAAAGTTACCTAGAACTTGAGTCAACTTTTTTTTGAACCACCCGGTAGATAGGATGTTTACATTATTTATATATTTATGTATTATATATTCTTTAACTATTTCTATAAATGACTTGTTAAAGGTAGATGACCCGATCACATTTCCGATTTTCAACTTGAAGTTTTCTATTCTACATGAAAGGTCATCCTTAAAAAAGTTGTGTTCCAAAGTTTGAGTTGCATAGCTCTAATGGTTCTAATTTTAGATGCACAAGATGCTGTGAACTGTACCAATTGAGTAGTACACAAACTATATCGGTGGTTACCACCATTCGCGGTAATTCGACGTTATTTCATCGATTTCTCCGTAATTATACCGATTTAGGCCGACAAATTTCAGTATGATGATGAGAAAAATACGAGCTTTCATATGATATGAAAATCTCCGTATGTTTGAAATAATTCTGTGTTACGAAAATGTGATCGGGTTATCTACCTTCAATCAATCAATCAATCAATCAATCAATCAATCAATCAATCAATCAATCAATCAATCAATATTATTACATCTGTCAATAGTCAATCAATTAATGATTTATGAATTCATCACTTCATTTATTCATCATTCAATGTGATTGATGAATAAAGTAATAATTTTAAAAGCGACTTAATCATATTATTACTAATGAAAGTTTAGTAGAGAACTCAGCAGTTTGGAATTGAAGACTCCAACTTTCCTGGTGTTTATATTATACCCACGTACCAAACTACCAAGACCAACCCACTGATCTCTGCATGTAAGTAATTCATAATTGAACCAGTCAGTATTAGGCCTACAGATGAGTTGATATTGAACAGCGGACTGGGTAAACTACAACTGTACACCGCCCCAACCCACTACTACTAGCTCTTAATGCCCTGTACAATGCACATGCAATGCTTTGCTATTACTGTATAATACATCTATGCAGGCTGCATTATAGCTGAGATACTGCACTGTACATATTCATATCGAGAATGTAACCGAGCGTAACTATCTCCATCCTTTATAACGAGCGTGATATTCAGCCTCGTTTATAGTTCGTAAACGCCGATAGCACTCGTACACTACAACTTAACATTTCACTGTTACGTAAATGTTAGTAAGAGACCATCAGTAAACATGGCAGCCTCCATCTATAATATCTAGAAATACCAAATGTGTAAGTTTTCGCAAACTGATGACAATACAAGGGCTCCCGCCGTAGCGGGCGCCCAAAAATGGGGGGAAAAGTGTTTGCGGTAATATGCGAAATTTAAAAGCTACGCGCGCGGTCTTCTGAGACAAACTAGGTGGTGTTTTCTTATTATTTCTGTTTCAACCTAGTTTAGGCAACAACAAAAAAGTAATGTTGTCCTCCACAGCTTTCAGAGAGGAGGGGCAGGCGGGCGGGCGGGCGGATTTTTTCATTTATTTTAAATTTTGTTTAAAAAAATTCTAATACCAGCGGAAGCTCAAAGTTCAGCCAACAAGAAGTTGTAATCACTCTAAAGAGTCGCACACATATGTTATAAACACTTAATTTAATATTCGATGCCATTTAAACTGTTTTTAAAAAAAATCTGAAGAAAAAAAAATATATGGAAAAAAAAAATCTGGAAAAATAAATAATAATAATTGGAGCGGCCCTAAATCTGACGAGCGGACGGTCGAGGACAACATTACAAATTTGTTTTTGGCCTTATCCATTACATGCATTGCATGCACCACATTTTTCCAGGAGTAGATAAAGGTTTGACTCAGGGATGGCATCATGGCAACGTAACAGAAACCCCAACTGGAATCTGAAATGGTACATGAGTAAAATGTATGGCATATAATTATTACTTCTAAGGTAGATTTAACCCTAACTCCCACGGCTATGTTTTTGCGTGTATCGGGGGGAGGGGGAAAAAGTACCATTTTTTTAACCCGAAAAATCACCGAGCACCCCCCGGGATTCGATCCCGGGACCATTCGCACCCAAGTCTGTGCCCCTATCAACTGAGCTAACTCCCCAGCGCACATGCGGCCACAAACTTCGTGGCCACATATGCCTGCGGTAGGTGACGTAATCGAGCCAATGCAGCAGCACGCGCGTGCGTGGAGATAGTTTTATTTTGGATGATTTTGTATGGTCTAGTGGGGTTAGGGTTATGGAACATTGAAAAATTGTGTTAATTAACCCTAACTCCCATGGCTATGTTTTTGCGTGTATCGGGGGGAGGGGGAAAAAGTACCATTTTTTTAACCCGAAAAATCACCGAGCACCCCCAGGATTCGATTCCGGGACCATTCGCACCCACGTCTGTGCCCCTATCAACTGAGCTAACTCCCCAACGCACATGCGGCCACAAACTTCGTGGCCACATATATGCCTGCGGTAGGTGACGTAATCGAGCCAATGCAGCAGCACGCGCATGGAGATAGATTTATTTTGGATGATTTTGTATGGTCTAGTGGGGTTAGGGTTATGGTAGACTTTATACTTGGGTTTTACTTCATGAAAACAGGAGCTGATGGCAGACATGATATCGAGGGTTAGGTGCAACAAAATGGTATCTCCAATAACTGCCTGCCAGGTGTTAACGCCTATTTGCAGAACCCTTGATATAAACTAAAAATAACACATGGCAGCATAGCATATAGGTAGGACCTTTTTGCAATTTCATCTCAGTTATAGTCTATTTGGCTATCACGAGACAGTAACTTAACTGAGTATTCTACTAATTGAAGCACATAACGTGCGCACCTATCGTCGAGGCACTGGCGTATACTAAGGCTGTAACTTATACCCGGGTACCCGCCCGCTATTACGAGTACCCGGGTACAAAATTAGGTACCCGAATACCCGAAATGAAAAATAGAAAAAAAATAAGATTTTTAAAAAAAAATTATAGAGGTCCTTTTGGGGACAAATTTGTACTTAAAAAAAAAAAAACTTTTAAAAAAAAAACATTTAAAAAAAAAAAAGTAGTGTCTATTCAGGTACCCGCCCGAAAAACGGGTCGGGTACCCGGGTACAAAACTAACCGTGCATTCACAGCCTTAGCGTATACACATGTGTTGAAAGACGAAAGATACTTATGTGTGCGTAAAAACTGCGCCTGTTCAGTTACGTCAGTATCCAGAGGAAGCCAAATAAAGAATAGCTGCCCTGTGTTGTTACTATAATTGCTCTATGAATGATGTGCCCTTGTGGAAACACAATCTAACAAATGGTAGTCGCTGTAGATAAGGATTTGTTGCACTAAACCCCTGATATGTGGATCACTGTTATCACCACGTCAGATAAAACCGTTGCAATGTGATCAGTTCCTGCTCATCAGCAATTATGTTTGAGATAACGTCACAATGGATGAAAGTTAAATTTAAACAGGGTCTATATGTAGTATGTAGTTTTCAATAAATATATAATTATATTATAACATGACCATTTACTATAGTCTATAGGCTGTTCAAAAATTATCAGTACCCATCGATGCCCAACCCAAAGTTCTTTAATTTTTGTCATCGTCAAAATCAATGTATTTTCTATTCAAAGGATCAACCAGGTTCTGTCCATTTTGTGAAAAGTGCTTCAAAGAGTACATAGCACATCATGTCTACTTTTGAAGAGAAAAAATTGACATTACAAAAATACCAGTTTGGGCATAATTCTGTTATACCCTTCACACCAACATCGGTTAGTATGCGTCGTTCTTAAAAATCACACACTATGAATACCCCTGTGAAGGGTATAACAGAATTACTCCCAAGTTTGAGTGGTGAGCATTGCGGACGCATTTCATTGAGACGCTCGATGGAAGTATTTTCCAGATTTAACTTGACATTTAATCTCATTCCCAGATGACTGTTAAAATGCTTTGAACTCTATTTTAATGTTTCAGATTAAGAAATAAAAGATTGACATTTTTTCTTTGAAAAACCCGCAATTTCAGAATTTTTCTTTGATAAAACCGCGATTATGAGAATTCACAGGCTATTTTCAAGAAATCAATAAATGTTACCAAAAGTGAGAATCACGCCGTGTAAAACGCAATCACGTTTTACTCCGTACATGTAGTACAGTACCCGTCATCAAAAAATGAGAATTTATACTTTAGGCCAAGCAAAAAGGTCCGTCTCACATACCCGCACGCATAGTTTTGCCGCATTAGTTACGCGCTGAGCCCAATTTGAGCCTCTTTTTCAGTTGTCTAGAAAAAGAAGAAAAATATATATTAGACAGACCTTATTTTTCTTGGCCTTATGTTTCACTTGCACATAAATCATTAATGGCCGGCTACAATACAAAAGAGTTGATTAGACATTACGATATTTTGATAATGTCAGAAGAATTCCCTCATTTTTCTCATTAGGCCCCTTGCAATTAAATGTGAGTTTACTGTTGCCCGCGCGCGTCCAAAAGTCACCCGCGTGATATATGTAATATTTTTAAAATATTTAATTATTTCATTGTTTAAAGCTTTTTCATAAGCTTTTTAACACTTTTCCGGCGATGAAATTAGCCGATGAACCGCATTTCAATACTTCCGGGTTAGGAAAACATTTCTGTGAAGTAAAAAACTCTGCACGAAACTTGCAATTGTCGCTCTGTATTGAATTGAAATGTGTGCATTTGAAGCATATTCGTAGGCACGGCAATTGATTACTGCGCAATCGCTTCTGCGCATGACGTCACACCAAAACATTGCCGAGTTATTTTTAGTTTTTTGCCTAGCGTCCGCAAAGCCGAACCGCCGAACTTCTTTGGAGTTTCATAGTGCATTCTGGGTAATATTTCAGGTTTATTTACGATCGCCATCTTTAAAATTCTTCGAGCTAGCGTAACGAATTTTGTTTTACAAACATCGAATATCTCATTAATATTCATATTCAAAATAGGGATGCAAATATGAATAGATTCCTTTATAAAAGAAACAAAATGCAAAGCCAATGCAGTAGGTGGTGGTAGGACATAATTAACAGCATTTGAATTGTATTCGTACCTTGGATAATAGTTAACAACGCCGACAATATTAAATCAGGTGACTTCATCCCAAAATATTACAATATTAATATTAAATAGTCACCTCGTCCTGGTTTTCAAAAACGCAACAGTAAACTCACATTTAATTGCAAGGGGCCTTATGTCTGTAAAATCTTAGGGCCCGGCAATGTTCTATTTGGAAATTATAGGCTAAAATGTGGTGAATTACTGCCAAAGGTGGTTAACCACTAACCAGTTTGTGTATTACCCAATGGGCAAATTTATTGTGACCTTGTGCTTATAAAAATAGAACCATTGGAGTTATGCAACTCAAAATTTGTAATGTGACAATATAAGGATGACCTTTCATGTAAAGTAGAAAACATCCAGTTCAATCGGGCCTGCAATCGAACATCTACCTTTAATTGATAAGCTACTGAATTAAGGTATTTTTTATTGTTAGAGCATGATATGGTGTTACTTGACGATCAGGTAAGGAGTCACTCGATGCCGTTTAAATGACCAGTTTTTACTTTGAAAATGAAGAGAAGAAGAAAAAAAAAATTTTAAAAAAAAAATTGGTACCCAATTTCGGGTACCCTCCCGAAAAATAGGTCGGGTACTCTGGAAAATGAACTTGCAAGCCTATAGTCATCGTCAGAATACTTCGGCACTTTTTTTCTGTGACAACTGCGCATTGTTTTCACTCACCCTATACAAAGGGTGAAATACCCTTCACTTTTGATTTTCACCCTTCAATTTTTTTCTCAAGAGTGAAAAATGTTGAAAAAGTCATTGTTTTACTGCCAAAAACACTGCGCGAGCACACGTTTTGGCTATCATTTTGTTTTTTCACCCTCGAAAAAATAACCCAGTGAAATTGCTGCTGCGTACTACACGGAAGTGCGTTGTAGAACAGTGCCCACAACAGCGTTATCTACATGTATGAGCATTTAGACGTGCCGCGGCCCCTGTAATCCGATTGGCCGCGATCGTATCTATGGGTCATGAATGTCTCCGCCCACTCGCTCTAGGTCGCGTGCGTTGGTGGTTTTAAAAAGTGCCAAAGTATTCTGACGACGACTATAGTTTATACAAGCATGCGCAGTAAGGCCAAAGGGGTATAGATCGCGAGCGATCTGAAAAGGGGTACCTGGCTGCTGAAAATTAGTAACTCCCATAATACAGCACGGTCGATATCTCAAAAATATAAATAGATATGACACCTTGGAAATCATATTGATATATAATGGTAAGCCAAAACACTCAGGGGGAAGGATGGCACAAGCTAAAACTATAAATTGGATATCCTACAAGCTAAAACTATAAATTGGATATCCTACAAGCTAAAACTAGTAGTTATTGCGATTTATTCCGTTGAGCGCCCTCAAACGGAATAAATCGCAATAACTACTAGTTTAATTTTAAGATTGTAGGATATCCAATTTAGGATGCGTGTTTTTTTCCAGCAAGCTAGATGGTTCGCCGCCAAAAATATGCGATCTCTACCACCATCGCCGCAGTAAGTAAGCTGATCGAAGTGAGTCTGTGTACAAGTATGTGGACACGCACCCCCCTTGGGCAAAAGTGTCTGACGGCCCTGAACATTCATTAACAATAATAGTCAATATAACAAACCTTTTGACCAGATGCTGCAAACCAGACCTCGCTAAATTTGAGAACCAAAACGTAATCTCCGTCATCTTCTACTGGAATCTCATAGGCAAATGTTTGCAGATCATACCTCTCCGTCTGATAAAGAACCGCATCTTGTGGGGGAACTCTTTGAATTAACATCGACTTTCCATAATCAGAAGCGACGCCGAATTGTGCAGGGTCGTCGTCGTATTTGATGCCGTGTACATCGATGTGCCCTTCACCGCCGGCATTTATGGCGTAAATAACCTCACCGATCCCAGCACACGGGACCACATTGTGCAAGAGTAGGGCTACTAATGATAAGAAGTGAACTAGAAAAATCATTTTTAGCCGACGGGAAAAACAATGGGCCGTTTTGGGGTCCATATTGATGTTGTTAAGGACTCGTCTAAACCACCTACACTCACAAGATTAGGCTTTCCGATGACCAACCACTCAATTTGTTACACATGTCAGGAACGAGTGTTTCTAGTAAATTTATAAAAAATAACTCGTAGTATGACAGAGTTCATAAACATGGATATATAATTCAGGGAAAAATAATCGTCGCGTAATAGTGAAGGGTATGATGTTATTTTATTTTACATTCGGTTGTGAGCTCCTCAGTTGCTATCTACTGAAGATAGGAACTAAATTTAAATAATGAATATCGGTTTAAAAAAACTAATACCACTAGGCGTGTTTTGACTATCGTTTTGGCGGAATTGCACCCATTCGGCATTTTCGGGGGATAAGGGGCTGTCATTTTCTTGGGTTTCCCAATCCGGGAGGGAGGGATTCAAAGTTTTTTTACACAGAAAATAGGGGGGTAGGTCATAAAAAGTTAATACCATTGTAAAAGTGTGTTAATAGTGGGTGCACACAAAAAATAGTCAAACACTTTGCATGCTTGGTGCGGAGTTTTTTTTCTACATTTGTCCACCCCATTTTTACTTCCGCATCAACATAGCAATTTTCCGAATATTTTTACTAGATAGTATAAGATTTGTGTGTGTTTAATATTGGGGGTCAACATCTGAGTAGGGGGGTCATAACAATAATCAAGTTCGTTTAGGGTCATACAATAACGACGACGCTATGACCAAACAGATGTTATTACTAATTACACCTATTACACCTCCCTGCTATGACATCTTTGGGACTGCCTAATAAGGTTACGGGGATGTGCCGCGGCCAAATGATAGGGTCCCTTTTTTCACCCTCTGGTATGACTAATGGCCCCTTTTCAAGCCATTGTTGGTAAACGGTACTGGGTCTAAAATCCTTAATGTTGCTGTTGTATCACGCTTCATGCGCTTCACGCCCTTTCATTTGCTGCTGCTGGTAACGACAATTTGGAACTGATCGAACTATAGATAGTGACGGTGAACGAAGTCACATTCGCATATTCGGTTCGATGCACCTTCAGAACAGAAAAACAAACAGGCTCTTCTTAAAACAACTGTGAAAGTCATTGGGCCAAAAAATGCACATTTTTACCCCCCCCCCCCCCCCCCCCCCCCCCCTAAATGAAAGCGATTTAATTTAACACACACATTGAAATGGCCTATCTCGTTCGGGTTATTGAGGAAACAGATATACACAAAAATTAAAATTTTGTTTTGACCCGCCTATTTACAATGCTATCATCATTCATGACCCTATTTTCTGTTTAAAACTAAAAAAACACCAACCAACCAACTAACCAACCAACCAACCAACCAACCAACCAACCAACCAACCAACCAACCAACCAACCAACCAACCAACCAACCAACCAACCAACCAACCAACCAACCAACCAACCAACCAACCAACCAACCAACCAACCAACCAACCAACCAACCAACCAACCAACCAACCAACCAACCAACCAACCAACCAACCAACCAACCAACCAACCAACCAACCAACCAACCAACCAACCAACCAACCAACCAACCAACCAACCAACCAACCAACCAACCAACCAACCAACCAACCACTAAACCACCAAACCCAACCCAACCCAACCCAACCCAACCCAACCTAACCCAACCCAACCCAACCCACTAACCCACCAACCCAACCCGACCCAACCCAACCCAACCCAACCCAACCCAACCCAACCCAACCCAACCCAACCCAACCCAACCCAACCCAACCCAACCGTCAACCCAACCCAACCCACTAACCCACCAACCCAACAACCAACCAACCAACCAACAAAAAAACCCAAAACAAACTAAACAAACAAACAAACAAACAAACAAACAAACAAACAAACAAACAATTAAATGAATACAACTTTGGTTTGAGTTCTTCAAATCTTTTCAATGTTATATATCGTATAAGCATATCTATAATCTTGAGAGAATTCCCCCTCTCATATTGTTTTAAAAGATAGGTACATAGGAACCCTGAAACGGTCATCATTATGGGAAAAGTGATGGCTCTCTATACCAAATAACCTTAGTTTAGTTCAGAAACACCTCCTACAGCTCACCCCCTAAAGTTGGTAGGCAAACCTGGAGTTTGCTATACCCCTAAATCTGACACAATTATCATGAATAACATTCGTGTTAGCCTGAAATGAAACATTCACTGTCTTGAAATTACCAACAAACTCCAAACATGGTTGTTTCATCAAGTAGGATTAAAGTTTCATAGTATAGACTAATATTGAGTCCCCCGATAATATTAAAATTCAAAAACATAAACTCGTTTGAACACTATTATAAGCCATACATTGACCGTAAATTGACCTCTACAAGGCTCTATATCAATTGATTTTGACAGGCAGTTCGACCCAGAGCAGGTTCAGGAATGATCCCAATACATTGCAAGCCAACAAAACACGCCAAAACACAAGTTCTTCAACATATTTTTGACCGCATGACCCGTAGCAGTGGGTATCAATCTAACACAGCATCCGTTGTGGATCTCCAATTGCCTTACTTTTCCGGAAAAGGGGTCGGGACTGAAAAAAATAGAAGGTTGTAACAGACAAATCACTACTTAACACTTGTTGCTTTCTATGCGGAGCAAATTTTACTAGAGATTTAGGCTAACGAATCCAATATACTTGTGACACTGCGTTCACACGTCGTATAATGACCCTAGGCCTATCGATCACATTCGTGACCATAAATTTCCCAAAATCCTACAATTTTTTTTATAACTCGACCCAATAATCACAGAAGATGGAATTGATCCAGTAAAAAATAAGGAAAACCTAACTTAGATCGTTTTCTATGGATATGAGAAACCTTCATGATAAAAGTATGCGATTGGTGACAGATATATAAAAAAAAAAGTAATTAATATAATTTCAATGTAAAAATACTATGCAAATAAAATTTTATTTTGAAATAAAAACACCTACCTATCCCTATCTGTATAAATTAAACAGCGACAAATTTAATTACAGGACGCCCTCTGCCAAATATTACCGTACTAAATATCTGATAGTCATTTGTTTTTATTGGCATCAACGATTGAGTCGTTTTTGTGTCAAAGTCGTGGTGTGGTAGGTACACACGTTGAGAGAAATTGTTTTGTGCAAGATTTTTCATGTTTTTAGGACGAACTTAAATATATATTTACGTGCAATGTTAACTGGATAGAAGGTTTCTTTTATATATAAAGCTTGCAATCCGGGCTACAATCATCATGTCAATTTAGCCCGACTAAAAAAAAAAAAATCGCTCAGGCAGCTCAGCCTCAGTCAGTATACCTAACTTCACGTACCTATTACAGTCAGTACTCAGTCCATGCAGGTGGACGAATTTATCCAGCCGTGGCAAATATGCCCGCTAAGTAGGCATATTTGCCAGTACTATTTACAGTCAATCCAAAAGTAGCGCTTTCACAAAAGTGACATCGTCTATCCTTCGTATATCAATAGCTTAACTTGTTGTGTCGCTTAAAAACATTCTTGGTTGCGTTTACCAGAAAAATGATGACTCTTCAGTAATTTCGTGGGAAGTACAAGTCAGTGGACATTTTTCCTGTACAGTATTTTACAAATTACAGTTAATTCAAAGTAGATGGCATCTTCTATCCTTCATACGGTATATCGATAGCTGAACTCAATACCAAAATATTTTGTGTCGCTTCAAAACAATTTAATTTTCAAGCTTTCATTGAAAGTGCACTTACATTAACAAACAGGGAATCATCTACCCATACTGATAGCTTAAAGGGGCACAGAAAGATGTAGCGATATACTAAATGAGCAAATATTAATGTAAAGATAATCATCAACAAAAACATAGCCCAAATCTAAAATGTCATACAATTCCGACATCGTCTTCATGCCAAATAAGCAAATAATGGCACTTCCGGGTTGAGATTTACCGCGAAAGGCCGCTTGTAAAACAATAGCATAACTTCCGAATTCAGCACCTAGTTTCGATATGGTCATATCGAAACTAAGAAAATCATGAAATTTTATATGATTTAAATGGCGAATGTTGGTAAACTGTTTCAAATGGTAGTTAGTATATATATATGCCTAAGTATTTGTTGCAAAAAAACCTGATTTCAAGGATAATTGAGGGCGCACCCCCTGTGTATCTCTCAATGCCCCTTTAACTCAAAACCTAAATATTTTGTGAAACCTCCCCACCGGCCCCCTCCGCACCACACCCCCTTCCCACCCAAACCCTCACCACCCAAACCCCTCACCACCTAAACTCCCTCCCTACCATTCAACTCCCTAGCCCACCACAAACCCCACCCCACCACAAACGCCCTCCAAACCCATACGCTCCCCACCATAAACCCCATGTCACCATAAACCCCATGTCACCACAAACCCCTCCCCATCCCAACCACAAACCCCCTTCCCATCCCTACCACAAAACCCTTCCCCTCCCCAACCACAAACACCCTCCCCAACCACAAACACCCTCCCCAACCACAAACACCCTTCCACCACTTACCCCTCCCCAACCACAAACACCCCTACCCACCTAACACCAAAACCCTACCAAAAACACACCACAAACCCGCATTCAAACCCCCAACACCACCCAAATCAACCATCCCAAACACAAATAATGCACCAACCCCATCCCAAAACCCAAATCCAAATCCAACCCCACCTCAACCCTAGTCCCACTCAAACCCTCACCCCATCCCAACCACACACCCAACCCCTCACCCCACCAAACCCACACCCCAACCCAAACCCACACCCAAAAATAATATTATTAATGAAAATTTAATATAATTGACATCAATATTCTTACACAATTCTATAGGGATGAGAGTATACACTCCAGCTATTTCTATCTCAAAAATCACTATGGTACCGTTGCGCCCATCACTACAAAATCTTGTTTACAATAGACAAAACTTTTGCTTGATGCTGACACACCCCTTGTATTTAATTATCCACATTTACTCATCTCATCATTTTGGCTCACACCACCCCCGGAGCGAAGCATGTACATGTATCCAAGGTGTTCCATTGGTCTTTAAAGGGGAATTGAGAGATGTATCGATATACTAAATTAGCAAATAACGTAAAGATAATCATCAACATAGCCCAAATCCAAAATATCATACAGTTCCGACATCGCCTTCATGCCAAACTAAGCAAATAACGGCACTTCTGGGTTGAGATTTGCCGCGAAAGTCCATGAGTAAAACTTAGCATAACTTCCGAATTCAGCACCTTAGTTTCGATATATCGAAACTAAGAAAATCATGAAATTTTATATGATAAACGGCGAATGTTGGTAAACTGTTTCAGATGGTAGTTAGTATATGCCTAAGTATTACTTTGATGCAAAAAAACTGATTTCCAGGATAATTGAGGGCGCACTCCCATACGTATCTCTCAATGCCCCTTTAAGTACGCGCAGCTGATGAGAGCACATCGGTGCGTGCATTTTCAATGGATTTCACATGCGTGTGTTGAGCCGGTACTCCTGGGTGAATAAATCGGCCCGCAGAGGCCCAGGACAGAAACCACGGTGTGACCGCCGCTTATAAAAAGTGCATGACGTAACATTGGATGGGCCTTCAAGCAGGGTGCAAGATATACCATGTTTTTGTGTAGCAACAAATGCTATGCAATATTAATTTTATGTAGCAATTGCCAAATTTTGCATAGCATTTTATCAATATGTAATAACTGATGTAAAATATGTATATTTACGCAAACTCAAAAAAATAAATAAAAAGAGAACAAAAGTATTATAATACTTGGTTTATGTGTTTTAATCCCCCTGGTTTGTAAAACCAGAAGGGGATTTTGTCATCATGAAATGTGCGTCCGTCTGTGTGGGGTGTGTGTGTGCCTTTTGGTTAGCCTGTTTGGTTAGCCTTTTTTCCGAATGCTGTATTTTTCTTTTTTTTTAATTGACTTTTTTGGGGGTCTAATTTGCAAAGGTCATCTGAGGTCAAAGATCATCCAGGGGTCAAATCGTAAAAGTTGCTGGATTGGCTTCAAACTTGGCAAAAGAAACATGAACACCGGGTGAACATGTCTCAAATTAATTAGAGGTCATCCGAAGTCAATGGTTTTGAGGTCAAAGGTCATCTAGGGGTCAAATCGTAAAAGTTGCTCGATTGGCTTCAAACTTGGAGAAAAGAAACATGAACACAGGGTAAACATGTCTCAAATTAATTAGAGGTCATCCGAGGTCAACAAGGGGTTAAATCGTGCAATGAACACCGGGGGAACATGTCAAAAAATAATAAGAGGTCATCTGAGGTCAAAGGTCATCCAGAGGTCAAATCGTAAAAGTTGCCCGATTGATGTCCAACTTGGAGCAAAGAAACATGAACACTGGGGGAACATGACCCATTGTTGTGACCTTTGACCTCATTTAGGTCATTAGAGTTCCAAGGTCAAAGGTCAAAGGTAAACTTGTGCAATGAACACCGGGGGAACTTGCACAAAATAATTAGAGGTCATCCGAGACAAAACAACTTTTCAGAGGGAGTAATTTTCAGATGGAGTGGTAACAACACCTACAAACACTAACTTGTCAATACATTCACCCCGTCCTGTGAACTTCGACGTTCTTGCGATACTGTATGTTTGGAATTGTGCAATTTTTAAGCGACTTTATTTTATTTATTTATTTATCTATTTCTTAACTTAAATTTTATTTCATTCAAATAGGTTTTTCCAAATGGGAGATATGTGCATTTTCCCAAATTCTGTGAAATTTAATCTGTTCCAACTTTCAAGGTACCTCTATGATTGCAAAAGGTTAACGCATGCATTTTGAATATGTCAATCAATATGTTGGTATTCACAATGCCTACAATGGAAAATGGGGGTAAATTATTTGGAATACTTTGGATTTCATGCTTTTCATTAATATATTGAAATTATGGTCTGGAATAAGGTATTGTCTTGGGAATTTCACCAAGTATGAAGAAGTATTTCTACTCCTATAAACAATGAAGAAATTGGCCAATTTTGAAGAAGTATTTTTTCTGATTTTCTAAAAACTAAATATTTTGCCCTGTATACCTTTCCGTGATTGTGCAATAAGCACTTCTGTTGAACTTTGTTGGATATGACAGTGTAAAGGCTTTGCCTATGTATATTATTATAATTATAGTAAGGCCAAACAAAGAGATTGTTTGTCTCATAAGCCTGCCCGCATTGGTATGTGAAATGAGCTACGACACATAGGTCTACGCGATGAGGCCTAAAACAAATTTTAAAAATATTGGATTTTTTGTTGTTGTTTTTTTGGATTTTTTACATTTTTTTTAAAAGGTCCCTGTAAGCTTGGATTAGCAACAACAACGTCAACAAATAAAATCGCATACCTTATAGCCTTTTTTCTAAAATTAAATTTAAAAAATCGCATAGCACTTTAGTATACCTTTTTTGCAAAATGTTTCTGAGACAAACCTTCTTCTTTGTGATGGCCTAAGTGTAATCAATTTATTTGCCTATAACATTTTATATTCATACAGAGATATAAAAAGAGGTCAGTATGGCCTCCCAGGGTGGCTATTCCAGCCAGGGTGTACCACCGGTAGCCATAAACACCACCTATGCTTTATCCACTAGCCCTCCAAACCAAGCGCAACAACCCACTGCACCAACAGACAACATCAACCCCTTTTTTATGGGACTAAGCTCACCACCTCAAAATGCACAACCAAGTACTAACCCCTTTTATATGGGATTGGGACAACCAACAAATGCTGTCTACAATAACAACTCCACTGATCACTCGGCAGCACCAACGGAGGAAACAGCGTTCTACTTGTTCTTCAATTGTCAGACGACGGGAAGTAATATCCAGCGAGATCGTATTGTAGAGCTGGCCGTGCAGTGCTGGCCCTATGTAGCGAATGCACCGACGTTCAACAGCAAAGTGGACAATGGGGAGAAGAAACGCGGCAAACGGAAGAATGCTAAGGGTAAGGTAGACTTGAATGCTGACAAACAAAGATTGATTCTGGAATTGTGTGTGTTTTTACAATCCGTCTTTCCCCACATCACAACAAGCAACACTTTATGTTTGGGTATAAATGCCCCTAAGTATTTGTTTTATTTCATCAGATTCCCATTTTAATAACTAGCAAAAATCCCATGAACGATTTGTGTTAAATTGAATTGCTTTAAAATCCTCCATACATGTATGTGATGTGATCAAGCAAAATGAGTCGGAAGTTGCTAATATTTATTTAGAGATTTAACCAAACAAAGGATATCATTTTTTTTTTTCATTTTCAATTGTTTTGACAACCCTTCATTTGCTCATAATCTCTGGAATTATTTATCCATTCTCAATGGTTTTACGCAAAACGTTGCATTGTAAATAGCTAATACAATCAAGCAGAAAACTAAAAATATGATATTTTGGGCTTCAGACTTATTTTGCTTGATCGCATCACATTGTGTACAGACACAGCAAAATGGTGCAGTTGTCTCTCAATGAAAAAGTTAAGGTCTTTATACCAACAAAAGGAGCTATATGAATACTTCAAAATGACACCTTTTTAATTAAAATTGGTTACTGCTTTCTGATTTTATGGCAAAAAATTACTGTAAAATTGTCTTTATTTTCTTTGTTTTTCCGTGCATAATTCAATCTTTATCAAAAATGCATTTTACCTATAACTGCACCCTTTTTCTGCGACAGTACACATATCATCACGTTGTACAATCATCCTGATACTACTAGAAGTAGGCACAGACTTCGTTCTTCATCTGACATAACAAAGCTCAATCCCGTTCGTTCCCACAAAAGAGCTGGTGATTGTTGTCTCACTGTTTTCGGACCTCAGCTCTGGAATAAGCTTCCTGTTTATGTCAGAGAGGCTAGGACTGTGTCTGCTTTAAAGAGTCTTCTAAAGACTTATTTATTTCCTATTGTGTAACTTTGAAATATTGTATATGTTTTGTGTTTATGTATATTGTTTTCGGGGCGTTGTTTAAGCGCTGTGATTTTTAAAGAGCGCTTTATAAGTGCCTATTATTATAATAATAATAATAATAATCATTATTTTGTTTTCATTCTGTATAGGTAAGGTGCAGAAGAGTTCTACCGTAAATCACCCAGATGAATCTGCAGGAGGACATCCATTCCCAGTTGTTTGGAAGCAATTAATGCAATGGTTAGAGAGAATCCTGGAACATGCTACCAGCATCATTAATATGAAACTCTATCCAGGTAAAAATAGTTCACTCTAAATAACCCTCCAAAACAGTTATCAAATTTGTTCTTTGTTTGTTGAGTCATATCATGCCCTCCATCGCCCCTTGTCTTACTCTTTTAAATGGATTATATCAGGGTTATAGCTAGGCCAGATTGAGTGCCGGCTTACTTTACTGACGGCGACGAACGCAGCGCAGTGGATTGCGGCATGGGACCCAGAGGCAGTTTATTTAATGATTCTATCCATAACTAATTACATTTTTAGTGCCGGTCAGCCAGCGTGAGTACTGGCTACTCCCGACCGGCGTAGCTATAACCCTAGATTATATGGGCAGTGCTGAATTTATTCTTTATTGTGGATGGGAGAACTGAACATCAGAGAAATGGAGAAGTGGCAGGCTGAAATGATACCCTTCTGAAATGATTTTTTTCTTCAATGGCATTAGCATAACTATAGTTCACTCAGTTCCAAATCGGTGAGAAATCTTCAGTTTTTATCTCTCCGCGCACAAAAGTAATCCAAGCGTCACACGTATGATGCACAGTGTGCTAGTTGCCTTCATGTGCATCCGTGTCCTTCTGTATTCTTTCGCTGCCATAATGCAGCTTCGCCAATTTGGAACTGATCAAACTATAGGGTCTTTAATTGGGGGTGGGGGCATTAGGGGTAACAGGCCTGTGATCAGGAGGGCATAACCAACTATTTTTTTGTATTATACATAGAGATTGTCATTTCATTTGGGATGCATCGAGGGGGGAGGGGGGCTTCTGCCAGGGGGAGGCAAATACTCCTGAGGCTACTGAAATGATTGACAATACAAATAGCTCTTGGGAACTATTTATATAAAGGCTGCCCAAAAATACTAATTATCACTCAAAGTTTACTACTGAAAAACCTGTGAATGTATATCCTAGAGAACTGTCGAAGAAGCATTAATAAAAAGGGGGTCATAAGCGGCGCACATCCTCATATTGACTTTCAATGTGAGTTCCGCCCGTCCGACCCCCCCCCTCCTCCCCCACTCTAAAGATAGGACATGGTTAAATGTTTACGTTAAATTATATATGACTCTCTAACATCAACTTGAAGATATTATTTGAAGTTATTTTTACTCACAACATCTGTAAATAAGCTTTCTGGTAGCAACTTGCTTGCTTTTCGTCGGCCCAAATAAACTGCTGGGGTGCTGTTGACTGCAGCGCTATTGAATCTGGGGTCCACCACGGCCTGACAGCAGGTGTATGTAAACTAGGGACAGGGATTTTGCGCTTTTTAAAAGCACTAAAAGTGCTGCTTGGTTTTGGAAAAAGTGCTTTTTGGAGCAAAAGGTGCTTTTTTAGGTAAAAGGTGCTTTTTTTTAGTAAATGGTGCTTTTATTCACCAAAATTATGCCATATGCGTTAAAAATAAATCCAAAAGCGATTATACTGCATATTTCCATGTTGACGTATTTCTTTTTATTGTGGTCAAAACCATCATTTTTCATTCAAAACTACATTCAAACTAAACTAAGTGTAGAATAAACACTTCCACAGCTATGTAACTTGTTGATTTTTAGGTAAATGGACATTATTTGTTAAATATTTAGACAACTTTTGAAAAAAAATGCTGTGTGATGAAAAAGTGCTTTTTTGAGCAAAAAGTGCTATTTTGGGCAAAAGGTGCTTTTTTTGGTGCTTTTGCGCTTTTGAGCATTTTCCCTGTCCCTAATGTAAACTGTTGAAAGGAGTGGCGTCCTCCATCTCTGTTGTGAGTGAGCTGCGATTGAGCCTAATTTGGTCAACTTCCCTTACTCTTCGGCCATAATACCAAGAGGAGGGGAGTATATTATAGACCAAAATCAAGACACGTTCGGCAAACTAGTTTTCCTTGCAGGCGCTGCAGAAACTTGCTTACAAAAAGTGTAATAATTGTAATAATTGTCTTTTTTGTTATCCTTCTCAGTGTTTGTGGCCCACCATGGTGACACCTATGACTTCCATTTCCTGTTTCATTCCCTAGAGGATCATGGGATATCATTAGAAACTCCGTCCAAGCTCAATATTCACTTTTGTGATCCGGTACCTCTGCTTAAACAGGTCAGTGTTTAACTTCAAATGTTAATTCTCACATGTCCTTTCATGGTTTTTATAGACAAGCGGTGGGACTGCCTTAAATTCAGTTGTGATACTGTTTTCTGTCATTTATATTTAAGGGGCACTGAGAGATTGCCGAGACAAATGAAATTTGGAAAAAATGAATGGTAATAATTTATGTAAAAAGGGTTTAGAATAATGGCGCTAGTTATGGCATTAGATATTTGGTTGAAGCAAATTATGTGGCGAGCGACGCTGATAATTTCAATGTGATTTATATTGAAATTACCAAATCTTGACATTTTATATGATAGATGGCCGACAACTTAAGGTAAACAGTTTCAGATGGTAGTTAGTATATGCCCAATTCAAGTATTATGTAGGTGCAAAAACCCTGATTTCAAGGGAAATTGAGGGCGCCCTCCTATATGTATCTCTCAATGCCCCTTTAACCCTAAACTCCTACCCACATTTTCCAAGGGAATCGTTTTCAACGACAAAAACGCGGACAAAAAGAATATCGCCGCCACCGGGGCTTGAACCCACAACCTCTCAGTTGCGAGACGGACGCTCTACCAGTGCGCCACGGGGGCCAACCATTCTTGGGCGAGTATATTCGTCCAACTATGTAGCCTGGGGCCATTATTTCATTGAAAAAGTGCCACGTCAGTGCGCACAGACATCTTTACCGTGGACATTTATGGCACTGGGGGTGGTTAGGGTTGATAGACACAGGCCCTATTGCATTAAAGCTCAGATTAATTTTGGATTAGCATAGGAAGAGTGATTCTTACCTCTTCTTAAGCCTGGTTATGAAGAATATTACAAATTGAGCTTGAGCTTCATGAAAAAGGGTCAAGTTCTAAATGTTACTGTAAGGTCTATATCAAGAAGATCAACTCACAAATTCTTAAACAATTCTCTTTGAGAAGAGTAACAAACAGAATACGGTGACTCTTTTTTATGCAGTAGAACCCTGTTATGACATCAAAGATAAAGAAGATTATCTATCGTCGCAGTTCTGTCAAAACCTCTCGTCTACATGTGGCCCTTCAGCATGTATAAAGTATTGTATAACCTTTAGGCAGTCTGCTCTAAACATATTTAAGGGCCTAAATGCATCTATCAAAACCTTGTAAGTGCTCTTGCCCCTCAACATGTGTAAAGCAGCACTTCCTATGTGTAACCGTTGGCAGGTTTACTTTATACTTTACAGGCCTTCACGTTTGAAAATTGAAGGTGTGCTTTAAATCGCACTATATATTTTTTTAACATTTTTTTAAAAGTAAAAAACAGGACCTTAGACGACTCGTATTTGACCCTTAATAACCCACATAATACCCCTTGACCCACACCATGAGGGATAATAACTCCTAACCTAAGATCTTATACTAAAAAGTATGATTTTTTCTTAATCTTTCTTTAATCTTAATTAAAATAGGTGGAGATGCAGGAAAATAAAAGTGTACATTATAATTACGTACAGGTTTAGTTGTACATGTTAAGATATTGTTGATTTTGAAATAAATTGTATTCCAGTGTGAACCAGGAATGGCAAATCTACATTAATCAACAACAAAATAAGGTAGATTTGCCATTCCTGGGGCTAACTGTTAAGACAACTAAACCTGTATGTTAATGTACACTTTCATTTTCAGTGTTGAAAAAAATCATACTTTTGATAAGAATGAATTAAATAATTTAGTATAAGATCTTAGGTTAGGAGTTATTATCCCTAATGGTGTGGGTCAAGGGGTAATATGTGGGTTATTAAGGGTCAAATACGAGTCGTCTAAGGTCCTGTTTTTGACTTAAGAAAAAAGAAGATTTTTTGCGATAAATCGCTCTTCTCGAAACCATTTCAGGTGTGTGATCGCACTCGCACGCCTCAAACGTGAAGGCCTGCTTTATATACTATTAGAAATGCTCAGCTACATTTGATTATCAATTTCATTTTAGTGTCACTTGTGTAGCACTTTTTACATCTAATGTATGTTATTTAAATTTCAGTATAAAGACTATCAACATCCTTATCTTGTGGAGTCGAAGTCAATAGCCCTAGGATCGCTCTTAAATGACTGGCTTCCAGGACAATTTGACATTGGCGGTGAGTAGGTTATCTATTCAAAAAACAAAAAAAATTATGTAAGCAAGAAAGCATAATACAGGGTGAGTCACAAAGAATGGGCACTATTTCTCAAAGACGTAATGACATTTCAGGCACGCATTTTTAAAACCAACTGCACTGCTTTAACCAGTTCACTGCGCGTCCCTTCACACGACGGGACAATCTGTGTGCAGCGCTGTGCGTATCCCGTCACACGATGGGATAAAGTACCGCATTGGTATATCTCGCCGCATGCGACTCCACAAACACTAATACGGACAACCGCATATCAAAATTTACCTTAGAATATTGTCCAACTGATGGCGCTATTTTCTACGCCCGTTTGAGAATATCAACCTCGTTGTTAACAATCAAAGTTCAGCTAATTATTGAAAAAGAATGGCGAATGCAGCAGCACGAGCGACTGCATGTAAAATAAAAACGGAAACCAGTGAACCACATGGAATAAATAAAAGCTGGAAACGATGACGATGCGGTATTTCGGCTACAATTCAGGCTATTTCTTCAAGATTTTGGATTATATTATGTGTTGACTTCAATTCTAGTTGGAAATATAAACTGGTATGTGATTTGAAATCAAATCAGAGTATCATTTCACCAGAATATGTTGTCTAAAATCATCACAAATCGGGAAGAATGCAGAAGTGGTTTTACGTTTTATGACAGTGACATGAATGGTTCAGCACACACAGTTGTTATGGCAAGTTAGTATAGCGCAGTGAACTGGTTAAAGAACAATCATTTGGCAACCAAACATTTTTAGGAGTTTGTTTGCTTCGTCACCCTCAAAATTTATACATTGTAATTTATTTTCTTCAGTCCAATTTGATGTTTACCTCAAATTTGTACTTTTTCATCATTCTCATCATTTCAGGCATGTTTTGTAGATAAAAATCTGAAAGTAGATATTTCTCTCTCAAATGTAGATATTTTTGCCAAAATTTGCATTTATTTAGCCAAAATTTAAGCAAGTAAGCACAATAATCTGCTGTTTTTTAATATTTTAAGGAATTACAGATTTCAAAATCTGAAATTCCTTGCCTGCATTTGTACCGCATATTTATGTGGTAAATGATATTCTGTTACTGTTATCACACATTGAATGACTATGGTGCCCTACGGCACATACCCTCCTGGCCACAGTCCGACACACACACAGGCTCACTTCGATCAGCACACTGTGCATGCTTGATGTGCACTTACAAAAATGTGGTAACCATTCAGAAATGCAAGGTCGAGCTACATGTTGCGCACCATGGATGGCTGTTTCACCACGGTTTTTCGGGGGTGAGGTTGACCTCGTGTACTATTACGCGAGGTCAACCTCATCTCATATGAGACCTGTCACCACAAAATGAGCGTTAAGTTGCCAGTATGCATGAGGAGATATGGTCCAATGAACATGCCAAAAATCAATAGAAAACAAAGGCATTTTGCAACTTTAATTCAATTTTTGACCGGGAAAACATTGAGCAATTATGACATGTTGCATACCATTTTAAAGCTTGTTTCTTGAGTATTCTGAATCTGGACAAACCGCAAAATTAAATTTTCCGACTTAACTCTCATTTCGTGGTGACAGGTCTCATATGATGTGCGTCCATTGTCAACTTTTTATCACTTCTACTCTTTTTCAGACTTGTACATCTGTCCTGGCAAGTCTTGGCTGGCTGCCAAGTTATATACACAGACTCCGATGTATTGGCTCATGAAAGATTTGCCTTGTTATTCTACTCATGAATGGTAGGTATGATATTGGCATAGATTTTAAAAAATAGATCCATTACAAAATGTATCGTCCTATCTCTTTGCTTGTAACGGGCGCCATATTATGGTTCTTGATAAACTGCTCACCGACTGATCAGGTAATTGGAGAGCAGCTATGATTGATTTAGAATGTGTTAAAGGTAGATGACCCGATCACATTCCGATTTTCAACTTGAAGTTTCTATTCTACATGAAAGGTCATCCTTAAAAAAGTCGTGTTCCAAAGTTTGAGTTGCATAGCTCTAATGGTTCTTATTTTAGACGCACAAGATGCTGTGAACTGTACCCATTGAGTAGTATACAAACTATATCGGTGGTATACCACCATTCGCGGTAATTCGACGTTCTTTCATCGATTTCTCCGTAATTATACCGATTTAGGCCGTCAAATTTCAGTATGATGATGAGAAAAATACAAGCTTTCATTTGATATGAAAATCTCCGTATGTTTGAAATAATTCTGTGTTACGAAAATGTGATCGGGTCATCTACCTTTAATGGAGTAAGCACGGGAGATGATATTTCAAGCAGCCAAAAAAATGTCAGATTTGTTATATATCCAGATGCAAAAGGTGTAAGCAAAAGGTGTGCACACTTTATTACACTTTCCACACGGCTATTGGTTTTACAATAATACAAAACAGATTTGTCAGAAACCTTTTCCAACTTTCAAGGTCTATCTCAAGGATTGCTGAACATATACTAGGCACATTTGTACTTCTTACAATGCATTTCTCATGGTGATTCCAAATATGGTAATGAAATTGATTTTGTCATTTTTGAAACATTTTGTGAAATTTTGGAATGTCATCTGCAGACGTCTGCCGCGTGGAAGGTGTTCATACGCAAATAACTAACACATAATGTGTAATGGATTTGTATTTGTGTTCTGTAGGATTGAGTATTACAAGGAGGTGAAGGACTACAAGGAAGATAAAAAGAGTTTGGCAGGTAAGGCGAAGAAAACACTCACCTTTGTTATACAGGGTGAGTCAAAAAAAAGTGTACCCTAATTGAAAAAATCAAAAAAAATATTTTTGACCACAAAATCAAGGCAAACAAAACTTTAAATGATTGCGCCATTTCTTTGCTACCATCTGGAAAAAAAATCACGCTATTTGATGATACCGTTAAGTAAATATGACTATTTCTGTACAGGAGCTGTTTTTTCACCTAAAACACGGTTTTTAATTTCAAGCTTAACGAGCTTAATAATGTTTACTAGGATTATGATGTAAAGCATTACACATCTTGTTTATTAAAAGAATTAATTAGACAATACACTTGTTCAAAATTGTCTCCTAATAGATTAAAACAATAGACAGCTTTAAGGCCTATTTATGACACAATTACCACACTTTAATCATTTCATAACAAAGGAATTGATCCTTTCGCTGTCGGTATTGTAATTTTTTATTGGTCGTATCTTATGAAATATAATGGTCAAGATCTGGAAAGCGTGTTCGGACGTTAAATTGGTCACTTTTATTCAAAACAGTGTAAAATAAGTTTCCCTCAACCAATCTAAACCAGATAAAATTCATATTAAAGCTAATTGATTTGTCTTTATACCGTAGTATATTGTTTTGAAAACAAACGAATACTTTTTCTAAAAAAAATCGCTGAAGTTGAGTACACTTTTTTTTGACTCACCCTGTATGAGTAAATGGACCTCTTAGGGGGGAGGGGTTCCAACATGTTTATGAATTTCAACACTATGTGTGAAATTTTAAAGAAAATTCGAAAGATTTCAAAATCAATTAAAAACAATTCCAAAAATGTCAATATTTAAAAAACAAAGGGTCAGTCTGGCCCGTAGTACAGAGTGGTGGATGTTTTTGGGTCTCCTAAAGCTTTTAAAGCTTTGGAGACCAAAAACACTTACCAAGCGGCTTTTAGTTTTACCATATACAAAACAGCTTTTTCAGAAACCTTTCCCAACTTTGAAGTCTATCTCAAGAGTTACTGAACCAATACTATGCATGTTTGTACTTATTTTAATGCATTTCTCATGGTGTTTTCAAGTATGGAGGTGAAATTAAATAATTCTGACATTTTTGAAACATCTTGGGACATTTTGGAACTGTCGTCTGCAGACGACTGCCCAGTGGACAGCATTAACTAAAGAATACCCTCCTCCATTTTTATTGCCCATTGTGTGTATGCATCATTTTTGTAATTCACTTCTCAGGCTAACACCCAAAAAAGATCATGTGCAGTTTTTCAGCTCAAATGTTGGCATTGTTTATATTCTTTAAAATCAAAGTAAATTTCCTTTATTTAAAATTGGAAAATGTGTTTAAAAAAAGATTATATGAAGAAATGACTCACATTTTGGTTGTAGCTCGCTGGACCTGGTTCTACCGGAAATAGTGTACTTTAGGTCCCAGTCATGCATCAGGTCTTTGGTGGAATAAAGTGCACCATTCTATGGACCTACGGCACATAACTTCTCCTGGCCACAGTTCGACATACATGGGCGCACTTCGATCAGGCTGCGCACGCATGCTTGAACTCACAATATACTGCCAACCAACAACACCAAAGCACCTGATTGGTCAAATTTAAACTGACACCTTTTTAACGATCGTCACGCTGCGCCATATCCACCAACGCAGTGCTCCCGCTGCGCCATAACCACCGACGCAGTGAGGCGTGATGGTGCGTGGAAAAGCTCATGAGTTTTTCAGTTCTCACGTTTGAACACCAACCAATCAGAGCCTTGAGGTCGAGATGACGTAGTGCGCACAACGGATAACCACTGCACCGTTTTGGGGTGAGGTTGAGCAGGCGTACTTTACGCGAGCTCAACTTCATGTGACGTGGGTCCATTACAAGGAGTATCTCTTTTTCTACCGTGTAATTGATGCATGCCTGGGACCTAAAGGACACTTTATCCTGTTAACCCTATATAACCTTCAGTACGGATAGTTACTATCTCCATGCACATGCTACAAAATTCGATGAAGTCATCGTCCGAGCTTTTATGTGGGTACGAAATTGCTGCACTGGGCAGCCTTGGAGGCTTAGCTCAGTGGTTAGGGAGGCGGCCGGCAGTGGTGTGCGGATGGTCTGGGGTTCGAATCCAAGTGGGTTCACAGTGGTTTGTTTGTTGGGTAAAAAAATCATACTTTGTCCTGATCCACACAAAAACATAGCACAGGGAGTTAGGGTTAAATCAAACTATGGGTAGAAATATCTTTACTCAAAATGATGGAAAATACTAAACTGTTATTGATTGGTAAATATTCGTGTGGACTAGGACACAGGAGGACTACAGTATCTCTTAATGTACTGCAGCTAATTACGTTTCACTATGACCTAAATTTTCAGATAACTTTCCAGACATGCCAGACGTTCAGCGCAAATTCGCCATACGCTCCCTCTTACAGTGGGGTTACAACTGGGATGGCTTGGTGGCGCTGTACAAGTGTTGCGCATCACCAGAACAATTCCGTCAGGAGGTGAAGGATTGCGACGTCAAGTCGGGTGTTGCCAGCCAGTTAGCCTGGCAATTTGTGGACATGAAAATCCCTCAGGATGGCACTAGACAGGTAGGTTTGGTCAAAGTGTAAGAGACTCAAGAGGGCAGTATTGATCACATGTATTACTATACAATATACCTACAACATATTACCTATAGAGTATATTCAGTGCAGTGACCCATCATGTGATCAACAGTGCCCCACCCATTCCGGAACTTAAAAACGGAGCTTCATTCCTATTTCGAGTTGGTGTCGAGCTGTCAATGAGAAGAGAAGTTCTATAGCCACTGACTCGATTGTAGATGTGAGCTTCCGTTGAGGAAGTAACAGAATGGGGTAATAACTAACATTCTCGGAGCCGAGGTATCTGTATACAGTGCCGATCGTTCCACAATAAATAATGATAAAGTAAAAGATGTCTCCGAGTAATTCTTGAATGCAGATGAACTCATGTTGTTATGTGAATGATCTAGGATAAACTAAAACAACATACCATAAAGGTTGGGTTATCTTATAATTTTACAAAAGGTCAATTAATGTTTGATAATTATGTTAAAATTGTTAAATTCCCACTCAAGTTGATAGAAAGGGGGAAGTGGCATTGTCAACAATGGTAGGACACACAAGTGATATTTCATTGATTTTGTCCCAACTTGCATAAAAGTCAGACAAATTCAAGTATTGAAATGATTCATACACCTTCCGTTTTAGTTTATTTGGTTAAGAAGTTTGATATATAACTTTTGACAGATCTTTCATTATGATAATCCTTCCCCAATGGTTATAATATATATAGGCCTACATAATAAATTATTACAAAATGTCTGTGCGTTAGATGCCCGGCGGGGGGCACTGACATTGGAAAAGGGTATAGGTATGTGCCGCGCTGAAGACCCCCCTTTTCACCCTCTGCTACTAGCTCTTATGGCCTCCCTTTTGAGCCTGCATTAGTTCTTATGACCCCACTTTTATTGAAAATTACGCCGCGATTGCAAATATTCAGCAACGCAACAAATGCGGGGAATCATAAAGATGGACGCATTGGGCTCTTGTATGTGCGTTAAAACGTTACGTGAAGATGTTAAAATGAGACGCCGTACACTTTGACAACGAAATTGGACACAAAAATGCCCGATACCCCAAGAACGCACAGTGACCATGGTCGAAGTCTGTTAGTGCTGGACCTGTGAATAATAGTAAGTTCTAATTTATTTGATTTATTTCTCTTCGTGCAGTATAAACTTCGCATCAAAGCAAATATGCCGCCACAGCGCTACACCCATCTCACAGACCGTAGAGGGCGTTCGTGGGTCCTGCGCGTGAAGAATATGCTCCCGCCGTTCATCCACTCGATAGATGACTTGATGACGAATGTGCCGCAGACAAGCCAGTGGAAAGCTCCGGATAATCTATTACTCATCAGGTATCCTGAAGCATGGTGTCCTGTGGGGGATGAAGGACCTGGCGAGGAAGAAATTATAGGTAAACATTTGCAGGTTGCTCTCACATGAAATATGTGAACTTTTTTATAATTATCTATATTGATTTATATATGAAGAGCTTTGTTGCAAAAGGGCCACCACACCTACCCGACATGTTACTCATTTTGCATTAGTGAATTTGTATCGACAGGTCCATGGAATTAATCAAATTATTGTTTGGCTGTGTTCATTACTATTTCCATGACTTGGATTAGTGCATCCATGCACCAACCAATACAAGCCAAATTCCACATAATGAATAGCCATCTATTCAATAATGTAAAATGAGTAAAAAGGCAGAAGTGGAAGTAGGCCCTTTTGCAAAACAGCTCTTCATATATAAGTTAAACCATTTGGAACGTTAGTTGCTATTCCAAGTTTCACGCTTGTGGGATCATCAGACAACAGATCATCAGAGTTAACTACTACCATTCCAAATGGTTTCACTTATATATTTCGCTCTGCATCGCATTGAGCACTCTGCAAGAAGATTGCTTCTTTATCAGTATAATTTATCAGTATAATTACACATACAATGTCATCTAATTGGTGAATACAGGGGGATTAAAAAATTGTAAACAATTTAAAAATTTTAAAAAATGGGTCGGTCGGCCCGTAGAACAGGTTTTTGTTTCGTGGCCTAAGAAAGTACTATTGACCTGGGATTAGGAGCTATGATGGAAATAGTTTGGTCTTAAGAAAATGGTATGTACGTTCTCCAGTCACTTCGCACAGTTGTTGTGCTGCTTGAATGAGCACACATTGACATGAGGAATACCTCATTTCGAAAGGTGAAAAATGCGGTGTTCAAGCAAAGACCCTGGTTCAAGCTGCTTAACCATCCTCCTTCAATACATCATTTAGCAACTTTTGAATGGAGGTATTCCTCCATTCAATGTGTGCTCATTCATGCTTTACAACACCTGTGTAGTTAAAGCCCGTTCTAGTGTTGCTGTGCACAATTACATTAATGTGTGCCAAAAATCGTTCTGATGTAGTAACTCATTTTAAAAATATTCGACATCATCTAAAGGGGAACTTATTTTTGATGAACTGTGTAGAAAAATCTCCGGTATTCGCTGGCATGGCGTAGTGCATGTTAGAATATAACCATTGCCAGGTCAACTGCTCAACTCACTAATCACATCACAGTGATCAAAACACAATAAAGCCTGTGGTAGTATCATAATTCGGAACAGATGTTTGGGCCCACACTTGAACCAGTAACCATGAATTACTAACGCGCACTACGTCAACTTGCCCATAAACTTGTGTGGTTGTGCACGCGCTGTTTTTAGAATTTTTTTACAAACCCATCCGCTCTCAAATTTATGATTCAATATTTTTTTGGGGAAAAAACAAAAATAAAAAAATTACTGATTGACCGACCCTAGCTACCTGAGCTATGTTCGTTTGCCCGTAGAACAGGGTTTGGTTTTTTCATGACCTAAGGTGGCGAAGAAAAAAACACCTGTGTAACGGTTGAACGGACCTGTCAAGTAGGGTCGGTCGGTCAGGTTTTTTTAAACAAAATTTGACCAAAAGAAACTGATTTTACATGATTTGAGAAAAAAATTGTAAAAAAAATCATCTTGAAAAGCATAAAAAGTGGATCGGTCGGGCCCGTAAAACAGGGTGTGCTTTTTTCCTAGCCTAATCTAACAATTATCGTATGTAATATCACATTTCGTAGATCAAATGCAGCTGGGTGATTATGTGTACAACAGTGCAGATGACGACTACTCAGATAGCTGGGATGAGGAGGAAGATGAAGAGGCCGCCATGAGGCAGTCTCTGCAACCAATTGAGGCCCTCATCAAGGAACAACCTACAGCTCCACCTATAACAACACTACAGTTTGGTGGCGGAGATAATGTCTACAATCCGTTTGGAGAACAGAAACAGGAAAACTTGGAAAGTGAACTCAGAAAAGGTAAATATTGTGTATGTGTGACATTTCTTCCATAAAAAATATGAGAACAAAATTGAACTTTTGAAATTGCATCAATTGAAGTTTAGTTTAGGATAGACTGTAGACTTTCTTTTAAAATATGTTATATTTCTTATACATACAATTTTATGTGTGGGGAGTTGGGGTGGGGGTATGTATGTGGTTGTATGATCTTTATTTTCTAAGTTCCTAAATAATAACACACAAGAATCATCAACTGAAATCAAGTAACTCAATTCCATGTTTCATTCTATAAAGAAGTGGTGAAGTATTGGCTTACCTAATTAGCCAGGGTGGATTTGTTATTCCGCTATTTCATTCAGGGTTATACACATTACAAGCAGACTTGAGAGTCCAGATACCATCTTATGATATTAGACAGTAATCCATAGGGTAACAGCTCTGAAAGTACTTTGTCTTAGTGTGTTGGTTCTCTTTAAAAATCTAATATTTTCAACATTTACTAAGTGAGCTCACAGAGTGGCTGTTGAGAATAATACAGTTCTGATAACCCTAAACCCTCATGGGGGTGTGTAGCAATAAAGCTAACAGGGGGAAACACAGGACCAATAAGGACTTATTAATTGAACCGGGCCGCCGGAGTCCGGGTGATCATGCATTGCGCTCCCAAAATTAAATGTTCATAGCTTATATGTACCTTTGCGTGATTGTGGGGAATAGGGGTCCTACAGGGCGGTGCTTCTGTTGGATTTTGTTGGATTTAGCAAGGTTAGGGATAATTATAGAAACAATAGCTCAATAATAAAAGGAATAAGGAAGTTGTTGTAGACATGGTTTGATTCATCTATAGATATCTCATTTTCCAATTAATCTTTTTTTTTCTATGTAAGGAGAGCCAGGGTTTACATCATGATTTGATATCACCTTGTATGTGGCTGTTTTATTGAATTTGACAGAGGAAAACGCCCAGAAGATCAAAGACATATGGGAGCTGGCTAAAGCAGACGACGGCAAGCCATCAGCGCCATCAAGTTTTGGAGCAGTCATCAAATTCTGTCGACCAGGTGGTATGGAAGATTGTACACGGAAGAAGGGGAAGGATAAAGATAATGATGATGATCAAGAAAGAAAGAAGTAGGATCAGTGTTGTCACTAGCCAAAATTTAGTGCCGGTTAATTTTACTGACGGCGAACGGAATAAGTGTTGCGAACGAAATGCAGTGGATCATGGCATGGGGTCTAGAGGCATTCTTATTGTGTTTTTAGGGGTTAAATGCACTTTGAGGGGTTCCTGCACATAATTTCTTGTTTTTATGAGGCAGTTTAATGATTTTATCCAAAAATTAAAAAAAAAATTAAGAGTGCCGGTTTTTTTACCCTTTTTATTTAAGAGTGCCAGTCGGCAATCCTGAGTGCCGGCTCCGCCCGACCGGCACCAACCGCCTTAGTGACAACCCTGGGTAGGATGTGTATAGGATTGGAATTAGTGTAAGATCAGGAAAGTGGCATTATACCAAGGAAAGTGAAGCCCTGTTCCATAGGCCTGACCAACCCATATTTTTTCCAATTTTGAGATTTTGCAATTTTTTTAATTTCACAAATTTAAGGGGAAAAGTATAATTTTTAAAATAAAAAAGATGAACTTTTTGTTGTCAAAATTTTGGAAATTTACCAAGATTGTCAATAAATGTTGAAGAACATCCTCACAAAAATCCGCCTAACCAGCCAACCCTACCTGAAATATCCACCCACCCATATAACAGGGTTATGCATTTAGCTTGTAAAATAACCATTTATTACTGTTAACGTGGAAATGTTCGAGCTACATTAATTTTCGCCCTCCAAGCAGCTACCCCGAAAAAAAACCATGCAAACATATTTATTTTGTGTATAAGTCTATGTAATGAACTTTCAAATGGCGAAATTAAAACAAGCGAAATTTCAACTGAACGGAAATTACCAGTTTTACAGTATTTGCATACTTTTTTGGTGAAATTGGTTCATAAATTTTGATTTTCTTTTTTTTCTTTTTTTTTCAAATTTAAGAAATCTTTATATCAGTATATTGTTCTTTTACACAGAAATGATCAGAGGAATAAAAAGCAAGGTGGACAAAGAAATAATAAAAACAGGTCAGGCAGGCGACAGAGCTGGACAGCCGATGAGAGCAGAAATGAAGGCAACCAATGGGCAAAGGCCCAAGCAAAGGCTAGGACTGTTAGTTGTAGTGATGATATTGGAAAGAATAAAGAAAGGTATGTGTTATATAGTCTCTGGATATCTTTTCACTACAGTTAAAAGCTATTATTTGATCACCAGCAAGCTTATCTGCTGTCTGCTGATAATAAGGGCCAAAAAAGGTTTGTTTACCTAAACACAACCAACCCATGCAATCTTAAAATAAATTGCCATTTTGTTAAGATATTTTTGGTGAAATCTGTATGTTTCAAATGATATCTTTTATCTGAAGTTGCCAAATAGATAAACAAACTGTCCTAGACTTTATTTATACCCATATATCCTCCCTTGTAAACACCAAGGCGGTACAAGATCAAGATTCTAGTAAAAACAGGACATCAAACACGGTCCGAGGGTTTGTACTACGGGCTGCAAGCCCGTCACCTTTGCATTCAGCACACATGCTTTGACTGAGATTTTTGACTTTTCACATTTTTTGGGTATGGCGCTATTAAAACAAACATATAAGAACATTAAAGTAATTGAAATCAAAATTGTATAGTCTTTCCCTTCTCAAGTGCCGGGTAAGCTTTAGAATAGAACTCCTATATAGGGTCACACGTTATGAACTCGCCTCCCAATAGGATAAAGAATAAAGAAAGGTGGTGCCGTATAAAGAAAGGTGGTGCCGTTACATTTTTTAGTTTTATGCTGTCATTTTCCTCAAATATTTTCAAAACCACAAAAGCTATCTCAACAAATTTGGTATCATTTTAAAGCCCTAATAACAAGCTATCGGCCTGCAAAATGGCATTGGTATAGCTAATACAGAAGGGGAAATACAGCTGTTTGATGTTTGGAGACCAGGGGTGGTGCTGGAAGGGGTGCCGTTGGAAGGGGTGCCGCCTGTACAAACTCAATGGGGATAATCCAATAATGGCGATAATCTTTGTTCTTTTTACAATAACTAGTCATCCCACAATGTTACAAACACCATTCTGGTCCCATTTTAAAGGATATTTAGTAGTCTTTAAGTATGTGGTTCAACAGCCTTGTCAACTATTTGTAACAACTAATTAATTATGGATAAGACCATGATCACCAGCTTTCTTCCTATTCGCTACACAGTCAACATGAATAATCAGCCTCAATTTACCGGATTTATAAAAATGACTATAACAGAAAAAGTTTTCAACCTATGATAGCAAAAGTATACATTTTTGGAAAGCTTGTAACTAGAGAAATTCAGAAATGCAGTTTATATCAGGGAAGGGTTCATTCTTAAACAAATATTTCTGAAAATTCTAAAAATATATAAAATAAAAATTGGAGATATTCACTAGCCGGTATAATTACCATACCGACGTAGTAACTTTGACAATTATATATCATCTAATGGGTAATTTCATGAGGAATTCAAATATGTAAAGTAAATAATGATAGGGGTAGGTATAAAAAATATATGGATCTCAAATTAAAAATTAAAAAACTCTGATATTTTTCCGAACATTTCCGATCATACCATTTTAGTTCTTGGTCGTACTATAATTTTAATGGCATATTTGGTTTCCTCATGCAATTTCCCTTCAGAAAATGTATACTTTTACTACCTCAGGGGGGTATACAAGCAAATATAAATGTGTAAAGTTAAAATCATGTCGCGAAAGCCAAAATCCGTGTGTAACGCGAAAGGAGGCGAGCTTAAAACACATGACCATAGCAACAACAACAAAAGACAAAAAGGTAATCGACCGACCACCCATTTTTTTCCTTGTTTGGGCAAACAAACCTCCTTTTTTTGTTGTTGACCTAACTAACATTTTGGCTTCTGTGAGCATATTAAAATATGATCTATTTGGGGGGGGGGAGAATATTCTGATCTTCCCTGCAATTTGAATTGGTATATTTTGCGAATAATCATTTGCAAATGACTGGCTACTCTTAACTAATAAACACAATCATTTCTAGATTTATATTGGTACTATTAATTGGGAACCATGACATAGGTGTTTATGGAGATTTAACTTGACAATAGTATTATATATATTGGAAATTGGACTGAAAGAATTTTTGAATGAATGTAATTTGATGAATGAAATCTTGCAAAAGTATGAAGAAAAATTTCTGATAGTTTATTAACTTTCAAAGGAAGAAACAAGTATACCAAATTCATATTTTAAGATTAGGCCTATCTTTCTTCAGTACCTGATGTTGTAAGATATTACATAATGTACTTTCAGATATTTGTCAGTGCATTATAAACGTCGGTCGTCTAATACTATTGTTCTACTTTACCTCTGTCTTTGACAGTTCTGTCTCCAATGAGCAAGTGGCTAACGAAGGTGAAACAAGCGACACCAAAGGTAGGATTGTTAACACTTTCCATGTGGCTATTAGTTTTACCATATACAAAACAGGTTTTTCAGAAACCTTTCCCAACTTTGAAGGTTTCTCAAGGATTACTGAACCAATACTAGGCATGTTTGTACTTATTTCAATGCATTTCTCATGGTAATTCTAAATATGGTGATGGAATTCAATAATTGTGAAATTTTGAAACATTTTGAGAAATTTTGGAATGTCGTCTGCAGACACCTGCCTTGTGGAAAGTATTAAACAAGAGCCTGGCAGAGTCAACACAACAGCAATGCTGATTACATAACATCTTGTCCAAAAAAGCATGAAATATGTGCGACTACATTTGTGTACCAGCGATTTGTAGTAGTTCGATGCGATTGATAGTCGCCATAGGTTGCATCAAACTACCTCGAGCTAGGGAGAACTAAGTGCTGCGACCAGCGTAATGAGCATAAGGGAGATATTCAAACTTATTCCAGATGTTTCACAAGTTTTTAAAGGATTTTATTTTGGTTTGCCTTTGCCAAGCAGACTATCCATGGTTATCATTTGGGAAATATGAAAATAGAATCAAAATGACAAATGCGAATTGATGTTCATATAAATCTAGGTAATTGGCCCACATTATGTGATCCAACATGAGTATATGAGGCACAATGTGGCAGTAGCTAATTTGATTTAAGAGCACATTACAACATTGATACAAGGTCAGAATATGTCAAATTCATCAAAAGTCTTATTTCTGATCTTTGATACATCTTTTCTCAAGCCAAAGACCAAAATTCATGAAAAGTTAAACTACATTTTGAGATATTTGATTTTCATTTACTCCATCGATTTGTTAACAAAACCCAAAACTTTTAATGCCTATAACTTGACAATTTGTATTAGATGTTTTGAGACAAAAGAGATTTTCAATCATCTATAACTTTGGTAAGGAATGTGATATAACATTAACTTTGATATAAAAATGTCCCTTTACTTATAATACAATAATATAATGAATGATATATATAACTCAATATTCATATGTGTCCCGTCGCATCAAAATGGACATGTTGGAGGCCCTATAGTCAACTCTTGAGTTACTGGTATGACTTGAAAGAGCACATTTTATGCTTTGAAATGATACCATTCGCAGGTAATCTGACTTTGTAATCACAAGATATGATTTGAAGAAAGAGATTTTTTTCAATTATTTTCTTTATATTCCCCCAAATATATTGGCCTAAAGTATCTCAAAACTGTGTTTGTCGACAGCATGTCCTTTTTGATGCGACTGCTCACTTATGTCCCTCATTGTGCCTCATTGACTCGCATTAAGTCACATATTGGTCTGGGCTTGGTATGCAATGAAAGTGAAGCAAATCATTTCCATTTGCTTTTTATTTTACTCCAAAGTGGACATGCAGAACAGGGGATTGGGTGTTTTGCTCAAGTGTTTTAACCCAACAAAGCTTAAAGATTCTAATGGCCACCAATTTGTTTATCTTTTTCCATTTTTCTTACATTGTCAGATGATGAAGTTAATGCAGCTGCCCATAGAATGATCAACTTTCATCTGGCTGGCAACAACAATAAGAAATCTCGCAACCGGAGAACCAAGAATGGCCGTCGCCAGAATTCCAATGAATCAAATCAGGGAAACCAGCAAAGTAACAGCAGAAGACAGGACGCAGAGAACACAGCAGCGCAGGGACATCTTGAGAATACACCATCTACTGAAAATAAATGGGAGGATGGTAACACCAGAGGGCAGCAAACAGGTTGGGGTAATCAGTCGAAAAACAAAACTGGTGGTGCTTGGGGACAAAGAGCTCAAGAAAAAAGTGGTAAAACACAGGGTACCAACACCCACTCACAGGGTACCACCCACTCACAGGGTACTACCCACTCACAGGGTACCGCACCAACACAAGCATGGGAATCGGTTGGAAATAACCCATCCTCAAAGAAAGTCAGCCAGCTTACAACCTCTGAGAGTGTTACAAGCACTTTTAGCAAGGGTCTCAGTAAACCCAAGAGTCAGGGGAGAGATGGTTTTAATAGTGATCAGTGCTCTATTAAGAGTGATCAAGGAAGTGTTGATGCAGAGGTTAGAGATGAGAATTGCCAAATCCGTCCTGTTTTGTCACTCGGTAGAGCCAGTAACCATGGAGACAGTGCCAGCGCTCCCACTGTTCGACGACCGCGTGAAGCAAGCAAAGCACAGGCATTGGCTGCGAATCTTGCTGCTAGTCGGCAGAGCTCTCAACCAGTGACGACACAATCACAGAGCACCAAACCACCACAAAATACCGGCCCATTTGCTGGACCAACGCAAGGTGCAAAAACCCCACAAAACACTAGTCCTTTTGCTCCATTTGCAAAGGGTACCAAACCACCACAAAATACCGGCCCATTTGCTGGACCAACAAAAGGTGCAAAAAAGCCACAAAACACTAGTCCTTTTGCTCCATTTGCAAAGGGTACCAAACCACCACAAAATACCGGCCCATTTGCTGGACCAACCCAAGGGGCGAAAAACCCACAAAACACTAGTCCTTTTGCTCCATTTGCAAAGGGTACCAAACCACCACAAAATACAAGCCCATTTGCTGGACCAACGCAAGGTGCAAAAAACCCACAAAACACTAGTCCGTTTGCTCCATTTGCAAAGGGTACCAAACCACCACAAAAACCCGGCCCATTTGCTGGACCACCACAAGGTGCAAAAACCCCACAAAACACTAATCCTTTTTTTGCTGCATTGACACATGGCAGAGCAGTTTCAGCCACTAAAGCACCACCACAAATTAGCACTCACTCACAGAACTCATCTATTATATTAGGACAAGGCTCTGCCCCACCTACCAGTAAGAACATATATGGCCCACCACCAAGGAATACCATCCAATCCCAGAACACAAAGCCGTCGTCTGGTTTCCATGACAACTCCAGGAATAGGGAACAAAAGAGCCATAAACCTGACGTTGCAAGATATACAGCTCCAGGTTTGAGGCGACACGAGGATGGGAACAATCCACCAAGAATGCAGCCATCGGGGTCAAAGGTTAATCACAGTAGGTCAAAGGTTAACCCCCCTGTCGTAACAAACCATGTTGAGGAAACAGAGAATTGGGATGATGAGGTTGATGATGATCCATGCTTTGGTCTGTAATATAAACAACTCTACATTACATAACACAGTATTATCCATTTTCGTCCATTTTGAGTGGTCAAAAGATTTAACTAAAAACGATACTTTTTATCATAATTCTGAAAATCATCTTTGAAACGTTGACAGTTATATAAGTGATGATGTAATCTCATGAAATTAAGAAAAGGTGTTTACAATGAAATATATTTAAGGCAAAAGAATGGTTTGTTTCAGTGACTATACTGTGTTCATTTACCTCTGTTCAGTGACGTTAGAACGTATGTAATGATCCCAGCTTTGGTGACAAAAAAATATCTGTCTCACATACCCCGTGCGTATGTGGAGTCACTTTTGCCGCATAACCCTACGCGTTGAGCCCTACGCAATGAGCCAGATTTTTTTTTTAGTTGTCTGAAAAAATCGGGCTCTGAAAGGGGTGGGGGAGGGAAGGTGAACCAAAAACACAAATAAAAAAGAATTTCTGCATTTAGCATAGCTATTTTCTATTTTCTAAAAACAAAAACACATATCATGGCATAGCTATTTTCCCAAATGTATGTGAGACAGACCTTCTTTTTTTTTGCCTATTACTTTACATCTCAGATGAATCCTGGCACATACCTTGCTTATGCTGGTTCCCTGCATCAATGGGCTCCGCACAACTCATCCATAGATGCAGGTACGCGCAAATTATAAAATCACATTAATTTCGCTGGCATAAAAGTCATGCATGCTTGAAATGACTTAAAATAATCCACAATTAAATTTAATCAATGCCAGCTTCACACATATTCGCTAATTGGCACAAAATACACTGTGTCTATACGCCCATGACAGTGTCGAACTTCACCCCATTGGGCTACAACCATGCCAGCATGACAATGCATTCGCTATTTGATGCGTCACCTCAACTACAACTTGTGTTGATCATTTCCTGTATACGATAACAGAACGACAATGCAATGTGGTGTAGAATCAATTATCACAAGTAATGGAGAAGCCTATACCTGCACCTATATGGATGCTCTGCCATCAAGCAGAATATGCCCTAACATCACTGCGCAGAGGTAGATGAACATAGTAAAACCAAAAATACCATGTATGCTATATATTGCTATGCATGGTTTATTTTACGAAAAAGAGATAGGCGCCTTGCACAAATTGTATAAGCATGTGGTGGTAAAAAGTTTTATTTTTAAAAGCATTGTGTGATGGTCATTGTGACTTTACTGTACACGTGTTTTGCAACTCATATTGTGTTTGTAGTTTGTATAGACAAAGCAGCTTGGAGCCGCAATGCAATAGTATTATAGTTCAGGGATAGCACATTCAAATCTGTCATCTGATCAAATTTAAAAAGGGGTTCATTATTTCCAAAATATTGGTAACTTACGTTGTATTCAATGTATTTATGACCCTATCACCAATTTTGAGGAATGACTTCATAAATTTAGATTCCAAAACTTTGAACAAATGCTAGTCCTGAGTTGATAAGTACACAAAAGTTCTAACAGCACGAGCATGTTTTGCATATCCAAAGACTATAATCAGAGATATAAAATTTCACAATTATATGATATTTTCTGCATTGTGTGCACATTCCAAGCACTTTTGTAATAATGTAAAAGTGGTAATTTTTGTGCGATTAAATTGTTGCGCTTTGCCGATATTTAGGGATTCTGCTTGTTTTTAAATTCGCAATTTGAAAGTACATTACATAGACTTGTACACAAAATAAATATGTTCGCGTGTTTTTATTTCCGCGGTAGCTGCTTGGAGCCTAAATGAATGTAGCGCAAATATTTCCACATTTACAGTATTCTTACTGTGTATTCTTGAAACATTTGTATTCATCAATCATTATTTTGTAGGCATAATAGTATTGTCTATGACAATGAATATTGTTATAGTTTATTTCACTTCCACAAGACAGTGATGTCACTGCATCATTCACTGATTGCAGTGCATAAATGTGACGTCGCATGTCAAAACCAAGCACAATTGGGCAGGAGTTCAAAATTGAGTTATTGATGTATTATAAAAATGTAGGCTATGCACTTTACAGCACCACTTGTTTTATTGAAATCAGACATTCCTAACTCGAGTTGTAACATTTTTAATTTGGACTACCTGAAATGTTAAAAAATAGAAAACGTCCATTAAAATTTGCATAAAACAAGGTCAATAATAAATAAGGATAAACAATTAAAAATATTATTTCCCGATGAAATTTCAGTTTGACATTTGTACAGCTATTTTTTGACATGACTAGCATTTTGAAATCATGAGAATCTACAATTTTTGGCATTTTTCTCCATTCATAACTCTGCCCAATTCCGCCTGGTTTTGACATGCAGTGTCACAAAAGTGCGCACCTACTTGAGTCACTGGCATATACACACATGGGTTGAAGAGGGGAGACACACAAGTGTACGTAAATGTTAAACCTGTAAAGATACGTCACTGTCCAGAGGAAGAGAAATAGAGTAACCACCACATTGATGTGTGTACAAATTGACCAATTATTGGTCATGTTATAGTGTGTTTAAAATAGCTGAATTAGACTCATCCAGTCATTGGCTTAGTGTGATAAGATACAGTTTACATACATTTTATATACGATTTATTTTTTACACATTTTTATATTGTTAAGTAATTGATGTGTTTTGTGTATGTTTATAATACTTTCCCCACGGCAGTCGTCTGCAGACGACAGTTCCAAAAATTCACAAAATATTTCAATAAAAAAATGTCAACATTAACAAATCTCATGACCATTTTTGGAATCACCATGAGAATTGCCATTTCGATAAGTACAAACATGCCTAGTATTGGTTCAGTAATTCTTGAGATGGATTTAAATGTTGGGAAAGGTTTCTGAAAAATCTGTTTTGAATATGGTAAAAGCTGTGTGGAAAGTGTTAAAATGGTTGAGTTAGAATCCGATTACTCAATCTTATCAACAGCCACAGGATTTCTGGTACAGTCCAGCATGCTTCACTTTCATTGACAACTGGTTTCTGTCTCCAGTGTCTCTTGGTTCCCATTGACATTACATTGACAGCAACAAATGTTGTTAAACGAGGGTCTTTAAGAAAATCCTGCTGTAAGAAGTACAAATTGATGCGACTTCAATTCAGTCCTCTTGTTTTTTCTTAGATACCCTTTATTTGTTTTAATAACACATTTCTTGTGGGTCTCGTGCAACAAAGGGCTATCTGCTTTTTTGGCCAAAATGATCGGCACAAGATCAGGAACCTTATTTTCCTAATGATTTATAATGCACAACGTTCTATTGTAACAATTATAATCTTTTCTCATAATAATTGAAATGCAGATAGCAATTTGTTGCACTAACCCCTCGATTTGAGCACGTTTTGGATGGGATTAGACTTCTTTTAACACATGTTTTGCACTGTTCATTTCGGGAGGGGGGGGGGGGGGGGGCAGATTGCACTCCAGTGGTGCTACGCATGCTGGACTGTACAGGAAATCATCTTTTCTTTGATCAACAGCTTGGTATGAAAAGTATTGAATATATAAAAACATAGTTCATCAGGATTGTAGATATAAAGTGAAAATTATATTTTGTTTAACAAATCCAAGATGTTTACTCACATTAAGATGGGGGGGGGGGGGGGGGGGGGGGGGCACTGACATTGGAAAAGAATAGAGGTATGTGTGCCGCCCTAAAGACCCCCTTTTTTACCTCTTCTGCTTGCAATTAAAACCCTCCCTTTTTTTAGCCTGCATCAGCTCTTAAAACCCTTATTTTATTATAAATTCAAAAATCATGAACATTTGCGTTCTAAAACCCCAATCTTTTAAAAATTGGCGATCTTACTAACAAATTTGGGGAAAAGGCTTTAAGGGGGCGGTCTAGGTTGATATGACCCAAATTTGGAAACACATTTTCTCAATGTTACCGTAGACCTAACGCTTAGTGTTATATATCAAATTAAAGCTTAAGTTAAGGCGTTTCAGAAAACATGTGTTATTTTGATCTGGTTCCCATGGTTTCCATGCAAGGCCTCTGATTGGCTAAACATGGGAACAAATAACATAACTTGAAAACGAAAGGTCATATAACCATGGGATTTGGACCAGATATTAAGCACACCATGGGCTATGAAACCATGGAGCCCGATTTTTAATATCTGTTTTCAAATTCGAGTTACAATACAAAATTACCTGATTGGTCGGTTCACGGTTACCATGGCAACCGTATAAAAAATCCGGATCCATGGTTTCGTGCGCACTATACCGATACATCATCTACCCAAGTATGGTGTATATGCAACATTTCGTTTTCTAGTTACGTTTATTCCCGTGTTTACCTAATCAGAGGCATTGCAAGGTAACTATGGCAACCAGATCAAAAAGACATGCATTTTCTGGAGTAAAGAAACTGAACACCTGTTTTTGAAAATGGGACCAAACTGATTAATGAGCAGTTAGATCAAATGTTTTCTACAGTGCTGTTACATGAATATATATATTAGACTTTATGATTTAGATATGCTCTGATCTGACTTTTAGCCACAAATATATTTAGAGGCAAAATCACTTGTGTGTGTATATGTGTTACATTGTATTTCATAATAGTTAACACTTTCCATGCGGCAGGCGTCTGCAAACGACATTCCAAAATTTCACAAAATACTTCAAAAATGTCATCATTATTGAATTTCATTACCATATTTGGAATCACCATGAGAAATACATTGAAATAAGTACAAACATTCCTAGTATTTGTTCAGTAATTTTTAGATAGGCTTTAAAAGTTGGGAAAGGTTTGTGAAAAATCTGTTTTGAATATGGTAAAACTATTATAGCCGCATGGAAAGTGTTAAGGACATACTGTAACAAGCGCAATTTTCGTGTGTTTTGCCGACTTTGAACTGTTTTGTGTGTTTTTAAATTCACGATTTGTAGCTTCATCGCATAGACCTATAAGCAAAAGAAATATATTAGGGTATTATTAATTTAAATGTAGCGCAAAAACACATGTAGTGCGAAAATTTCTACTTTTACAATATTTTTATTACATGATACTATGTCTTGTGACATTATTGGTTATCCCTGTTTGTTCATGCAATACAATTATAAATATATTAATGGTTTGGGTTCGGCCAAATCTGACATAAACCTAAATCATTAAGGTTTTGTATTGCATAAGAACAAACAGAGGGTGACAAATTTATCAGTTCAGTAGGCCTAGACATGAAGCGATATAATCATAGTTTAACAATGCCCACATACCTTAAGTACAGTAGCGAAGCTTTGTTGATTTGATATAAACCACGTTGCTATGGGAAACCAATCACGTCGATCGAAACCGCACCATGTATTCTTAATGTCCTCCATGTAAGCATCATGTATAGCATTGGACAACAGTAAGCAGTGTTTCTTATGAGCAGTCTATGTGTGGGTACTTATTTATTACATTTTTTCATCTATGCAAGTTATATATCATGTTCACCTCTAATTGTGAAGACAGGGAGAATGCAGTATAAATGGTAGACTATAGTCCGCGTCATAATACTATGGAAATAATTCCAACAATGCGTGCGTGTATACGTGCATAAACCTGGAACTACGCACCGGGCCATTTTAAAAATGACCGAGCGTCCTCATTGGTCAATCGTGAAATTGTTGCGCGCATGCATGCATAGTTGTTCGAGGCTCTCATGCATTTGGACGCAGCTCCGCGAACAACAACAAAAAACACTCGTGTGAAAAAGCTTGAATTATGTCCATAGTATTATGACAGTGACTATAGGACAGTGCAATGTTCCTGTATCTGATATTCTTATAGACCATGACACCTCACTGTTGATCAACAATGTTAGGTGCCTGGTTCCATTCCATGCATGGGGGAACATCCATTGACTGTTACATGGGCTGGTTTGGTTTATAATGGATACGCCCTTTCGAACTGGCAGGCAATGTGCACACATACCGGCAGACAAACTATTGGTGGCTTGCTCGCTGTGACGTTACAGGTGACATGGTCTGTAGATATGATATTATGTAGCTGTTTAAGCAATCACATCAATGTCCTCCTTGTTCTTTTCCACGAGCACAGCATGAATGCAAGAGAACTGTGTGAAAAATATAATCGTGCCTTAGTTCAACAGCTGATTGTATAAAAACTTTTAAACTGTAGCTGTGCTCCTTTTGTATCGCTATTTTGATACATTTTATTGTAAAAAGTACATTTTGAGGCTTAAAAAATGTTGGTTTACGACCTTGAAAATATGTTTGTGGATTTGAAAATTTGAAGAAACAAATGGGTCAGTTGGACCTTACCTAGTTGTTAGCATCTTTGTTTTCAGAGGTTCAGTGTTGTACAATGCAATCATAATAAGCGTGACAAATAGCTCTTACAGAGCTGTATGACACAATACGGAGAGCTTCACATCATAAAGAGATCGGTATGATACGGAAATATTCTCTTCGGCTATTATTAACCAATGAAATAAAAGTATTCATGTCTACGGAATGATAAAAACCCAAATCAGTACATTTTTTGTATTGCATAAGAACAAACAGAGGGTGACAAATTGGCCTAGACATGAAGTGATATAATCATAGTTTAACAATGCCCCCATACCTTAAGTACAGTAGCAAAGCTTTGTTGATTTGATATAAACCACGTTGCTATGGGAAACCAATCACGTCGATCGAAACCGCACCATGTATTCTTAATGTCCTCCATGTAAGCATTATGTATAGCATTGGACAACAGTAAGCAGTGTTTCTTATGAGCAGTCTATGTGTGGGTACTTATTTATTACATTTTTTCATCTATGCAAGTTATATATCATGTTCACCTCTAATTGTGAAGACAGGGAGAATGCAGTATAAATGGTAGACTATAGTCCGCGTCATAATACTATGGAAATAATTCCAACAATGCGTGCGTATGTGCGTGCGTGTATACGTGCATAAACCTGGAACTACGCACCGGGCCATTTTAAAAATGACCGAGCGTCCTCATTGGTCAATCGTGAAATTGTTGCGCGCATGCATGCATAGTTGTTCGAGGCTCTCATGCATTTGGACGCAGCTCCGCGAACAACAACAAAAAACACTCGTGTGAAAAAGCTTGAATTATGTCCATAGTATTATGACAGTGACTATAGGACAGTGCAATGTTCCTGTATCTGATATTCTTATAGACCATGACACCTCACTGTTGATCAACAATGTTAGGTGCCTGGTTCCATTCCATGCATGGGGGAACATCCATTGACTGTTACATGGGCTGGTTTGGTTTATAATGGATACGCCCTTTCGAACTGGCAGGCAATGTGCACACATACCGGCAGACAAACTATTGGTGGCTTGCTCGCTGTGACGTTACAGGTGACATGGTCTGTAGATATGATATTATGTAGCTGTTTAAGCAATCACATCAATGTCCTCCTTGTTCTTTTCCACGAGCACAGCATGAATGCAAGAGAACTGTGTGAAAAATATAATCGTGCCTTAGTTCAACAGCTGATTGTATAAAAACTTTTAAACTGTAGCTGTGCTCCTTTTGTATCGCTATTTTGATACATTTTATTGTAAAAAGTACATTTTGAGGCTTAAAAAATGTTGGTTTACGACCTTGAAAATATGTTTGTGGATTTGAAAATTTGAAGAAACAAATGGGTCAGTTGGACCTTACCTAGTTGTTAGCATCTTTGTTTTCAGAGGTTCAGTGTTGTACAATGCAATCATAATAAGCGTGACAAATAGCTCTTACAGAGCTGTATGACACAATACGGAGAGCTTCACATCATAAAGAGATCGGTATGATACGGAAATATTCTCTTCGGCTATTATTAACCAATGAAATAAAAGTATTCATGTCTACTGAATGATAAAAACCCAAATCAGTACATTTTTTGTATTGCATAAGAACAAACAGAGGGTGACAAATTGGCCTAGACATGAAGTGATATAATCATAGTTTAACAATGCCCCCATACCTTAAGTACAGTAGCAAAGCATTGTTGATTTGATATAAACCATGTTGCTATGGGAAACCAATCACGTCGATCGAAACCGCACCATGTATTCTTAATGTCCTCCATATAAGCATTATGTATAGCATTGGACAACAGTAAGCTGTGTTTCTTATGAGCAGTCTATGTGTGTGTACTTATTTATTACATTTTTTCATCTATGCAAGTTATATATCATGTTCACCTCTAATTGTGAAGACAGGGAGAATGCAGTATAAATGGTAGACTATAGTCCGCGTCATAATACTATGGAAATAATTCCAACAATGCGTGCGCATGTGCGTGCGTGTATACGTGCATAAACCTGGAAGTACGCACCCGGCGATTTAAAAAATGACCGAGCGTCCTCATTGGTCAATCCTGAAATTGTTGCGCGCATGCATGCATAGTTGTTCGAGGCTCTCATGCATTTGGACGCAGCTCCGCGAACAACAACAAAAAACGCTCGCGTGAAAAAGCTTGAATTATGTCCATAGTATTATGACAGTGACTATAGGACAGTGCAATGTTCTTATTTCTGCTATTCTTATAGACCATGACACCTCACTGTTGATCAACAATGTTAGGTGCCTGGTTCCATTCCATGCACGGGGGAACATCCATTGACTGTTACATGGACTGGTTTGGTTTATAATGGACACTCCCTTTCGAACTGGCAGGCAATGCGCACACATACCGGCAGACAAACTATTGGTGGCTTGCTCGCTGTGACGTTACAGGTGACATGGTCTGTAGATATGATATTATGTAGCTGTTTAAGCAATCACATCAATGTCCTCCTTGTTCTTTCCCACGAACACAGCAAGAATGCAAGAGAACTGTGTGAAAAATATAACCGTGCCTTAGTTCAACAGCTGATTGTATAAAAACTTTTAAACTGTAGCTGTGCTCCTTTTGTATTGCTATTTTGATACAATTTATTGTAAAAAGTACATTTTGAGGCTGAAAAAAGGTTGGTTTACGACCTTGAAAATATGTTTGTGGATAGATAAATAGAAAAGTTTTACGGAACAACATTTAAATGTTTTGTACAAATTGTGCAGAAATGTTGCTTTTGAAAGCTGTGCACAGAATTAAACTGAAAAAAGGCTATCTTAGTGAAATGTGATGACAACGGAGAAAAGGCTATGTGTTTTGTCTTCGTAGTCAACCAGAGTCACACATTTTTCAATGTTAATTGCTGATTTATATAAATTGCTTATTGAAAAGGGGCACTGAGAGCTATTGCCAACAAATTTGGAAAAAATGAGTTGTTTCAATTAATAGGGTACATAGAACCCTGAAGTGTAATAAAACTATGGGAAAAGGGTTGAATGATGGCGCTAGATAGACATTCGGTTGAAGCAATTTATGTGGCGAGTGATGCTGATAATTTCGATATGATCTACCGTATTATCCCTATTAAGCGCCCAGGGCGGTTAACTAAGTCATTTTGGGTGGGCGCTTATTTGTATACTGATTTACAAAGTTGTTGACTGTCAAGGTTGCAAAATTCAACAACCTTTACGTCCCAAGACTGCAAAATTCGATGTTTTGCAATTCAAGATGGCGGCCGGCCTCCACGAATGACAATAAACACGAAACGTGCGTATTTCGGATGGTTTCTGTTGCTGTTTGCAGGCATAGCACATGGTTTAAGTTCACTTTTGGATCACAAACAATATGTCAATTATGTCTGAAGTTAAAATAACCACAATTTCCTCTTTATTTTCAAGCAATTTGTAGTCCGAGACTTAGTGTGATATGAGTAACTTTTAAGTAAGCTTATTTTTTGGGTGGGCGGTTTAAATAATTAGTATATATTTTTAAAGTCACCTGAGAAAAGGGGGGTGGGCGCTTATAAGGTCCTGGGCGCTTAATAGGGATAATACGGTACATCAAAATAACCAAATCATAAAATGTTACATGATAAACGGCGAATTAAGGTAAACAGTTTCATATAGTGAAAAGGGGATGGGGGAGGGGTCTTCATGGTGGCACAAACCTATACCACTTTCCAATGTTAGTGACCCCCCCCCCCCCCCCCCCCCCCCCTGGTTGTTGTTTACATCACAGGATATTTTTGCTTAATTAGTCACTTTATTGAAACATCAGTAAGAAATAGTGGGATTTTACTTGGTATATTATTACTGTATGTATATAACCTAAAAGCTAGGTTTTTTCATATTGGCCTTTACGGGGGTGCAAAAATAAAAGTGAACTAACAAGGACTTTACCAGGCTGTCAACTTTTAAGAATTGCCGCAGAGTCAGAAACTTGAGGGGGTTGTGATGTGGCGTCCCCCAAACCGGCTTGAATAAACCGACAGTGCCAATCTCAACCGACACGACTCAAATATCAGCCACTCCCCCCCACCTCTGACTACGCCACTGTTTCAAAACCATAATGGCTGTAACAGTATTACTAACAAATCTTCTCTGCTCACAGAACCACCAGGTATCTATGCAATGTATTCATTTCGATAAACAATTCAGTGTGTGATTGTAGCACAATACTATAGTGTGTATCAATTTAAGTTAAATGGAAGAGTTGCTACTTACAGTAACTGTTTCATGCTTCTACATTCGCCATGCAACCGATTTAGTGCTGCATAACGTCTCTTTTAAATTATATTTTTGACTTGTTGATGAAAATATATGACCAGTCATGTCAAAATGGACATGTTTGAGGCCGGAGTCAAATTTGAGTTATTGGTATGACTTGAAAGAGCACCTTTCCAGCTTTGAAATGAGACCATGTATAAGTTAATCGGACTTTGTAATCAAAAGATATGATTTGAAGAACCATATTTTTTCTATTACTTTCTTTATATTTCAACAAATATATTGGCCTCTATCTCGACAACATGTTCTTTTAGATGTGACCAAACCTTGAGGTCCGTTTGCGCGTAGAACAGGGGGATTGTCGCCTTATCCCCATGTGTGTTCTGTTCCAAGTGCCTGACCAGCAGGCTGCATAAAAACCCTGAGAAAAGGTTTGTTTGCAAAATATAGCAGCTATTTACCCAATTAATACGGGTGCCGGGTGCATTCTCCTTTGTGTTCCGTTGGGCTGAGTTCACATAGGAGTATACGGTATACGGTACTCGCTATACGCTATTCGGTATTCGCTATACGCTATACGGGCACGGCGAGTTACATAGGATAGCACGCGTGCCCTACTCGGGCTTTTGGCGCCGATCAAATGGACACTTCAGAAATGGATTATTAGTTCAGACGACGAGTTTTAAATTCCATATTCAATGTTAAGTTTCATTACTTTGACACTTATATTTGTGTATATTTTATTAAGGAAACCTGCACATTTGAGAGTTGTTCTATCACCAAGAGAATGTATGGTCTACATATGATATCATTTGCTTGATAGTATAACATGTACATATGAAGGCATGTGCTATTAAATTGCAAAGGAGTCGTATTGTTTCTAACTTACCCTATTCTACGCAATAAATTGTTTATAAATCATGATAGGGGAAATTCAGAACGCCTGTACACACGAATTGCAGCTGCCACATCCAAACAGGACGGTATACGCTGCACGAAAATCGAACACGCACGATTCCTGGTATACTATACTATACTACACTATACACAGGTATACGGCCTTTTCGAATAGTGCCCTCTTATGTGACCCGGTAGTATGAAATTATATTGTTTCGATTTAAGCTTACGCGTGCCCTGCAAAACGTGCACCGTATACCCGAATAGTATACTCCTATGTGAACCCAGCCTTGCGGAAGGTTACATGGATAACCTCATTTGCCAAGTTTGGTCATTTTATGTTGTGGTTTTTATCTTTGGTTCCGAATAAGTAAACATGATTGGGCCAATTGTGGGCCACATAACTAGGACTAGAAGCATGTTTTTGACACGTATTCTGTGTCATACAACTAGCCACTATGTTACAAAAAGTGTCGTACAGAAAGGTTTATTCACCACCATTTGTGCCACGTTTTTATGTGATGTACACTAAATTTCTTTGTGTTATGTATTTTAGCATATAATATTTATCATAAAAAATACTTATAATACCCATACAAAGTTCAGTAGTTTGTATCACCGGATCATAACTCAGATTTGAATCAAATGTGATCACTAAATGATTATTATCATCATTAAACACTTTAAATGATACACCTCAAATATACTTGTGTTTTACTATATTACTTTGTCAAAAGTGTACTGTGCAAATTGTTATTATGCCCGGGCCTTACCATCCCAAGCCTCCAAATAAGTGTGTATGGACCTAAATCGACTGCATAGACCGTGTGTAATTTCACTGTCACACAATTGAACAACACCCTCTGATACTTCGCCATGCCAAAAACCACTCCCATCCGAGAACCGCCCCATCTGTGGGGTAAGATCAGAGGATAGGGAGCAGCCATAGTGAGTGAGCCTTCTATCGGTACATAAAGGGTCTACTGCAGCTAGTTTATTGTATTTTTTTTTACTAGTATGGACCTGGAGCTACTGATTACTTTTTTGACAAAAATAGCGCCTGGTTCTATACTTTAATGTGGACAATTTGAAAAACACCAGGAGCCAAAACTTGGCAACCATTGGGTAAAAACCTCCTGGGTGCCAGCTTATTTGGAGGCTTGTACCCCTCACATATTGGTGCTTTCCTCACTACTACTAAAAGTAACAGCACTTTACCATACCTCCTACACACAACAGGGGTGTGAGAGTTCCTCTTGTTAGCTGATTTCCTCTTTTTTTTTCTTATGCCAAAATTTCAGCCTTTTCTTTTCTTTTCAGCCCATATTTGGCACTTTCCCCCAAATTTACAACATATTTTTCCTCGGTTTTGTCCGTTTTCCTCTCTTTTTTTATCTGTGGCATCTCACACCCCTGACACAACTTAATGGGGTTTTTTTCACTCCTGTACGTCACACCCTCTATTCCCTACTTATATGGTTTCCAAAAGTAAGAAATGCTCAGTATGTTTAAAGAGACTTTGGAATACAGAACATCAGAATATCTGATCTGAAAGGCTGGCGAGGCTTGTGAAATTTGTTTGATATTGCATTTGTGGTTCAATTAAACACAAACCATAAGGGGTTCGAATTGTTTAATTGGACTGAACTATAGGAGGAGTAATGTGCATAGGTAAGCAGGAGTCCGAGGGCCAAGACCCCAGAAAACCTTTTTGATCCCCCCTAGGGGTTTTCAAAACTGTTTTGACCACACACCATTTTTTAGCTTCAAAACATTTTTGATGCCCTCCCCCATTAAATTTTCCAGCCCTGCCCACGCCCACCAAAGTATTTATGAACGGTCTTTCCCCAAATTGATCCTATCCATTTTACCAATATATTTAGATACACATTTCAAATTCCATAATAGAGACAAAAGGGAATAACAATAAAAATCACAGACCGTCATTTTAAAAAAAAGGCTGTCATTTTCTACGGTAGGAGGGGTGCAAGTCCCAAATAACCTGGAGGAGGTCATATTTGTTTACACAGAAAATAGGGGTGTCATGAAATGAATACCATTCTAATATGGAGGTCAAAATCCCCAAACCAAAATTATTATACATGTTTCAAAATTGTAGAACACTACAAATTGGGCTCGTGAGTACATGTTGGGGTTGGCATAAAAATAATAACTTTCATAGGGGATTATAACAAAAATGATGAGGGCCCAGATCAGATACAATCCCCCTCTCACTATGCATCAATTTTTATTACCCCACCCTTTCTTTTTACTGAACCCCGTTTTGACCTTCCATTTTCATTCCAGACTTTTTGTTAAGGTCAAAAAACATAGGTCCTAGCTATCGCAGTATTTTAAATTAGACCTGTGATATGATTTTCTACAGATGTTTGATTATGTTCAATTTTATTTTAAAATAAATACTGATAGGCCTACATACATAATGTATTATTCTATACACATGGCCACATTTAGATTTTTGAAAGGCAGGGTGAAGAATCTGAAGCAAGTCAGGACTCGCATATATCAAACATTTTCTTTTCACCTGGATTTGGACTCATGACTTGGCCAGGCCCGATGGACTTGTCTTGACCTTGGGGACCTGGACTTGGATTGGAAATTAATGAATGTTCAAACTAGTTTTCTGACAACGGGGAAGGGACCAGGGGGATTTTTGAAACTATTTTGACCACCCCCTTTTTTCTGTCTATTTTTAGCTTTAAAACTCCCCCGACCTACAAAAGTAGCTATGAACGGTCCCTTTAGAAATAAATATGAAAGTAATAAATCCAGGGGAATAATCTGTGCCAATCAAATAATGTACATCCACGATTGCCACGTGCACCGTCTGGTTGTGAAGCGACCATCGATGATTTTACAATTACCCCCTCATATGGTTGTGGGTAGTTAGTCTCACAAAATGGCGACTCTCTGTGGAAGATTTTCGTCAGGATTTGTGCATTTGCACCGGCTAAATTCACACTTATTTACAGGTTTAGCTAAGGCAAAATGTATACCTGCTGCAAAAGGTAATACTTAGCATTCTACTTTAGTATTATTTTGAAGTTTATTATAATTTTTGATTAAATATCAGAGCTTTTAAAGTAACACTAAATCATAGAGTTCAGACACAAACATGCAAAAAGTAACGTAAGACTTCCAAATTTGGCACCAATATAATGTATCTTGATTGAAGGAGCACAAAACTATAGTCGATTCATCCAAGAAGAGCGATCTTTGGTGGTGGAATTGGCAGGGGGTGATGATTTGGGCTACAAATATGTTAAAATTGGGTTGCAAATCACCAACATTTTCTAAATTTGCCCAAATACTTGAAAATGTTACTATAACTATTTTGTGGTTTGTATATAAATGTGTCCTTGTCATACTCATCATGACTGTCAGTCTTGGTGATAAAATAATGGAATTTGTAAAATTGGGTGGATTCTGGTGCAATTTTGGGCTCCAAATAATGGGCTTAGTCAATTGTAAGACATGGTTGCCACTTTTTTATCGTCGACTTGTCTTTGCCGACACTTCTACAGCAAATCCAGGTTGCGGACCTCGTCATATGACCTGTGTCTATTAGAATAAATGAAATAATGGATAAATCAAAGAAATAAAAACACATTGGTTAGTTGTGTTTCCAGAGTTAAATGTCAAGGTGACAATCAGGGGATTTAAATTTAACAACTTTTCTATTGAAATCCTGTATTTAAATAGGGGGGTCAAAGGAAAATTTCAAAATGCTTTTTGGGGCCTCATTCTGTTTTCTTTGGTTAGAACTTGTGCAGAAATGAAAAATACTGTTTAAATCGTCAAAATCGGAGCATTATTTCTTGCGTTGTGACCAAAAATGTGTTTCGGAAAATGACCCAATTTCTTGCGAAAAAGGGCCAATTTTGGCAGTTTTGCAGATTTTGATTTTTAAAAATGTCATAAAATCAAGTCTTGGTACCCTACAAGTCTGAAAATAACATATATTAGGAGTATAACTTAAATATTTTACATTACTGCTTACATGAAAGGTTGAAATTACAGTGTTTTTGTGTGAGAGCATGTCAAAAAAGCCCCAAAATGTCCGAAAATGCCAACATTCCTCCAATAAATTTGAATAAGTCCAGCTCATTAAATATGCGAAGGCTATATTTCATACAAAATCAGGGAATTGAAACATATCCCTGACCCATATAAGGTTTTTTTGGGTGTAGAATTCATTTTTAAGGTCAAAATAGTGCTCATTCTTCGGTAAATGCACCTTTCAGATTTCCGCATATTTAATTAGCCTAATTTGCATAATGAAATAGTAAAAGCCTTATAATGGCGATAGTTAACAGATTTGAGCTGTGTAAATTACCCTTATAATGTTTTTTTTTACGTAGAATTCATTTTTTCAATCAAAATTCAGAGGGGTCTGTGGCAAATACCAGTTTATAGTAAAATTGAATAATTTTGCATTATATTTGCATAATTTAGGCATGTAGCCTTTACAATTAGGTGATTTTTTTTGTTTCCAATACAATGGTAATATATCAAGCTTAGAAATTATACAATGCTGCTAAAATGGTATCTTCAAAACATTGGTGTTACCTCTATGTAAGCCATCACGAAGTTTCGTGATGGTCTGCTTGGTTCATTTCATGACATTATTTAAGCCTTTACGAAATTTCGTGATATTGTAAGTTAATGCCTAAATACTTTATGACCGCTATGTCAATGTGCCAGATACAAAATACTTACATGAAATGATTACTTCTAATATGTTATCTAAACTGTTTATCCCGACTTATATGTGTACTTCTAATATGTTATCTAAACTGTTTCATCCCGACTTGTATGTGACACTGTGCCAGGGCTGCCTAAATACTTCACGTAGTTATGTCAGTGTGCCAGATACAAAATACATCATATTTTGACTTCTAATATGTTTTCTAAACTGTTTCATCCCGACTAATGTGTGACACTGTGCCAGGGCTGCCTAAATACTTTATGACCGCTATGTTAGTGTGCCAGATACAAAATACTTACATGATATGTTTACTTCTAATATGTAAACTGTTTCATCCCGAATTATGTGTGACACTGTGCCAGGGCTGACTCTAACTTCATGTAACTATGTCAGTGTGCCATATACAAAATACATGAAATTTTGACTTCTAATATGTTTTCTAAACTGTTTCATCCCGACTTATGTGTGACACTGTGCCAGGGCTGCCTGAATACTATTAATATATAAATAATATTATTATTATTATTAAATACTTCATGACCGCTATGTTAGTGTGCCAGATACAAAATACTTACATGATATGTTTACTTCTAATATGTTATATAAACTGTTTCATCCCGAATTATGTGTGACACTGTGCCAGGGCTGACTCTAACTTCATGTAACTATGTCAGTGTGCCATATACAAAATACATGAAATTTTGACTTCTAATATGTTTTCTAAACTGTTTAATCCCGACTTATGTGTGACACTGTGCCAGGGCTGCCTAAATACTTCATGTATATAGTTATGTCAATGTGCCATATACAAAATACATGATATTTTGACTTTTAATATGTTATCTTTACTGGTTTATCTTGACTTATGACATGTGTGACACTGTGCCAGGGCTGCCTAAATACTTTATGACCGCTATGTTAGTGTGCCAGATACAAAATACTTACATGATATGTTTACTTCTAATATGTTATATAAACTGTTTCATCCCGAATTATGTGTGACACTGTGCCAGGGCTGCCTAAATACTTCATGTAGTTATGTCAGTGTGCCAGATACAAAATACATGATATTTTGACTTTTAATGTGTTATCTTAGCTTTTGTGTTTCTGGTATGCCTTCTAAAGCTTTCACAATAAGATTCATCAATAGGTAAGTTCATTCTTATACTCAAATTCGAATTTTAACGTACCCATGCATATCAAAGCAATGATTTGAGGACTTTACTTATATGACAAAGTGCCAGGCAAACCTAACTCATATATGATACGGTAGATCTTTACATTACTTAGTGTTAACATTTACTTTTAAAGTCCTTATTCATTTTGTCACCGTGACACTGTGCCAGGCAGGCCATCTTTAGTTTTACTTATATGACACACTGCCAGGCAAACCTAACTCATATATGATAAGGTAGATCTTCACATTACTTAGTGTTAACATTTACTTTTAAAGTCCTTATTCATTCTGGCACTGTGACACTGTGCCAGGCAGGCTGTCTTTAGTTTTACTTATATGACACTGTGCCAGGCAAACCTAACTCATATATGATAAGGTAGACCTTTACATTTCTTAGTGTTAAATTTATTTTTAAAGTCCTTATTCATTTAGTCACTGTGACACTGTGCCAGGCAGGCCGTCTTTAGTTTTACTTATATGACACTGTGCCAGACAAACCTAACTCATATATGATAAGGTAGACCTTTACATTTCTTAGTGTTAAATTTATTTTTAAAGTCCTTATTCATTTAGTCACTGTGACACTGTGCCAGGCAGGCCGTCTTTAGTTTTACTTATATGACACTGTGCCAGGCAAACCTAACTCATAATGATAAGGTAGATTTTTACATTTCTTAGTGTTAACATTTACTTTTAGAGTCCTTTTTCATTCTGGCACTGTGACACTGTGCCAGGCAGGCCATCCTTAGTTTTACTTATAAATATGACACTGTGCCAGGCAAACCTAACTCATATATGATACGGTAAATCTTTACATTACTTAGTGTTAACATTTACTTTTAAAGTCCTTATTCATTCTGGCACTGTGACACTGTGCCAGGCAGGCTGTCTTTAGTTTTACTTATATGACACTGTGCCAGGCAAACCTAACTCATATATGATAAGGTAGACCTTTACATTACTAGTGTTAATATTTATTTTTAAAGTCCTTATTAATTTTGTCACTGTGACACTGTGCCAGGCAGGCCGTCTTTAGTTTTACTTGTATGATACTGTGCCAGGCAAACCTAACTCATATATGATAAGGTAGATTTTTACATTCCTTAGTGTTAACATTTACTTTTAGAGTCCTTATTCATTCTGGCACTGTGACACTGTGCCAGGCAGGCCATCTTTAGTTTTACTTATAAATATGACACTGTGCCAGGCAAACCTAACTCATATATATGATACGGTAAATCTTTACATTACTTAGTGTTAACATTTACTTTTAAAGTCCTTATTCATTCTGGCACTGTGACACTGTGCCAGGCAGGCCGTCTTTAGTTTTACTTATAAATATCACACTGTGCCAGGCAAACCTAACTCATATATGATAAGGTAGGTCTTTACATTATTTAGTGTTAACATTTACTTTTAAAGTCCTTATTCATTCTGGCACTGTGACACTGTGCCAGGCAGGCCGTCTTTAGTTTTACTTATATGACACTGTGCCAGGCAAACCTAATATGATAAGGTAGATCTTTACATTACTTAGTGTTAACATTTACTTTTAAAGTCTTTATTCATTCTGGCACTGTGACACTGTGCCAGGCAGGCTGTCTTTAGTTTTACTTAAATGACACTGTGCCAGGCAAACCTAACTCATATATGATACGGTAGATCTTTACATTACTTAGTGTTAACATTTACTTAAACAGTTTATATAGAAGTAAACATATCATGCAAGTATTTTTTATCTGGGACACTAACATAGCGGTCATAAAATATTTAGGCAGCCCTGGCACAGTGTCACACATAAGTCGGGATGAACAATTAAGATAACATATTAAAAGTCAAAATATCATGTATTTTGTATCTGGCACACTGACATAACTACATGAAATATTTAGGCAGCCCTGGCACAGTGTCACACATAACTCGGGATGATACAGTTTAAATAACATTTTAGAAGTAAACATTTCATGTAAGTATTTTGTATCTGGCACACTGACATAACTACATGAAGTATTTAGGCAGCCCTGGCACAGTGTCACACATATGTCGGGATGAAACAGTTTAGAAAACATATACAAAGTCAAAATATCATGTATTTTGTATATGGCACATTGACATAAGTATTTAGGCAGCCCTGGCACAGTGTCACACATAATTTGGGATGAAACAGTTTATATAACATATTATAAGGAAACATTTCATGTAAGTATTTTGTATCTGGCACACTGACATAACTACATGAAGTATTTAGGCAGCCCTGGCACAGTGTCACACATAAGTCAGGATGAAACAGTTTATATAACATATTAGAAGTAAACATATCATGTAAGTATTTTGTATCTGGCACACTAACATAGCGGTCATAAAGTATTTAGGCAGCCCTGGCACAGTGTCACACATAAGTCAAGATAAACCAGTAAAGATAACATATTAAAAGTCAAAATTTCATGTATTTTGTATATGGCACACTGACATAGTTACATGAAGTATATAGTCATGCAGCCCTGGCACAGTGTCACACATATGTCAGGATGAAACACGATATGTAACATATTAGAAGTAAAAATACCATGTAAGTATTTTGTATCTGGCATACTGACATAGTTACATAAAGTATTTAGGCAGCCCTGGCACTGTGTCACACACAAGTCACGATGAACAAGTTAAGATAACATATTAAAAGTCAAAATATCCACATGAAGTATTTAGGCAGCCCTGGTACAGTGTCATACATAAGTCGGGATGATACAGTTTAAATAACATATTAGAAGTAAACATATCATGTAAGTATTTTGTATCTGGCACACTGACATAACCACATGAAGTATTTAGGCAGCCCTGGCACAGTGTCACACATAAGTCGGGATGAAACAGTTTATATAACATATTAGAAGTAAACATATCGTGTAGGGGCCTAAATATTTTGTATCTGGCACATAGCGGTCATAAAGTATTTAGGCAGCCCTGGCACAGCGTCACACATAAGTCGGGATGAACAATTAAGATAACATATTAAAAGTCCAAATATCATGTATTTTGTATCTGGCACATTGACATAACTACATGAAGTATTTAGGCAGCCCTGGCACAGTGTCATACATAAGTCGAGATGAAACATTTTAGATAACATATTCTTAAACAGCTAAGAAAGTTTAAGCAATCTCATTGGTTCTCAGAGAAATCGGCGACATCTCTATGAGACAATAGAACACGGGGAGATGGGGCTTACGTTTTAACAGCGCGCCCGACCTTCACAATGCGTGGTTTGCTCCATAACTCGCACTTCTGCAGTGCGTCTTTAGCGCTTTTCCTGCGTTTATGCCGGCGCTGCGACGCTTACGTATGGTTTACTCATCGCATGTGATTGGATGGAATGTTTGTGGGCTATTCGATCCTAGCAGGGGTAAAAGTTGTCAAATGTGGACAATAAAATGTACTTATTTCTTTGATAAATGTCTAAAGTATGATTGTTTAAGAATGAGAATAAAGGTATTGTTTTTAGACCGTACCCGTGTTATATTGTCTGACATAAATGCGTTCGATAGTATTATTTTTTGCGTAGAACAACTCCGCCTGCGGCGTCGATGTTCTACTTAAAATAATACTATCGTCCGCATTTATGTCAGACAATATAACACGGGTACGGTCTAAAAACAATACCTTTATTCTCTAATTAGAAGTAAACATATCATGTAAGTATTTTGTATCTGGCACACTGACATAGCGTACATAAAGTATTTAGGCAGCCCTGGCACAGTGTCACACATAAGTCGGGATGAACAATTAAGATAACATATTAAAAAGTCCAAATATCACGTAAGTATTTTGTATCTGGCACAATGACATATCGTACATAAAGTATTTAGGCAACCCTGGCACAGTGTCACACATAAATCAGGATGAACAATTAAGATAACAATAGGCAAAATATCATGTAAAAGGCTGCATTTGGCACACTACCTGACACAGTGTCACACATTAGTCGGGATGAAACAGTACCCTTAAACATATTAAAAGTACACAGTATCATGTAAGTATTTCGTGATGGCTTGCATGAAAAGAAATGGTGAGTACCGTACAGAGTCTGTGGCATGAAAATGTGTAAGACTATAGCGTACTTGTCACAGCTGGCATAGAGAAAAAAATAAGAGTCTGAGGGACCCAGCACAGAAACAAAATTAAAATGGCATGGCATGGAATAAATACCTAACACTATAGTGTGCTTACCCCTTCCTGTCACAATTTGTAAGCACAGTTTAAAATAAAAAGTGAATGCGTGCCCAGGTTAAAATAAAAAAGTGAATGCGTGGCCAGCATATCCAAAATGAACTAATATATGCCACCTTCCTGTCACAAGTTATCGGTCCGCACAAAATGTATTGCGTCGCCGGCATAGCAATATTGAAGTTAAATCCCCCCTTCCTAGCACAATATTTTGCTTGTCCGGCATAGCCAAAAAAGAATTAATATGCCCCCCCCCCCCCTTCTACCACTACTACTAACATGCCCCCTTTCTGTCACAAGCCTAGTTCGTACAAATCCCCCCTTCCTATCACAATATTTTGCTTGTCCGGCATAGCCAAAAATGAATTAATAGGCCTTCTGCCACTACTAATAATATCCCCCTTTCTGTCACATGCCTAGTTCGCACAAAATGAATTGTGTCGCCGGCATAGCAGGCAAAATATTTTGCGTGGCCGGCATAGCTAAATATAAATTAATATGCCCCCTTTTGTCACAAGTTGTCTGTTCGCACAAAATGTATTGCGTCGCCGGTATAGAAATGTTTTGGAGCGGAAAGTCCACCTGTATAAAACATGGAAACAAGTCAGTTTATTATTATCCTACATTCACCTGATCCAATATTCATTCTGCATATTACTATGGCTCCCTATTTACTCCCTATATAATTCGTGATGGCTTACATGGAGGTAGAACCAAAACATTGATATTAAGTGAGTTAAAACTTTAATTTTAACGTAACCTTGTTATAAAGGAGTGTGACCCCCTGGAGATAAATCTCAAAATAAAGATCTGCTTTGTACAAAAACTTTTCATATTGACAACAAAGTCCCAAATAGTAGTGCTATAGGCCTTAAATCAATTTGAAGAAGGCTGTTTATAGACATTACATTGACAATATTGATATAGTAATTATGTACAGTAACTTGCAAGAATGTAAAGAGCAATGTTGTGACCCCCCTAATTTAAAAAATAATGTACATTTTGCGACACATATTTCGACGTAACTCGGCTTATACTGGTCGTAAAGGAATGGTTGCCCCTCCCCCCCCCCCCAATTTAAAACAAATTTTACAAGCTTTCATAAATCATGTTTCGGATAAATCTGAGCAATTTGAATTTTTTGTGATCATGCCTACCATTTACTCGCGGATGTTCTTTTGGAGTTCTTGTGAGGGAATTTTTTTTCTGTCGATATATTGAATATTATAGCGATATGTCGGGACATGCTTTGTGTCGACATACGGCGTGTTGACCATGGCCTTACTAATATTAGTTACGAAATGAAGCATAGACAGTCCACGTCGTAGTTTTACTGTAGGGCGATTGAAATTCAAGCCAGTATTTCTTGGAGATAGAAACAGGTTGAGATATTAACAAATTTAAGTATACATATTACTTGAACATTAAACATGTATCAGACAGGAATAGGTGAAACAAGAATTGTGTTGACCTCGATAATTGCACATGGTAGAGCAAATTCTCCAGACGCAGCATATAATATTGGCATAGATCTATAAATTGACATAACTCGGCCAAATATTAAGGTATGGTGTTCATTCTTTCACAAATGGGTTTCTTTTTAAATAAGCTTTAAAATTATATCAAATTTGTTGGGGTCCAAACTAAAAACCTAAAATCTGTTGACCTTGCTACACTAAGTCTTAACAAGTATTCAATAGTAGACTGTGAGTTGAAAACATTAAGCTGCCTTGTGCAAGTGTGTGACCAATATATATACAACACTGATGCATATTATTCTCTTCACACACATGCACGTAGCAGCTATGACGTTGTGCCATTCAAAGAGAGACAAGGATCAAACCCACAGTAATGTTTATTTTCAGGTTGATACCTACAGGGCTATACTAGGTGACCCCCCCCCCCCCCCCCCCCCATTATCGAAATGACGTCACATGCATTGACAACAAACATATGAAGTCAACCAAATTCACAGTGCACCATCACCAAAACGGCCAAAATATTTTTTTGTACATGTATAATATAAAGTGCAAATGTGAACAAATATTAACAAGGTTAATGAACTTAGTGATAAGAAATCAGACTGGTAACTCTCTACAAAGGGCTCTGAAATGCCAATCAATTGGTTCACTGCAACTCAGATATGGAACCATCGAACAGAATATTTGCCAACAGGATTCCTCTGCATACTCATGTTATCATATTTACCCACAATGCAAGTATTCACATGTTTTTTACAGTTGAAAGTCCGAAAATCGGGTGAAACATTTTGTGAATTTTGGAAATGTTGCGAATGTAAACAACAGTCGCTTACACGGGTCATTAGGGATGATTTGTGTATGGTTGAGTAGAGCGTACAAATGATTTGTTAAAGCGTTTTGCTTTGTTATCATTGGCAAAGGGGGGGGGGGGGGATCTCCGGCGTCACCTATAGATAAGATTGTTGTAAATTGTTATAAAGCTCTGTATCCAAATTGACTCAACAGTGAAAGGTAAAAATAAATATGCAAGAGAAAAAAGAAGGAGAAAATGGGTATTTTTAACGACATTTAATCAATTTGCTTATCTATCCAATATGATTATAAGTTGAATATATTTATGTGAGTTTTGACATGTTTAAAGCCAAAAGCTATCTTGTCTACTTTTGACAAAGTTGTGGTTATTCTCCTTCATATTTCACTATTTTGCTCTCTGAATCTGAATGGTAATCTCAACAACACCTCTTTCACAAGCCCTATGAAAATAAACCTGGTCTACAAAATGTACCTTTAAGCGAGGAAAAAAAACACCACCCTTTTTTTACGTTTTTTTTTCATTTCCATTATATTGTTGTATTTTCTTTTCTCCAGATTCATGTGTGACCGTAGTCAAGCGTGGCATGGCAGGGGGACATAACCCGAAGAAATTTTTCATTAAAGCCCCTACTTACGCAGATAACCAGTTTGTTAGGACCGTGGTAAGTGCAGGTCTCCACCATACTTACAGACTTACAGACATTTTTCATTAAAGTCCCTACTTATACGCAGATAACCAGTTTGTTAGGACGGTGGTAAGTGCAGGGCTCCACCATACTTACAGACATTTTTCATTAAAGCCCCTACTTACGCAGATAACCAGTTTGTTAGGACGGTGGTAAGTGCAGGGCTCCACCATACTTACAGACTTAAAGACATTTTTCATTAAAGCCCCACTTACGCAGATAACCAGTTTGTTTGGACAGTGGTAAGTGCAGGTCTCCACCATACTTACAGACTTACAGACATTTTTCATTAAAGCCCCTACTTACGCAGATAACCAGTTTGTTAGGACGGTGGTAAGTGCAGGGCTCCACCATACTTACAGACATTTTTCATTAAAGCCCCTACTTACGCAGATAACCAGTTTGTTAGGACGGTGGTAAGTGCAGGGCTCCACCATACTTACAGACTTAAAGACATTTTTCATTAAAGCCCCTACTTACGCAGATAACCAGTTTGTTTGGACAGTGGTAAGTGCAGGTCTCCACCATACTTACAGACTTACAGACATTTTTCATAAAAGCCCCTACTTACGCAGATAGCCAGTTTGTTTGGACAGTGGTAAGTGCAGGGCTCCACCATACTTACAGACATTTTTCATTAAAGCCCCACTTACGCAGATAACCAGTTTGTTTGGACAGTGGTAAGTGCAGGTCTCCACCATACTTACAGACTTACAGACATTTTTCATTAAAGCCCCTACTTACGCAGATAGCCAGTTTGTTTGGACAGTGGTAAGTGCAGGGCTCCACAATACTTACAGACTTAAAGACATTTTTCATTAAAGCCCCTACTTACGCAGATAACCAGTTTGTTTGGACAGTGGTAAGTGCAGGGCTCCACAATACTTACAGACTTAAAGACATTTTTCATTAAAGCCCCTACTTACGCAGATAACCAGTTTGTTTGGACAGTGGTAAGTGCAGGTCTCCACCATACTTACAGACTTACAGACATTTTTCATTAAAGCCCCTACTTATACGCAGATAACCAGTTTGTTTGGACCGTGGTAAGTGCAGGTCTCCACCATACTTACAGACTTACAGACATTTTTCATTAAAGCCCCTACTTATACGCAGATAACCAGTTTGTTTGGACAGTGGTAAGTGCAGGTCTCCACCATACTTACCGACATTTTTCATTAAAGCCCCTACTTACGCAGATAACCAGTTTGTTTGGACAGTGGTAAGTGCAGGGCTCCACAATACTTACAGACTTAAAGACATTTTTCATTAAAGCCCCTACTTACGCAGATAACCAGTTTGTTTGGACAGTGGTAAGTGCAGGTCTCCACCATACTTACAGACTTACAGACATTTTTCATTAAAGCCCCTACTTACGCAGATAACCAGTTTGTTTGGACAGTGGTAAGTGCAGGTCTCCACCATACTTACAGACTTACAGACATTTTTCATTAAAGCCCCTACTTATACGCAGATAACCAGTTTGTTTGGACAGTGGTAAGTGCAGGTCTCCACCATACTTACCGACATTTTTCATAAAAGCCCCTACTTACGCAGATAACCAGTTTGTTTGGACAGTGGTAAGTGCAGGGCTCCACAATACTTACAGACTTAAAGACATTTTTCATTAAAGCCCCTACTTACGCAGATAACCAGTTTGTTTGGACAGTGGTAAGTGCAGGTCTCCACCATACTTACAGACTTACAGACATTTTTCATTAAAGCCCCTACTTATACGCAGATAACCAGTTTGTTTGGACAGTGGTAAGTGCAGGTCTCCACCATACTTACCGACATTTTTCATTAAAGCCCCTACTTACGCAGATAACCAGTTTGTTTGGACAGTGGTAAGTGCAGGGCTCCACAATACTTACAGACTTAAAGACATTTTTCATTAAAGCCCCTACTTACGCAGATAACCAGTTTGTTTGGACAGTGGTAAGTGCAGGTCTCCACCATACTTACAGACTTACAGACATTTTTCATTAAAGCCCCTACTTACGCAGATAACCAGTTTGTTTGGACAGTGGTAAGTGCAGGTCTCCACCATACTTACAGACTTACAGACATTTTTCATTAAAGCCCCTACTTATACGCAGATAACCAGTTTGTTTGGACAGTGGTAAGTGCAGGTCTCCACCATACTTACCGACATTTTTCATAAAAGCCCCTACTTACGCAGATAACCAGTTTGTTTGGACAGTGGTAAGTGCAGGGCTCCACAATACTTACAGACTTAAAGACATTTTTCATTAAAGCCCCTACTTACGCAGATAACCAGTTTGTTTGGACAGTGGTAAGTGCAGGTCTCCACCATACTTACAGACTTACAGACATTTTTCATTAAAGCCCCACTTACGCAGATAACCAGTTTGTTTGGACAGTGGTAAGTGCAGGGCTCCACCATACTTACAGACTTACAGACATTTTTCATAAAAGCCCCTACTTACGCAGATAGCCAGTTTGTTTGGACAGTGGTAAGTGCAGGGCTCCACCATACTTACAGACATTTTTCATTAAAGCCCCTACTTACGCAGATAACCAGTTTGTTTGGACAGTGGTAAGCGCAGGGCTCCACCATACTTCTGGAGTTAGGAGTAAACTTAGTGGTAAACTGAATCCGTCCACTTTTTATCCCTTTCTCAACTCTGCCTTACAAATCATATGACCAGCAGCAGGCAGCCCTTGCCATTCAATGTAGAAGTAATGGTGTAACCATGCATAACATGTTTCATTGCCTCAGAACATGCTTTGTTGCCTCAGCAATAGGTCCACACCAATCACAGGGCACATGTTATACACAGCAAAGTTTGATTTCCCTGCACTAAGCCCTGTGATTGTTTGGATACATTGATATGGCAACAAATCCTTATACATGAATGTGACACTTCTCTTGCAGACTATGAGTTTTGTTGTCCTTTTCTGTACCCTAACCCCCCAATTTGATGTTACAACTTACGTTCCTACCCAACCATTGCGTGAGTTAACTACACAGGGATTTCTTAGCCATTTCTCCATTGCAATGAAGGAATATAGCCTCAATAGGGTTATTCCCAAGCTACAGGAACTAAAAGTCCAAATTTGAATGTTCCACAAGGCAAGAAAATTCTAGAATGTCCGACTCATGAAAAAATGATATCTCTGCACTTCAAGATTAATGTGGATCTGACTGAATACAAAGTATATAATACACACAAAGGGAGTAAAGTAATTGGCATTTCCAAATTTGAAAAATACAAGAATTCCCGTTTTTTTAACATTATAGCAGGTATACAATTGAATCGAAAAGTGTTGATTCACATGAAAGACATTTTGCACAAATTCTTTAATTTTTACTCAATTTGGTATAAAAGATTAAAATAATAATTTGATTGACACAAATGTGTCAGGAAGAATCTTTGCAAGAATTGATCGCTATATGTAGCCATGTGTGGCGCAGCGGATAGAGCACTGGATTCATGAACCAAAGGTTGTGGGTTCGAGTCCCGTTGTGGTCAACATATTGTGCTCTTGAGTAAGGCTTTTTACTGCAATTACTTCTCTCCACCCAGGTGTAAAATGGGTAGCTGTTTGGGGATAATCGCAATCTAAGTATCTGGTAGGAATATGCGCCATTATCAGAATTTGTAAGATAGGCAGCAATAACCTAAGTGAAGCAAACTGATTCTGATGTATCCTATCTGAGCAGTGGAATATGTAAAGTGCTTTGAACATACTTAATATTTGATAAAGCACTATATAAAAGCTAACATTTAGTTGTATTTATTTATTTTGACGTCCCATACAGAATAAACAGTGATACTGCTACAACTCATTTTAATTGTTCTGAGCATGCGCACATCAGTTCCGGAACGTCTAGCAAGACATTGCCATATCAACAACCTGGCATAGTCTGTATACATTGTAATATTTGGTATTTTGCTCAAATTCAGATTTGTTTTCCCCCTTCTTATTTCTTTTAGGTGAGGTATCTATCGTACACGGGTGTACCAGCAATAATCCTCATAACCTATGTAAATGTCTTCATTGGTAAGTTCTCCATTGCTTTAAGGGGGGACTCAAGAAAGTTTTTGATTTGAGTTTGTGAGTGCTGTAATTATTGAACTATTGATCAAATGCATATTAAAGAATACATTTTGGAAAGAAAATGGATCAGAGAATCCAATTTTGACCAAAAAAGTTGAGAAAATCACAAAATTCATTTTTTTGACCCATATTTGTTTTTGAACAAAGCTAACAAAAATAATTTTGAGAAAAAATGCCCAAATCGATTATGATGTAAAGACACTAACTTAGGGACTGATTCCTCATTTTTGTACCTAATTTAATATTTTTTGAAATTTTGACAAAAAAGTGATAAAAAAGTGAAAACAAATGGAAACTTTTTGTTGACACAATTGTTCACATGTGATGATGCTGTAACGGTGGAAATGTTCGAGCTACGTTTATTTTTGCGCTCAAAGCAGCTACCACGAAAATGATAACCAGCGAATATATATGTATACATGTAGGTCTATGGGATAAAGCTACAAATCGTGAATTAAAAAAATGCAGAACAGTTGAAAATCATCCAAACGTGAACAATTAATCATGAGAAAAGTGACCAAATGTTACAGTAATGACTTTGTGATAATAAAATGCATTTGTGACCTTTTTTAAAAGGAAAACAAGAGACTTAAGTCACCTACCGTCCCATTGAAACCCATGTGACATCCATATGATACTAATGGTTAAATATTGATCAGGCTTTTCTTCAGAATGACAAAATTGCATTTATTGATAGTGTGCAATGGATAAACTGGGTCACATATCATCCCTTAGTAACCCATGCGAACACAATGTGATATCCACTTTATTGTTTTGTAGGTGTTAGCCATGAAAAACAACATGTGTGTGTGAAAGGTTAGCTGTTTTGCATTCAGCATTAATACTTCCTTTACTATCATACTTATTACATATGTGCTCATGAATTTTAATCTTGCAGATGTTTTTGAAAATTTGTATCTAAATATTGATTTAAAATTTGTCTTTAAATTCTTTATTCTTTTTCTTTTGTCTTTTTTCTAGTTTTAAATTAAAAATGTCTATTTTAAAAATCCTAACACTACTACACCATACAAAATCAGCAGCACCTGTTTGAACTCGCACACGAGGTCTATGTTATGCCGCAATAGCCCCCAGGTATAGATAACCACCAAACATTTACCCTGGGTCTGGGAAACCCAGCAGTCGTGGTGTGGTGGTTGAGTGACTCGCCTACCAGTCCGGCAACCTGGGTTATTCGGGGGCCCCGAACCAACATTTGTAGTCCTTCCTGTTGACCCCTCCCCAGTTCATTGGTCCATTGCCAATGCAAGACCAGTGGGGGAGGGGGTAGTATGATTATACATCAACTATCATAGAGAGAAAAGAAGTTATCTCTGCATCAAATGCATCACCCTAGACTCGTTCCCTCATGTCTTCCCTATTTTATACACGGCACCTGCGATGGTGCCATTTTTGTACTTATTTAATGCATTTCTCATGGTGATTTCAGATATCATGATGAAATTCAATCATTTTGACTTCTTAGAAACATTTTGTGAAAGTTTGGATCTGTCGTCTGCAGACAACCGCCGCATGGAAAGTGTTAACTTAACATTTGTATTTGTTATTGTTCCAGGTCCAGCACAGCTTGCAGAGATTCCCGAAGGCTACGAGCCAAAACACTGGGAATATCATCAGGTCAGTCGGTCACAACATTGGTGGTCACAACATTGGTTGTATAATCTTGCCATGATGTAACCAAATAATGTGTTATAATTTGTTGTAGTTAGATAAAGATAACCATGACTTTAATGAGTGAAAGTTCATCTGTGTTGGTAATCAAATAATTTGAAATTGATCTTTCTGACATCGATTCTGAAGTCACATTTCCGAAATGTCACTACAGTCATTAGCTGGCCGATGAAAGGTGTAGCAACACCTAAAAATTCAAGGAAATGATTATCTTGTGTTGAGAGCAAAAGATCAATTTCAATTCATAATGAGATTAATTAGTGAACAAATTTGATTACACAGCATGATTGCACAGCAGAGCCACACCATTGATTTGCTGCAGAGCTGACGCAGAGATTTGTATGTGCCCCAACACCCTGTGCATGAAGACTTTCTTGTGCGTCAACCAGTACTGTCCTTGGTATTGTTGTCATGGATTCAATTAGTCAGAGATGTAACACTTCCGGAAATATCTGGATTTCCGGAAATTAGGCCATAAAAAAACAAATTCCGGAAATGGAAAAAACTTCTTTTTTTTAAACTTTTTAAATTTATTTCCAGAATTGATGATATTTCAGCATGAAAAGAGGAAAAAACAAAACATTAGCGGGTTGATACCCTGTAGCCTATTCTCTGTACAAGCCCTCTTTTTGCTTGCATAATGATAAGGGTTTCCCTGAACTTATCCCGAGCGCTAGTTTGGTGTTTCTTTTGTTTGTGCTTCAGCTCCAACTTTCTAACTGTCTAACTGTCTAACTTTGTAGTTAAGTGTAACCATTATATAACCATGTATCTGATATTTTTTCTTCTTCTTCACAGCATCCCATTTCAAGATTTATCGCAAAGTATTTTCATGTAAACCCCCAACAAGATTACGAGAAGATGGCCCATTTTGTTGCCATGGCACAACAAGCAAAGGAGGCCAGGTAGGTGTACATGTTATACTCCATCTACCTCCTACCATCCATGGTATCAGAACATACTGCCATCAAGGCTTATTTCAGTGCTGGCGAAATGTTGTATGTAAATTATCTCATGGCTCTCTCTCTCTAGCTGTTATAAAAGGCAAAAGAAAAAGTGACTTCATTTTTGTGCCTATCGGCAAGACCTCAAATCGTCTTTAGTGCAGGTTGGTTAGCCTGAGTGATGGTTGCTGGCTGCTAACCAGTGTAAGGCCAAACAAAGAAGAAAGTCTGTCTCAGAAACATTGTGCAAAAAAGCTAAGTGTTGCGCAATTTATTTTATTTTATTTTTTAGAAAATAGGCTATGAGGTTTGCTATTTTTATTTTTTTATTTTTTTATTTTTTGTTGCTTATCCAAGCTTACGGAGAACTTTTTTAAACTTTTTTTTAAAAAATCAAAAAAAACCACACAAAAATCCAAAAAATAAAAAATAATGTTTTTTTACCCCCAGGGCATAGACCTACGCGCCGTTGCTCATTTCACATACCAATGCGGGAGGGCTTCTGAGACAGATCTTCTTTGTTTGGCCTAATGATAACCCTGACTTCTGTGATCACATTGATAACAGTGTGCTGACATTTGCACACATACAATGCAATATAAATCCTAGCATTTGCATATAAATAGTGTGTTGATCAGTGGAGCACTCTCTGGCATCTGTATTGAGCATTATAGCCCTGTTGGATTTCTCTTGAAATACTTTTTTCATAATATGGTGCCTTTAGTCATATTTTGTACCGTTGGTACCAGAAAGTAGTTAAAATACTCTTCATGGAAAGTTTGTTTGTTTAGATTAAGATGTTCTACCTAAAAGAGACGGAGCCTCTAGGACTCAACTGCTTATCTCAACTCATACTGCTTATAATAGACTGCCACACTTTTGTCTAATATGTTTGTACACATTTGCCCATTACATTGTGTCAATTACGCGAGGGGAAAAAATAGACATGTCCGACAGACAAACGGACCTCTCTGGCCGTGACTGTCGGTCAGGCTTTTTTTTCCTTCAAAATGATGCAAACATCACAAAAATGTGTAAAAATCTTGCCATGACTTGATAAAGAGTAAAACAAATTTCCTCAGCATTTCAGAAATATGTGTCAGTATTCATGTGCATGTGAACAGCCCCCCCCTGATGATACTGCTTATAATAGACTGCCACACTTTTGTCTAATATGGCCATGTTTGTACACATTTGCCCATTACATTGTGTCAATTACGCGAGGGAAAAAAATATGTGAGGGGAAAAAATTGAAATATGTGTCAGTATTCATGTGCATGTGAACACCACCCCCCCCCCCCCCCCCCCCCCCCCCCCGGAAATGGGGGAAATAGGTCGATCAGGCCTGTAGACCTTTTTTTCTTGTTATCTTTTGTCAAAAGAAATTTTATACCAACAGCTATTAATAATGTTTGTGTTTTCTATCTTTGTCTTACCCACAGGGAGGAACTAGTGAATGTTAGGAAGTTTATGAATGAGAGAACCGATGGCGTCTGGTCCCATGTCAATGCGACTCCTCCACCATTTAAAGACGACGAATGATGAGGATGATCACGCAAAGCATGAAAAGTTGCCAACTAAAAACTTTTATCGTAGATGGCATCTACCAAATACAGATTTCTTTTAGTTTTTCATGGTTGTATTGTTATTTTACAATGTTGAGGTATTGCTCTTGGCTCTTGCTGAGCTGTAAGTTATTCTAGATTGGACATTTTCTCAGACCAGTTTGTGACTGTTGCCAGAACATGATGATCAATATTGGAGGTTAACCTGATGCTGGTGAAGAAAACCCTAGTTAACTAATACAGACCTCAACAAAAGTCATACACTTTGTTTAAGTCCTATAGAGTGACTTCCGATTATATTTTGACCAAATAGTCTAAAATTACATTTAGATGAATCTTTAAGGCACAATTTGGTAACAAATTTGCCACCCAACAACAAAGATAAGTCATGATTATCACCATTAAAGAAAAACTGTGATGTTTCTAAATTCACATTTTAACACCCTACACAGAAAATGGAAATGTGCAGAACAAATACAGGACAAATACGGGAATGTGCCTGGTAACCACTGTCCTTTCTTCTGCGTAGTGTGTTTAATACTGTAAAAACACTATAATTTTGCAAATACTTTATTTCGCGAATTTAAAATTTCTGGAAAGGTTACTATTGCTTCCAATGCAAAATTGTCATTTTTGCGGGTATTCAATTTTGCGAATTCACATCCCTCACAAAATTAGGTGATTTTACAGTATGCACACTTGGAAATGTCACAGATTTTCATTAAATGGTGCTAATCATAGCTTATCTTTGTTGTTTTGTGGCAAATTTGTGCCAAAAGGATTCATCCAAAATGTCTATGTAGTCTGTTTGGTAAAAAATATAATTGGACATCGATCAGACATAAACTTCTTCTGTTGTTTAGTTCTTTAATTCAATGCACTATTTCATGCCTTGAGGTGATTGATTCGCAGCCATTGTCTCTGAGATGATTGTTTGGCAGTGTTGCAACTTTATTTTGAAAGATACAAACAAAATGTTGTTGAGAACAGTCATAGCCTTAAAACCCTTTCGGATCCACAGAACGCCACAGCGTTCCTAGGAAATAAAGAAATACTTAGAAAAACATTCAAATAATGTTTCTATATCTCTACATGTATATACAGCTTGAAGCAGAGAGCAAGGACATTACAAATGAGGCAGAATTGCTATGATAGGAGTCAATCTCAAAGGTCAAGGTTAAATTGGAACCCTAAATTTAATTCAGATCCGAAATGGTTTTAATTAAGCATAGCTATCACAGGTCTAAAAACACTTGACTTTAATGATTTGAGGTTTGCCCCTTTTAATGCATTCCTTGACATTATGATGTTACAGATTCATAAAATTGGGTCAAAATGGGATACAATTTAAACATAACTTTCGTAAAATCAGAAAGGGTAAAATACATGACTTTATTCTGTGACATTTTTAGACAAAATACATTACTTTCATATGTATTAGCTCTCCTATTTTTGACTCAGTTTTTTGGATATGCTGTACTGTCCAAGTTCAACTTCAAAGTGACTCAAAGTGACCATTTAGGAATAACATTCTCATACCCACAATCTTGGAAAAAAGTCGTTGGAACGCTTTACACGTTTTGAGCATTGTGTGCAGATTCTTTGTTTATTTTGTTAAGAGCTAAATAATGCATCTTAGACAACAATTTTCACTTCCCCACTCCCCATCGATCAATTTTGGGACACCTTGCTTGAACAACTGCTGAAGACATTAACATTCTTCAACATTGCGCAGGGGAGGGGGTGTTAGTTGCCCGTTGTTAGCGAGTAAGCGTTCCAAGACCTTTTTTTTCCAGGATTGCAGGTTCTCATCCCCTTGGAAAGTTCAAAGTGTCCATTTAGGAATTACATTCTCATACCCAAGTCCCCATCCCCAGGAAACTTGAAGGACATTGTCTGCTATGATATTATTGACTATATTTACAACCATGAAAAAAACACCACTTGTACAAAAATAGTAAATGGAGTGTTACATGATTGAAATGAAATTATAAAATATGAAGAAAACAAACTTAATTTGTTGTGTATTGATTTGCTTTGTGTTCCTCATGATCATTAATTGTTTTTCAAAAACATGAACATTATATAAATTTCATAATAATGTACAGGGTTGTAGCCAGATCATTTTGAGTGCCGGGCTCAATATTTCGCTATTTGGTTACATAATTCTCGCGGCTCAGGGGCCGGGATGTTTTTAGGCTTTTTTAATGCACTTTGAGGGTTCCTGCCACATAATTTCTTGTTTTATGTTTTATGAGGCAGTTTAATGATTTTATCCACAAATTGTAGAGTGCCGGGCGGCCAGCCCAATTCCGGGCCCAGCGCCGGGCGGGCCCTCCTGGCGTAGCTACAACCCTGATAATGTAGTAAACTGCTCACAAAAAGTTAGGAAACTTTTTTGAATCAAGTATATATTTATTATTTATTACCCTCTTTGTATCTGTTATATATCAATGGAAAGCTGAAGTGTTCCTCTTTAAAATGATACCACATTTGCAATGATTACATGTTGCTGAACTTGGCCATATGAATGAGAATGAGGCAAAGTCACAAATCAAATGTGCCAAAATTACCGTTATCTGTGCTAAATAGTCAATAGGTAATGATCAATAATCAAACCGGTCATGCTTGAGAACCATGAATGGTTTACACAAAGATTAGCACCAGTGAGCACAACACACACACCCCAACCCTCATCTCTTTAGAAAACCATTATTTGGGTATTTGCAAGACTGGGTTAACAATTACTCCAGGTGGAAGGTCATGAAGGTAAGTGATGAAAGGTTTAGGGCTACAACTTGTACCATTTTCTGAGACACGGTAAACGTTTTGCAGTTTCAATATGCCGCGTTTAACAGATTTGGAGAGAGCCCGTGCCATTACCTATTGACTGTTTAGCACAGATAACGGTAATTTTGGCACATTTGATTTGTGACTTTGCCTCATTCTCATTCATGTGGCCAAGTCCAGCAACATGTCATCATTGCACATTTGGTATCATTTTAAAGAAGAACACTTCAGCTTTCCATTGATATGCAACATAATACAAGAGGGTAATAAATAATAAAAATATACTTGATTAAAAAAAGTTTCCTAACTTTGTGTGAGCAGTTTAGATCAAAGATCTTCTATGCATGATCAAATGTGAATGATGTGTTTGATAGGATTTTTCAAGCATGGGATCAGCTGCAACTAATAGACGTTATTCGAATTGGCGATTTCATGTCAAAGAGGGAGACATACTCGATGTCACGCCGATATACATACAATCTCGTACTTTTACTGCAATATAATGAACTGTGAACTTCTACATTTTCCTAGATGTGTCGGTTACCAGCAAACATTTCATTTCAATTTAGTGGAATAGATAGTTTATATGTTCAAGTTTATTTCACGAATGTAATAAGGTCAAATACAGCTCGGAAGTATGAAGAATTTTTATGATTAGTGCAAAGTTCACCACATTGAAAAACTACATCACTCTTGTCTCGGCTACATAACTAGCCTCGATTTCGGAGCACTAATTGCTCTGAGCATGCTCAGTTGGATAGCACTGCTCTTTTTTGATGTAAGTGCGCCAATTACGAATAACGTCTATACATACAGGGAGTTATGTACCAAAAAGTTCTTTGAAGTTGGTAGAATTACAACCTTAGTGGACATCCTTGCCAACGTGGGTGGTTAATTGACCTTTTTGAACTTGATTTTGGGTAGAAGGTCACAAGTGTTTCAAAGTCATGTGTGCTCCCCAGCTATAAACAGGCGCAATATAAATATGCATGGATTAGTTTTGGGTCTTCAGTTTGTATATGTAGGAACTCATTTTATGCCCTATTAGTTTTATGCCCTAAATGTTGACACATATGTCTAATGGATAGCATGCAGGCCTCCAAATACAAAGGTTGTGCGTTCTAGCCCTGCTACAGCCAACATGTTTGTATCCTTGGGCAAGGTACTTAGTCTCAATTGCCTCATGGTTCGGAAGTCATATAGAAATGGTGGTCCCGTGCATCGGAAGAGCTATCCCCGAGCACGTTAAAAAAGTCAGACTCCTTCGTAAAGATTAGGTGATCATCCCGGGTCTGTATCTGTACACACACACATAATATGTATTCTTATACATATCTCCACTAGGCGTGGCGCACCAATGGAGTTAACAAATAGCCAAAGAAAGAATGATTGTTCCGTCCAAGGACGACCGATGCTGATGACAATTCTGAAGTAAATTATATAAATAAAAAGAATCTTCAACACCACTGTGTATCCCTTTTGTTGTACCTTGACATTGTTGATAATGTAGTGAAACGTTCAGCTATCTTTGGGCTAATCCTATGCAACACAGCTGTATCTTCAGTAGATGGCATAATGTGATGCATTATACACCTTAAAAATTAAATCCTACACTGACAATACTATTATTCTACAGACTTTTTTGTGGGGCAAAATGTTAGTAGTTTTGATCAAAATTTAACAGAATTCATTAAAATGTCAACTGTGTTCTCTAATGGTAAATCTGTGCTTTTGAATCAAATATAGATCATCAGTATATTATCACAATCTAAACACATACCTTGGATCTAAAGCACACTTTAACCAAATTATGAAATAATACATCTTCAGTAAATAGCATACATACCACACATTGCTATCTTCAGTAGATTGCATACATGCAACACATTGCTATCTTCAGTAGATAGCATACACGCAACACAGCGCTATCTTCAGTAGATAACATATATGCCACACGGTGCTGTCTTCAGTAGATTTTTTTTTTTGTATATAAAAAGCAAATGTGAATTATAGCCCAACAGACATTAACAAAGTTAATGAACTGAGTGATTACAAATCAAACGGGTAACTCTCAACAGAGAGCTCTGATGGGCCAATCAATTGGTTCTCTTCAACTCAGAAAATAATCAAAAATACAAGATACTAGATAAAATACTAGATAACATGTATGCCACACTTTGCTATATCTTCAGTAGATAACATGTATGCCACACAGTCCTATCTTCAGTAGAGATAGCATACATATCACACATTGCTATCTTCAGTAGATAGCATACACTCAACACAGCGCTATCTTCAGTAGATAACATATATGCCACACAGTGCTATCTTCAGTAGATAAGATATGTGCCACACTGTGCTGTCTTCAGTAGATAACATGTATGCCAAACTTTGCTATATCTTCAGTAGATAACATGTATGCCACACAGGCCTATCTTCAGTAGATAGCATACATATCACACATTGCTATCTTCAGTAGATAGCATACACGCAACACAGCGCTATCTTCAGTAGATAGCATATATGCCACACAGTGCTATCTTCAGTAGATAAAATATATGCCACACAATGCTATCTTCAGCATACATGCAACACAGTGTTGCATGTTAAAGCACACTTTAACCAAATTATGAAATAATACATCTTCAGTAAATAGCATACATACCACACATTGCTATCTTCAGTAGATAACACACATGCAACACAGTGCTATCTTCAGTAGATGGCATACATACCACACATTGCTATCTTCAGTAGATAGCATACATGCAACATATAGATATCTTCAGTAAATAGCATACATGTCAGTAGATAGTATACATGCAACACAGTGATATCTTCAGTAGATAGCATACATGCCACACAGTACTATCTTCAGTAGATAGCATACATAACACACATTGCTATCTTCAGTAGATATCATACATGCAACACAGTGCTTTCTTCAGTAGATAACATACATGCAACACGGTGCTATTTTCAGTAGATAGCATACATACAACACAGTGCTTTCTTCAGTAGATAACATACATGCAACACGGTGCTATTTTCAGTAGATAGTATACATACAACACAGTGCTATCTTCAGTTTATAGCATACATACCACACATTGATATCTTCAGTATATATCATACATGCAGTGCTATCTTTAGTAGATAGCATACATACCACACATTGCTATCTTCAGTAGATAACATAAATGCCACACAATGCTTTCCTCAGTAGATGGCATACATGCAACTAGGGCTTCAGTAGATAGCATACATGCAACACAGTGCTATCTGCAGTAGATAGCATACATACCACAGTGCTATCTTCAGTAGGTAACATACATGCCACACAATGCTTTCTTCAGTAGATGGCATACATGCACCATAGGGCTTCAGTAGATAGCATACATGCAACACAGTGCTATCTGCAGTAGATAGCATACATACCACAGTGCTATCTTCAGTAGGTAACATACATGCCACACAATGCTTTCTTCAGTAGATGGCATACATGCACCATAGGGCTTCAGTAGATAGCATACATGCATCACAGTGCTTTCTTCAGTATATATCATACATGCAACACAGTGATATCTTCAGTAGATATAATACATGCAACACAGTGCTATCTTCAGTAGATAGGATATATGCAACACAGTGCTATCTTCAGTAGATATCATACATACCACACAGTGCTATCTTTAGTATATATAATTTGAAATTTGGACTTGATCCTGCTACATGGTTTTACAGATCTGTTTCGTAAGGACCGTTAGGTCCTCACTCGTCAGAAACTTGATACAGTATATCTTTAGTATATAGCATACATACACACATTGCAATTTCAGTATATAGTATACATGTCAGTAGATAGCATACATACCACACAGTGCTATCTTTAGTAGATAGCATACAGTACCACACATTGTTATCTTCAGTATATATATAACATACCTATACCGCACATTGCTATCTTCAGTAGATATCATACATGCAACGCAGTGCTATCTTTAGTAGATAGCATACATGCAACGCAGTGCTATCTTTAGTAGATAGCATACATGCAACAGTGATATCTTCAGTAGATAGCATACATACCACACAGTGCTATCTTCAGTAGATAGCATACATATACATACTACACATTGCTATCTTCAGTAGATAGCATACATGCATACTACACATTGCTATCTTCAGTAGGTAACATACATGCCATACAATGCTTTCTTCAGTAGATGGCATACATACAACACATTTATGTATATCTTCAGTTGATAGCATACATGCAACACAGTGCCACACATTCCTGCATGAGAAGCACTACACGACGTGTCATCCGTGTGTGCCTTATTCCCTAAACAGCGTTGGTGATGCAGTTCCTAAGATCTTGGAGATTAATTGGTGGTGCCTGGAAGACGTGAGGCTTAACATCACCCCCAAAGAACAAGGCTAAAGGTCTAGAGAGCGAGCAGGCCACTCCGTATCATGTCCAAGACCAACAACTCTGTTTATAGAACGAACATGTAAATCGTTATTTGCACTTGTCTACTTATATATATTATCTTTAATATCTCAGCGAATTCATAATCGTTATCATTGACTATGTGACTGATAGCCAAAAAAGTGTTTTTGTATGTGTAGGTCATACTTCTCTGTATTTTTCTATGTTCTGTACAGGCCTGGTTTGTATGTAGAAATGTTTGTTATGTTGTTGCAAGCTATATATATATTATGAATATAATAATATTAAAACAATACGGAAGCGGTCATGCAAACGTCTTCTGATGTATATTACAATGAAGTTTATACTACATGTATATGCATTTGTAATACCATTTGTATGTTTTGTGATTGTAAATGCTTTCTGTTGTTGCCAAAAAAACGTCCATTTTGTGGGCGCTAAAATAGAGAAATTAACAGTGCTATCGTCAGTAGATAACATAATACAGCTCTTCAGTCGATAACATACCATGCCAGTGTTATAGCTTGTTATCTTCAGTAAATAGCATGCCACACAGTGCTATCTTCAGTTGATAGCATATACACACCACACACAGTACCTTTAGCAGATAGCATATTATCATGTACCACACAAGACATGCAGAACCATTTACCAGATAGCTCATGTGAGACTATTTTGTGGGCTAGCCCTAAAGCCACATACATCTGTCTTCCGTACAAACAACATAGTGTCATTTTGGGCGTTGTGGGGTATTATTTTTAGCCCCACACAAATTTGTGTCTTTTGATCAATTCTCTTGGAACTGCCGATGCCGTACTTTTCTACTGAGGCTGACTGGGTTCGAGTATGACTGACTGCCCATGCTCCCCCCCCCCCCCACCCCCCACCCCCTTGTACCACAACATGCTTTACTGCCCTCCATCCCACCCACCCAACAACGGCGGCCTGTGTCAGACCCCTCCTTGAATCTGGTGCCGGTACACTTTGAATTCTTGAGGGCAGTAGATGGACGACGGGCTGTAAATACCAGCCAAAACGAAACTTTTTTGGTTAAAATGTTAAAATGACTTTATTAGGCCAGTTTAGGGCAAGATTAGACACATTTTAAAATGTGTTTCCAGGAAAATGAATGAAAATAAAGACATTAATGAATTACTGATTTTATGTACATCAACATAAACAGCAGAAAGGAGGGAAGTAAACAACTCGGCTTAGTCTATGTCCGATTCCACAAAAAAGGTAAGCTTTTATTTTTTATTTTTTTATTTTGTAGATATACATGATGTACACCCCTACATACTAGCTATATCTTGCCTCACGTCCCGTACGGAATAAACCGCGTATTTTAATTGATTTGAGCATGCGCTCTTGAGTTACGGGACATCTAGCAAGACATTGCCTATATACATGTATACGTCATAAGATACTGTACACAGCGCCCTACTGGGCATTAACGTAGTACAGGAAACCCATACGTTGGTGGGTTTTTTGGTTTTTTTTCCCCTACCAACGTATGGGGAAATTGTATAGCGAGAAACTGTCAATTTGATTTGCTGTATAAAGTGAATGGTGTGGGTTTCGAATGAGAGCCGGGTGACAATGGGTGAATTACACTTTACAGCAAAACTGCATTTCCGTTGATTTTCATACTAGCTACGCACCTTCATAAAGTCCTCATCTTTCTTTCCAGCCACTTTTTAAAACATGAAAATGCTAAATTATTCCATATTTAATCATAATTCTCCGCCGTGTAAACGCAATGGCAGAATTTTGTTTTAGACATTTCGCGATATCGCCGTCCAGATTTAGTCTCATCCCCAATCGCAAAATAACAAACGTCTATGTACGCTACGCACACCACTTGCGAACTAACGAAAATATTAAATGAGACTAAAACATGGCGCCGATTTCGATAAACATCGTTAGTGCCGTTAAGTGAATGGGCTTAGAATTTCACCTTAAATTTCAAGGGAATAGTGCATTTGTACAAAATGTTAAAGGAATGGCAAGATAGATGAGAAAGAGTAGATAAGAACAAGCACAAAGAAGTGTGTTTTTGAGCTCTGGTAAGCGATACAGAAATTACCACAAAAATCATATTTAGAAGGAGTCATACTTAGGATGGGGACAGATAGTGAAACATGCAAAATACCATATGATGAATAATACCAACTGATGACAAATATCACTAAGGCCAACAAAAAAAAATTTGTTATATTGGCGTAACGGGCTGAACAAAAATAGGGTAGGTAGGTAGGGATTTTTTTTTTTTTTTTTTTTTTATTTTTTTTTAGCAGCTGTTTTTGAACAATGTTAACCGAGTTTAAACATTCCCTATTGTTTGTTAGAAGTACCGTCGTACTTCGTTCGAGAAAAAACATTTTTTTTTTTATTTTTTTTTATTTTTTAGGGTCGGTCGGTTGGTTTTGTTGTTTTTTTTTCACTGAAAAAAAGAAAAAAAGTGTAGGGTCGGGCGTATTTTTAGGGTCGGGCGGGTTACGCCAATATAACCATTTTTTTTTTTGGCCTAAGTATGATTTGTTGTACTAGCATTAACGGTACAGAGCCGGCCCGGCTGAAACCTAGGGACATGAGTTTTTGTGTACAGCCTACAGGTAACAGACCCGGGATGATCCCCTACTCTACTCTATACGATGAGGTGAGGTCTGTAACTATTTAACGTGTTCAGGGTGAAGCGTCTGAATACACGGGACCAACAGCTTAACGTGACTCTCTTTGAATTACGGCGAACTGACCCCCACTGTATAGACCTTCACATTGTAGCAGGGAACCTTCCCTGGATATATAGTAATATAGTAAAATAGTAATATTTTAAAAGTAAATTCTATCGGCAATGTCTTGCTAAACTGACATCCCGTAACTGATGTGCGCCTATTAAACAAGATAAAGCCATTGTATCATATCTTATGTGGCTGTACTGTACGAGACCAGGTTTTAAATTGGTTGGTGAGTCATTGCACTTGCACTTAGGTTTGATGGGAATATAATTATAGGCATATGCCTTTCTTTGAGTATCCCATCCTAATTTTTTCACATGGTTATCAAATCTGTTTTTGATTGGTTTACGGTTTTGGCTTCTGTCACGTTTGGCGGGAGATTGTTCCAGTTGTGGATCACTCTTTGGGAGAAGAAGTTCTTTCTTAGGTTGAACCTGTTACATAAACTTTTCTTGAACAGTTTCTGCTTGTGGCTCCTGGACGTGTGCACTGTGCTGGACCGTGGACGCCTTAGTGAACAATTCTTGGGGGTCTATATCTTACAAGCCATTAAGAATTTTGAAGTTATCGATGAGGTCACCTCTTATCCTTCTGACTTCTAGGGGGTATAAGTCTCTTTGTAAGGGCATCTCTTCAACTTTCCGACTACAATGTAGTATAGTTTAACTTTCATTTCATTCAGCCAGCATGCTTATATAGGCTTTTTAAGCCTGGCCCGAGCATTTCGCTTGAGCCTGGCCCTGGTTCCTTCAGGACCCAAGCGTGTGTCCGTACGGACCAACCGTTTAAACAAACAAACAAACCATATCCATATATTTTTGACCGGCAATATCGAGCAAAACAGTGGTGCGCTTCAGGGTTTAGTGCATTTTGAGAGAGGTCCCAGTGTGCATGAAAGAGGCACTCAGTTACTCTTCATAGCAATGACCTAGACCATGATCAGACATACCAAAAAAGTGAGGGTAGACAATTGGTACCTTGGCAGTTTGTCCGCTAGGGGCGTTTTCAAAATGGTTGGCACTTGATACAAGGCTTAAAATCATGCCATTTAACTTTTGAAATAGCCAAGATAAAACATGTTTCAAGAAGAAGGGCGCCACACACGACAAAGACGCGCAAAGATCCGTTGCTGGCTACACAAAATGCATCCCAGGGTAGTATAGTTGAGTCGGTCATGAAAAATGTGCATAAGGTCAATTCGTCCGTCAACATTAAGAACTTGTAAACAATGTGTACATATATTCAAGTGTAATAATCATGTGAGGGCAGGAAAGGTTCAGGCGTTACAATATGTTTAGATGGGAAAATTGAAATGTGTGGTGCTCTCTGGCATGTCTCATTTTTATCCACAGAGGTGACATGCTATTCAGTACAGTACAGATGTGAATAAGCCAATGTTTTGTAATCGGGTGATTGATATAAACCAGTGTCAATGTATTGTTCAATGGGACAAAGTCATTTATTTTAGGGCAAGTCATTGAGTAAGGCAATTTTTTTTGTGTTGCCCTCAAGTGCCAAAAATTTGGTCTGTTGGTTGATTTTTCTTTTTTTTCTTTTCTTTTTTTCTTCTTTTTGTTGACAAATATTTCTGACAGACCGTGGTTTATGACAAGACAATATTGGTAAATGTCAATTTGACACTGTAGTGTTATAATAAAGTGCTCAACAAAAGAAAGTTATACACTTTGTTTATGTCCTATATAGAGTGTATTCCGATTATTGTTAGATAGACATTTTTTAGATGAATCATTTCAGAACAATTTGGTACCAAACATGCCACAAAACAACAAAGATAAACCATTATTAACAGTATAACACCATTTAATAAAAATCTGTGACGTTTCCAAAATTTGCATATTCATTAAATGCTGCTAAATCATGGCTTATCTTTGTTGCTTGGTGGCAAATTTGGTTGGTACCAGATTGTGCCTAAAAAAAAGATCTATCTAGCCTGCTTGGTCAAAAAATAATCAGATGTTACTCTATGGGACATAAACAGAGTGTATGACTTTCTTGTTGAGCACTTTAGTTTAAAAGCAATCTATTCAAGCAAACTTACTCATTTCAAGCAGAAAATACAGATTGACATATTGGGTAACATTTAAATCTTAAACGGAAAAAAATGTGACCCTGATTTTTGAGGGCAACACAACAATTTTGTTTGACTTAATATGTCACAACCCCGTCGATGACACAAAGGGGCCAATTCCAAATAACTTACTTGTTTATTAAAACAGACGTTTCCCATTTATGTTTCAGTTCTTGTCTAAATAATGGATCAGCACACAACTGTGGAGAATCCAGCAATCCGGCTGGCAGTACTGTGTTTCTCATCAGATGGCACCAGCTTCCAAGGTCGTCTACTATCAAAAGATGATGGTAAACAATACGCCCTCATGGGTAAGAAAACGAAACCGCCTACGGGGCACTATCACCAGTGTTGCTTCGAGGACGAACCATTGTTTTATCACATCACATTCATAGACTTTGCCAGAAGCCGTGAATATGTTATCAAGCATGCGATGAAGACTAACGGTGACAATTGCACTTTGACCTCTGATGAGTTGGAGTTTGATACAGACGACCTTGTCGTTGGAGAAAAAGCAGAAGGCATGATCCAATCCTATTTCAGTGAAAAACTTATGAATAGGGACTGTTATATTTGCACCGGTCAGATGAGGATTCAAGGAGTTTTGCAAAAGCAACTTTTTGAGGCGAAAGAAGGAGAGGACAGTGATTCAGATTTCTAATTCTCAAACTTTAGTGCAATATTTGAAAAGAATCCTAACTTGGTAAAATGTACCAAGGAGTGTTTTCATTTTCTAGTACAATCCAATGTACAGACTTTACCAACCCTTCCATGATGAGAAATCTTGTATGATAATAATGGTGTTTACTGTTTTGGGATACACATAGTTCTCCTCATAGGCCTCTAAAACCCAGCCTATCCAGGGAAATACTAACATTGAATACAGGGTGACTCAAAAAATAGGACTTTGTTTCATGACGCTGTAAAACTTGTTATGATCATTGGACCATGACGAATTTAGTTTCAATGTAAAGCCCAATTATAGTTATTATAATATAGTTATTATAATATCCTGAAAGTATGAGATCAAGCCAATGAAAAATAAGAAAACTAGCACAGTTTGCGTAAACCATGTCATTTACTGGTTTGTACAATGGGATTTACATGTACAAGCCAGTTTACGTTTCAATATGTTACAATAAACATAGACAATTTTCTATCAGTCAATAGCAAAGATTAGTTTGGCAATACATTTAATTCTGACACAAGTCAATGTGTCAGAATTAAATGTATTACCCAACTAATCTTTGCTATTGACTGATAGATAATTGTCTATGTTTATAATAATTGTAACATATTGAAACGTAAACCATGTTATTTACCGGCTTGTACATGTCAATCCCATTGTACAAACCAGTAAATGACATGGTTTACGCAAACTGTGCTAGTTTATTTATTTGTCATCTGATTGATCTCATACTTTAAGGATATCATAATAACTAATTGGGCTTTACATTGAAACTAAATTCGTCATGGTCCAATGATCATAACAAGTTTTACAGCGTCATGAAACAGAGTTCTATTTTTTTTGAGTCACCCTGTATAGAAACACATGAGTTATGTCAACCTAGCTTGCGGTGCTCGGATTGATAGCGGTTCTTGGACTGGGAAACTGTTCCTAGGCTCAGATAGGGTATACATGTAGGTGACCTTACAGCAGTGTTCAGACCCCAATTTTTAATTTTTTTTCAACTTTCCATTGTCATGAAAAATAAGAACTTGTGATGTGTATAATTATTTTGAATATGGAAAAGAAAAAAAATGAAAAAAATAACTATATGTGAATCAATTAATATCATGATGTCGGCAATTTATATTCCTATGTTTAAGACATCAGTTAATCAGTTTTTGGATTTCAAAAAAATGTGGGATCAAAACTATACCCCTTTTGGCTTGAAAATTGGCCAGAATATACCTTAAACTGTAATCTAGTTAATAGACCTAAATTCAATAGCACAGAAGTTTCATTGTTTTAAAATCTGGGGATTTATTCAGAATGGGCATGACTGACTTTTGAATGCTGTCCTTAACCTATCAGTAATTCTTGAAATACTACATGTAGTAAGACTTTGAAAAGTTGGTAAAGGTTTCTGAAAAATCTGTTTTGTATAATTATAATGGTGAAACTAATAACCGCGTGGAAAGTAATTTATAAGAAAATTCATTTGTTTCATGTTGTTGGTGAAATGTTATTATTGAAACTGATAAAAAGACCTTTGTACCAAAAATGCAAAACGTGAGCTAGATTGTAGACCTGTTTGAAATATGTTCAGTGACTTAAAGGGGCACTAAGAGATGTGTTGGAGGCTGCGCCCTCAATTATGATAAAAACTGAGATTAGTTTATTTTTATAATTGTATTACATGTATGAACTTACACCTATAAGGATTAAGAAAAATCAGCTGCAGTACGCGTGATACATAACGCGAACCATATTTGCATAGAGGGCGTTTTTCAATAAATAGCGATGATATTGTTTTTAATCAAGTTTTGCTGTATTTTTGTTAGTAGAAACAACAATAATTGCAATTTTTAATGTTCATCTTGAATTCTGAAGTAAATTTTTAAACATTTAAAATTTTCAACACCACTTAATGTCCCTTTAATCTATACTGTCTCAAAAGTAATGCTTGATGAAGCATGTCTGGGAGTGTTTATATCACTGATAAAGGACCTTTTTGGGAATTGAAAGAGCTTTAAGTGCAAGTCCATAAATTTTGGTTTAAAATTACGATTGTGTACTTTATTCAACTGGTACAGTATACAAGAAATTGAGACCAACTCTTATTTTTAATCTATACATCATTTACCAGAATAGTACGTACTAGGTATTAATTAGGGAAATGATTTAATAAGTATCCCCGGAGCATCCATCAAACTTTATCCCATTTATCTACATGTAAGTCAGTGTGCATTGAAGTCAGAATATATTATATTGATCAATGCAGCATTTCTCTGCAAGCGCTAGGATTCGTGGTTGATCATTGGGGTATTAAGCACATATAAATTAACAGTGCAATAATAAGGGGCAATCATTGGACTAAGCTCTGACATCACTACACAGTTAGATGAAGTATCTGACTATAGTTTGATCATTTCCAAATTGGCGAAGCCTCCTTACAGCAGCGAACGAATACAGAAGAACTCATGAAGGCAACAAACGCACTATGCATTGTATATATATTATTACATAGAGACTATCAAAAGTATTAGTGTTTGCATTAAAAAATGTTTACAAATGATCAAGTGCAATTCATTGTCAATGTCAGATGCCCATGGTTAACACGACACATACAAAAATAAATCAAGACCAGACACTTGCATATATTCTAAAGTGATTTACATGTAAATATTTAATTATTAATTTCTACAGGACTCCTCTGAATATAACAATATCTGTGTTGCTTATTATCATACATTAGACACAATTTTATACAAACCAGAGTGAATTATTCACTGCTTTGGATTAAAAAACCGATGACTTGCCACCATCATATCTCAAGGTCATCATATGCTGAATACCATGGACAGACAACCTGCTATAGTTTGACTAGTACATAAATAAAGAGGAAACCATACGCTTTATGTGGTGCATGCAAATGTGCGGTTTAACAATGCACTACATGTAAAGAGCTCAACAAAAGAAAGTCATACACTTATGACCGAACAGGCTAGATAGAAATTTGAATGAAACTTATTTGGTACCAAAATGGCCACAAAATAGCAAAGAAAAGCCATGATTAGCACCATTTAAAGAAAATCTGTGATGTTACCAAATTCGCATTTGCAATACACTACTCGGAGAGAAAAATGCTGTGTATGTCATTGCACGGCCTGGATGACCGCTAGGGATATCGATCACACATTGCAACTGTGCAGCACTTTCCATGCATGACAGTTTTAATTTGAATTAGTCGCGCAGGAAAAATGTGCAGTGATCAATACGGGACAAATATGGGATATGTGCCTGGTAGGTAACCTTCAGTCTTTTCTCAAGTTTGGTACCAAATTGTACCAAGATTCCCAAAGAAGATTCACCCAAATGTCTATATAGCCTGTTTGGTCAAATAGTAATCGTAAGTCCCTCTATAGGACATAAACAAAGTGTATGACTTTCTTTTGTTGAGCTCTTTAGATCTATGACACATAAGCCATTACATCCAAAGGTAGATTTATTTTGTCCCCTGACTAGATCCGACAGAATACAAAATGGAAGGTTTTTCTAATTTAACCAAGTTTTGGCAAATTGAGGTGATACCGCTTCTTTAGGCCAAGTTTTTTGTTGTTGTGTTGCTCTCAAGTGTTAACAATTTTAAATTGGGTCGGTCGGTCAGAAATCTTTTTTTTTTTTTGGGGGGGGGGGCTGAAAATATATGGATTATGTCAAGACAAAATTGGTATAAGCCCATGTCTATTTAACTAATGTTTCTAGTGTGATAATAGTCTAAACACATATAGTAAAGCTAACTTATTCATATCAAGCAAGAAATAGTAACATTTAGACTCTTCAACGACAAATTTAAATCTAAAAAAAAGCCGACCCCCAATTTTTTTGATTTTAGGGTCGGTCGCTGAGGGCAACACAACCTTTTTTGGGGTCTTGTTTAAAATTTCACATGTCTTTCTGATTATTTTATATATATGCCATTTTGCTCTTCACCTCAAATTAAGTGAGGTCACCAACATGAACTTTTCAGACAAGATAGCACATTAATTTTGTAGTAAAGTCAGATGTATAGTTGTACACATAAGATTTGTAATTGTACAGATCCAACTACACCTAACACAAAAGGTTCCTGACCAGGTACTTAAATGTTAGCTAAATCAGTAATTAGTAGTAATCAGTATCAAAAATCTGAGATATACATTAATCAAATGAATTCACTCTCCATATGACACCTCATTCATGAAATTAAGTGAATATTTTTAAAGTTATGATGACTTTAAGTTTAAGTAACCATACCAAACGAGCACAAAGTTGCATCAATCGAAATTAGCTAACATTAAATCACCTGGTCAGGAACTTTGGGGCCGTATTCTTGTACTGACACGGTTTTAGCTTAAAACCGTGTCTAACTAAATTCGTCTTTAAATTAAACGTGAGTTTATCTTTTAATCGATGTGTTTAACAAAACCAGATTTTAAACTTCACAAATCTTGTCCCCAGAGTGGTTGTGCCGTTCACTGTATACAGGTGATTCAATTTTTTTGTGGTCTAAATAGTTAACAATAGATATCGACCGAATTCCTCAAATGCACATGCATTTTTACGACTACACAATATGAAATCATCCTATCATTTAAACTACATTCAGCTGCATATTGTGCCTCAAATTTTCATTGTAGTGGGCGCTCAATTTAAAGGCAACTAGGCAGACGACGCTGGACACGGGGCGTATTCAGTATTCACGAATATTCAGGTTAAAATATGCGAACAAGGTTACGTGATCAGGCGAATGGGACGAACGCTTAACAACGGTTTAAATTCAAAAAATTATACTGACACTGGAGTTGGTTATCCAACTCCAGCGGTTTTAGAATGAAATGATTTAGTTCCAACGTGTGATGAATTTTATAGAGTCATATAATCAAAATTCATTGTTACATTGAAACCAACGGAAATTCAAAATTAACGGCCGTTCGTGTCCACCACTAGGCAAATTAAAAAAATATCATCAAGAACAAGTAGTGAAGAATACCTTACGGTTAATGAAATTTAAAGGCAACCATGGCCAACACCTTAAAAGGGTAATCCATGGCCATGATGGCCTTTGTAAAATTGGAGCCCTGTATGAATATTTCATTTTGAAAATTGTATCATACTCATTACAAATTTGTATGGAGACTTTTTTCTTCTATATTCTCAATTTGAAAGTATAATCAGTATTTAACTGCACTGCAAAAACAACCAAGTGTGCTAATACTTTTGGTTGCTAGTGTATAATGTATACACAGTCTTTGTTGAGAGTCTCAAGCGGCTGAAATACATGTAGTTGGCTATTTGTTGGCCTATAAGCATGATTGTAGCAGAACCTATGACTAGCAAAACTCAATTAAATTAACATGAGGATCAAGCTATTAGGATACAAGCCGAGTGTAGTGAAATATAGAGCCCGGGAAAACCGTTCCCCTCTTTTACTATGATACGATTTACATTTGGTCTCCACTATATCTCTAGTAATCTTTCGAATTTCGGCCCTTAAATGGTATCAAATTAAGGAGGATTTATGTGTCTTAGACTCGGACAAACTGGTGTGAATTAAATTAACAAAGATCTTAAAAAAAAACAGTCTCCTTTCACTACCGCGGCGAAGAATTACCCACTAGACCACAGAGGATGTGTTTACATGGGTGACAGATACAAATTCTTTGGAGTTAGGCATGACTGAAATCAAATAACATTACTTCTTTAAATGTTTATGACATAGACCCCAAGTTGGGTAGGGGGAGGTAAACCTACCAAAGAGTGGCAATATCTATATACCATTACATTGTGATGTAGTGGATATTAATATTTGACATAATGGAATGCATACACTCATCTACCCATAATGTACAAAACTCGAGGTTCAATAATTTTTGGTATTGAAAACGTATAAAATATACATTTAAATACACAGAAAAAACAAAATAGACGCAAAATAAACACAACCGCACAAAACGTCAACACACTAAATATGACCAACAACTAGGGACAGCAATTCATTACAACTTTTTGGGGGCATACTTGTACATTCATATTGAAGAGAAATATTTATTAATGATCAATACATGCAGAGATACCAACACTAACATCCAGCTATCAGGGAGGATTCACACAGAAATCAGGGAGATTTTCAGTATTACATGCAACCTAATGGGTACAAAACCTTCCTGAATCACGGAGGTTGTCAAATTTGTTTGTAAGAATGTACAAACAATTCATTAATTTCAGAGAGCCTCCCTGAGAATTAAGGAGGGTTGGCATGTCTGTATATCAATTAATAAAATTAAATGGGGCAGTTGCATAATCAAAATATATGACTCTATATGATAAATATTCCTTCCCCAACACTAAAATACTGAAAACAACACCCATTTATTTTCTCAAGGAAAAGTAGTTTTGTTTTATATATTACTGTGCAGATTTTTCATCGTTCTCCACATTTGCACTCTCGATGCATCAAATTCCTCGTAGCCAACTTGGCCGCTAAGATGTTTCCCCCAAACATATTTTCTTCAATGATATGATATTTCATAGCAAGTTATTAATCTCTATCTTAAATCCTTACCACCTCCCCTCCTCCCCCCTTTCCCCCAAACATATTTTCTTTAAATTAAGTTTAATGATATGATATTTCATAGCAAGTTATTAATCTCTATCTTAAATCCTTACCACCCCCCCCCCCCCCCCAGCATTTTAAGCAGGAATTGTTGGACACTGACAGTGGCATCACTCGCTATCTTATGGAAGAGAAATTGGTTATAATATAGATCTTTTTCTCAAAAGTAACCCCAAATAGTCTACTTATTACAAATATTATAACACTGCATGAGGTTTGGGCTTCTAGACGTCAGTATAAAGGCATATTATGTGATCACGAAATAATAGGCGAGGAGGTGGTGTGTTGGTTTATTTGCGTGAAAACTTTAATGTGCGTCTGATGCCATCCACAACATATGACTCTTTTGAATATATTGACTTATCCATATCAGCAAGATCACAAAGTCCATTACGTCTGATAATTATCTATCGTCCACAGAGAACAAAACACAAACAATCTACTGCACCAATGTTTTTTCGTGAATTCTCACAATTTCTTGAATGTATCTCTTGTATACCAGAGAATGTGATGATTGCCGGTGATTTTAATTTTCATGTGGAGATTATATCTGATCGTGAGGCATCAATATTCCGTGACATCATTGATTCTGCTAACATGAAACAGCATGTAGTAGGTCCAACTCATCGTGATGGTCACACCCTTGATCTGATTCTTACCCGCGCATCTGACAACTTAGTTTCATATATTACTAAGACCAGTTATTTGCCATCTGATCACGCTGCCATCAAATGTTCGCTGTACATTGGACGACCAGATCCGGTCAAAATGGAAATAAAAACACGCTCATTTCGTGAACTTGATGTCAATGCTTTTCGTGATGATATATCTAATTCTCCTTTGTGTGCATCTTTGGCTTCTTTCTCTGATATTGGTTTGTTGATCTCCAAGTATGAATCTGTCTTGTCAACATTACTTGACAAGCATGCTCCTCTTACAACGCGAACAATTACATGTAGACCCCATGCCCCTTGGTTTACGGAGGATATTCGCAAAGTTAAGCAAGAGGTCCGTCGGTGTGAGCGTCAATGGTGCGCCTCAAGACTTGAAATTCACAAACTAATCTTCTTGGAGCAAGCACACATCTATAACCAATTAATTAAACAGGCTAAATGTTACTACCATAAGAAGCAATTTGATGGCTGTAATTCACGACAACTTTTCCAAAAAGTGAATAAACTTACCTCACCAAAATGCATGGATTAAATCGTATTTCACCAACCGTTCATGACAATCTGTCATTATAAATGGTCGCGAGTCATCGGTTCATGTTCCGCAAGAGGGTGTTCCTCAGGGGTCAGTACTTGGCCCTTTAGGCTTCACAGTATTCATCTCCATTAGAAGATATCATCGATTCTCATGGCATCTCCAAAATGACTTATGCAGATGACACTCAGATATATATTGTATTGAAAAATGATGATGACAGAGTAGGTGCAATCTCGCGACTGGAAGCTTGTGTGACGGATATCAAAACCTGGTCCACAGCTAATGACCTTAAATTGAATGATGACAAGACTGAAGTTCTCCATATTACATCCCGCTTTAGGAAAAATTCTACGATTTCATCAGTAAAAATCAATGATTCTCACATTGAGCCAGCTTCCAGTGCCCGCAACCTTGGCATTATCCTTCAAAACGATCTTATGATGGATGTTCGTGTTAACAACATTTGTCGTGCGGCTTCTCATGCTCTTTATAAGATAGGTCAAATCCGGCGTTATCTCGATCAGCCAACAACTGAAAGACTTATTCATGCTTTTGTGACTTGCCGACTCGATAACTGCAATAGTTTACTTTATGCCCTCCCTGATACGCAAATCTCAAAACTTCAACGGATTCAAAACTCAGCTGCTCGACTTGTTACTCTGTCTAAGATTCGTTGTCACATTTCCCCCGTCCTTCGTGACTTACATTGGTTACCGATCAGATCTCGCATTATCTACAAGATTCTTCTGATAACATTTAAATGTACTCGAGCTCTTGCTCCTTTGTATCTGCAAGATCTTATTCAACATTACGAGCCCACTCGCAATCTTCGTTCTGGCTCAAAATATCTTCTTGCGCATGTTTCTTCACCTTCTACTTCATATGGTCGCCGTTCTTTTCAAGATGCTTCTGCTGAACTTTGGAACAATTTACCATATCATGTTAAATCCGCCAAAACTCTTGAACAGTTCAAATCATTGCTAAAAACTTACCTATTTAATGTTAATGTTTAATTTATTTTTGTTTTGTCTTTTGTTACTCTTGTTACTGTGTGTTTTTTGTTGTTGTTTTTTTTGGGTTTTTGTTGTTGTTTTGTGATAGCGCATAGGGACTTAATTGTGTTATGCGCTCAATAAGTATGGTTTTATTATTATTATTATTTATTATTATTATTATCTTTTCCAGGGAGCGTCCACTATTCATGATCTTTTTTAGAAAGTAAATTTTCTTGCAGATTTACATTTCTGATCCTAAATCATAAATATATTCTGACTTACAGAGCGATACGATTCATAATTATTTCAAAATCATGGTTTTAGAATGAATTTAGAGTGAAAAATAAGTTGCCACACAGAACTGAACTTGTATGCAGGTAATTCCCCACCCCACTATATTTCGATATGATACATCAGAAAAAAAAGCAGATTTTGATCAAATAAAAATCCCTCGATATATTCTGATATATACACATGGAAAAAAGTATCGCACCACTTTTTTTTCTTTGAAAAGTGCAAATGTGGCCTCGAATTTTGCCACCATGGTGTGATATTAAGGATCATTTGTTTGCGTAAGCTGTCCAACAAAATGTTGTGCAATAAAAGGGCCACATTTGAGTTTGTGACGTAATCGATGTAATGTTTTTTCAAGGCCAAGGGGAAAATGCATGTTTTTGTCCAAAAACATGCATGAAAAAAGTTTGGGTATAACGCGATATTGAGAGGCCCGATGATTAATCTCTAAAGTTGTAATCTTTGGTAACACAATTAAGTATTCCAAGGTCAAAAGGTCATCTGGGGTCAAATTAAACAAAAAACTCCCTTTTTCGTACGCCCAACGGTTATGGGGTCTAAGGTCAAAATAGGTCAAATTTTAAAGAAGTTCAAATGACAAAAGCAATATTGCGAAGGTGTTGACCTAGGTCAAATAAACAAAAACAAAATCAACGGTGACTAATATGTGACGTGTTCTACCAAAACCAGACGGAATTGGGCAGAGCTCCAAACTGAGAAATAGCCCAAAACATAATTGGGGGTGATTTGGGGGGAATTTGAGTTTCTGGTAAATAATTAATCTTCAGAGTGTTTATAACAATATTGTGAAAGATTCAGATTAAAAAATCATCCTAAATTTATGTTTCAGTGATTTAAAAAAATCCTAGTTCTAGTAAAAAGCCTAGTTCTAGTAACTTTAAAGGGCGATATCTCAGTTTGGAGTTTTCATAAAGACCGTAAAAGACGAACTTGAAAATGATGTAACCCCGCTTTGGGAAGTCCGATTAAAAAAAGAGAAGAGAGGTACCACTGTAAAGCCGAAGATCTCTAGCTTAATAATCAATTACTAACTCAATTTTGATATCTTGCCCAATTGTGTCTGGTTTGGGTAGAACACGTCACATATAATGACTATTTTAAGTTTTTAAAGTCTATTCAATATCGCGTTATACCCAAACTTGTTTCATGAATGTTTCTGGACAAAATCATGCATTTTCCCCTTGGCCTTGAAAAAACATTACATCGATTACGTCACAAACTCAAATGTGGCTCTTTTATTGCACAACATTTTGTTGGACAGCTTACGCAAACAAATGATCCTTAATATCACACCATGGTGGCAAAATTCGAGGCCACATTTGCACTTTTCAAAGAAGAAAAAAGTGGTGCGATACTTTTTTCCATGTGTATAGATTGGATATACAGCAGCTTCTGCTTATGGCTGGCTGACCTCTTAGCCACAAAAATTAGAGATTTGCTTGCCAAAACAAGGAGAAAAACAAAGAAGGTCGGTCGGTCAATTACCTTCTTTATATACACTTTGGAGTTCTTTAATTTGTTTTCATTAACTTTAATGTTCTTATGTTTGTTTTGATAGCGCCATACCAACAAAATGTGAAGTCTAAAATGTCAGTGAAAGCATGTGCGTTGAATGCAAGGGTGACGTACAAAACCCTCAGACCATGTTTTGATGTCCTGTTTTTGCTAGAATCTTGAATTTGCACCTCGTTGGTGTTAACAAGTGAGGATATGAGTATAAATACAGTCTAGGACAGTTTGTTTATCTATTTGGCAATTTCAGATAAAAATATTATTTAAAAACATACATTTTTCAACATAACAAATATCTGAAGCACCGTAAAACTGGGTGAATAGGGACATGGGGTCCCTCCCCATGTCCCTGTTCACCCCATTTTACGGTACACAAACTGGCCGGGTGACATTTAAAAAACTGTTCCCATTTTTGTCCCAATTCACCCCGTTTTTACGGCATGGCTTTTAGATATTTTATGGGTCGGTCGTGTTTGGGCAAACAAACCTTTTTTTGTTGCCTTACACTAATCACCCTGCAGCTCTTAAAAGTAACTTACCAGGTAATAAATGTGCTCATAACTCCAAAACTATAGTTTCTATGTAAAAATATTAAATCATGAAATTGAGAAGAAACTTCTTTTTCATTTGAGATATGCACCTTTGATTCACTAAATATTAACAATATTAAGCGAAACTAAGTCACATGACGGCAGTTTTCAATTTTGATATTTATCCATCATTTTAAAGCAGGTGGGAAATTCTTCAGTATGATCCAAACCCCACTAAGTCCAAATGTCTAGTTTTTAAATTACAAATAATTTACCAACTGAGAAAACAAAGTAAAACATACAAATTTGTCACTTCTTTTTATCTATAACTCAAAATCAATATTCCCGACATATGACTCATTCCACTTGAGCACGTCACATTTATCATGTTTATTACCTGACAAGTTTATTCCAATTTAAATAGATCAATAACGATGCAGCAGCTTTAAGTGATGGGAGCCTGCTTACACAAATCCTTCACTATATTCTGATAGAGATGGATAAAGTAGCACTGATGCAGCTATTGCCACTTTATAGTCTTATATTTTACATCCACGAGACGGTGTAAACATGCACGCTTAGGCCAACAACAAAAAATGTTGTGTTGCCCTCAAGTGCCAAAAATTTAAATTCGGGTCGGTCGGTCGAAATTTTTTTCTTTTCCAAAAAAATGTTTCAATTTTTTTGTTTCCAATTTTTTTTCCCAATTTTTTTTTTGCTGAAAAATATATGGTTTATGTCAAGACAAAATTGGTATATGCCCATATGTCAATTTAACTAATGTTTCTAGTGTGACAGTAGTCTAAAAAACTTTTATTAGGCTTATTTATTCATTTCAAGCAAGAAATAGTAACATTTAGACACTTTTAATCAAATTTAAATTTAAATCTAAAAATAAATTTAAAAAAAAAAAAACACCACCCTAGTTTTTACGATTTTAGGGTCGGTCGCTGAGGGCAACACAACTCTCTTTTTTTTGTGCCTTACTTGAGGTGCTAGTTCACACAGGGTTAGAAAGACAGAACATACATGTGTATAGTTTGCATCTGAAAAGTTATGTCACTGTCCACACCGTCCAGGAGAAGTGAAATAGATTATAATCTGTATTAAATTGATTCCAATATACTACAGGGTGTATCAAAATGAACTGTACCGAGGCAATATGATTTATTACGGTATGAATTTGATTGATTTTGTTCAAACCGTTTTCACATATCTTGCGCAAACGTCCAGCTTTCATAAGAATTTTAAATTTTGAAAATCGGACATTTCTGATGGAAAATACAGACTTTTAGTAAAGATGGTAGATTTCAATTTTGGTTGAAATTATCAATTTAAAAAATCTGTGAAATTACTAACCCTACCTGAGATATCCATCTGTCCATAGGACAGGGTTTATTTTTGGTCGCCATATCTCAACTTTTCACATCACTTGTATACAAGGCTCAAGATAAGCGGGCGCTGAGCGATTTTTACCCCTCGGTCCTACTGCCACAGCGCCCGGTAATGCTGAAAAATAAATAACCGAGCGCTGATATTTTGTCCAAACCAGCGCCCGTTGACTATCGAGAAGCTTGCCCAATACATCATATTTTGAGTTTACAATGCTGCAACGCTGGAATTTAATAAAAAGTTAGCTCCCGGTAGACTGAAAGTAGCTCCCAGTTCTCAATCAATCACATGATCCGGGCGCTACTTTTGAAAAAATGTAGCTCCCGGTAAAAAAACTGTTATCTTGAGCCTTGCTTGTATAACAATTTATTATTTGCATACTTTTGTGGGTGAAATTTAGAGATAAATTTTGATTTTTAATCTGCAAATAAGCTGGGATTTGTTCTGCTTGAGCGGTTTAAACTATCCTTTCTTTCGCAGAGTTTTGAATATTGCCTATGTGGTGTGGGCTACATTGCTTGAAATGTTAGGGGTAGTGGTAGAGAGGATTGATTGAAATTGAAAACACGTTTTTCATCGATTTTCGATTATGTCTTGCCATTCGAGAACAAAAAGAGAAATCTCAATGAAATTAAAATGTAATATAGGAAACAGTCATGTTCACCTTTATATTGCAGGTGTTTAAATTTAAAACAATAATCATTTTTGCATTTTTATGTATTTTAGAAACATGGTACAGTTCATTCTGATACACCCTGTATAGATGGAATGAACAGTCATGACGCAGCTTTTTGCTGACAGGGACCTTATTATACACTAATCCCTCACTACTATATTTTTTGTAAATTAAAGTTACGCACCGCGCATCGGCCGGCTAGTCACCGGCACACCCTCCTAATTTAGCTTCGTGAAAGCTGTTATATGGAGTCAATGATGAAGTATGATATGCATTGGGTTAAACTGCTACACAGCCGCGTATGGTAATTAGGAGACCTCTCTCACCCCTAATCCGTCTCAGTATGCTGATACAACTACAGGTATTTGCATCGATGACCCACAATGATTAGCATTGCTTATATAATCCTTATAGTGTTGATACAACTAAGTACTAGAATTCCAATGTGTGTGATGGCATCTTGAGACAGTAAACAAATCTGTTCCTCAGGCAATGCCATTCAAAATGAATTTAATTGCCTTGCAATTTTTAAAAAAAATATCAAATAACCCTATTGTTTTTAAAAATTCTACAAGCACTGTGTATTTATTAATTAATCATATACAATCACAACAGAACAAAACAATATGCATTTTGAGGGTTTGGAGTCACAAGGCATAATCTACAATGGCTGCCATGTGTAAGGTTGTATTTTTACAAAGGTGCATCATATAACACCTGAAGTGTATAGCATATGGCAGCTATTACAAATAGTGACTTTTCACATCACTATATATCTAAATGAAAAGATCATATTTGCAATAGCTGCTCTGAGTAACATTTAGTTCACATCAATTGCTCAGCATATAATCAACCCCATATATAACAACTGGCAGCTATATATTACAGATAGGACCTTGTGATGGCACTAAGCCCTCGATTTTGCAAGTTTACTTCTTGAAAATGTTTCAGGACGGACAGACACATCAAAATATTACACAAAGCTATAATTGAAAAGGAAATATAATAATACTATTGGAAATATAATACATATATGTATGAAAAAAAATATCATTGTTTCATATGAATAAATTGGACATTGTGAAATCATAAGTGAACAACTTCCTTTTTTAGGATTGTATAGGAATTGTGAGCAGATTTCCCTTAGAAACACACTTTTGTGTACACTTCCCCTTTTAAAGAGGATTGAGGCTCCCTACAATTGAACTTCAATATATTGGAATGATTCTGTCTTGCTCTTCACGCTACATTGCATGGAATAAAGTGTATTAACAACACATAGGTTTGAGGGATATACTACAATTATGCCCATATATTAAGAATACAGAATTAATATTTCGGAAAACATCATCCATTGAATGTACAATTCCCCACAAAATAACAATACAAAACCTCTGTAGACCCTATCCACCTGAAAAGCCCCCTTCAACAGCATTAAATTGTTATTGTTATATTCCAAATATAATCTAAAGCCCATGAAGTATGAAACCAATGTTAAATTATTATCAATGTACACTCGGCAAAATAAGTTCTTGGACACTCTTTGAAGTTCAAATATTTCACATAAATATTTAATATAAATTAAACAATTGCATGTCAAAATAAGCAGACAATAATTCTCTATCATGTCTGTATGAAATTAAGATGTACGCATTCATGCATGGCTGAGCACATTCATTAATCAATGGTAAGGTACGTAAAAGGAAATTGCAAGAAATGAGCATTTACAGTCATTTGAATGGAGGGATTATCCAATTTTTTGCAATCTTCTTGCCATTGTCAAGTGAATGGGATCTGCCATGCATGAGTGATCATGTCTGAATTCCATGTTAAGCTGTTAGAGGATTACTTTCTGCTTATTTTGATATACAATTATATATATATATATATAAAATCATGTATATAATTATATATATTCTATTAAATATTAATTTAATTTAAGTGTCCAAGAACTTCTTTTGCCGAGTGTATTTTCAGATTGATTTTACACACAGTGGTCTTAAGAGTGTGCCCCACCCTAACTTACAAACACGATCACTGCATGTTAAACAAGGGCGCATCAAATTCTTGTGACATTTTTGAGAAACCTGATTTTGTAGAGAATTTAGGACAAAAGATAAAGGGTCATAAGGCGATGACCCCTCCCCCACCCAACCCTTAAACGGGCTTGACCGACCCATTTATTAGAAAATGGGGGGGGGGGGGGGGGGGGGGGGGGTTCGCATGTAAATGAATCCCAAACCCATTTTTTTTTTTGTAGTGTGTCAAAGAATGGGAAAAAATGTATATAGATTTGTGTCATTTTTAAGGGGAAAAAATAAAAATAAAGCCTGGCCGACGGACCCAACCTGAGAGGTCTATTCGCCAGTAGAACATGTACAGGGTTTCTTTTACTTATTATGATTAATTGTTGAAAACAGAGACACTAGGACACTATACTCTGTATGGCCATCTCGAGACAGTGACGTTACAGAACAGGCGCAGCTTTTACGCACGCGTGTGAATCTTCCGCCTTTCAACGCTCATGTTTGTACGCCAGCGCCGCGAGTATGCGCGCGCGTTATGTGATGCAATTAGTAGAATACGCGGTTACGTCACTGTCTCGAGATGGCCAAACAGAGTATAGTAGGCTTCTTTGTTAACAATGCACTGTGATCAATCAAATGTGTACATGTGTATTATATTACGAAGCCTACAGATAAATGACCATTCGGTCACTAGGATAATGGACTTAATAATACATGCACAAGCGTCAATACAAACATTTTCAAGGCTGTATGGCTCATTATTGAATAATAATAACCTTTGAGCAAAAAGGTGTTCTATACTTATTCCAACATATTACAGGAATTATGTAAATTATGAAAATATCTATCGTCTGAATATCATCATCATAATTATTTTCAAAATAGTGCTATGCATTTGGGTGCTTGCCAACTGTAGTTAACCACACAATGCTTGCTACAATCATGGAATAAAAGGTTAACACACATTGTCCAAATATGGGGGAAAAACTTCCCCCCTCCCCTGAGGCAATATTGATCCAAATCATATTATCAGAAGCCTTGGCAGTTCCCCCAACATCGATTGATGGGGAAAGGGGAAGGATATAAGAAAGGGGGGAGACTTTTGCTTTTTATTAAACAATGCTATGTTATTTTACTATTGTATTTCAAAAATTCCTTTTGGCTGTATATTAGTAACTGCCAGAAAAATCATTTGGATTATGATTTAGCATCGTTATTACCCAGTGGGGTGGGGGTACTTCGTGGATATGAGGTTACAGGGATGTGCCGCCAAATAGGGTCCCATTTTTCACCCGTCTGGTAAATGAATTCATATTCATAGCCAATTTTAGTACATTTATGGGTCTAAAATCCTTAAATTTGCTGTTTTTCACGAAAATTTGAGCAAAATTGGTCAAATATATAGGAAAATTATGGATTTCCGGTAAACATATGGGCCGGGTCCATCCCCCCCCCCCCCCCCCCCCGAAAATTGGTAAATGTGTGGGTCAATTTTTATTTTGCTGGCGGCATATCCCTACCAAAAAAATATCCGAGTACCTCCCCCGGGATTATTACATGTAGAATGCTTTTTCTCAAAGGATTGTGTGGTGTAGCAATAGTAAAACAACCCCAAACAACTTCTTGTAAAATAACACAAAACTACTGGGACAATTTAAGAATACCATTCAATCCACTTCTAAACAGGGGCATGGAACCAATAAAATAGCACATAATACACATTATAGGGTATTACAAATTCACACCATATAATTTTCCAGATGGCAATTAATACATACATGTGTAATGTAATACAAGAAGACTATCATATTATATGATAAAAGTGATGATAACATACTTTCTCTCAAAGGCACACTGGAATTATACTAAGTTTATGATACAACATTTATAAAGGGTTCAACAAAAGAAAGTATACCACTTTGTTTATGTCATTTTTAGTAACTTTCAATTTGTTTTTGACCAAACAGGCTAAATAGGCATTTAGATAAATCTTTTAGGCATAATTTGATACCAAATTTGCCCCCTAACAACAAAGATAAACCATGATTAGCACCATTTAAAGGAAAATATCCCATTTTCAAAAGTCGCATTTCCAATACACAGCACGAGAAGATTTGGTTAATCTGTCCATGTTCTCCCCATCCATAACGTTCCTTTACATTCAAATCCTTCACCCATGCATCAGTTTACATTTGAATTAGCCCGCGCATTGAGGGATATGCGCGGTGATCAGTACGGGATAAATACGGCATATGTGTGTGTTAACAATTGGCCTATTCTTCTCGTGCTGTGTATTGGAAATGCGACTTTTAAAAATGGGATATTTTCCTTTAAATGGTGCTAATTATGGTTTATCTTTGTTGTTAGGGGGCAAATTTGGTATCAAATTATGCCTAAAAGATTCATCTAAATGCCTATTTAGCCTGTTTGGACAAAAACAAATTGAAAGTTACTCAAAATGACATAAACAAAGTGGTATACTTTCTTTTGTTGAACCCTTTATTAATTAGAATCAACATATACATATGTAATATAAAAGCAACAATTTGCAACAATCGTGATACTAACATAATTAACCCTAAAAATATAAAATTTATTAAGCACTAGCCTTTGAACATTGATGTGATATAAAAAAAGGTGATTTTTGTGTGTACAATTTCAACAAAAAATCTGATTTTTTTTGGGTGAAATTTGATACAAACAATGAATTCTCTGACTCATATCCTTTCCAGAAATATATACTTCACATTAATAGTTTGAAGGTTACAGCACTTGATACATTTCATATTTCTAGGGTTACCACCCCCTTAACACTTTCCACGTGGCAGGTGTCTGCAGACGACATTCCAAAATGTCACAAAATGTTTCAAAAATGTCAACATTGTTTAATTTCATTACCATATTTGAAATCACCGTGTGAAATTCATTAAAATACGTACAAAATGCCTAGTATTGATTCAGTAATCCTTGGATAGTCCTTGAAAGTTTGGAAGGTTTCTGAAAAATGTGTTTTGTATATGGTTGGTAAAACCAATAGCCACATGGAAAGTGTTAAGACCCAAGCTATTGCTGGCATAGGGAACAGCAACGGGTGATACTCGGTTCTTCTATCTCTAAGCAGTGACAGCAGTGCACATTTCGATCAAGGTTTATTATTGCGAGCAGGGTCAGAAAATCTTCACATTTTATGAGAATTTGTTTAGATTTGTGCAAATAGTTTTGAGATATCTGCGGAATTCTCCTCAATTCAAATGGTGTGTTCAAAAATTATCTTTCGTTTTTTGCAAGAATCTGTTTAGAATTGAGCAAATAATTTTGAGAGAATCTGCGGAATTCTCCTCAATTCAAACAGCGTGTTCAAAAAAGTTATCTTTGGAGAATCAACTTGGGATTCTCACCATTCTACTGGAGAATCTTTGCGAGAATAGATTCTCGTCAAATTTCTACACCTGCACGGCAAGCGGGATTACAATGTGCACATGAGGGGTGGCCATACAATCAAATATTAATTTTACACGCTTCCTGTACATGCTGCATTAATGACAAGAATTAGTTCTGATATCACTGTGCGGATATAGCTGAACAGTTAAACAAATGTGCGCTTTGTTGTTAATGGTAATAAGGTTATAGCACATTTACCTGACATAAGGTTTATCGCAAATAGAAAAAAAGCCATTGATTATCCTTTTCTGATGCATTGTGGGTGGATTGTGGGTGCAAATCTGCTCCATTTGCGAACCCACAATGCATCAGAAAAGGATAATCAATGGCTTTTTTTTCTATTTGCGATAAACCTTATTGAAAATTACCAAGCTATTAATGATATTGACAGCTAGATGGACATGCCATTACTCTTTAGTTATGTTGTTGAACTACTTGTCTATTCACAATAAAGATCTCAACCTTCGAATTCCTCCTTGAAATTTCTAAAAAGCAATAATAGCCCATCTCATCTGTATTTTCCCCCGTTCTTTTACTCGGCTGATTGGAAAGGGTCATATCTGTTGGGTTTTGTTTTTTTCATTCTTTTATTTGGCAGATTGGTAAGGCTCAGTTTTTAATAGACACAGCGGATATGTGACCAAGGGTTCAGTAGTCATTACCAAGGGGATATCTTGTGTGTGATCTCCAAAAAGCAAGCTTAACAAGCCATTGTATCTCTGAAAATGCACTTCTACAAATGATATATGATCTGTAGTCAATGATATATGATTTGTAGTCAATGAGCTTTGACCATGTTTTTCCTATAAATATATAGGGGAAATAAGCATTTGGTCATTTACGTGTATTTTGTTGTGGTTAAAAATTATACTTTTTTTTGTGGGCGATTTTGTTACCTTATACATGAAACATGAGAAACATATCTTATTTTAACCACAACAACCTAACCATATTAAACAAATCTTTGGACAATCATAATACTGCCGCGTGGCTATAACCACTGACCGCCTTAGGATATGCACCAAACTAAGACACTGGCTATTACCACTTTCCACGCGGCTATTGTTTAAACCATATAAGATACAGATTTTTTTTAGAAACCTTTCCCAACATACAAAGTCTATCTCAAGAAATACTGAGCATACTAGGCATGTTTGTACTTATTTTAATGCATTTCTCACGGCGATTCCAAATATGGTTGGTGATGAAATTCAATACGTTTGACACTTTGACAATTTCTGGAACTGTCGTCTGCAGACGACTGCCGGCCGTGTGGAAAGTGTTAAGACATCTTTAACTCAACATGCTGGGCATAACGCAACATTTTCTTTGCTCATATCACACAATATGGCAAAAGCGCCATCATTAAGAGTTCACTATTAGTGCTGTTATCGAGATCTTTTTTTCATGTCGACATGTTGCTATTCTAGAATCTCGATATCGACATATTATGATCCAAATACCAAGCCGATTGTCCCCACAAATAATGTCCGCGATAGTATAGAATATTACCGCAGATCGAAAATATCGCGAAGTCAATGTACACAAGTTAAAAATCCTTTAGTATAATACGCCACGATCATTAATTCGCCGATTTTCTACATTCTTTTATTACAAAATCATTTTGAAACAATGTCAAACATAACGGACGGTTTAATGTCAATTATATCGACATCCCAAAGTTGATATCGACATGTCGGGATAATAGCCGATCAAAAAACTATTCTTGTCACAATTATTATTTTAAAATGGCGCGGTATAAGTAACAATAACTATACACCTGCTAAACCAAGTTCTGCACAATTCGAAACCATGTTTTGTTTTATGACCGTAATGCGATTTCCTATAATGGGCTGATATTGATTGAAATCTTTACATAGAAGGAAGGAGAGGAGGTCATTATCGATCGGTAGAAACCTTTGATAGACACAGTAAGAGGCAGCTGAAACATGTGGAAAGACACTAAATGAGATAATTGGCAAGTATTTTCAGCGTGATTCGGGAATACTCCTTGAATAGGGTATCAGTTATGATAGACTGAGGTTATATTATTGACAGCCCCCAAGGCCATTTTGGAGTTATGCTACCTTGAATTATCTCTGAATAAATTCATCAGGTTTGCAGGAACAAATAATTGAGATTTTCATTTTCAAAACTGATCAATTTTACTCACATTTGACAGTTTCGTGTCTTATGGTCTACACACTTTATCAGAATGACCTCTTCTGACCTATGCTGCTCCCAGTTGAGGGTGCTGTTGCTGTGATCAGTGGGTCGTAGACATGACTTAGAAATCATGACTGATCACCGTAACAGCGCCCTCAACTGGAAGCAGCATGGGTCAGAAGAGTTCATTTCACCATAACGCACCAAATTGTCAAATATGAGTACAATTTATTGGTTTAAAAATAAAAAAAATCTCAAATACCTTGAATTATGTCTTCCATTTGACAATTAAAATTAAGACATTTAAGCAAACTGCTGTAGCTTACTCGTGTGAATAGATGGTTTCAAAATACCTTCATACTGTATATCCTCTCTGTTGTAATGAGATACATAGCACTGATTTAATAGCACTGAAGCATTGGTTATCAACTTATCAGTGTATTATGAAAAGCATAAAATGACACCAATTTCATAAGATGGTTGCATGATGCATTCCCTATTTGGGGAGAAAAAGCATCCATATCTGTTGCAAAAAATTGCCGTTTCCTGAAACTGCTAAAACATCGGCATGGTCTTTAAGACAAAATTACTTTGCAATATATTTGGTATCAAATCACCTACTTGATTCAAGCTAGCTTTTTATTAGTCAAAATTCACTCTAGCTTCTAATTAGTCAAAATTCACTCTAGCTTCTAATTAGTCAAAATTCACTATGAACAAGACTTATAGAAGCAGATCAGACTCAATCTTCAATTATCTGTTCTCATGCCGATAACTGAATCACTTAGAACATGGGACTTTCACATTGTCAGCTCTTCTAATTCCATTATCTCCCATTGACAAAATGAAAATGGTACTCTCATAGCATCTATCTATACTAATTGTTTCCAATTCGCCACATAAAACGCTGCATCACTGATCCACCAGAAACAGCCCATTTCCTCTCGGTATTATTATCCTTTGAAACCTACAAATGTGCACTTAAAATAAAATAACCCCTGCTGTCATTAATCTGTCTGTGCTTATACAATGTCTACATTCGGAACATTTAGTACAATAACAACACTACCGTCTACATACAGCACATTAGGGAATATTTCATTCACTACTTAACTCCCTTTAAGATTTTTTTTTACTAAAAGATTTGTGAATAAGGTATAAAAATATTGAAATTTATTTGAAAACGCTACATTCATATTATTAAATATGTTTGACATTTTCAAATTCATTAGTAAATCACACAATTTGTTTTCTCAAAGAGTAGTACAGGCCACACCATTAGAACTAGGGTAGGTAGGTAGATCGGGACACAGTGAATACTATTGTATCATTTGAATGGTTATTGTTAAATAAATAATAGCTGCCATTTGTATTTAGAGATGTTCAAGGTTAACATCTGGGCTACCCAAAACATTCAAGACACTTGGCAGCTATGTTCTGTTTGTATAAAAAGGTTGATGTTCCGATCAATTTATATTTTTTTTGTCCATCAACATATTTTGATATCAGAAGAAAACCATATTTGTCTCATTATTTCTGCAAATGTTCCATTTAGACATTATAGGCCAAAATGCAGTGAATTACTGCCAAAGGTGGTTAACCACCCAGTCAGTTTGTGTACTACTACTACCTCAATGGGCAACTTTCATGTCACATTGTGCTTCTTAAATAAGACCCATTGGAATTATTTAACTCAAACTTTGGAATACAACTATTTTAAGGATCTTCATAGAAAACATCAATTTGAAAATCGGGCCAGCAATCGGAACACCACCTTTAACATTTAAAATAATATGGTAGTGGCCCACTTCCTACAGTCTGTTTCGAGTCAAATGGAACACTATAAACACAACACCTGGTGTTAAATACAAACCAAACGCATTATAACAGAAATAGGATGTTCAGTGAAAATTTGTTTCCTAAATCATGATTGTTGGGAATACAACTCCAGTGTTATCAGTGTTATGTTAAAAATACTATGTTCCATCTTAGAGTGAATGCCCTATAGATCCCCTTTCTCACTCCCTCTACCCGTTGTATCCCTGTTTTAATGGTGAATCCTTACACTTCATTCAGTCTAAGAATACATATTCTTTATACAAGCATTTACTCCTATAAATGACTACATTTGGTAAAACTGCAACTATTACCAAAGAAATGTCTCATCATTTGATGATGGGGCATTACAGTGATAAAAGGCCACCGATACAACAACATAGAATATTCAAAAGCCTTTAATCTACATTTGTGATGCAGCACATCAAAAGGGGGGACTTTGCAGGTGAAGTCAATTTTGAGTTTATTATGTGTGCTCTCAAAGCATGTTCTAAGCTTTAAAATGACACCAAATTGATCAAGGCATTGAGATTCACAATTGAAGTCCTAAATTCTTATTTTTTGCGTTGTTTTTCGCGTCTATATCTTGAAAAACACACAGCCGTAAAGTCCCTCTTTTGATGTTCTGCATCACATTTGGGCAATTGTTCAGTTCAAGGCCTTCAGGAATGTAAAATTAAAATGAAATCTCTCTCTTCGATATCCCAATGCACATCAATCCTCCCATAGCAGCATGTTAGAAGTGCAAGCTGAATACTAATTTGATAAGTTGTCTGAACCTTTTGATATCCTCATGAATGATGGTCTGGTCAAGGTTTTTTCATGTCTGCACTAACCCGTTATATACTCAAAACCATCTTGTATAATTTGGGCAACATGGTGTTTTTTTACAAACCTAGGATTTGAGATTGGTACATTGCTCAGTTTTGTGTAACAACATTCCTGCTCTGTACACTAACTGTAAAAGGGGACATTTGCGCGCTACATTTATTTTCACGCTTTTCACGATAAAATCAGCAAGCGAGAAAATAAAATGCATAAATATATTTATTTTGTATGTAGGTCTAATGTAAGGAAGCTCAAAATTGCGAAAATAAAAACAAGCAAAATTGTTCAAAATAGGCAAAGCGCCAAAAAATTACACAAGTAAAAAAGTCTACTTTTACAGTATGTGTAGAAACAATGTTACCAGCTGCAAAACCATTCTTACCAGAATAATGAGTCTGTTGCTTTTCTCCAAATAGTCAATTACACCTTGCATTACAATTTGATGAACATTTGAAGATTTATCAATTTCCTGATTAAATTAAATTAGTTGAAGAAGTACATGAAAACATACGCAATTTAATGAACGTTGCAATTTGATGAACATTTGAAGATTTATCCATTTCTTGATTAAATTAAATTACTAGTAATTGAAAGTATATGAAGACAACAGGCCATTTCATTTATGTTACACCCCCCCCCCCCCCCCCCAATACAAGGCATAATATACTCTTCTTCAGGTTAAGTGATGTCATCACCTTTATAAAAGGCAGCATATGATAATTCCTGTGCACCTCTTTGCAACTACTATAGTTTTATCAGTTCCAAATTGGCGAAACCTTCATACAGCAGTGAATGAATACAGAAGGTTGTGGGCGCCCATGAATGCAACACGTGCACTGTGCATCACATGCATGACACATGCGTGCAGCCCAAACCTTGTGCGTGTGGCCATAATCGCGGGCGTACACTTGAATTACTTTTTGCGCGCCGAGAGATAAAACCCTAATATTCCGCGCCAATTTAGAACTGATTAAACTATAGACGTTGACATCCTCCAACTGGTATTCCATTAAGACACAGTGATGTCATTGTCTCTAGGAGGTGAAACAGTACAGGGAGATGGACAATAACTATAGTTCAGTCAGTTCAAAATTGGCAAACCTGCTTACAGCAGAGTGAATGAATTCAGACGAGCGTGGGTGTGCACACTTGCATATGCCAAAATAGCGCGCAATAACTTGAATTACTTTTACGCGCGGAGTTAAAATCTGCATATTTCTCACCAATTTGGAACTGATTAAACTATAGAATAAATGGATTGCATTGTTGGAATATTCCTTATAATTTAATCAAAGTATAATACTGTAAAAGGGGTAATTTTCGCCCGATTAAATGTTCACGCTTTGCTGATTTTCAGCCAGTTCGCTTGTTTTTAAATTGGCGATTTGAAAGTTCATTACATAGACTTATACACAAATTAAATATGTTCACGTTTTTTATATTTTCACGGTAGCTGCTTGAAATATGTTCATGTTTTTTATATTTTCGCGGTAGCTGCTTGGAATGCGAAAAGCGTCAAAAATTAATGTAGCACAAAAATGTCCACGTTTACAGCATTTGAATTCCCATCTTTAGTTTTCTTTTGGGTAAGAGTGTGGAATACAAATGGAAGGCTGCTGTGGCCTCTAGCAAAGGCTTAATATTCTTAGACTGAACAAAGCATTGTCCTGTGCAAAAGACTACACATGGTATTCTCTTCTGCATTTATACTATATATACAAGGTGCTTCTAGTGTAGTAAAGTTGCTATGGTGTTTCGTGTCATACGTAGTATAACCTCACTTTGGACGTGCTTACTAATAGGCGCTCATCGAAAAACTTGGTTTCTATGATCACATTACCACTGTGGAGAAAAAAATAGTAGATGGGAGAGAAGAAGAAAAGAATGTTAAAACCATAATCAAATCTGAGATATATCAAAGCTCAGGATAAAGTTATTTTAATAAGTACTTTTTTATTATTTTAAGAATATCAAACACTGCACTATATGAGACATGCTTGGAAATTGTGCAATTGCTCCTACTGGTTAACTTGCTGTTTCCGCCAACACTATGTGTCAATAGTGAATGGGGACATTTGTCTTAACACTTTCCACGAGGCTATCAGTTTTACCGTATACAAGAACAGTACAGAATATCTTATCTTATCTCAAGATCACTGAACCAATATTAAGCATGTTTGTACTTATTGTTATGCATTTCTTATATGGTGATTCCAACTATGGTGATAAAATTCATTTAAAAAACAAACATTTTGTGACATTGCAGACGACTGCCGCATGGAAAGTGTTAACATGGCAGCTCTTAGCATGTGATGCCCACAAAGCGCAGAGGACCTGTTCTTGTATGACAGCCACTGCTTTGGCTTAGATGGATGAATGACCGAACAATAGAAAGTTTTGATTTTTTAAAAGCAAAATTATGAAAATGTCAAATTTAATACATAATACATCAAATTAATGTTGTATTGATCAGAAATAGGATGTAATTACTAATTATAAAACTGTCAGGAGGACAGGAGGTAATTAACTCTTTTGTCAAACATACTCATTAGGAGTGCAAGTACGTCGGTAATTAACCCTTTTGCCAAACATACTCACTAGGAGTACAAGTATGTCATATGTGACCCATCCCATCGAAACAGACCAGGTGTCTCCAGATATGAAAATGTGAGATTTGAAATTCATTATAATCCTTACAGCCCCGAATCCCATGAAATCCCATTAAAAAACTATGCTGGCAGCATGTGTTGCCTCAGTCTATCTTGCGGGGCGCTCATGGCGGGTGATTAATGCCCACAGAATTGTTAATTGCGAGCGCGAGACCCCTGGACGAGTTGACTAAGACACTGTGATCATTGCCTAGAGGACCCGGGATCGAATCCCATCACTGGCAAGTCAGGTTTTCCCTGCTAAATTTCGCCCATTTCAACGCCCGGATAGTTTTTTCAAAATTTCCATCCCAAAAGTGTTAGGATTAAGAACTTTTTGCACAGATTTTATGCAATTCAGAAGGTTGAAATTTCATTTTCTTTTCTTTATTTTTTCCCTAACTTCTTTTGTTAATATCTGCAGATGAGCCTTGCCGACAGGCGACAACTGGTTGGTTTTCGATGTGATGGGTCACTTTATCTACTTCTGATACAAGCCTCACTTCTGCCAGAAAGCAAATGCATATCTCTATTGACACTATTTCATTGCAAAAAGAAAATTCACACACAAATGCATAGATATTCAGTAGACATATTTGGTGCGCGACATAATTACAGTGCTCATATACACTGCAGTATTGTATGCTGAAAAATAAGGCTACTTCAGACATATATAACTCGCCCATTTGCATTACCAATTATACAAAGCTATAAACTACCCACACTTATTACACAGCAATGGGGTAGCCAGAGGGGGCAAGGGAGGCGATTCCCCCCCCCCCCAAAAAAAAAAATTCAAGCCGGGTTGGTTGAGATTGGCACTGTTGGTTTATCAAGCTCAATTTTTCGCGCCAGTTTGGGGAACGCAACATCACAAACCCCACCCCGCCCCACCCTTTTTCTGACTCTGTGGCAATTCTCAAGTTGACAGCCTGGTAAAGTCTGTTGGTTCACTTTTATTTTTGCCCCCCCCCCCCCCCCCCCCATATGAAAAACCTAGCAACGCCACTGACACACAGTCAGTAGGTATAGCAACAATAGATTCAACAGCCTCCTTTGAATGCTATTCTTAGCTGCCTTTACATGCTAATGGAATTAAATTAGATTCTATGCCAGCTATGGTCCGTTTCCAATCGTCAATTAGTATATCAAGTACGTAATTGGTATTAGCTGCCTCTCCCAATTCAACAGGACATCATTTCTGTATCACTTACATTGTATCAATTTCTCCTACCACAATTAACTACTCATGTCCCGTTCTCTACTATCATTGCTGTTCTGCCAAAACCTTGTATGTTTTTCTGGCCCTTCAGCATGTATAAAGTAAAACTACCCAATGGATAATACATGTTCAGGGGCAAAAGCAAGGTTTTGATAGATGTGTTTATTTTGTTTAGAGCAGACTGCCCAAAGGTTATACATAGGCAGTGTTACTTTATACATGCTGAAGGGCCAGATACTTCTTGTTTCTTTCCTTGCTATATATTATCCATACCATAGAAATAGCAGATAATTCAGGGCTCACCGCCATTTAATAGAGTATGGCTGGAAGGAATAGGGTATTATACAGGTATGTGTTGCTCTAATGGGTCCCTAAACATGGGTATGATTTATGCTGGAAAACCCCTAAACATGGGTTCCAAATCGCGAAAAACCAAACATGGGTCCCAAATCACGAAAAAACAACCTGTCAAACAAGCCTTCAAATAATAAGCGGGCACCTAGGAGTTTTTTACCCCCTAGTTCCCATGTTTTGGCTCCTGGTGTTTTTCAAATTTTACACAGTTAAGTATGGGACCAGGAGCTATTTTCGGTGCAAAAGTAAAAAAAAAAAGCTCCTGGTCCATGCACATTTATTTGGAGGCTTGCTGTCAAATCAACCAATTTTGAGGTAAAGACACCCATAAAGGTGGGTCAAGATTTGTAACCGCCAACAGCCCATCCCTATCGAAACATAATTTGAGTACCCCCTCCCCTTTTGCGGGGACAGCACCTTAATTACCTGAAAAAAATGTACCCTAGGCTATGTTGAAACATGATGTACAATCATCGCTGCAAATGCGCGAATGCTGATATCAACAACAAGCAAGTAAATTGACATGATACCTGACGTAAACACCATGTATCATATCATACTTGTCAAGTACTGTTATTGCAAAGATAATAATTCATCATTCAAATGTTAGGGTTCTAACACTATTTTAGATGACATAAGTCATAAGGAACAACCGACCATAGAATTATACATGGGGGGGGGGGGGGGGAGAAATAGAGGAGGGGAGAGGGGGGGGAGTGTAAGGAATAATCAAATGAAGGGACTATAAACGGCTTCATTCTTATTGTACTATTATATAATCATGCATGTTGCGGGAGTACAAATATCATCAGTTGAGCAAACATACACAATACATTTATGAATGGCCCTGGTACAAATCTCAGTACATACATGTACACACTACAGGGCTCGCTTTGTATCTTGCTCAATACGAATGGAGCCTGTGTTATTCCTACATTACTACACTCTAGAATATCATCAAAGAACACCATTGTCCGAATTACTCTGCTATTGAAATCAATAGGAACAAGAAGTTTCAAAAACGCTCCAGGAAAATATCAATTGCTTTGTTCTAGCATTTTTCATACTTTTTTATGTTTTCAAATATACCGATTATTGACAAATCACGTATAATTTGTATTCAGTTTGATATAGGCCTAAGTTTGGGGGAAATTCTATTTTTATCATTTTCCAAAAGATTATAGGGCAACCTTTGAGTTCCTTGAATAAAAACACAACCGCAAACATGCATGTTATGTATTAAATATGATACATAGCGATACAATAAACCGTTTCTAGTCTCTTCATTCGATTGTTCCTGGGTAGGTATAGTAGCATATGAGACCCGTCACCACAAAATGAGCGTTAAGTCGCCAGTGTGCATTAGGAGATATAGTCCAATGAACAGGCCAAAAATCAACAGAAAACATCGGAATCATTCAATTTCAATTTGATTTTTGACCAGGAAAACATTAAGAAATTATAACAGGTTGCATATCATTTTAAAGTTTGTTTCCTGATCATTCTGAATCTGGACAAACCTCAAAGTTAAATTTTCCAACTTAACTCTCATTTCGTGATAACAGATCGCATAATGTTCTCTATTATATTTCCATTTTGCATAATGCATAATGCATACCTGAGTACACTTGCAGGCATCATCTGGCTTTCTGGAGCGGCTTCGATTAAGGACTGCCACGTATTTGTAGAGTTGGGTATTACAAAACCAAAGTCGAAGAACCATTCTATAAATATAAACAGATGAATAACAATTAGGAAACCAGGTAAATAATTTGTTAACTATTCCTTGATTCTATTGTTCAGTGCACTTGTAAGTAATTTCAGTGTGAGAGAGTGTATATTCGTAAGACAAACATCTTTATGCATTTTGTGAACAAAATTGCTTATATCACCAAAACATTCACTGACGTCACTCTCACTCATTAGGGAAAGATAAGACCACCATTATAGTTGCGCTATGAATGATAGGCATTACATTCGGTATGTTCAAGCCAAGTTGGGTATATTATGGTCATTTCATATTGTCATCAGCAAATTGCATAGCAACCGTGTGTATTAGCTCCGCTTGGATTATGACAGCCATTGAGTCCATTGATTTGCACCATAAAACGTTCATCAATTTGAAATTTTTCATAATATCAAGAGCTAGGAGAAGAAAAACAATCACATGCCCGACAAATTTGCTAATCACCGCTAATACTAGATAGCTGCCACATGCCAATGGTTATAAGGATATTCCCTCTCATTTTGTGAGTTAATTCATACCAGTGTCTATCTAGTACGGGTGAAACTATAGTTTCAATTTCAATGAAATCCTCCCGGCTGGGGAGCCACTCAATCCAACTCTACAAGGAAGCAAATCCCTAGCAACAACCGATATGGGAGACCTGACTGTTCTATAAAGCACACAAGTGGCTTATTTAAATCCTGGTTACTTGGTGTGCAGATTCTACACTTATTTCCCTTAAGAACCATTCAAATTAAAGCCACTCACAAAATATATATGATGCTGATAGCAGCGTTTAAAGTCCCAAAGAAAACAGAATTAGAGACTGGCTTTCAAACATATAGTCTGTGTATAGATACTATGTTACGTATAAAATTTGCATTTTGGTTTTTATTTAGTCCTTCTCTTGACTACATCAATGTTGTATGTGGTTATTATTGCCCGTAGTGCCACGTGGAGTGTAGTTGGGTAGGGTGGAGAGTTGGGTGAGGGAGTGGGAGTGGGAGGACTCACTTCAAACGACCGTGACAAGACATACCACAAACATGGATCACATTTTGGGTCATTCGGTTTATCAAATTGATAATTGTACAAATGGTATAAAATATTTAGATATTGGCATATATACTAGTACCAATGGGGCCAATTTAGTTGCAAATTGGTTTATCTATGGGTCAACTTGTAATTTTATTCCAACATCTCCTTATCAAAATTAATATGAATCTAAGGCCAAAATTTTTTTTTTGTTGTATTGGCAAAACCCACCAGACCCTAATTTACCCCCGATTCTTTATTGATTTGTTTATTTTTCTGCAGAAAATTAAAATAAAAATAAAAAACAGCAAAAAAAAAAAAATCTTTGGTGCACCTCAACAAAAAGAAATACAGTACACAGCAAATCGGATGATCGCACACGGCCTCATGATATTTTGTGATTTATTTGACTCGGTGAGATCAAATTTAGTAATTTATAGTAGGCCTTTATATTCAATTCAAAATTTTAATTTTATTTTTTTATTTTTTTAAATCCTGCCTTCCTGCCCTACCCTGATTTTCAATGGCATGTTACGCCAATACTCTGAACTGTTGGCAAAAAAAAAGCTGCAGTTATAGAAGCAAATAATTTACACGTACAAGGCAAATATAATGTTTTAAGGGTATTTGAAACTTAATGATCTGAGGCAAATTCAGGGGTTTCAAAAGGATTCATACATTTATTCAATTTAGTATGTGGCCACTGTTTCATAACGAGCAGATAGATGTCTAATAGAGAGAGATTGGTGTGCAACCAACTGAACTAATCTGAATATAATGTTATTGATATACGCAATAATTATAAAATTTCAGTATTGAATGCCAACTCCTATAATTTAAGAATATAAAAGAAATAAGAGATAAACTGCCAATTGAAGTTGTTATAAAAAAGTAGCATTGCCGGCTAGATCAGGCTCAACACTGACCTTTTAGTTCAAGTATTTGCCGGTTGATTTTCTAAATGGTTATTTAAGATTATAACACTTGCGGTCAATATATTCCTAGCATGCACACATGATATACTGTACTAAAAATAGATAAACTGTGGTAACATACTGTATAAAAAGTGGTAATTTTTGCACAATTCATTTTCCACACTTTGCCGATGTTCAACTGTTTTTGCTTTTTTTTTAATTCGCGATTTGTATCTTCATCATCTATACGCAAAAGAGATGTAAAAGTGTTGTTATTTTCGCAGTAGCTGGTTCGAGCGTGAAAAGCACGCAATTTTCATTTTTTACAGTATATTGGATAGTGTATTTAACACTATCCACACGGCAGGCGTCTGCAGACGACATTCCAAAACTTCAAAATGTTTCAAAAATGTCAAAATTATTTAATTGCATTACCATAATATTGCTCAGTAAATACAATGTACTCACTGAAAGGGGAAATTCTATCTACCCATTCTGAGCCAGTGCAAACCAAACTAAATGTTCACTTCCCCTTTCTTTAATGCAGTCGTTGCCCTATAAAACACCCATTCAGAAATAAAGCATACCATTACAAATGTTGTCTCTTACTTTGAATTTGTATTACAAATTCACTCTTTCAGTGATGTTGATCCACACAGGCACTATTCAGGCTTTGGCAAGTGCTATACATCCTGAGTATGTGTTGGAATGGGGTTGTATACAGCGTGTCCCAAAAAACTGGGTTCAAAAGTTTGAGAGCTTATAACGAAATATTTTTCCTAGCTTCATAGGCTGGCAATAGGCTTTCAAATGGCAGACATCAACTTTTGAAGTGTGCCATCTATTGAAGTTAGCACATGGCAAAAGTCCTCATACAGCCAGGGAGTGTGCTATCTACTGAAGTTAGGGCAAACAAAAAATGGTTTGCTTGCCCTCGTCCGACCGACCGTGTATTACAGTCATTACCTTTTTCATTTTTTTTCTCATTTATTTCCTTCTTTTTTAAACACCAATTTGTCTTCTTCAACAACAACAACAAATTTAAGTCACATATAATATGACCTTGATTGACCCCCATGTGACCCCATATGGGACATCTAAGGTCCTGTTCTGGACTTAGACAATGAATTTTTTTTAATTTTTTTAATTTATTTATTTCTAATATTCAGGTACCTAATTTGAAAGAGCATCTATGGGCAAGCAAATAACTCTTTTTTGCCTAGCTAGTCAGTAGGCTTGCAAATGGCAATGTATCAACTTTTGAAGTGTGCCATCTATTGAGGTTAGCATGGTCAAAGGCCTCATACTGTCAGGGAGTGTGCTATCTACTGAAGATAGCTTGGCAATAGGCTTCTAAATGGCATGTATCAACTTTGAAGTGTGCTATCTACTGAAGATAGCACTGAGATAGCACTGCAAACGGCCTTCAAATACCGTGGATTACCTTTTAAAGTTTGACACCTCCAAATGCCAAGGATCAACTTTTGGAGTGTACTATCTACTGAAGACAGCGTGGTAAATTACTACCAAATGCCAGGGCATGCCAGGGAACTGATGTTTTAAGTGTGCTCTTTATCCACTAAAGAGAATGCCTCAGCAGCCTCTGAAATGCCATGGGATCTGTGAGAATGCAACAACCAATACTACTGCTCAAATACAACCAAAGTGACAGAGAAGCTGCTGTACACAGAAAAGGCCACAGCCTCTGAAAAACCATGGGATCTGTTAGAATGCAACAACCAATACTACTGCTCAAACACAACCAAAGTGACAGAGAAGCTGCTGTACACAGAAAAGGCCACAGCCTCTGAAATGTGCGAATGCAACAACCAATACTACTGCTCAAACACCCCCAAAAGTGACAGAGAAGCTGCTGTACACAGAAAGAGTCACATCTGCATGCAATTGACAAGCAAACATCACAATTTTCTCATGATTTAATTACTCTTGTGTTTAACATGATGAAGAGTACAGGCTAATGGACCATCCGCAGATTTAATCAATGTCATTCATCCTCTTAGTTCTTTCACTATATGCCAACAACAACAAACAAGCAAACATAGTCTCCCAAGGTCATTGATAAAATCAGGGCACATTTACTACAATGGAAACAATATCCATGTAGTTCTGACCTGAACTCTAAATATGGATTGTCAACAATTAAATTCCACAAATTGCTTGACCATCAGCTTACAAATTACATTTGATTATTTATTTTTTATTCTCAAAGATTCCCAAGGTCTGTTGCACTAATGCAAAAAACACCCCTTATCATTTATCGATATTTATATATAGTCATGAAAATGGACATTTGAAGATAAGAGACTCTATGACTTTATGTAAAACCAAGTTAAACCAAAGGGGGTGTGTATTATTGTCCTTGGTACAATATCTAACTGACATTTTGTGTGAAATACGTTATCTATCTCACTGGCTGTAAAATATGGACAATACTGTACATTTGGGATTCATTCACAATATTTTAATATATATGATACACTGCACTTTCAACTATAAACTCTCAAAGCAGATTGATGCATTTGAAGGAAATCTTTGCTTGCCCTTCAGATTATATAATTTTCAAATGTTAAGGAGTATTAGATATATCCCAAAGGCTTGCTGCAAGAAACGGCTCTTGTTTGATTATCACTATTTATAGCCACTGGAGGGGTATTATGAAATTTCTTTTTTGAGCCCCATGATTCTCAAGATTTACATCGGTATAAGGCCATGTTGCAATAGAGTCAAACTGTAATAGATGGACATCATTAATACAATGCCTCACCAGTTATTATAATAGAGTATCTCTTTACTAAAAGATGCACTCTCTTTAGGATGATGTCAAACTCGTACATGCTTATATTGATATGGATTATGTTTTAAGACCAGATCCCCAAGATAATGCATGTTCTGAGGCAAAATGTTAAAAATTCTTTAATGTCCTATACCTGAGTTGACCTACATTCTCAAATAACCTCCTGAGACCATTAAAACTGTTTAACCGAGTATATTGTTATAATAGGTATGATTTTAAACGCCTTCCTTCTTTCTCTCTGTCATGTGATCACTGCATGCATGATTTCAATGCGCTGGAATGTGTACTAACACAAAGATAAATCCCTCAACGTTTGCGTACAATCAAGCCATCATCAACTATTATAGTGCACTAGGTTTCCTTTGTCTATAGCTTGATGCATGGGCAAAACAACTATAATACAGCTCTTTGCTTCCATGTGGTACCCAAATTAAAAAAATCCTCAAAAATGTTCTGATTTGTTCATCAATTGTTTTTAAAATATTTTAAAATAGGTTCATTTATGTTACATCATTGTTTCAGTGCTCAGTCACTTGCTTGAGAATGTGGAGAGGTCTTAATCTCAATGTGCCAAAATCATCATCACTATTTTGTGCTGAAAAGAACAACAATGCTATTTCTTCAATGACATTATATTGACATCTTCAGTGCAGAGAGATGCTTTATTGACTTTTGAGCACACAATAATGGTGATTTTGGCACATTTAGATTGAGACCTGCCTACATTATCAAGCAAGATGTTGAACACTGAAACAAGTGATTGCTTTGAATTTGATATCATTAAAAACATGAGCACAACAGCTTGATATGCAACACGATATAACAAACATATCACAAAGTATACAAAATATGGTACCCAAAATATAGGCTTGTATGGCAAACTGTGATGGATTACGGTTCGCTCTCACAAAAGAGCTGGTGATTGTTGCTTCACTGTTCTCGGGCCTCAGCTCTGGAATAAGCTTCCTGTTTATGTCAGAGAGGCTGGACTGTTACTGAAGTCCTATTAATTTCAAAATGTGTAATTTGTTTTGTATTTTGTGTTTGTTGTGTTGCTGATATAATAATAATAATTAACATGGTAATTAATGATGAACACTTACCCTCTAGACATTTGCCTTTAAACAGAACCCTCTGTTCTAGCCTGAATTTGTCCATCTGTTCATGTGAGCTGAAATTGATCTCCCGTGAGACAGCTTTGCATTTTAAAATTTTCTTTGGTACTCTTGCTTCATGGTCCTTCTCCGGTTGTGATCTGTAATTTCAAGGGGAGAATAAACACATTGAAATTTGGTTTAGATGTTTGATAGCATTGCAGGCTATGAGGGCTATTTTAGGCAAATTCTCCCCCCCCCCACCCCCCAAAAAAAACACCTTTAGTACATTTGACCATAGGCCAACATTTTCTCAGGGGGCTATTTTGTGAAAATTGGGGGGCTTATCGCCCTTCGCTCCGGTGTATTTTGAGCCTTGTAGCATTGTCTAAAGGCAAGTTCATACTCCCGTCGTTGCGTATCAGCCGACGTCGACAGACAAAAGTTGACATTGCTTCAACTTGCACACCTGATATCCGTCACCGTCGTATATGAACGCACACCTTAAGTGGCTGAAATAATCCTTTGGAAATTGTTCTATTTAAGTTACATATGGTCGATGATCTGTCAAGATGTTTATGCATAGGAAGTGTTGCTTATACATGTTCAAGGGCAAGAGCACTTACAATTTTTTTAAAGTTTTAATAGATAATGAGTTTTAGCCCTTGAACATGTTTAGAGCAGACTGCCCACAGGTTATACATAGGAAGAATTACTTACAGAGATGCTGACATCTCGTAAGTCTTGCGTCATAACTTTGATCAATATGGCGACATCCATGCATGTGATTGTTTTGATTTCTAAAGCCGATTTTGTCTTTACGCCTTCTTTTTAAAAACTTTAACCTTCAGAAGTGGTCTTTATAATAATAATGCTACATATCTGAGCGCTAAAGTTCCATGGCACAGATTTCCTTTAAAGGTTAAGAATCTTTTGAAAAGTCTTGATATCTATGTAGATACTGCCCCATGGATGTTTATTTGGGATGTGTCATGTTTAGTTATAAAAGAAGAGAAGGATTTGCCAAATTTCAATTCAAATGGATGGGACAAAATTCTGGAATCCTACAGAAAAAGGTTGTGCAATCATCCCCAAGTACACCTATCAAAGTGTAAACGAATTAAATTCCAATCAAATATCTCCCGTTCATATGTGTGATTCTTATAGTATAATACTGTAAAAGCCAATATTTTCGCGTAAAGATATTTTCGCGCATTTTGGTATCATAGACATTTCGCGAATTGTTTTTTTCGCGGGCGACTTTCAGGATGCATTGCATGAATGTTGAAAACAATATTTTCGCGGGTTGTAATTTTCGCGGAAAAAGATTTTGCGCGAAAAGCGCGAAAATAAAACCACCGCGAATATTTCAGCTTTTACAGTACATCGCCAGGTTGTTTTTCTATGATCAACTACCATAATAGTGCACTCTCAATGCAAGCTTTAACATATTCCACAAATAACATGGTTAATTTCATTTCATTGCTTGCAATTGATAAATCAGGGACATACTTTATGCTACAATTAAACATCCTGGTTATTTATAACCTTGCACCAACAAGGCAAGTCCTCTGGTTGGTGATATATAACTGTAAACCATATTGTTATACATTATCATCATGCTATTGCTATACCTCATACATAGATTTTCTCATTTCAAACAATATATCAATAATTTTTCATTTTTTTCTCTCCAAATTATATTGTCACAGTTCTGTCAAAACCTTAGGCCCTTCACAATTAATTTTGAGTTTCCTGTTGCCCCCCTCGTCCGAAATTGAGAATTTCAAAATATTTAATTATTTCATTTTTATTTAGGATTTTCGCCTTTAAAATGACTTTCAATCAACTTTATTTGCTACTTTCTGACTTATTTCATATCAGCTGTGATGATGTACCAACATAGAACATGATTGCATTATTACTTGAGTATCAAATTAATCATATTTGGAAAATAATTAAATGCCTAGTCCTCGATATAAATGTAGTGAAATTGGTTGCGACCACAAAATAATTAGTTTCAAAATAAAGAAAATAAAAGATAATTAATAATTAATAATTAAAAGTCACCTCGTCCCTTTTTTAAACCTGCAACAGGAAACTCAAAATCAATTGTGAAAGGCCTAAATATATCTCCATCTGCCCCTTCAGCATGTATAAAGTAAACACCTCTATGAATAACCTTTGGCTGCTCTGAACATTAATGCAAGGGTAAAAAAATGCACCAAAACCTTGTAAGTGCTCTTGCCCCTGAACATGTATTAAGCAACCTTTTCTATACACAACCGTTGGATAGCTATACTTTATACATGCTGAAGGGCCAGAAAACATACAAGGTTTGAGCAGAACAGCGACGATATATTCTTATAGCTAATAATCCATTAACATTGACCACATTGTCTAATCACTATTGTAAAACAACTTAATTTCACGGCAACTTCATTTGGCGAATTAGCATTAGTCAACTTTTTGTGGCAATTTAATTTCACTATAAATTTGTATTATCTTCCTATATAACCATTATAAATAATATAATTAGCGGCGATTTCATTTCAAGGAGAATTGGATCTCCAAGCGAAATTAGCTAAATTAAATTGCTAGTTGTTTACAGTAATTACATTGTTAGGTATAGCTGGTCATAAAGGAATGACGTCATAATTTTACACAGACTTATGACAAAAATTACGGCAAATTGAGTTTGGTGCATACTCTGCCTTCATTTTATATAAAAACAGCATACAGATTTTTGCAAAAAGTAATATATATTTATATTCTTTCATCTTTACTTTCCAATTTCAATGTATTACTAAAACTCTCACTCCTTATCAACTGACCTGGGGAAATAATAGCCAGATCTTTATTGACATATTTCAGAACAAAATACACTGAAAGTCACACAGGGCATAAACAAAGATAATGACGAAAATAGAACCCGCTTTCACACACTTCAGGGCTATTTGAAAGATGAACAATTTTAGAACAACAATATCTAGCTGACGCCACAGCAGCCTCGATGATCTACCCAGCATCTCATAGCATTTCAGCCAGTAACCATTTCAAACATGGAACCACCTTACAACTTGCGACATTTTGCGCTCAATTCTCACAGCTCTATACTTTATTTGGCTTCCTCTGGACAGTGACGTAACACAACAGGCACAGCCTTTAGGCACGCGTATGTATCTTCCGTCTTTCAACGCTCGTGTGTATACGCCAGCGCCTCGGATAGGCGCACGCGTTATGAGCTGCAATTAGTAGAAAACGCAGTTATGTCACTGTCTCGTGATGGCCAAATAGACTATAGCGCACATAATACTGGAGCGATTGGATAGAGATTGAACAGTACCCACAATTAGAAGCTGGTATTCCTAACGAACAATTCCCATTGTTTTAAATGCTAATCGCGCCATCATTTTAATTTTGAAAGAATATGGGGATCAGCCACGGGTAAGAAATGTGATGCTTGAATAACTCCATACTAAATGAAACCCATTTCCGGCAGCCTGGTGCTAAGCATTGGTTTCCAGTTTCCAATACGATTTATTCCGTTAAATATATACTACCGGGTTCCAAATTGTCGGTTCCTTTCATCTATGCTTAGCACCAGGCTGCTTGAAATGAGATTCATACTAAATATATCTTTATCAAAGACTTTGCAAAAACAGTTAATCTAGTGTAGCATAACCCTAACCCTACTACGTCTCACAGTCACCTCACAGCCAGCACCAATTGGCTTGCGCGCGCACAAGTTCTATCTCCTGTAGCACTAAACTACGGGTATATATGGTCTCCGATTTTTTAGCCCGTGAAGCCCCCCCCTCCGTGGCTGAGTGGTAGTATATCTCGCCTGTCACGCGGCCGACCCGGGTTCAATTCCCGGGGCCGGCGGACATCATTTTCCCCATTTTTTATTTAACCCCCTCCCCTTGTTCTTCGTTCCATCCCCACTGCCACGTTCTAGGGTTAGGGTATATAGTAGCCACGCTCCAGGGATCCCATGCAGGATTCCCGGGTTCAATTCCTCACCCAACCTATATCATTATATGGTTGTTTTTGTCAACATCCTGGGATGTTGACATTTGAATTCAGATTCAGGCCTTGTGGTAGAGTCTATGAATTGCTTTCATGTATCTTGAATCAGTATTTGTACACAGATGTCTTTAAAATGTATATTAGATCTGGATATGAAAATATGAACACATAATGTTGTTACAATTGTGGAGAAATGGTTTAAATAATATAAAACAAATGATAAGAGTTTTGCCAAATCTGCGACATTCGTCGTGTTTACCATATTGATTATAGACTTGAAATCAAGTCCTTATTTTCTCCCCCCACCACACACCTCTTGTCTACCACCATTCATTTGATACCAGTACAGCGGTCCTATGCCAATCCAATCTTGTCGCGAGCGCTCTCGCTGTGACCATGCTGTGACTATCATACGCCAACATAAACCGCTGTAACCATAAGGACTTGAAACAGTCGTAATGGTATTATGCAACACATGCACGTGCGTTCTGGCCGGCACACAAGGTCGTTTCATGGCAAGGGTCACTGGTAGATCTCATTATATTGTGGGAACAAATAAAATGTCTCAAGAGATAACGTTTAATCTGGACAAATTTGGGACCATTTACAGTACTTATTGTTCTATTGCATGTCCATATAAATTACCTTAAAACATTCTTAGTTTTTTTAGTCGGGTTAATTTTGAACCCGACCTCATCAAATGTTGAGATACACAGGTGGGGCCTCATGGGATAGAATAAATGAGTCAGACGATGGAGGGTTTCAGAGAGAAAAGTGGGCCCAGCATTAAAACAAAGAGTTTTTGTTAAAATACATCATACACTGTCTAAATCTTCTTTTTCATATTTCCTTTGTGTCGTCTGTTAATTCATTTTAGGATGTTGACCAGTTTTTTGTAAATACCTTGTTTGTAATGTACCTGTTCTTGCAGGGTTCATAGTTTACCTTGCTGGATCTGAACAAAAGAAAGCCAATATATATTTTGCAGTATTATGGGATAAACGCTTAGCCTGCTGTGAGATGACGCTGCAGTTTTGGAGTGGTTGAAGTTACTGTAAAACCACTAAAATTTGTGAGGGATTTAATTTCGCGAGAGATGTATATTCCCGAAATTAAATACATACGCAACTGGCAATTTTGCATTGAAACTAACAGTAAAATTTCCAAATTCTCAAAATTAAATGCCAGTTAAAATAGCATTTTTTTTAAATTCGCAAAATAAAGTAGCCGTGAAAATAGTGTTTTACAGTAGTATCTTCAAGACTTTAATCAACACATCTCCGTCTGTTGCAAGCAGTAATTGGGGTCACATCGTACCCGAGATGAGATTTATAGTTTCTGTTCAATAGAGTATTTTGTTCAGGTACGGTATATAATAAGGTATAAAGTGGCTCATGTCATAACGCTTCCGTGCAACTGCGTAATGCAACCTAATGCATCCTAGACTACAATTCAGGAAAATTGGTGTTAGACCACATAGCCCATTTCTTTGCTAATATCCCACTTTAAGGGACTATTTTCAAGCGCTGATTTTGCAACAAACTTGTGTGGAGAGCTTGAGCTATCTACTAAGTGATATCCCTCCCCCGCCCCCACCAATCAATGTTGAGGGTCCCAACGACCGTGGTGATGAAACGGTTCCGAACAACATTGAATGGGGGGACTGGGGGGGGGGGGTTGATTTCAACGAAGTCCTCAAAGTGGTCCAACAGTTATTTCCGGAATTGTAGATACAAATAGTGTTGTTACGCTTACGACCCGTCATGGACTTAATTAAAGTCTAGCATCGTTTCCATGATTGTATGTTGGATTCAACAGTCGCCCCAACGCTTCCTTTATTGCATTAAAACTGTTATAAAGTATGTTGTATAAACCCACGTTGCTCTACAAATATGTACATGTACCATGTGAAATGAAAAATGCATCTATATATATAATCATCTATTTTTAAAACAGCTGTTTAGCGTTTCCCTGCTCTGTTCCATTGCATGACCTTGCAGGTATAGACCCTTGGTAGATCTATATTAAACCTAGTCAATAACGGAACACGTTTTATATAATCAACATCCACACATATAATTTACCACCTAACATTTTACGAATCAACTCAAGATATACTCCAAGTCTCCATTTCGGGGACGCGCACTTTTCGCAGTGATACATTCGATGCAACTTCTTTTGTGCAACAAATTTGAAATTTACTCCATGCGATAAATCATTCGTTGCAAGGTGAATTGTGCATGGCCACTGACGAACTTCTCTTTGAATGGGTCCATGTTTTATTAGGAGATTTTAACATCGTGGTAGAGCCTTCTTTGGAGGGATTCCATTGTCGAGCAATCAATTAAAATTGTGTTTTTTAGCAAGCGAATAGTCACTTGAGTTGAAATATTTCACCTCAAGAGAATTTGGTGCGTGGAAGGATTTTCTTTCACGGAGGTACAATCTATTTTCGCGAAGGTCGTAAAATTCTACCCAAAAAGTTGTGGTGGTGAAAATGTTGCGTCCGCTGAATGAAGTGTATCCCAAGCTTCAAATTGCTATAATATGGTATAAAATTGCCATCATATGTTATAAAACATGAAAAAGAAGGATTAAGAAAGATGCCACCCCCCCCCCCCCCCCACCTCCAAAAAGCAATCCACATCAATGTGTTGCTTATAATTATTATTGGCACGCAGAGCCATTGCATTAATTCATAATTAAGTGCCTCATTGTGTATTGTACTAGATTACCATGGCAACTGAAATGCAGTATGCACATTGTCATCTTCCTAGTTGTGTGCACTGTGCATTCATTTTAATGTTTAGGCAACAAATAAACCAGCCTGATGAGTGATGACTGACACAATTATTTTCCAATTTTTTGACATATATAATTTCAAAAATTGCTGAAAATTCACCAATATATCTTGTCAGTAGCGTGCTGTTAGTTATCGAGCTCAATTTTTTGCCGCAGGTTTTGGAAACGCCATGGTAAAGCATAGCTTCGCCACCGTTTCCTGAAATAATTAATGGTAAGAAAACAAAAAACGCCAGACTGAGTGATCCTACCCGAGAGGTTTGTTTGCCCATAGGTAAAGGTAAAGGTAAAGGTCGATCCTGTAATACCAGGAGAGGAGTGGAGTGCCCATCTCTCTTTCAAAGTGATAGGGCCAGACTCACTCCTTTTTATAATGTTGCTGTGTGGGGCTCGCTAGGCCCCTCCTCCACAGCGAGTCTGTTACCTTCCCAGCACTGAAGAATGCCGGTACCCATTTAAATAAACCTGGGTAGAGAGGAGTAATTGCGGTAAAGTGCCTTACTCAAGAGCACAACATGTTGACCACAGCAGGACTTGAACCCACAAACTTTAGATCATGAATCCAGTGCTCTACCCACTGCGCCACACATGCCCGCACAAATTTGCCCATACAACATGGTTATTGTTTTTCGTCACCAAAACACTCATTTTTTAAAAATCAACACAGACAACAAACGATGAAGACCTAGTAGATTGTTAATCATCTTCAAATAAATGAATTTACTTCCAATTTAACAAAGACATGGATGCAATGCAATTAATCATGAAATTACTGTAACCCGACCATGAACAAATACACCCTGTTCTGTGGGCAAATGGACCTCTCAGGTTGGGTCAGGCGGTCTGTCTTTTTTTCCTTCAAAAAAGACTGTAAAGTTTTGAAATCTGCAACAATGTTGCCATGGTGACAAGCCAAACAAAATGTTTAGGTTGGTATTCATTTGCACTTTTTTCACCAATTTCTAATTTATGGGTCGGTCGGACCTGGTTGTAGCTTTATCGTTGCCTATAAATGACGCCACGCCACTCTAATCAATTTTGCAACTGGTATGACTTAAAAATGTTCATGTTTGTGAATACTGAATTTTCCCATTTAGATTTGATTTTATCAATCAATTATATGAAGAAAAAAACCAAGAAATGCAGAGAAATGATCAGACACAGATTGTGCTACTTGTCACATTTGAAATTGAATCATTTTTTCATAAATGCTAAATTTTATGGGAAGACGCTTCCCAAATTCCCCATATTTTCCCTCCTCCTTGGTTATAAAAAATATGCTTGAGCGTATTCTCCCAGGTATTAAGCGCGCAGTCCAGCACCCATGCCATGGCGCTTTGGCAAAGTCATTTTGGGTGAGCGCTTATTTACACTAACCCACCTGAGTGCTAAAAAATGCTAATCCTAAGTCCCTCTCCAAACGCATGCGCCGTCGGTTTTCGTTGACGTAGTCAACCGAGCCTATATAGTGAGTGCAGTATACTGCGCGAATGTGTAGCCGAGGGCCGTGGCTTAGTGGTTGGGACGTGGGGCTTGAGAACGGAGTGTCCCCGGATCGAATCCCGGCAGGTTCCCGGAGATTTAGTTGGCGTTTTTTCCTCGAAAATCGTGATCCCGGTCAAAAACCCTAAACCGGGTTAGGGTTAAGTTACCTTTTTTAATATAATTTATTGTGGCAAGGTTGCACTTAACGGAAAAACATGTGAGATTTAACTTTGATTAAAATCGCTCATGACCAGTTCTTGATCTGCATATGAAATTACACCTATCATATTGTTAATTTTCTTATGTGTGGTTCTCAACAGAAATCTGCCTGAAAAATACCTACATGTACCTTAATAAAAGGATGCCAGTTCAAGGGGCTATTATTTCAATCCACATAACAAATGCAGTACTTCAAATCAAAGATGTCCCTTGTGTTTTTGATTCAGTTTTGAAGACAGTCATACAGGAGCCTTGTATTCATGCAGTCAAGTTGTTTGGTTCCTCTATTACAAATTTTTTCTTAACATTTTAAATGGTGTTGCCTCAAAGCTTACCAAACCATTTAACCTACTTGTTAGAAACTAATGACTCAATATATTTCCATGTGTGTGTCTGTACAGCCGCATCGAAAGGGTAGTTGTCTCTCAAAGAAAAAATAGAGATATTGATACCAACAAAAGGAGCTTTTTGAACGCTTCAAAAGGACACTTTTTTGTGGTTAAGATTGGATATTGCTTTCTGATTTATAAAGAACAATTACTGTAAAATTGTCTTTATTTTCTTTGTTTTTCCGGCCATGCCTATATCTCAAAATGCATTTTACAGACATCTGCATCCTTCTTGCTGACTTGCTTGCTTAAGGCGACCCGAAGGGTCGAACATCTGTGATGGCCTTCCACACTGGTCTTTCAAGAATGCAGTTTTTCATGTCCTGCCTAGTTAGTCCTGTATCCTCTGATAAAAGCTTGATGTAATTCTTTCGTGGGGGTCCTCTAGCCTTGTGTCCATGCTTGGGTTGCCACAGGCGAACTTTGGAGACTGCTTCCTCTTCCCTTCTGGCACAGTGGTCAGCAAATGTTAATCTCCTCCGTATTAGCCTCTCTGATATTGGTAGCTGGTTCTCATATAGATCTTTGTTGTTGGTGTTACATTAAAGGGGCTGTGCACCTTCGGTATAGCCTCCGTAAAACTGCCGTAACTTCTTCATTATTCATTTAATCTATGTAAAAAAAAAAGTATACATTTTTTGCAGGAAAGGGTTCAATGAATCCAACCATGATTATGAAATTGACCATTTTGGAAAAGATTATAAAAAACATGTTTTTTTACCCATTTTAGGTTCTGCAAAGATAACTAAAAATATATTGTGTCACATTTTGTCATACTAGTTTTATCATATTCCTCGTACAATTCCCTAGCAATCATTTTTTAATTTTTTTTAATCTTTATTATTTTTTGAATTATAGACCAAAAAGTGCTAAAAAACATATTTTTTATCTCCAAAATCATGAAAATCACCATTTTTGTTCAAAAATCACATTTTTTGGCATTTTTTTTACTTACTCACAGACTCAGTTATTGGAAAACCAAAAAGACAGGGGAACCATCGATTTTCCAATACGTGTCATGTGTGACAGACAGCCACAATATCGATATCTTGGGGTACAAAGATCACTGATATATCGATCGTATTGATAAGGAGAAATCCAAATGCATCGTGGGAAAAAAATCTTGAATTGGCGGGTGCGATGTTAAAATCTTCTTTGGTGCAAACAGGTATTCCTGCAGGGTTTCCAAGTCTAAAAATAGTCAAATTGCTGACAGTTCCATTGATCACTTTGATGGCTACTTATTGAATTTATTCTCTCCCGTGTGATTGCAATCATTTATATAACCATCTCACAATATTATTGGGTTTTATTTATAGACAGTGTAGTTTTGTTTATCACTGTTTGTGAATGTTGGTATGACTTGGTATTCATGTAATAGATGCGATCACAGCAAGAACTGATCCCATGATAATACAGACTCCGAGAAAGTATTCATAATTTGCTAAATGCCTAACTGCCATCGACCATGTTTATTAGCAATGTCTTGTTTCTCTCTGGAGACATAATTAGCAACATTTCTTTTAATATTTACACCACACAATCTTAGACAAAATGTGTTTGAACACTGACCATACATAATTGACACATTGTTTTTACAAAAGTATAAAACACAATTTGCATACAAATAGTAAGTTATAGCGGTTGAATGATGAAGATTCTCCTTCTTCTTCCTACTTCTCCTGACTGACTGACGAAGATCCTCCTCCCGCAGGTTGGGTTTCATCATTGATCGGGGGATATGAAGGGGGGGGGGGGGTCACTCCACATTAGACCTACAAATTGTTGTAACAATTTCTTCTAACATTGTAGTTCATACTAATTCATTGCAAATGATTACTCCTGCTTTGTAGTGTAAAACACACGGTTTTCCACATGTTTGCTCTATCCGATGGAGGAGGATGTAAGTCAAATTTTCGACCTGGGGGTGCGTGTGGTCCAACTCTTTAAAGATCAACTTAGGAAGATTTTTTAATATTCTTCTGAATTAGGTTAAAGGTAGATGTTCTGATTGCGGCCCAATTTTCAACTTGATGTCTATTTTACATGAAAAGTCATCCTTAAAATTGTCACATTCCAAAGTTTGAGTCGCATAACTCCAATGGTTCTTAGAATGAAAGTTCATCTGTGTTGGTGATAAATAATTAAGAAGCTAAACTTTCGATCTCAACACAAGAAATAATTACCTGGAATTTTCAGGTGTTACTACACCTTTCATCAGCAGACTAATGACTCGACTTGACCTTTTGGAGGTGTGACGTCAGAATCGGGTCATAGACTCTTGGTAATTTGTACCTGCCCCCGTCTTTGTTGAGTGATGGTTGGTTGGCTCTAATGTAAATTGCCTCCTTGACCCCTCTCTCAAACCAACGAGGATCCCTATCCAGGATCTTGACTTTGTCTAAGACCCCGTACACACTATAAAATCGCTTCATTCAATGATCATTAGTTGATCTTCATTAGTTAATGAAGGGAGCGTACACATTACTACCAAATCGCTTCATAGCTTCATTCAATGATCATTAGTTGATCTTCATTAGTTAATGAAGGGAGCGTACACATTACCAAATCGCTTCATTGAATTAAGATTGACCCCATACACACTATAAAATCGCTTCATTCAATGAACATTGATCTTCATTAGTTAATGACGGAGCGTACACACTACCAAATCGCTTCATTGAATTAACATGTATCATCATCGAAAGAACCTCTTTAGCATCATTGGATGAAGATTAGTTTTGCTTCATTCGATGAAGGTAAGAGCGTACACACTACACATTTCATTAGTTGATCTTCATTAACGCTTCATCCAATGAAGGGATTTTTGGTAGTGTGTACAGGGTCTAAGTCTACGCGATGTCCCGGTGACTCAATATAGATGTGTTGGGATACCTTTTAGAAGCACAAGTTCATAGGCAATTTGCACATTGAGCAGTACAAACAAAAACTGGTAACCACCTTTGGCAGTAATTCACCACATTTTAGCATAATTTCTGAATGGAACATTACTGGCCCCTAAGATTTTGCAGACATAATTAGAAGAAGAAAAATCATAGCCAAAAATAGTGATCGGAACATACACCTTTAAGAGTTCAAATATCACTCTTCTAAAGTCACTTAAGAAAAATCTTAACTTGTATGCAATAGGGCACGACACAGTGGTAGAGTAATTGCCAATACCTACATGTATGTGTTAAATCCTTTATCCCACCTGAATTCCACTGATAGACACACTCGTTAGTTGCACATCAGTATTGGTTTATGATCATATGTACACGTACGCCAGTGCATTAAAATCATGAGCACCATTAAACTACGCTCACAAGAAAAGGATATGATGTCACTTTGGCATTATTTCAGGTGGGGTAAAAAGTATGGAAATAATACTTTTGAGCGTCCTGATGACGATTAATACAATCCAGAGTCTGTACATAACACATTACCAGACCCTATAGATGTGCAAGTTGGATCGATACTGAGAATAGTTTACCCTTTTATTATCAAATTACTGCATTATAGATAGCCTTACCGGATAACATGTAGCCACAATAGTATGAAATCAATAACCAGGAAAATTGTGGCCAATTTATGTCTGTGAATCATTTTCAGAAGTGAAAAGCAAAAATAATATTGAATAATTTTACCAATGATAGATTGGTCATACATGCCATCATGCACGTCTACCACTTTTGATGGCATGGTAACTTATTTGATTCCAACTGTACATTTAAAGAAGTGAACATTTTAACTGTCATTCCCGAGGACGTGTAATATGTCTATATTGATCAAAACCCAAGACAAGACCGTTTCCATTTTATGAAGAGCATACAGTTCTCAAAGAAAGTAACTGACCAGGTAGTAAATTAAATATGCTCATAACTCGTAAAATGTGGTTCCAACTTAAAAATATTAAATTACAAAATTATGGAATAATTTCTCCTCTTCAAGTCTGAGACATTCTGAAAAGAATGAAGCAAAGTGCAGTTATCATTTTCGCACTTAAGTTTTGAACATGTACGTGTATGGGCTGCAACTGAAGCATCATCAATTCTCATCTTACTATCGACCAGTGAGTTGTCCCTAAACCAGTTAATCAGTAATCTGTCAATTGCTACACAGAGCCTGTGTGTAAAAGAACCAATGCTAAAATAAAAAAACAGACTATGTTTTGGGTTTAGACACATACTATACACATGGAAAAAAGTATCGCACCACTTTTGTTGTTGTTGAAAAGTGCAAATGTGGCCTCGAATTTTGCCACCATGGTGTGATATTAAGGATCATTTGTTTGCGTAAGCTGTCCAACAAAATGCTATGCAATAAAAGGGCCACATTTTAGTTTGTGACGTAATCGATGTTACATAAGTTTGGGTATAACCCGATATTGAATAGACTTTAAAAACTTAAAATAGTCATTATATTAGTTCTGTATTTGGCGCAAGAAATGTTTCATTTAGACATTATAGGCTACAATACAGTGAATGAGTCCAAACATGCCATTTTGTTGTTGCTCATAAATTCAGCATATACAATGAGGTCACCATTGATTTTTTTAAATTTATTTGTCCTAGGTCAACACTTCCGCAATATTGCTTTTGTCATTTGACCTATTTTGACCTTTGACCCCATGACCGTTGGGCGTACGAAAAAGGGAGTTTTTTTTTCATGTTTGAGGACATTCGGGCAACTTTTGAAATTTGAGCCCAGATTACCTTTGACCTTGGAAGACTTGAATGTGTTACCAAGGATTACAACTATAGAGATTAATCATTGGGCCTCTCAATATCGCGTTTTACCCAAACTTGTTTTATGCATTTTCACTTTGGCCTTGAAAAACATTACATCGATTACATCACAAACTAAAATGTGGCCCTTTTATCGCCTAACAGTATGTTGGACAGCTTACGCAAACAAATGATCCTTAATATCACACCATGGTGGCAAAATTCGAGGCCACATTTGCACTTTTCAACAAGTGGTGCGATACTTTTTTCCATGTGTATAGTATGTGTAGTTGTGTTAATATTCCGTCAAACTTCATGTGTAATATCTCATAGAAGACATTTCTTTACAAATTTATAACTTAATATATTTATGTTGGAGTTGGAGTGAAGACCATGATTATTATCTGACCAGTTACCTTTTTGAGGTCTGTATTGGAGACATGTTCAAATATGGATTGGTATAATTGAGATGAAACAGACAAAGCAATCTTGACATTCACCATTATGCAAACCATACTACATGTAGGCAGAGTACTACAAGAAAAAATATTTACACATCTACGGTTGTCATTTTTCAATATCCCAATTAAATATTTCTCAATATTTGTACTGAATTACTAATTAATTAGGCCAGTCATCTTGTGTGGTTTTCTAATTATCATTCAACTTCCAACTCTTGAATGACTGACACGCCTTAGATTGCCTCAGTTGATAATGCATTTAATAGAATAGTTACGAAAGCCAAGTAATTTGCTATGCCCATTTGAATCAGAAGCTTTGCACTTCACAATGAACAAAATGTGAGGTCTCATAAATCCCTAACTCGAGATCACCACATGACAACAGATTTTTTCCGACAACCAAAATTCACCAGAAAGGTCACTCCGACCCCCCCACCCCCCAGGATTTGAACCACGGACCTCCAGCACCCCAACCCAGATCCTAGCCACTACACCACCGCTGCCAGTCGGTCGACACTTGGCGAGTATATTCGCCTCGTTATATAGCATGGGTCCGTTTTGTACCCCAAAAACCTGCACGCCGGGTTATAAAAACATTTTTTCCGCACAGTTGCCGTGTGGTGTAGTAGAGTTAGGGTTATCTATGATTTTTAATTACAAAATTTTGGAATGAAATGAAAAGAAAGAAGAAAAAAATTGCTGGTAAGTCTCAGGAATCATAAGCCTCCGTAAAACTGCTGTAACTTCTTCATTATTCATTTAATACAATAAAAGTATACATCCATTTTTGGTATCAAAAATGTCTCTGCAAGGATTTTTTTTTTAACATAAAACTTTTGTTGACCAACATTTTTTGCAAACATTTTTTGCAAACTAAACAAAATCAGCATTTTTAGTGACATTAGACATTTGATAGCAAAAGTGGATTCTCAGACTCATTTCCTTTCCAAACATGTATACTTTTATATACATCACATAAAGTTACAGAGCTTGGTAAATGTCATGCTTTTAGGGCTTCCTTAACGAGTGCGTAATATTTCACCAAGAGAGTGTTGGATGTTTGAATGTCTGCGTACAATCACTGTTAGTGCCATTATATGTACATCCATTACACAGCAGATTTTGTGGGGATAATAATAAATGAAGTCCTAATCATTCAATCTTCTTCTTGGTTAAAAGTATGATATCACTATCAGCCTTGAAGTCTGTTACACAACCTGTCCTAACGTCAAAAATGTAACATATTGCATTCAATTTTTTCTCTATAGATCAGGTTTTCAAGAATTTTCAAGGTTATTCCCTAAGGGACGCACCATTAGATTTCCAGGGAGGGGGTAGGAAGTTTTTGGAAGAAAAAAAATTCACCCTCTATGTAGGCCAAAAAAAAAAAATTCCCCCCCTGATGAGTAAAAAAAAAAAAAAAAAAATCTACCCCCACCCAACTCAATATGAATGAATACATTAAAAAAAAAAAATTCGCCGCCTTTGGCGGCGCAAAAAAAAAATTCCCCCCTTACGGCAGCCCAAAAAAAAAAATTCACCCCCGGACCCAACTTCCTACCCCCCCCCCTGGAAATCAAATGGTGCGTCCCTAAGTAACACTAGAAAGTAAATAATTAATGAAAAACAGTGTTTTAAAGAATGTTGAACTAATTTGTGAATTAGTGTCAAAATACATTTTATGTTATCAATTTGTCACTGTTATATTCCTCAAATTTGCCCAAGTCAATTTGTCAACTTGCTGAGCCAATTAATTATGGGGCATGGCATCGACGACGTAGGTAACACTGGTGAAAAACTGATTTCTTTTAAAAAGATAATTTGACAGCTATCCCAAGAAAGCTTACTTCAGCATGTAAAGTCAATGCAATCTTTAATCAAGTCACAGGGAGGAATCGCCATTCACACACTAATTGTATTATAGGACATTTTCTAAGGCTAAATAAAAATAATAACATGTTAAGCGTCCCCTCCTGCTTCCTTTTTTGGGTCCCCTTCAATTTTCAGTCTTTGCTTTTTTGTTCCAGAGTTTGAGATGTTTGTAATAGCTTTTCTTCTTGCTTATAAGCATTTTATACAAGTTTTGTGGTGACCCACCCATCAAAACCATGAAATAAAACATATTTAAAGAGGCTTCCTTAAGGTTTGCAAGGTTTATCGCTAACAAGGAGGTGAAAAATGGCCTCCTTCTTTTTTTGAAAAAGTCAGGACGCTAAACACGTTTGATTTTTTACTTTTGCCTAACCTGATGTGGGTGATTTTTCAATCACCTCACTGATTCTACCCATTGTACATCATCTCTTAATACAAAACACAAGGGAATGAAACCCTCCCATTCAGGCTGTCATTGAAGTGTAATAGCATCTTTTTTATTTGGTGCAGGCTACAGCACGTTTCAAAAATATTTGGGTCCAAAAATTGAAGATATTTTTTGACTTTGTGAAATAAAGGGAGTTCCATATGAATGCTTGCTACAATTATATTTGTTGGCACCTTGGCCCTAGTAAAAAGTTTACTTTGATTGGATCTGATTTTGAGGGAAATGTTATTTTGAGGGAAATGGTTTTACGACATACTAATAACACCTCCCTGAATGTTGTAGTATCCCGTTAACAATCTAGAAACACTAGGTTATCATTGGAGCAATAATGCAAGATACTATTTAAATGTGTCTCTCAAAAAATTGCCAATTATATTTGTCTGAAAATCCAACTAAATTGTACAGTAAGGTTACACTGTTCAAATTCTGATTCCATTTGATTGTAATACTGACCAAACTCTCCATTTTTGGGACACCCTGTACAAGGAAAGTTTCAATATGATCTTTTAACCCCAAAAAAGTAAAGAAAATTAAACAAGATTTATATTGACAATAAAAAATAATTGATCAAAATACTTTTGATGACAGTTCAAGTTTGAAAGTGGGCAAAGTGGAAAAAACATTCAGGTAAATTACTAAATTGGATAAATCTCAAGAGTTAGGCAGTCAAATGTCATGTTATCAAATTTGCCAGTCACGTCAAAAAGGACATGTTGACGGCAAACACAGTTTTGAGATAGAGGCCAATATATTTGGTGAAATATAAAGAAAATAATAGAAAATTACACTTCATCAATTTATAACATGTGATAACAAAGTCCAATTCATCTTCAACATGGTATCATTTCAAAGCTTAAAATGTACTCTTTCAAGGCATACCGATAACTCAGAATTGACTTTGGCCTCGGACATGTTCATTTTGATGTGACGGGTCACAAATATATTTGACAGAGAAATAATCAGACAATTTTTCAAAATTAAAACAATGCGATGTATTTTATTCATTTATGTCCTACATGTGACACTTTTTTGACATGATCTGTATTTGTGAAACAGCTAAACAAGCCTCATAACAGCAATGAACTATCAGTTGCTTACGCAACAAAGTGCACTTTGCATCATGTGCGTGATGCGTGTGTATGCCAAAATCGCATGCGTACGCTTGGATTACAGTCACTGGCGGAGATATAAAAACAGAACATTTCTCGCCAAATTCTAACTGAATAAACTCAGGCATGGGTATGAAAAAAACTGAACAGCCTGAAAAAGTGTGTGAAATCGGCCAAAAAACAGACTGAAAATAAAAGAAAGTGCTGAAATTTGGAAAACAAAATAGCCTGAGTTCAAGCTATAGCCTGAAAATTCTCATGCCTGATAAACTATACCACCAGCATTTGTACCAGTACGGTCTAAAACAATACCGTTATCTTATTTATCACTGGAGAGAATATGTTGGAGAGATATTTTGTAAAATAGGATACTTACAGATCTTCACTGCCCTGCCATAAAATCTTGCCTGATTCTGCATCTCGTAAATTCATCCAATTTCTGTAAAAACACGTTAGTTAAGGAACACAATGAAAGATTCAACTGCATTGGGCTAAATAAAACCCAGGACGAAACATTTCATCACATTTATTACTGACCCAATATAATGGAACAATATATATTATACCCTAAAAATGACGATCTAGCAACAATTTCATACCCATAGGGTCGCACGTTATGAGCTCACCTCCCAATAGTGTGGTGCAACACTTTTTAGTTTCATGCTGTCATATTCCTTAAATACTTTTAAAACCACAAAAGCTATCACAACAAATTTGGTATCATTTTAAAGCCCTAATAACAAATGACGATCTAGCAACAATTTCATACCCATAGGGTCGCACGTTATGAGCTCACCTCCCAATAGTGTGGTGCAACACTTTTTAGTTTCATGCTGTCATATTCCTTAAATACTTTTAAAACCACAGAAGCTATCACAACAAATTTTGTATCATTTTAAAGCCCTAATAACAAGCTATCTGCCTGCAAAATACAGAAAGGGAGATACAGCTGTTTGAAGTTTGGGGACCAGGGGGGGGTGCCGCTTGTACAAACTCAATGGGGATAATCCCATGCTTTGTGGGGGTGGGGTGGGTTGGGGGCAGTAGCATAACTAGGGTCCTCAATGGGGAGTGGGGGGGGGGGGGGGCAGTAGCGTAACTAGGGTCCTCAATTCGGGGGTGGGGGGGGGGGGGGGTCCTGAAGGAGGACAGGCCTATGATTAGGGGGACATAACCAACTATTTGTTGTACATACAGTTTGTCATTTCATTTGGGGGGACCCTGCCCACCTCTAGTTACGCCCCTGCAGCCGGAAAGGGGTGGGGGCTCCAAAAGTGTTTTGTCACCATAAAGGCCTATACCCTTCCAAGATGGTACAATAAGACCATTGGGGTTACCAGTGTAGATTTGCTACATAATTTGTAGTACTCAATTTCCTCAGTAATTACAGGCTTGCATACTTGTTCCTACGACTTTGTGCTTCATAGTGTTGTCTCTTTAAATATAGTATGTAAAATATTTGCAAAATCATGTGTTCGTTTTCCGAACATTACTTATATTAGTACGATTATTCATCAAGTTAAAAAAATAACAGTATATTTCAAATTTTAATTTAAAAGAAAATTGTACCAAAATAACGAAAAAAGATGTGCTCTCAGCAGTCAGCCCAGGAGATTGGGTTGAGAGCCTTGGCTCTATTCCTCCTACACCTTTTTCAGAATGCAGACAGTTAATTATAAAACTGTCCTGGCTTGTTGTAGGAAACAAGATTAATTCAAAATTACAAATTGGCGCTGAAAATGAATACATACAAATTGTCCTGGGGGTTTACGCCCGAACAACACACCGCAGAATCATCAACTCATTTTAATTGGAAATCTATTTTATTTTCAGACATGCTCTATACAAAATCATAGCTTTATAGTACAATGAGAGAGAAACACAAATAAATCAGTCTGAAAATGTCATCAGCTACACAGTGTTACTATAATCGTAGAGTCGCGACCAGATGGCGAGAAACATGCTTATATATTTTCTTACCAACAAAAATTCAATTAAAAAAAATAAGGTAAAACAATTTTGATAGACTGCAATATTTTTCTGTAAAAACCTAAAAAACAACACAACATTTGTCTTTCATTTCCTTTTGTGTCAATGATTAAAAAATAAGGTTATTTTGATAATTTGGTCAACATTAGAATACTTACTATAGAGAGCAACATTGTAAGATATGTAAGAAAATACTGGCAAAATATGGAGTGTGTCTGACCATATAAGCCTTTCCTCGCTGGGCCGACGATCAATCTTTGGGAGATCGATCATCGCGCTTGTGTGAAAAGGCTAAATTTTCAATGTTATCTATTCTACATGAAGATACACAATAAAAACAGTCCTATACCAAAGTTGTTACCTTGTCGGATGAATTCTGATCCCCTTTATTTTGCCCATCAACATATCTTGATATATGAAGAAACCCCATATTTTTTTCATTATTTCTGTAAAATGTTTGGCGCAAGATGCGTTCCATTAAGACGTTATAGGCCAAAATGCAGGGAATTACTGCCAAAGGTGGTTAATCCCCCAGCCAGTTGGTGTATGGGCAACTTTCATGTCACCTTGTGCTTCTAAAATAAGAACCATTGGAGTTATGCAAATCAAACTTTGGAACACGATTATTTTAAAGATGACCCTTCATGTAGAGAAAACATCAAGTTGAAAATCAGGCCAGCAATCGGAATATGGTCTTTAAATCTTCCACCTGCTTATAACAGCTAATTACTGTTTCTCTGAAAATTGATTCTGTATTTAAAGGTAGATGACCCAATCACATTTCCGATTTTCAACTTGAAGTTTTCTATTCTACATGAAAGTTCATCCTCAAAAAAGTCGTGTTCCAAAGTATGAGTTGCATAGCTCTAATGGTTCTTATTTTAGACGCACAAGATGCTGTGAACTGTACCCATTGAGTAGTACACAAACTATATCGGTGGTTACCACCATTCGCGGTAATTCGACGTTATTTCATCGATTTCTCCGTAATTATACCGATTTAGGCCGTCAAATTTCAGTATGATGATGAGAAAAATACAAGCTTTCATATGATATGAAAATCTCCGTATGTTTGAAATAATTCTGTGTTACGAAAATGTGATCGGGTCATCTACCTTTAATTGTGGGTGTTAGTTGATTAACCCTTTTAACTCTCGAAGAATAACATGGTTTAATTTCGTCTGTTTAATTTCGACGTTATAGTTTTCACTCTCCATTTTTCATTTTCACCCTTGAGATTTTTAACTCAAGAGTGAAATACCCTTGGGAAAAAATTGAGTGAAAACACAGATTTTTCTATGTCACAAATATCTGACAAAATTAAACACTTTTTGGTATTTACATAGGCTATTTGCGGATAGCAATTTGTGACACATTTGATGATTGCATCCAAGGTAGCAATTTTACCCTAGTTTAATACTCCATTTAAATATCTATTATCCAAAATTAGGTCTCTACCGCGTGCTAATTAAAAAGCGGGAAGCAGCAATTGGAAATAAGGGAAAAAACTATGATGCGGTCTGAAAAGAAATTAATTACATGTAGATGCAACTCCTGGTTAGTACCCTTTAATATCCAATCAATTTGAATGATAGGCTGGTTTCTGTGTAGTTATAAAACCGTGTGTAGAATTCCTGTGGCAAAGCATGACTAGTTTGTTTAGTGATTGATAGATGTTTTGGACAAAACGTATAAAACAACATTTTTCAACTGCCTGTATTGGAGCATGGAATTCTAATAATTCCATGATTGGAGGTTATACATGTAGTCTGGGTCAGTGACTGGGTCAGTGGCCGTGACTGGGGGATGCACTGCCCCCCCCCCCAACCCGTCATGGCCTTTCCCCTCCCCCCCCCCCCCCCCACGTCACGTCATTCCCCCATCAATCGATAATGTTGAGTTTTAATGTCAAAATTACTTAAAATCGATCCAAAATGTCCAATTCATAACAAATTAAGCTAATTTCAGGTAATTTTCATATTAAAAGCCAAAACTTTCGAGCGCTTCACACACATTATTTACCCCCAACATTTGTCTTGCCCCTGTTTGCCCCCCTCCCAAATGTTGATGCTGGTGCCATCACTGGTCCAGGTAGTATACTGTGTGATAAGACATTATGGTTTATTAATTCTATTACAAATGTTTTAAATGTTACAATTTTAAGTGAACATTTCTATTTTTTTTAAATGTCAAACACACTATTCTCAAATTAGTAAAAAAAATGGGTCGGTTAGGCCTGTAGAACAGTTATTCCCTCTTGGCTTTATATTCACATGACCTGTCTACACACACCCCTCTCATTGTTTCCCATTGCCAGTATTGATCAACTTTCATAGATTGCATAATTGAAGGTTAGTAGGAAGAAGAAAAAAAACCCAGATTTACAGCAGCTGTCTTGAATCAATTTGTATTGCTAAATTTATTATATTATTAATTGTTTGGCTAGCTTTGGTCTCGTACTGCATGCGGATATTATCTGTATGATTTGTATTTGTGCGATTCATCCACCAATCTTGCAATAGGCAGGCAAAGTCCTTGGAGAAAGGTCAATATTTAATGCATCTATTCATACTAATAACTACAATCTTAGAAAAAAAATGTTCAAACACGGATCGTAACTGACATGAATGTTGTTCTTACTAAAAACACATGCACATTATTGGGGTCTTGTGAAAAATGGTTGCCTGAAGATTCCCCGACCTCATACCCCCTCCTCTTCCCCACCAATCAATGTTTGCGAGGCCATGTGCTAAAAGTAGACAAAATTGTAAGATTCAACATTGATCATTTCTAATAACCTATCTGACATTAACTTATGAAAAATTACACTTGAAGATGTCCGTCAAATCTTTGTATCCCCCTATATTATCTACAAAGACTGAATAAATTGAAATCTCGACTGAATCAAATAAAGATATTAAAGGTAGGTGTTCTGATTTCTGGCCCAATTTTCAACTTGATGTTTTCTATTCTACATGAAGGGTCATCCTTAAAATAGACATATTCCATAGTTTGAGTTGCATAACTCCAATGGTTCTTATTTTAGGTGACATGAAATTTGCCCATTGAGTAGTACACGAACTAGCCGGGTGGTTAACCACCTTTGACGGTAATTCACTGCATTTTGGACTATAACCTCTAAATGGAACACATCTAGCGCCTAAGTTTTACAGAAATAATGAGATAAATATGGGCTTTCTTTTGACACCAAAATATGTTGATGTGGAAAAAAATTTATGAAGGGATTGGAACATACACCTTTAATGTTTGAACTGATTCAGAAATAACCCCCGCTGTATAGATGGGGTGATTATATGTGACACGATCAAATGAAATGAGTCGCTTGTCAGCAGTTTTCAATTAAGAAATTTGTCCTTCATTTAAAAGCAGGTGAAAATGATACAGTATGGTCCAAGCCACCCTAAAATCAAACTTCTCGGGTTTTTTTAATTTTACAAACAATATACCAACTGAGAAATCAAAAGTAAAATATACGACTTTGTCACTTCTTTACCTATAACTCAAAGTCAATATATTCCTGACATCCAACTCATTCCGTTTTATCGCGTCCCACATGCAGAAGTATCTGTCAATCCAATTGTTTACAGTCCTCTCCAATAACAAATTAATCTGTTTTTTGCAAACCTTGGAAGTGCATTTTGTTTTAGGCCCATCTAGAGGTGACATTTTAAGATTGTATCTGTCCCATTTGCAAGATTAAAATTGATGGCACACGATGGCAGGCAAATCACCAGCGACACAAAAGCTGTGTTTTATGTTGTTTATCATTCCTGCAAATGTCACGCAGTGCAATTCTGTTGTGAAACTTGCTTGACCGGATTAAGAGGTGAGATTTATGGGGCATTGTCAACTTCTAATCATCATAGTAACACTGCTATCTACTGAAGACAGCAATTCTGACATAAATTATCAGTATTCATCAGACACTGCTATCTACTGAAGACAGCAATTCTGACATAAGTTATCAATACTCATCAGTAGGGTACCTAATCATCATAGTAACACTGCTATCTACTGAAGACAGCAATTCAAACATAAATTATTAATATTCATCAGACACTGCTATCTACTGAAGACAGCAATTCTGACATAAGTTACCAATACTCATCAGTAGGGTAACTTATCATCATAGTAACACTGCTTTCTACTGAAGATAGCAATTCAAACATAAATAATCAGTATTCATCAGACGCTGCTATCTACTCAAGATAGTAATTCTGACATAAGTTACCAATACTCACCAGTAGTAGGATACCTTATCATCCTAGTAACACTGCTCTCTACTGAAGACAGCAATTAAAACATAAATTTACAATATTCATCAGACACTGCTATCTACTGAAGACAGCAATTCTGACATAAGTTACCAATACTCAACGTAGGGTACCTCATCATCATAGTAACACTGCTATCTACTGAAGACAGCAATTAAACATAAATTTACAATATTCATCAGACACTGCTATATACTGAACACAGCAATTCTGACATAAGTTACCAATACTCATCAGTAGGGTACCTTATCATCATAGTAACACTGCTATCTACTGAAGACAGCAATTCAAACATAAATTATTAATATTCATCAGACACTGCTATCTACTGAAGACAGCAATTCTGACATAAGTTACCAATACTCATCAGTAGGGTAACTTATCATCATAGTAACACTGCTATCTACTGAAGACAGCAATTAAACATAAATTATTAATATTCATCAGACACTGCTATCTACACAAGATAGTAACTCTGACATAAGTTACCAATACTCATCAGTAGGGTAACTTATCATCATAGTAACACTGCTATCTACTGAAGACAGCAATTAAACATAAATTATTAATATTCATCAGACACTGCTATCTACACAAGATAGTAACTCTGACATAAGTTACCAATATTCATCAGTTGGGTACCTTATCATCATAGTAACACTGCTTTCTACTGAAGATAGCAGTTCTGACGTAAATAATCAGTATTCATCAGACACTGATATCTACTGAAGACAGCAATTATGACATACATAAGTTACCAATACTCATCAGTAGTAGGGTACCTTATCATCATAGTAGCCCTGCTATCTACTGAAGACAGCAATTCAAACATAAATTATCAATATTCATCAGAAACTGCTATCTGCTAAAGATAGTAACTCTGACATAAGTTGCCAATACTCATCAGTAGTAGGGTACCTTATCATCATAGTAATACTGCTTTCTACTGAAGATAGCAGTTCTGACATAAATTATCAATATTCATCAGACACTGCTATCTACTCAAGATAGTCACTCCGACATAAGTTACCAATACTCATCAGTAGTAGGGTAACTTATCATCATAGTAACACTGCTATCTACTGAAGACAGCAATTCAAACATAAATTATCAATATTCATCAGACACTGCTATCTACTCAAGAGAGTAACTCTGACATAAGTTACCAATACTCATCAGTAGGGTACCTTTTCATCATAATAACACTGCTTTCTACTGAAGACAGCAATTAAACATAAATTATTAATATTCATCAGACACTGCTTTCTACTCAAGATAGTAACTTTGACATAAGTTACCAATACTCATCAGTAGGGTACCTTATCATCATAGTAACACTGCTTTCTACTGAAGACAGCAATTCAAACATAAATTATCAATATTCATCAGACACTGCTATCTACTGAAGATAGTAACTCTGACATAAGTTACCAATACTCATCAGTAGAGTACCTTATCATCATAGTAACACTGCTATCTACTGAAGACAGCAATTCAAACATAAATTATCAATATTCATCAGACACTGCTATCTACTCAAGATAGTAACTCTGACATAAGTTACCAATACTCATCAGTAGGGGAAACCTTTTCATCATAATAACACTGCTTTCTACTGAAGACAGCAATTAAACATAAATTATTAATATTCATCAGACACTGCTTTCTACTCAAGATAGTAACTTTGACATAAGTTACCAATACTCATCAGTAGGGTACCTTATCATCATAGTAACACTGCTATCTACTGAAGACAGCAATTCAAACATAAATTATCAATATTCATCAGACACTGCTATCTACTCAAGATAGTAACTCTGACATAAGTTACCAATACTCATCAGTAGGGTACCTTTTCATCATAATAACACTGCTTTCTACTGAAGACAGCAATTCAAACATAAATTATCAATATTCATCAGACACTGCTATATACTGAACACAGCAATTCTGACATAAGTTACCAATACTCATCAGTAGGGTACCTTTTCATCATAATAACACTGCTTTCTACTGAAGACAGCAATTAAACATAAATTATTAATATTCATCAGACACTGCTATCTACACAAGATAGTAACTCTGACATAAGTTACCAATACTCATCAGTAGGGTTCCTTATCATCATAGTAACACTGCTATCTACTGAAGACAGCAATTCTGACATAAATTATCAGTATTAATCAGACACTGCTATCTACTCATGATAGTAACTCTGGCATAAGTCACCAATACTCATCAGTAGGGTTCCTTATCATCATAGTAACACTGCTATCTACTGAAGACAGCAATTCTGACATAAATTATCAATATTCATCAGACACTGCTATCTACTCAAGATAGTAACTCTGGCATAAGTCACCAATACTCATCAGTAGGGTTCCTTATCATCATAGTAACACTGCTATCTACTGAAGACAGCAATTCAAACATAAATGATAAAGTTTCATCAGACACTGCTATCTACTAAAAAGATAGTAACTCTGACATAAGTTATCAATACTCAACAGTAGTAGGGTACCTAATCATCATAGTAACCCTGCTATCTACTGAAGACAGCAATTCAAACATAAATTATCAAGTTTCATCAGACACTGCTATCTACTAAAAAGATAGTAACTCTGACATAAGTTATCAATACTCAACAGTAGTAGGGTACCTAATCATCATAGTAACCCTGCTATCTACTGAAGACAGCAATTCTGACATAAATTATCAATATTCATCAGACACTGCTATCTACTCAAGATAGTAATTCTGACATAAGTTACCAATACTCACCAGTAGTAGGATACCTTATCATCATAGTAACACTGCTCTCTACTGAAGACAGCAATTAAAACATAAATTTACAATATTCACCAGACACTGCTATCTACTTAAGATTATAACTATTACATTTCCTTTTTTACTAAACCATCTAACAGGCTTCATAAGATTGAGGTGTAACCACCACACATGGTAGCAATGGACATTCATACCCATTATTTGACTACACAAATATGTTAAACAATGTACAGCTACTTGAAACATGCACATTGGTGACAATGCCAGGTGACTTGGATTTTTGTATGGGATGGTGAGATTTTCACATATACATGTACAAGTAATTACATCCGGCTTAGACTTGAGCCTCATTATCTCCGACTGAAATAACCCTAGCTACTCCATCTGAGTAAGTATTTCCCAGGGGCTAAACTGTTTTAGAATGTTATTGTTTTATCAGATCTCATGTAGGTTACACAATTTAAGCCTAGTGATTTATACAATAGGTAATTATACAACAAATCACACCCAGATTGGCTGTAACTAGGGCATTAAGTAATCCATCAAAGGTTCATCTTTAAGTTAGAAACTGGACTTAGGGGGGACTCAAGTTAGTTTTTTATTTGATTTTTGGATTTTTGTGAGTGCTGTAATTATTGAACTATTAATCAAATGCATATAAAACTATACATTGTTGTAAAGGAAATGGATCAGCGAACCCACATTTTTTTACCCACCTTTTTTTAACAAAGCTTACAAAAATAATTTTGAGTAAAAAATGCCCAAATCGCTTGATTATGATGTCAAGACACTAACTTAGGGACTAAAAAGTGATGCCAAATTTGAATTCTCTGATCCATTTCTTTTCTAAAAATGTATACTTTTATATACATTTGAGTCATAGTTCAATAATTGCAGCACTCACAAATTCAAAAAGTGACTTCCTTGAGTCTCCCTTAAAGCAATATTATGTGATCTTTTTCAAACTTGTACACATATTTTCTTCTCGCTTATTATGAAGCTTGACAAATCAAGTTTGACTATCAGGAAAGCCATTCCTAGACTCATACATTGATCTTGGCTGTGTTTTCCTTTTAAAAAAACATTACTGAACTTTACCAAATCACAATGGAAATCTGCTTCCAATTTAAAGTATTTCTCAACCTATGGGTTTTTTTTAATTTTCATCATAAAAGCATTCCATACTATTGCATTCACTTGTGTACAGTTGCGACCGTAGCCTGAAATACTGTAAACGGCATTAACACAGTGTCAAACCATGGAAATCTATTTACAAACAACAACAAAAACACTCAGAAAATAGGTTGTTGAAGTTTACTCCAACAGTTTATTTTAACCCATCATTCAAACCATGATTAGGAACCAAAATAAAGATTAAAGGCATTCCATGAAAAAGTTAGCTTGATAATAATATACCTTCACAAAAATCAAAATAGCAGGGTAGACGACGTAAATCACACAAAGTCATAAAATCTCCAATTAATGGTTGCATTAAGTGCAATCTATAAATCTACCATGAGAAGAAAAGTGTTTTTATGAGTTACATGCAACTGAAAATTGTCTGGGTTTATAAACAACCTCAAGTGATTATAGACCGAGTATAGTGGAGAGTCAAAGTGAATGACCCGCATCTATGCCGTCTATAATCATAATTCTGGCAAGAATATAGCCTAGGATTATGAGAGCAAACCAGGGAGAAGTAAACATTGTTTGTTTTGCCAATGGTGACAAGAGTCATTTAAATATTTGATTGGCAATAATTTGTTAGCATCGGTTGGGGCAACATAACCAGGCCATTTGAACAGTACATGGGTAACCTAATCAAATTCACCTTTCTCCATCAAAATTGAGATTCTGGTATCAGAAGAAAGGTCATATACGTATTTCTTATCACCTGCAACATTTCAGGTCTACGAGATGTTTTCTTTAGATGCTATGAGAACAAGTGGGGAATTACCTCCAAAAGTGGTATACATTGTACCATCCTAAACGTTTGTGTATGGTACTGTTTATTCCGTACAGGACATCTAGCAAGATATAGCCTGAAGTTAAATAATGCTTGCAAAACGCCACGAGGCACAACATTACTGAATTGATTGATTTTGTGGTTGCTTAATTCTACCAGACCTGTGCCACTACGCTTTCGATTGTCATTGCAGAGAATGAAGCCTCCAGTGATCTGGCGCCCTCATCAGGTGTCAACACCGTGCGCCCGATGAGCTACCGGCGCACACGACAAGCTGTCAATCATCTTGCATCACGACACATGACCAAGAACAGCTCCACTCTTGACTGATACTCAGAGGCACATCACGCACCTATGCCCATATATGGGAAGCGTTTGTTTTGCGGTTCAAATGTCCTCTCCCATCTTTATAGACTTCCTGATTCAACGCCACATGAACTATAAACATGGTATCATGTGTCTTCAATTTCGCCAGTGATGAGATGTGACTTTGATCATCAAAAAAGCCTCTTGTTGTAATAATAACACATTGTTCAGTAATTAGAGGTGGTTGGCCTGATTTGAGCCCAATCTTTTATACGGTGTTCACTATTCTATGTGAAGATGCATCTAAAATACTGCCATATTCCAACATTTTTAGATGGCTTCAGTGATTTTTATGGCGGAAGCAAAAATACAATTAGAATTTGCCCATTGAACTGTGTACTACAGTACTACTACAAAACATTTGAGTTGTTATGAGCATATATTTGACATCAGATCAGGTACGGGATGTTTAGCAAGACATTGCCTAACTCATTGCCAAACTTCCAAAAATTATATGGGTAATTAAAATTATGGGTAAATGTTGTGTGGGATGATAAGCATGGTAACGAGTCATTAACAGATTTGTCAATAATATTGCTCAGACAAGATACTACAAAACGTGCTATATTTAGTTCATATTTTTTAAACTCAAAGCAACTGCAGTGAAAATTATAACATGTGAATATATTTCTTATGCGTATAGGTCTATGTGATGAAGCTACAAATCTAGAATTTAAAAAGATGCAGAAATTTTAAGGGTGTATGTTTCGATAGCTTTTTTGGGGCTATGATTTTTTTCGCATCAAGATATTATTATATCAGAAGAATCCCCATATTTTTCTCATTATGTCTGTAAAATCTTAGGGGCCAGAAATGATCCATTTAGAAATTATAGGCTAAAATGTGGTGAATTACTGCCAAAGGTGGTTAACCACCTGCCAGTTTGTGCACTTCTCAACGGGCACATTTCTTGTGACTTTGTGCTTCTAAAATAAGAACCATTTGAGTTATGCAACTCAAACTTTGGAATGTGACAATTTTAAGGATGACCTTTCATGTAAAATAGAAAACATCAAGTTGAAAATCAGGCCAGCAATCAAAACATCTACCTTTAACGAAATCGGCAAAGTGTAAAAATTTAATCACACAGAAACTACCACGTATACAGTACATTGTACCTAATACAAGGTGATTAACTTCAGAACCATCTGCTAAAAAGGTTTTTAAGGGTAGGACTATATTTATTAAAATCATAGGCATTTGAAAACATCATGAACAAACAAAAATTAACAAGAGTTGCTCAAAAATAACACCTATGAAATCAATTAACAATATGCCTTTGCAGGGTACTAAGTCCTCCCATTATCCTTGCTATCTACTGAAGATAGCATATCTATGCTTCTTAATTAATATATTTATGGCCACCTCCAAGAAGGCCCCTTGAGCATGAATAGTTGAGAAACCCTGCCTTAAACTTGGAGTTACTGAATGCCATTTGTTAATGTAAACTGATGGCGGAGGCTCTGATGGCTTTTCCCACGGGCGAACACTAAACCACTTGTAGATAATATGACTGTTGACATGATGATATTCACATAAAGAAGCCTGCTTAACATATCATACATGAAAATGTTATATGATCACAAGTACATGTTGTTAGGGTTTGGTTTATGAATATGTTACAGTGCTAGTTCAGTATTGCCTGAAACAAAATATCCTACATAAAGAGTTTTCAATGCATAAACACAAACAATCCTGATTCAATTAAAACAGAGCGCGTTTAATTTCAGCCCAAGAGGAAATACAGGGCGAGTCAAAAAAACTGCAACAGTGGAAAGAAACCATGCATGTTGTTTTCCAAACAAAGTTGTTTGAATTTTTTTTAAAACGTTATAAGAATAACATAATTGTTGATAATTTCATGTGAAAAACTGAACTCAATCGCATTTTTTGTTTGCCTTTGGTAAACCGTTTTACTCATGCACCCATTCACACGCTTGTCCACGAAACACCCAAAACATGCATAGGATTTCAAAATGCGTCTCTCATTAAAATTTACAAATTCCAGTAAATTTGTGATGTAATTTGAACGTAATGCATTCTTTATTGTTCACATGGGAGATAAAATAATCAATTTACATAACCCATGCTATGAATTGCTTAGAATTTTCTAAATTTGAATAAAAATGAAATTATTCCACATTTTGTTAGCGGGATATTCAAATGTGAACATGAAATGTGTGCAATTTCAATTGAAAATTGCTATGCTCGTGGACAAAGAAGTAAACTGGGTTGTGCAGCAAACAGGTTCACCAAAGAAAAAAGAAAAATGCGATTGACTTAATTTGTTCACATAAAGTTAGGCACAACTATATCATTCTTGCAACGTTTAAGAAATTTCAAACTTCAACTTGGATTTTGAAAACAAGATGGCTTATTTCTACTATTGCAGTTTTTTGGACTCACCCTGTACATGCTGGCATGCCTGCTTTCTCTTGGAAGGTATGATTGACAAATGTCAGGGTACAATTAATGGTCAGTTTTCACGCCAAACTGAAAAATAATTGAGAAAATCCATTTATCCATACCAAGGTCCATCCAATGTCTTTGTGCTTCACACATGCCTCTATTCTGTGATATTCCCAGGACAGCTCCGTGTGCGCGACAGATATTAAAAGACTTGCGGCCGGCCTCGCCCTTATTCATTATTCTTTAGGCAACAACAAATAAAATTGATGTGTTGACCTCAGCGAACGACCCTAAAATCTAAAAAATCAGGGTCGCAATTTTTATTTTTTTAAAGATTTAAATACCCAATTTGTCAAAATATTACTATTTTTCTGCTTGAAATGAATAAGTTTGCTTGAATAGATTGCTTTTAAACTATTATCACACTAGAAACATTAGTCAAATTGACATTAACCAATTTGTTCTCGTCATGAACCACGGTGTGTGTCAGTAATATTTGTCAGCAAAAAGAAAAGGGGAAAAAAAAAGGAAAATCGAATGACCGACCCGACTTCAAGGTTTTTGGGCACTTGAGGGAAACACACAAAAAAAGAAATTGGCCTATTTAGTTGCACTTCTTTTTAAGATACAGATTATTGCAAATTTTGACATTTCCCGGATTTCCCGAAATTATTTCATTTCCAGAACATTACCCGAAAACAACCTCAATTTCCTGAATTTCTTGGAAAGTAGAAACACTGGAGCAAGAGCAGTTATACAGAGTATGTCAAAACAATAAAGGTGATATTTGGCTTTTATTGTTTTATTCTTATATATTTTTCTTGTATTATTTATTTATATTTGTATGTGTTTTGTCACTTTTGTGACGCCATACCATAAAGCTTCCTTGAAAACAACATAATTATGGCCTCTTTAAAACACTTAAATATGTGAAATCACTGAGAAGAAAAACATATACACATTTTAACCCATCATCATCTTCAGTCCAACTTCATAACGATGAGACCTTTCCAAGCCAAATGTGTCTACGTCCATCTCATATAACTGAGGTTTTGGTAACTGATTTTTCAATTGCTGTCTTCAGTAGATAGCATTTATACTATGATGTATCTGACCAGCCCTTAGTAAAAGTTAATAAATCGGTGTTGACATCTTAACACATGCGACAAACCCCCTAAAGGCACAATAGAGAATGTCCATGCCTTTGATATGCAGTCATCTCGACAATATTACTAAACTGTGTTCAATATTTTTAGAAGAAAAAAGAAAGACATTTGTTCCGGATGTATTTGAATGCACAGTTCATATTATGAAATGAAATCCAACTCAATTGAAGCAGGTACAAATCATGTTACAAACACTTGGTCTAATAAGTGCCACTTGGCTACATGTAATACCCTCTTGGACAGCACCGTTTGAGAAGTGTTGCCAACCACATCGCAAAGTCGAAGCATGAGTAACATCTAAGCTGCGCGGCTCATACTGAAAATAGCCTATATTTTGTTGCTGAGCCCATAGGAATACAACAGAAGCCCAACATTTGGCAAAACCTGACTTGACACCTGTTGATGTTGATTTGTTTGTTTTTGTTCGGGGGAGGGGGTTCCAATCCAAAAGCTGTTTTGAACTGAGGCCAAAACAAAACAAAAGAGTTGTGTTGCCCTTACAAGCCTAAAATCGGGAAGGACGGCCGGCAGGATTTTTTTTTTTTTTTAAATTTTTTTAATTTTACCAAATCAACGATTTTATACCTATTATTTCAGTCAACATGTGTGAAGATACTAAAGGAAAACGCTTACTGGATGTATTTTCAACCCAATGGTGAATATTTTGGTTTCTTGGAAAAAAATCTTGAAAAAAAAGAAGAAAAATACCCGGCCAACATTCTCAGAATGTTGACCTGGCCAGATGAGGGCAACACAACTATGTGGGTTTTTTTGGCCTGATTCAAATGAAGTCAATAGCTTCAACAGCCCAATTTCCTGGCTAAAATGGCATCACTGGATGTGTCCGAGACAAAAATTACAATATCACTGAGCTTTAGGTAGCCAATTTGTTTTTTGTATACCTGCCAACATTGAAAATGAAAGTACAGAAATCTGAACATGTGCGTGGGGTCCAGGGACCCGCCTCAGGCCCCTGTGGACATCACCCCCTGAAGCTCCTGGAAATGTCAAAATATATATTGCCCAGACAAACTGTTTTCAACACTCTTTTGGTCACCAAGAAATACATTTTGAAAGTATTTATGTACACTATGAAACTGGCAAAATAACCTAAAAACACACAATATTTAGGGAAAAAGTCTATGTCAATATTGTGACAAAAAATTTCATTCTGATAAAATGCCAGACAAGGAGGGGACCGAATCGTCTTTTATTTATATTTTGTTCAGGTTTTGTCCTTCCTAAAAATCTGGAAATAAGAACATTCAGATTTTCTGGTGTATTAAAACTCAGAAATCAGGACTGCTCAGACAAAATCAGAACAGTGTCCAAGCAGTCATATCAGATATCGGATTTTTAAATAAAAAAAATTAGTATACCAATTCAACCATTTTATACCTATTATTTCAGTCAACATGTGTGAAGATACTAAGGTAAATGCATACTGGCTGTATTTTCTACCCAATGGTGAATATTTTCTTGAAGTACACATCCATGAAAAAATATTCACCCTTGATTCTACAACAGAAACTGCTTGAAAGTATGGAATATCACATATTATATTGTATAATTATATTGAATTACAGAGAGAATGAGACTAAATAAAAACAATATACTAGTTGCATTTTCTTTCTCGTGCGTGGAGTACAAACCCGAGCTTGTTGTTTGGTTTTGTTGTCTTTTACACACATTTATCAACCGGAAGATAGGTAAAAATAGTGTTGAAATCTTTAAAAAAATCTTTAAAAAAAAAGAAAAATCTTAAATAAATAAATAAAAAGTCTTAATAAAAAAAATTAAAAATAATAATAACAAAAACGGCCAACAATTCTCGTAATTTTGACCCTGCCAGATGAGGGCAACGCAACCTTTTTTTGGCCTTAGAACTGACCAGCATTTGATTAACTTTTTGGAAGAAGGTTTTTGTTCAAAATATAGCATAACCCAAAACTGATTAAATGTTGCTATTTCAATGCCTTTATTAAAGTGTGGTAAAAAGTATTTCTGCTCTGCTTTTGTATTGTACTGAACTAGCAGTTTAATGGTAATGGCCAATTCTATCTATCAGTAAATGGATAATACAAGTTTTGAGGGCCCTTGACTTTGATAATATAGACCATTTACGGTTCAGGCATATACCAAGATGTAATGGCAAATGTGCGTGCCACTTGCAAGCAGTACACTGTATACATAAATATCTATAATGGATAGTCATTGAAGCAAGATATCTCGCCTAGATACATTGGATTTAAAGGCATTGGCATATTACGCCAGATGTCCCCGGTTAGAATCTGGAGAACAGCATTTTGCTTCATGATCTTCTCTATATCAGTTTCATAGTTACTCATCCATAACATAATCATACAGATTAAAGAACCACATATTGAATTCTAACTTGGAATGGACAATCTAAGAAAATACTCATATTGACCCGAGAAATGTTGGGGGTGGAAGTAAAATCTTAAAGCTTTGCGGTCCAGAGCCTGGGTCAAAAGGTCAAGCTCACCAGGCATCGTTTTACATGCCTGTCAGGTGGGGTTTTTTTTGAAAAAGCTTGCAAAAACTATTTCCAAGTTTGAACGCTGATGTTGGTAAATCATTCCTACCAAAGTTACCTAGCCCGGCTACCAAAGTAACATTGTTATATAGCGTTCTATTACACTGGCAGATTTTGTAATTAGACATTTCATTACCACTATCATACTACATGTGCACTACACATAAACTAAAGTGTTTCAGATTAGACCATACATAACTGTATAATGTTTGCTAAACAGTATTGTATATCACTGAATTGGATTCTTGATTTGATAAACATATAGGGAGCACTTTGGACTATGAATATAAGCATGTCCCTTATCCTAAATACATATTTATATTAATGCACACAGAATACATGTTTTATCATGTCCTACCTAATGTTATCTTATGTAGGATAGTAAAGAATACATGTGTAAAGCCAACAATTTTATCTCAGTCTTGAAAACATTAATCATAATTTCAAATGTAATAACAACTCTATTATGGCGCCTAAATTAATATTCCATGTCATCAATTTCCATGCAGACACACGCAGAAACAGGCATAGCGAGATTATTCAATCATAAATGATTAGTAACACTGAATTTGTAAGAGCCTAGCTTGTTGAATGTCAAACCGCTTTATACACTTGCATTTCACATTATTAATGTGATATTTGATATTTGATGGTTCAACTACCCCCGGCACTCTGCCTATGTAACAGTGTGTATGATTGGTTAATTACACAATATACTCATTTGAATAACCAATCAAAATACTGCTTTTAAAATATATCAGTCCAATCTTTTTCAGGGATACAATTATTCTAACAATGTTTCTGAGGCATAATTCTGTTATACCCTACACACCAACATCAGTAGTATGCGTCGTTCTTAAAAATCATGCACTATGAATACCTCTGTGAAGGGTATAACAGAATTACTCCGTTTCTGATTGGTGCAACAAATGGTGTATCCATATTTCTGACATATCGGCAGGTAGTTATCAAGGGGTTAAGTCACCTGACTAAAGAATAACATTCAAACTTTGAGCTCATTTGTATTCAAGTTACGTGCGCGATATATTGCGAAGAATAATGCTGTAAGACATCACCTTCCTACTTGAGGTGACATACAGTTTATTGACCAGCATGAATGATTCTAGAAAGATAGCCCACTCTCAGAAGATCTCTGTGCATGCATGGTGCGTGTAGCTCTACTGTAGAGCCCAGCATTCCCCATTTGAATAATGCTGTAAGACATCACCTTCCTACTTGAGGTGACATACAGTTTATTGACCAGCATGAATGATTCTAGAAAGATAGCCCACTCTCAGAAGATATTTGTGCATGCATGGTGTGTGTAGCTCTACTGTAGAGCCCAGCATTCCCCATTTGAATAATGCTGTAAGACATCACCTTCCTACTTGAGGTGACATACAGTTTATTGACCAGCTTGAATGATTCTAGAAAGATAGCCCAATCTCAGAAGGTGTGCATGCATGGTGTGTGTAGCTCTACTGTAGAGCCCAGCATTCCCCATTTGAATAATGCTATAAGACATCACCTTCCTTCTTGAGGTGACATACAGTTTATTGACCAGCTTGAATGATTCTAGAAAGATAGCCCAATCTCAGAAGGTGTGCATGCATGGTGTGTGTAGCTCTACTGTAGAGCCCAGCATTCCCCATTTGAATAATGCTATAAGACATCACCTTCCTTCTTGAGGTGACATACAGTTTATTGACCAGCTTGAATGATTCTAGAAAGATAGCCCACTCTCAGAAGGTGTGCATGCATGGTGTGTGTAGCTCTACTGTAGAGCCCAGCATTCCCCATTTGAATAATGCTATAAGACATCACCTTCCTTCTTGAGGTGACATACAGTTTATTGACCAGCTTGAATGATTCTAGAAAGATAGCCCAATCTCAGAAGGTGTGCATGCATGGTGTGTGTAGCTCTACTGTAGAGCCCAGCATTCCCCATTTGATTAATGCTATAAGACATCACCTTCCTTCTTGAGGTGACATACAGTTTATTGACCAGCTTGAATGATTCTAGAAAGATAGCCCAATCTCAGAAGGTGTGCATGCATGGTGTGTGTAGCTCTACTGTAGAGCCCAGCATTCCCCATTTGAATAATGCTATAAGACATCACCTTCCTTCTTGAGGTGACATACAGTTTATTGACCAGCTTGAATGATTCTAGAAAGATAGCCCAATCTCAGAAGGTGTGCATGCATGGTGTGTGTAGCTCTACTGTAGAGCCCAGCATTCCCCATTTGAATAATGCTATAAGACATCACCTTCCTTCTTGAGGTGACATACAGTTTATTGACCAGCTTGAATGATTCTAGAAAGATAGCCCACTCTCAGGTGTGCATGCATGGTGTGTGTAGCTCTACTGTAGAGCCCAGCATTCCCCATTTGAATAATGCTATAAGACATCACCTTCCTTCTTGAGGTGACATACAGTTTATTGACCAGCATGAATGATTCTAGAAAGATAGCCCACTCTCAGAAGATATTTGTGCATGCATGGTGTGTGTAGCTCTACTGTAGAGCCCAGCATTCCCCATTTGAATAATGCTGTAAGACATCACCTTCCTTCTTGAGGTGACATACAGTTTATTGACCAGCTTGAATGATTCTAGAAAGATAGCCCAATCTCAGAAGGTGTGCATGCATGGTGTGTGTAGCTCTACTGTAGAGCCCAGCATTCCCCATTTGAATAATGCTATAAGACATCACCTTCCTTCTTGAGGTGACATACAGTTTATTGACCAGCTTGAATGATTCTAGAAAGATAGCCCACTCTCAGAAGGTGTGCATGCATGGTGTGTGTAGCTCTACTGTAGAGCCCAGCATTCCCCATTTGATTAATGCTATAAGACATCACCTTCCTTCTTGAGGTGACATACAGTTTATTGACCAGCTTGAATGATTCTAGAAAGATAGCCCACTCTCAGAAGATGTGCATGCATGGTGCGTGTAGCTCTACTGTTGAGCCCAGCATATCTATCTTGAATCTAAGTTGACACCTACTGTTCTATTTTTATCAATATTTTATTTAACTTTCATCCCTTAAATGAAGACCGAAGAGACATTGATCACAAGAACGGCACAGTTTTCTAATGTTTATTACCCAGATTCCAAACTTTAACTCATGCACACTGGCATAATGTCATCATAAATATATATTGACAAGAATTTCTTTTTAGTTTCTTGCAAAAAAAACAATTCTGTTGAACAAGTTACATACTTTAAATTTAGTCAGTTCCACATTGGCGAGAAATATGCATTTGTTTTATCTCCGTGCGTAAAAGTAATCTAAGCGTTCTAAGCCCACGATTTTAACATAGGCACGTGTCATGCATACACATGTGATGCACATGTGCCTGTTGCGTTTATGCACGCCACCATCCACGATCCTCCGTTTTAATTCGCTGCTTTAGGGAGGCTCAAATATTTGGAACTGATAAAACTATATAGTTAGGAGGTAGGTAAGAAAAAGATGTAGGGTAATCCCAAACAAGGGGCAATCTCAAACACCGGCAGTGGTGACATCAATGGGGTTGACTAGATCTTAGCTACTTCCCGAGAGAACACATTTTAAATTTATATCAAAATGTCTGCAAAGCAAGGCACATTTTGAAGTAGGATCGGTGAAGAAAATCCCTAACTTGTTGGAGTAATCATGACTCAAACAATATAATCCATATAGGCTGTTAACACTTTCCAAGCGGCTATCAGTTTTAACATACACAAAACAGACTTTTCAGAAACCTTTCCCAACTTTCAAAGTTTATCTCAAGGATTACTGAACCAATACTAGGCTTGTTTGTACTTATTTTAATGCATTTTCCATGGTGATTTCGAATATGGTAATAAAATAACATTATTTTGACATTTTATGAAATTTTGGAACATTGTCTGCAGATGACTGCCGCATGGAAAGTGTTTATCTGTGTGCCTAGATCGGTTTATATTCAGGGAGTCTCCTGAAAGATCAGAGAGAGTTTTGGAAGCTCTGGGCTTGCTTTGAAGTAGAATTGAGTATGAAACATATAGGGTAATCCCAAATACTACTAGTGTACATGTACAGAAAGACACAAAGAATGATCTAATTATATGCAAGAGAAAATGCTAACAGCACTTTTTAATAAAAATTCCATCAAAATGGAATGGGGACGGTCTAAGAGAAAGATAAGCTTTGACTCCATTACAGACTGCTGGTACTGTTAAGATAATTAAGCAGCATTATACATGTTTTTTTACGAATGTGCAGACATAGACTACAATGGCTGCCTCCATCTATTTATATCTAGAAATACCCTAATTTCTTCATTTTCCCAAACCCATGAAAGTGGTGGTCGGCTCACTTCACGATCCACCCCCTAAAAAGTCACTCCTGTTCAACTTAACAGTATTTACTGATAAATGACCTACATGTATGCTACACAGTAGTGTAATGAGCTTGTGTATTATTATAAATCATTGCTGATGCTTGCTTTTGAGGTTTTTGGCGCCATAAGTAGCAGAACCATTGACTGGCAAAAACCATCCTAAATGGACTTAAAGCTATCTGATGAGGAAAAGCTATTCCTGTGCGGTTTTCACTTTGCGTAACATATGGCTTTCAATATCAAATTGAATATCAGACTTATCAGTGGTCACAGAGTGGGATGCATGTATAAAAACAGCATCCATAAATATGCTGAAAGAATAGCAATCTGAATGTTCGGTTGTAACTATTTGCAAAACTAGTGTGCTGTGTGGGGATTTGTGATGCGGTACATCAAAAGTGAAGCCAATTTTGAGTGTATTATGTGTGCTCTCATAGCATTTTCTAAGGCTTTAAAATGACACCAAATGTATCAAAATTGATTGAGGCATTCAGATTATACAAGTGAAAATGACTCCTAACTTAATTCATTCAGATTATACGAGTGAAAATGACTCTTAACTTCTCATAGCATTTTCTAAGGCTTTAAAATGACACCAAATGTATCAAAATTGATTAAGGCATTCAGATTATATGAGTAAAAATGTCTCCTAACTTCTTATTATTTCTTCATTTCTTATTGTCCGCTTTTATCTATATCTTGAAAAAGACACAGCCGCAGAGTCCCTCCTTTTTTAGTCCTGCATCACAAAGAGTGTGGGTGATTTAGAGGCCATTCTCATGGCTCTGCATCATGTCCCAAAAAGGTGTGTTCTTTTTAATTAGGGACTGATGAGGTGTGTGTTTTCTTTCATTATTATTTTATTTTTAATATTTTAAATTATTTATTTTTGATTTTTCTATTTACTTGGTTAAAGAAGCAATCTTATATTTATTTATTTATTTATAAAAATAAAAATAATTTTTTTTATTTTAAATTTATTATTATTATTATTTTTTTAATCTATCTTTATTTATTTATCTATAATATATATTAATCTGAATTATTTGGCAATTGAAACTAATTTGGTTTTGTTGAAAATAAATTCTTACCAATAACATCCACCCTGTTCCTTTTAACACTTATAATAAGTAGTCTATCAATGTCCAATTTGTGCCAACAGGTATCGGTAGTCATGGCATATCACAACAAGGAATTTGAAGGGTACTTGAAAACCTGTCACTTTACATGATCAAGGAATATCATACAGACAATTTGTTCAGTATACCAGAAAGCACAGTATTTTGAAATGGCACCATGCACATGCACATGTATTACATGGCCCAATTATCAGATAGTGGATGAAAAGAAAACAATAGGATTTGTTGTTCTATTTTTGTTGTTGACGTTTTTTCTATTTTTGATGTTGAAATTTTGTGAAATTTTGTGAACATTTTTGACCATTTTGAAAATTGCCCAAAATTACCCCCTCCAATGCCTTGAAATGAATACGATAGCTTATACCCAATGTTTTTAAACTATTATCACACTAGTAACATTAGTTAAATTGGCGTGGGCCTATACCAATTGTCTTGACATAAACCATATATTTTTCAGCCAAAAAAATAATAAAATTGTTTAGCACTTGCGGGCAACACAACTCTTTTTTGGGGGGCCTTATATGGGGACCAATAAGAATTTAGGAATACCAATGAGGTGGCACTAATTTTCTTTGGTAGGGGGCAATCCCAAAAATCTCATTTATCATCATTTTATTTATGATCACCCCCCCCCCCCCCCCACACAAAAAAAGCAGTTAATTTTATGACCCACTCCTTACTCAGGTGTTGATTATTTTTATGACCCCCACCTCAAACTTACAAACCATGCACAAAAGAATATCAGTATTTTAACTAAAATGTTGCTTTGACCTGGGCACCTATTACAAAAGAATTAATGTCATGACCTTCCCCCCCTATTTTCTGTGAAAAAACTATGACCCCCACCCCCCTATTTTCTGTGAAAAAACTATGACCCCCCCCCCCCCCCCCCCCCCCACTGGATATTTGGCTCCCCTACCAAAGAAAATGACAGCCCCCTAAGAGATGCATTTTGGTGCATGCTTAGAGTGTAATGAATTCTGGGGTGGCTACATGGAAGGATATTAACAATGATAACATGGCTCGACAAAAGCTGTCCAAAAGATATCGAGATATAACAAGCAAAAAATTGCACATTGTACATGCTTCATTATTACTATTACTACAAAACAGTTTATTCCTTTGTTTCAACTGAATTTGGCAACTATCGCAGGCTAAAAACAAAACGTATCGGAACAAAATACATGCCTACTGCAAGAGCGATATTGTTCTCCATTTCCTAGCAGCTGTCAAACTGGCTTTGCCTTTCAATATCGTAATGACATCTCCAAAACAAATTGATGTTCTGCCCTGTCCAAGTTGATGCAATACAATCACACACAATACTAAGGGACCAGATTGATGACAGTTAAGTAACACTTTCCACGCGGCTGTTAGTTTTACCATATTAAAAACAGATTTTTCAGAAACCTTTTCCAACATTCAAGGTCAATCTCAAAGATTACTGAAACAATTCTAGGCATGTTTGTACTTATTTCAATGCAGTTCTCATGGTGATTCCAGATATGGTGATGAAATTCAATAATGTTGACATTTTTGAAACATATTTGAATTGTCGTCTGCAGACGCCTACCGTGTGGAAAGTGTTAAGTTGAAGGTGACTTGACAGTAGGACAATTTGTGGCTTTAGAATTGATGGCTAGTGCTACATTTACTGAATCGTTGATTTGTGTAGGGATGACACTAATCTGACATGATGCGAAGTGATGGGTCATTACAGCATTTTACAGAGCAGACACTGCAATGCAACCTATGTCCGAGGGGGGGGGGGTATGATGGGGGGGGGGGGGGGGGAACCTATAGGTCCGGGGGGAGGTATGATGGGGGGGACTGGGGGTGCTGCTGGAGGTTTGAAATCCTGACCCATCTTTGTTTCTACCTAAAAAAAACCCGGCTGATTTGACCGAGGGCAAGGGTTCGCAATTTCATCCATATTTAGGGGATTTCTACCTCAATAACAGAACCTGATTTGACTTTTTCTTCAAGATTTTCACTAACAAAACCCATGTTTAGGGATTTTCCAGCACAAAATCATACCCCATATTATGGTATTTCTCATGTAAAAAGTAAACATAGAATGGTAGATCTATTCACTCAAATCTTTATAAATGGGGTAACAAATTAGTGAATTACGAGAAAGAAATTGTCTTGCTTAACCCTAACCATCCTCAATGCCGCAAATGTGCACGGTAAAGTCTGTCTGTGCCAGCTGGCGTGGCACTTTTTCGATGAAATAATGGCCCCAGGCTACATAGTCGGGCCAATTAACTGGCCTGAGTATGGTTGGCCCCCATGGCGCACTGGTAGAGCGTTCGTCTGGCAACCGAGAGGTTGTGGGTTCGAGCCCCGGTGGCGGCGCCACTCTTTTTGTCCGCATTTTTGTCGTTGAAAACAAATTCTTCAAAATGTGACTTCGGAGGTTAGGGTTAACAGAATTTTTTTCTTTCTTTATTTTCTTTTTTCAAAATTTTCCATGTATGATTTTATTAACCCTAACCATCCTCAATGCCGCAAATGTGCACGGTAAAGTCTGTCTGTGCCAGCGTGGCACTTTTTCGATGAAATAATGGCCCCAGGCTACATAGTCGGGTCAATACACTGGCCCGAGTATGGTTGGCTCCCGTGGCGCACTGGTAGAGCGTTCGTCTGGCAACCGAGAGGTTGTGGGTTCGAGCCCCGGTGGCGGCGCTACTAAAAAATTCTTCAAAATGTGACTTAGGAGGTTAGGGTTAATGTATACTCTCATATTTTGGTAAAAATTGATTAATTTTGAATTAAGCCAACATAAAAATAGCGCTTGGTCAGGAGTTGTTTGTGTTAGGTGCATGGTCTTTTAAATTGTATTCTTATATCAATTATAATCCCCCCAACAAGCACCAACAGAAGCTTCATGTCAAGCTAATTTGTTCAAATATTATTAGCAAAAGTTGGATTTAAATACAGCAATTGATTTTGAATTGTGTATTATCCCGAGAGCCAATATGACTTTCCACTTGATTTCTTCCTTGATAAATATTGACTCAACAAACTTGGGACAAGATTTCAAATAATGCAGACACACAATCGATCGTCTGATCATTGCTAACACCTAGCAGCGTTAAATTAAAGATTTGGTCTGATTTATATGGCTCGCGAAGTTACCCATGGGAGCTATACTTTCACGTCTGCAATTACAGACTGCTGAATAAAATGTACGACTAGCTGGCTATTCCAGAGGATCACACAGGGCGTACTTCAAGAATGATTGTGTATACATGCAACAGAATCAGAAAATGTGTAAAAAACTGTTACTTTTTATCATTGGTCTGCTTTTGAGACAACATTTTGTTTTAGAGTCACAAGTTGCAGTAAAATCATGTTTAGGGGTATTATTGTGTGTCTACTGCTTCAGTAGTCAAGCTTTTGTTTGCTGTCAAATGGGGCCCACTATCCCTGATAGGTTGCATTACCTTTTATCATTCAGCAGGCAAGAATACCGCAATTTTATTGGTTAATGCATTTCGATATATTTTCGTATCACCCTTTGAAGTCCAACTGTCATGACTGTATGATACGAAAGTTCATACAGTCAGTGCGTAGTCATTTAAGTCATTTAACGCAAGCACCACGTGTCTTCAGATTGCACGTGCTATACTGTGCAAGAATAGGCGCGCAGTATTACCGCAAGAGTTATCGCAGTTTGTAATGTAACACAAATGATGATTTTTCCTGTTTTTCGTTTTATTACCTTAAACTAACTTGACCCTAACCGCACTGAATCTCACTAAATCTCACTGCCAGAAACTATCTCCAGGCACGTGCTGCTCAGGGTTGTAGCTACGCCAGGGTTGTAGCTATGCTCAGGGTTGTCGCTTCGCTCCCTCCGTTCGCCATTTTGCCACCTGGCACAAAAGTTGGCCTAGCTACAACCCTGGTGCTGCTGCATTGCCGCGATGATGTCACCTACCGCAGGCATATGTGGTCACGGAGTTTATGGCCGCATATGCGCTAGGGAGTTAGCTCAGTTGGTAGAGGGACAGACTTGGGTGCAGATGGTCCCGCGATCGAACCCCGGGGTGCTGGGTGATTTTTCGGGTAAAAAAAATAGCACTTCCCCCCCCTCCCCCCGATACGCACAAAAAACTAGCTTTACTGGTTAGGGTTAATAGGCATTTAATCACCATGATCACTACACGTCTAGGCCTACTGAACGATAAATTCGTTATCCCCTGTTTGTTCTTATGCAATACGAAAAATATTAATGGTATGAGTTCGTATCACATAACATGTAGGGAAAAAAGTGTGCAAGGCACGCAACTTTTTCAGTTTTTAACTAATTCTTTTTTGACCCCCTATAATTACAATCAGTATTAATTTCATGACACCCCTATTTACCGTGGAAAAAACTATGACCCCAAGATACTTGGATCCCAACCCACCCCCGCCCCCCACTGTAGAAAATGACAGCCCCCTAATATAAAATTGAATGACTTAGAGTGTGATATTACAGTTTGATTATGCTCATTTGAGGTAATAGCAATTTTGTATGCTGTGACATTCATTATGAGTTCCTTTACAATTACACATCACCAGATAATATAATAGGAAAACAAGTTAGTATTATATCAGTATTATTATATCATAGACATTTTATTTTTGGCTAGCTGTTCTACAGGGTGTCCCAAAAGTCTATGCACGTTTTTGAAGAGTCATATCTCATAAAATATAAATCATATGGTATAAATTTAACCATATTTTGATAGACGAGATTTGGGAAATTAATTTGATACCAAACACAACTCTATTGGTGAACCGACAACATTATAAAACTGGTTGAAAGTCATTGGCCGTGTGCCAGACCAACCCATACCAAGTACAACACATTGTTGCTAAAGGTGCGCATAAATTAACGGTATGAAAGCAACGTTGCGCATTAGTCATAGTTCACTGCTTACCTTGCAACATTAATGTTATTTAATACCAAACTCGGTCACTCACAACATAAATAAGCGTAGTTAGACAACATTGCTCAACAAAAGTCTTCATTCAATATGGTTTACAGCATAGATAAGCGAATACAAATTGTATGGTTCTACGCTGAAACACATTCAGTTCAACTTACTCAACAAAAGTTCAAAAATCATTTCAAAGTGAACGCGCACCAGGAAGAATATCCATTCTGAAGTTGGTGGATACATTTTTGAACACAGGAACATATTCTAAATGGGTATAACAACCTTCGATGAGGCCTTCAAGCAGCATTAAAATAATCCGCTAAGTTTAAATTTTAACATGTTTGACAGCTGTGTGATGTGTGTGTTCACTTTTCTGTTATGTTATTCAATTGTTTAGGTCTGTGTTTTTGCATTAGCACACGTCTCTGTATACATGGAAAACATTTAAATTAGATTTCACTATAGAAACGAAAATGATGTGTGATATAGTTTGTTATTATGATGATATCACTGTAATGTAAAATTTTGAATATTACAATTGACGGATCACTTTCCGTGTAACCAACTCTACCCATATTTTTGGTAATCTCAATAGGTATGGATTTATGAACTTTATTCCTCCGAAGTATAACATTACATGTTTGCAGTAATACATATTTTACTTCTAGGGTGGCATTACAAACAGATGTTACTCCAATGTTTGGTATCAACATTATTTCCCACATCTCCTCTTTCTAAATATGTATTCATATTTTCAATACGACTTACATTTTGTGAAATACAAAGCTTCAAAGTCGTGCATAGACTTTTGGGACACCCTGTATATGCTTGTGTCAGATGTGCAAATTGAGGAGCAAATTGAGGAGAGAAGAAACGAGGGTAATATATTCCCTCTGTATCGCAACATATTATTTGATGATGCCGTGAGAATAAGTGTGAAATCAAGTGCCAAAAGCTTGTGAAATTGATGATCATAGGCTATATTTCAATGGAAGGCTGTGTCATCTCCTGATGGGTAATTTGATACATATAATATAGCAGCCTAGTTGCTGTAGGTAGGAGGAACATTTGAGCACAACACTTGCTACAGTATCTCTCCAAGTATGGGTGCCACTTCGGGGGGGGGGGGGGGTGATGTGTTTCCCCCAGCGACCGACCCTAAAATCTCAAAAATTAAGGCCTCGCTTTTTTTTAAAAAGATTTTTAAATCTTTTAAAAAAAAGCGAGGCCTTAATTTTTAAAATTTTTAAATTTAAAAATTTTACCCAAATTGTCAAAATATTACTTAAAATATTTTCAGCTTGAAGTAAATATTATGTTTGCTTGAATAAATGGTTTTCAAACTATTATCACGCTAGAAACATTAGTAAAATTGACATTTACCAGTTTTGTCATGTCATGACATGAACCATGACAACCACTGTCTGGCAGTAATAGTTTTCTGCAAAAAACCCCAAAACAAATTTGATTGACCGACCGATCCGACCCTCAACATGTTTGGCACTTGAGAGCAACACAACAAAATTGTTTGGCAGGTCACATTGCAACTTGTAAACATAGTTGAATAGCATCTTCAGATATTGTTGTTTATTGACCATGATTTCAAAACAACAACAAAAGCCACAACAAGATGAAATATGAATCAATTAGGCAACAGAAAAACACTTTTACGATGGGTGGGAGGACTTCTCAGGTAGCATAGGGCGGGGTTTTTTTCCCTCCTGGATCTTAATGCATTATTTAAAGTATTTGTTCGTTAAGTTCTCCTCAATATGCATTCCTCTAAAAATGAAGATAAATATTATGATTTTAAGTGCAATTTCAGTACTACAATTTATAAACTAGTTTAAATTTTAATTGCCACTTTAAGCTGAGCTATTTATGCAACTTGATGTGTTGAGAGTGGGTCCGTATTATATGACTATGCCGTGGGTGAAATGACAGTTTGAAAGCAGCTTGGCATGTTCCGCAAAACGGATCTCAACGTCATACCTCAAGGCATGATACAATGATCCACTTTCCCCACTGTACTTTATCAAAGATTGGGATGGCACAAAATTTTGGACATTTTCATATCATGATATTTTAAGTTATACCATATTATGTGACCAGTCACGTCAAAAAGGACATGTTGTCCGCAAATACAGTTTTGAGATAGAGGCTAATATATTTGGTGAAATATAAAGAAAATTATCGGGAAAAATGCTTCTTCAAATAATATCTTGTGATTACGAGGTCCGATTAACTTCAACATGGTATCATTTTAAAGCTTAGCATTTGCTCTTTTAAGCCATACCAATAACTCGGAGTTGACTCGTGACTCCAACCTGTCTATTTTGATGTGATGGGTCACATACAATTTCTATATCACTTCTTTATGTCTCTATGCCCTTCATTTCAAAACCTGCATAAAATCTGTGAAATGAGACACTGTAATTTAATGAATCCTGTCAATATTACACTCCACTACCAAATCTCATACAAGACGGAAGAAGAACCGTTTTATGGCCCAATTTTGGTACAATACCTATACACATTGTTGGGATTTTTGCTGCGGAAGTGATTTTATTTATTGAAAGAATATTGACCTCTTCAAAATGTCTGCAATATGTTACAGTGCTGTAAATAAATACACTTACTCTATTGAGTTTGCAGATTAAATCAGCGCTGCGATGGTAATTTACCAGGCTTTTAACCGCACCTAATATTTTCAAAATTGGGGCTGTACAAGTGATACGCACAATACAGATTGAAATACGGCACCTTGCTTCTTTTTAAGTTGCCCAAATCTCCACATGATTGGCAAATCAATTGGGTTAGTTATATTACACAGATTTACCAGACTTTTATACGTGTAGGGATAGAAAAGAATTGCTGAGTTTTCCTAACGAGGTTTCCACAATTTCCACTTCAACAAAAGCGATTGTACTACAAACGTTATGTATTTCTCTTATTTCACAACTATAAAAATATTCCTCTATTTTCCTAGGAATTCCCTATTTTCAATAACTGTAAAAGCCAATATTTTTGCGTAAAGATATTTTCGCGCATTTTGATATCATAGACATTTCGCGAATTGTTTTTTCGCTGGTGACCTTCTGGATGCACTGCATGAATGTTGAAAACAATATTTTTGTTTATATAATTTTGTGCGAAAATAAAACCTCCATGAAAATTTCATCTTTTACAGTATTCTTATATAGTTAAGCCCTGGAAGAAAACGCATTTCTTTTTGGTAAAAAACGCACAAACTTTTAAGCAAAAGCGAGATATACCGAGATTTCATCAGATTCACTCAAAACCCGAGAAAACGGACCAAAATTGTTGATAGCGAGAGAACACCGCAAATTTCTTTCTGGGAGCATTTATGGGTTTCTTAAAAATCGCCCACTATTTCACAGAATCGCACGTTTTTCGTAAGAAAATTGCAATTCTCAAGCTAACTTTAGCAAGGCGAACGGACAACAGTTGTCGGCCATTTTGTTTGTGTTTCTGTGCGAGGTCATGACCTGAACACATGTAAATTTATTTATCATCACGTGATTTATTTTATCTTTTTTTTTTTTTTGTGGTTCCCATGGTCGGGTTCGTAATGGCGGTGCAGCGTCCATCATAATTTCCACGCCACATGTATTCAATACGATTTATCGTTTAGGCGAGGCCCCGTTGTGCATCATGCTATGTATGATGTAATTGTATTCTGCTGCAATCGATTGCGGATAATCGAGGATGGAAAGTTCATTTTCATTTAGTTGATCGGTGTATGCTATTAGTAAAGTAAGCCCTCCTATCTCACTATGAATGATGTAATTGTATTCTACTGCATTGACGCAGTAAATCGAAGATACTTCCTACATGTAGACACTTGAGCTAATTAGGGATATGAATTGTCCAGATTTAACTTGGCATTTAATCTCATACCCGGACTGATAAAATGCTTCATAATGGGTTGATGTATCGTGGAAAATCGTGGGCGCTTTGATAAACCCGCGATACCGAGAAAACACAGGTGATTTTCAAGATACCGAGAAATATTACTAAAAGCGAGAATCACGCCCAATGCAATCGCATTTTACTCCGGGGCTTAGGTGTAACCTTTTGTGCATTAATAAGCTTTATTAGTGTTTGTTATTTAACTTCAAAAGTAAATTAGACTTTGAAACTGAATTTTTGAGTATTTCCCGGTATTTTCTGTTCAGACTCAAAATTGCCTAGCGGTATCAACAGGTTTTATAAATACCAGTATTTACTGCCTGGGGAAATACTGGCCAACCCCAACCACTTACTTCGTGAATTTTTCGCGAGGGATGTGAATTTGAACTTAAATACTTCTATTTATATTTTGCATTGAAAGTAACAGTAAAATATCCAGATTCATAAAATGTAATGCCCGCTAAAATAGTAGCAATTTTAATACACAAAATAATGTATCTGCAAAATATAGTGTTTAACAGTATCAAGACAAGTTTACAGCTGTTTTTCACTGAGGCCGTGATAAAGTCAATACAATTAACATATAATCACTCTAAAATTACATAATATAGCATATTTCTTTAATCTTATAGTAAACAGTGTAATAAAACAAGATTACAAAAATTGAATTTTAAGATATCGAAAATTACAACTGACACATTCGTTTAAGACGGTTGATAAATATTGGGGGAGACTTGAATATTTTTGTCAAGTTTTTTTGTTCCATTCAATTTCATTTTTCACGTTTTCTGGCATGCCTGTTCACCATTTAGGCAGGTGCTTACGCCCTGGGCACTATTTAGGTCGATAAATTAAAAATATTGTATTTTATCATTGTAGGTGCAACGGATAGGTCCAGACATGCCAACCTCTGGGATCAGAAAACTGTATTCTGAAACCCCCAAACCTGTATTTTTCATTGAAAAAACGTATTTTTAAATAAGCTTACTTTTAGTCCAATTTTCTTCCCTGCATGACAACATATTAAATTCGCAAGTTATTCCGAAGTTTCATAATTTTCATTATTCCAATTACTTTCTGGCGTATTTTGACTTTTTTCGCCGAAGAAAGTTTGTTTTCATTCATCACCACACGTTAGTCATCACTGTGCGCCGCCATTTTATTTCATCATAAGTGTACATGTACATCCACCAGTCATCAAGCTTACTGTACATTCCCTGGCACTGTACTATTAATAGAGCGATGTATGAGGGCAGCACAGTCTCAGTCTAGTAATTTGGGTTGTACCAAAATTACTTTCTAGAAACATTATCGGGTGGATAATAGTCTTTACTTGCACTTTGCAGTCGTTTTTGAAAGGGATTCTTTGCCTTGCAGTTTGGAGGTCAATAATGGTTAAAAACGTATTTTTTTGGAAAATACCGTACGCCCGTATTTTTAACGAAATCCCGTACGAAATACGGGAAAAACGTACTAGTTGGCATGTCTGTAGGTCTCACTCGTTCATTTAAATACAAACATACCATCCCCGGAGAAACAAATTGCCCAAAAACCTCACATTTACAAGCCTAGTCTTCGTGCTTTTCCGGAACTACTACAGGATTACACGAATTGCGCATTGATTTGGTGTGGTGCTCTCAAAAGTATAGCTCCCGGTGATCATGATTTACAAGAGGCTAATAGGGAGCTATTTGATGGTAACTGGTACATGTAGGTAATTTTTAACTCTTGGGTGAAAGTCAAAAGTGAAGTATTTCACCCTTGTATTATGATAAGGCCTAAAAAAAGTGTTGGATTGCCCTTTCGGCCTTTCACCTCAATTTTTTGGGGGGTCAGTAGGTCGATATTGGTTCTTCTTTTTTCTTCTTCTTTTTTAGATTTCAAAGAATGACAAAATCACACAATTGGTTGGAATACAATGAGGTTTATGATCTGACTAAATGTTGATATTAAAAAGACAAAGTCTGGTGGCATGGATAACTATTTGAGAGTGGGGTCACCTACGGGTCATTTGAGCCAAATTTAGGGTAATTTAGGTGACGAATTTGTAAATTTTCTACAAAATAAAAAAAATGGAAATTTAAAAAAAATTAAATTAAATGTGACTGGTGAGTTTTCTCCATTTTTACAATCGGTCAAGAAAGGGCAATAATCCAATCTTTTTTTTAGGCTTAAGTGAAAAACACTGTTGCTCCCCTCCTATATTTGTTTGATTCCGCCGCCACTGCTCATACTTTCTGTCTCTGAAGTCTATAACATAATAAAGTTACGTAAATATTTATAGGAGAGATTTTCTAGACATGCTGAAACCCCGAACAGCTTCAGGAGGCTCTGCCTGCTGAACCTCCGCCAAGGGATTTGCCGCTGGACCCCATGCCGCCTGTAAAGGGGGGGGGGGGGGGGGGGCACCACTAGTTTACTCCACGTATTATAATTATGTAATAACAAAATTTGGCTAAAGAAGTCCGAATATGAAAGTCATGATTTTATAGAAGGATCAGCTTGAAATTATGTCAAGATTACTTAGATTAGGCCAAAAAAGGGTAAATTTGTATTTCTAGCACATCACAGACATACCTTAGGCCCCTTGCAGTCAAATGTGAAAATGTGTTTTTGTAAAATAGGACGAGGTGACTATACATGTATAATGATAATATTAATATTGTAATATTTTGGGGGTAAAGTCACCTGATTTAATATTGTCGGCGTTGTTAACTATTATCCAAGGTATGAATACAATTTAATTGCTATTAATTATGTACTACATGTACCACCACCTTGGCTTTGCATTTTGTTTCTTTTATAAAGGAGTCTACTCATATTTGCATCCCTATTTTGAATATTAATGAGATATTCGATGTTTGTAAAAGAAAATTGTTACGCTAGCTCGAAGAATTTTTAAGATGGCGATCGTAAACAAACCTGAAATATTACCCAGAATGCACTAGGAAACTCCAAAGAAGTTCGGTGATTCGGCTGATTGCGGACGCTCTGCAAAAAACTAAAAATAACTCGGCAATGTTTTGATGTGAGTGACGTCATGCGCAGAAGCGATTGCCTACCAATATATGTTTCAAATGCACACATTTCAATACAAAGCGACAGTTGCAGAGTTTTTTACTTCCCAGAAATGTTTTCCCAACCCGGAAGTATTGAAATGCGGCTCATCAGCTAATTTTATCGCCAGAAAAGTGTTAAAAAGCTTATGAAAAAGCTTTATAAACTATGAAATAATAAATATTTTAAAAATATTACATACATGTTATGATGTAGGCCTATATCACACGGGTGACTTTTGGATGCGCGCAGGCAACAGTAAACTCACATTTGACTGCAAGGGGCCTGGCTTAAGTTGACATACTCAATATTATTCCATCAGCAAAAATAGTTTGATTTGCCTATTTCTGCTGTATTTTCATGAATGGGAGCTCAAGAAAAAATATATGACGTTAAAAGTCGGGCAAAGTGTTCTGCTTGCTGATTGCTCCATGGACAGCAGCAACGCTACAAAATTGGCCTGAATTCTACTTCAGCGTTGGGCCGTTAGCCCAAGCGTACACCGTTCTCACCCAAAGCATAGGCTCACCCTGATCGAATTATCGGAAAACGCTTTCCTGATCAGGCGTTGTTTTGGTTTTGTTATTACGGGCACAGCTGCTGTAACTGTAAAGGCGTATAGTATTTATTGCATGGACTAGCCCCAACTCAATTGCTGGGGGTAACAGAGTTCAAATCCCACTACAACTTAGTTATTAGAATAATCAAAACAAATAATTCAGTTCGGCGGAACTCCAAATTCGGATACGTATCAGAATTTGGATCCATATCCGATTTACGATACGGAGGGTATCCAAATTCGGACACTCAAATGTTGTTTTGCATTGGCGCACTCACCTATTTGACGGCGCAGACTGGTAAGTACATGAGGTAATTCTTCCTTGTATAAACTATAAATTTACCTGTGAAAAATTCATTTCCATCTGTGTAAATTCCATAAAACGGTTTGGAATGATGTCCTGGTCACAGAAAACATGATATTTCGGCCAAAATTAGAAGAAAAATAACAAAAATATTCCGTAAACATGTACTGTTATGTAGCTCTCATGTGCTGCCTTCAAACATCATGACATGGCCGGCCAAACATGACATGGCCGGTCAAACAACATTTGAGTGTCCGGATTCGGATACCCATGTATCGTAAATCTGATATGGATATCCGAATTCTGATACGTATCCGAATTTGGAGTTCCGCCGACCTGAATTATCGATCATTTCAAATAATTCCCTCGCGTACGCGACATCTCTACGTGACCCCAACACTAACAGTGCTGTGCGCCTGTAGTTTTGGAATGTGATGCATCGCAAGACCGCGTTAAAGGTAGATGACCTGATTTTCAACTTGATGTTTTCTATTTTACATGAAAGGTCATCCTTATAAAATTGTGGCATTCCACACCAAAGTTTGAGTTGCATAACTCCAATGCAAATGGTTATAGAACTATTTTTAGAAGCGCAAGGTCAAAAGACATGTGCCCATTGATCGAGTAGTACACAGATTGGTTTGTGGTTAACCACCTTTGGCAGTAATTCACCACATTTTTTAGCTAGGCTATATATTATAATATTTCCAAATAAAACATGGTATAGGCCTAGGCCTACTATTTATTATTCCATCACATTGAAATGGAAAACCAAGCAAAGATTTCCAACATTTTATTTTTATAGGCTCGATTACATGATTATCATTATATTATTGATTTTGATTATTGATTAAACTGTATAAATAATAATTATGTTAAATTAGATTCCACTTGCCGCATGCTATGCATGAATGTAAGTGTTTTTAATTTTATACCGGTACCGGTACCCCGGTATGCTTTCGACAAAAAAGGATACAGCTTGAATCCCCCCAAAATATCCTCTGCTCTGCCAGGCATTGTCAACAAATCACAAAGTTTCCACGTCCAATATCAACTCAACAGCCCAAAATAACGGCTAATATTTTCCTTGAACAAGCTGAATAATCAGACAAAAACAAACAGGTTTTCCGATTAGATACGAGAAGCGTCGTCAGCAACCAGGGAAGCTTTGCGTTGCTAAATCCAAAATGTCGGACCAAATGAAAAGTAGTTTATGTATCCCTGGTAGTTCTGACTCAAATGTGAATTTACCCAAACCAGATTATCCACTTCCGGCTCCTGTCACTTTTGGGCGCTTTCTAGCACAATTTTGTCGCGCGACTCATTTTTTGATATTATCTACGAATCGAACCACAGTCAACGCAATCTCCATCAACATTTGTTTGTTTACTGTGTTTGTTTGGTTTATTTGTTTGGTAGGGGGTGTTGAAGTGGCGGCATGGTAGTAGAGGGGAGGGGGATGGTAGTACAGGAAACCCATACGTTGCGTTGGTGTGGGTTTTTTTAATGGGGCAGATAGTGAAACATGCAAAATACGGCCCTATGATGAACAATACCAACTGATGACAAATTACTCTAGTAGTAGTAGGTATGAATTGTTGTATAATTAGGGGTGGAATGCCCCTCCCCCCCCCCCCCCCCCCCCCCCATCCGCGGATATAGGGGGCGACCCCTCCCCCACCCCACCCCAGCAAACACAGAACGTTTCCGCAACGTTGCACCTAGGTCGCAGTTAGGTTGCGTCATTTAAAACGTTTTAACAACGTTTTTATAACGTTACGGTTTGGTTGTGATTTGGTTGTTTTAAGTTGGTCCGTTGAAACGTGAGCAACACGTTCTCTGAACGTCAAAGTTTAGTTCTAGTTTGGTTGCACTTAGGTTGTGTTCAGGTTGTCATTATAAACGTTCTTACAACGTTATTATGACGTTGCGGTTTGTTTGTTTTAGGTTGGTTCTTGGAAACGTGATTAACGTTCCCTGAACGTTGCATGTTGATCATCGGAAACGTTTAGATAATGTTTTAACAACGTTGTAACACTCAAATAGTTGGTTGTTTTAGTTTAATCCTTTAAACGTGAAAAAGATGTTCCCTGAACGTTCTGGTTCTGGTTCTGGTAGATTACTGTCCAACGCTCCTGATGGAGCCAAACGGACAGGGTGTGTGCGCATGTAATGATGTGTTTTGCTTAGTCTTGCTTGTTGCTTTTAACTCTTGGTTTGCAAGGGTGGTCTTGAATTTCGGTAGGGAATCAAAGTTTGTGATGTGTTCCGGGAGTGAGTTCCAGTCACGTATTGTGCGGGGGAAATATGCGTGTTTGAGGCAGTCTTTGTTGGTTATGCGTTACAATGGAGCTGCCGTGTACGACGCTGGGCGGGCTGTAGCTGTGAGTCAAGGGGCAAGGATAGAAGTCCAAGTTTGGCTTGTTGAAGGACTGTTAGCCTGCGAGCCAGTCTCCTGTTGGTGAGTGAGTCCCATCCGAGATTTTGTATCATTTTAGTTACACTGCCCTTGGATCTGGTTTTGAAGTCTCCACACACAAATCTGGCTGATCTCCTTTGTATCATTTCCACTTTATTTTGTAAAGTTTTGTATATAGTTTAAGTTCTAGTTTGGTTGCACTAAGGTTCTGGTTAGGTTGTCATTAAAAACGTTCTTACAGCGTTATTATAACGTTGATGGTTGTTTGTTTTAAGTACCAAATCACACCCAAACCGCAACGTTATATTTGTAGAAACGTTTTAATGACAACCTAACCACAACCTAAGTGCAACCAAACTAGAACTTAACTGCAACGTTCAGAGAACGTTTTGCTCACGTTTCAACGGACCAACCTAAAACAACCTAATCACACCCAAACCGCAACGTTATAATAACGTTGTAGAAACGTTTTAATGACAACCTAACCACAACCTAAGTGCAACCAAACTTGAACTTAACTGCAACGTTCAGAGAACGTTTTGCTCACGTTTCCATGGACCAAACTAAAACAACCAAATCACACCCAAACCGCAACGTTATAATAACGTTGTAGAAACATTTAATGACAACCTAACCACAACCTAAGTGCAACCAAACTAGAACTTAACTGCAACGTTCAGAGAACTTTTTGCTCACGTTTCCATTGACCAACCTAAAACAACCAAATCACACCCAAACCGCAACGTTATAATAACGTTGTAGAAACGTTTTAATGACAACCTAACCACAACCTAAGTGCAACCAAACTAGAACTTAACTGCAACGTTCAGAGAACGTTTTGCTCACGTTTCCATGGACCAACCTAAAACAACCAAATCACACCCAAACCGCAACGTTTTAATGACAACCTAACCACAACCTAAGTGCAACCAAACTAGAACTTGACTGCAACGTTCAGAAAACGTTTTGCTCACGTTTCCATGGACTAATTAAATAATGAATTACATTTTATTTAAAAAGGTTTATTACGAATCAACATTTTAATACAATACAATTTGGCATTACAAATTTGAAGTACTAATCTAGGCGTGTACAGGGTGACCCAAAAAATGTTAACACTCTGGGCACATAAAATATCTTAAAAGGACAGGAACACACGGGTTTAATCTTGATGTATCGGCTTGGTCCAATTTGCATTAATTACAACTATGATTACGAACTTGTAAGAATGCTAAAAACATTATTGTGCAGTAATTCAAAAGTAACAATACCATTGCAACATTTAATCATAAGTTAGAATGTATCGATTATTGAATATAATTGAATCTTTTCATTCATTTATCCAACGATACAAGCAAGTTATAACAGGTGGTATTACCATTGACATTAATTGGATGGACCATTCAACAAAGAGCATGAAATGTTTCAATTTCAATTTTAAAGACTGCTTTACTTGGTGTTAGAACGCAAACTTTTCGAAGAATGGGGCTTTGGAACGCAAAATTTCGCGATTTTTGAATTTTCAATAAAATTGGGGGTCTTAAGAACCGTGCAGGCTCAGGGGGGGCCGGGGGGGGGGGGGGGTCATAAAAACTAGCAGCAGAGGGTGAAAAAGTGGATCTTCAGCGCGGCACATACCTATACCCTTTTTCAAAAATGCAGTATTTTAACTAAAATGTTCATGAATGGTTTAACTTGAGAAACTATCAAAAAAGGTTTACTTTACACGTAGGGGCCTACTGGAGTTGATTTTCCAAATCAATCGGAGTTTTTAACATTTAATTTAGTTGTACCTAGGAATATGATATTTAGGTATCTGCGCTGCGATCGTATAATAAACCAATACAGTATAGCAAATCTGGGCAAATCGTGACCATCGTGTGGGGGTGGGTAGGGGGGGTGATGGTCACGCGATTTCATCGTTCCAATATGGCGCCATTTCAAAATATTTTTTAACAATCATTGCCCGGTTAATGATGAAAATAATTTAGTTTGTTAGCCAACTCCAACGGTTTTAGATTGGAAAACAATACTTCTAATTATGATGAATTTTTCAAAATGATAAGATTAACATTCGCGATTACGTGTTATTCCAATACGAATTCAAAATTTAGGATTCGCGTGACCATCGTCGTCTGAGGAGTGGTGCGTTTTGTGTTAACGCCCTCTATGATGAACATTTTGCGCCCAAATGCATGTAGACAACCGGAATTAGGTCATCTAAGTATCTGGTTCAGGAAGATTCAAATTGGGTTCATCGTTGGCTCTGCAAAACCGAGGAAAACTCATTGAAAAATCCACAAATCTTCTCCTAAATCTTCAATTAGATATAATTTCTCCCTTATTTAGGTAATAAGATGTAATGAGAAATTCAACAGAATTACCCCATCAATCTGGTGTACATTTTGCCCACATTTTGCAAATGTGAAGTGACCGAGTTCAATAAACTGTTCAATCAATTATTGTGGGGGCGCTGTTCACAACAAACTGATGGGGTCCAGGGAGGCGGATAGCCTGAGAAATCTATAAGCTTTTGTAAGCTTATTTCGTTTAAACGTAAGTCTATTTTAATTTCAGAGCAATCTCCTGTATTTTAGGAGGGTAAACTAATTCCAATGGGAGGACATTACAGCAGTGTCTCCTGTAGTTGAGGGTGGGTGGGTGGTGGGGGGGGGGGGGGGGGGGGGGGGGGGGGGGGGGGGGGGTAATTGTATGGCCTAATTTATAATTTAGGCTATGATGATTATGAATGATATCATACAGCATGATGTTTTTACTATACTTTTTTTCTTCTTCTTTTGATAAAGTGCAGAATTCATTATATGAATAGTCGAATCTACGAATACTTATGGAATTTTGTGTACAGATACCGACCGCGATGGTCCCCTACTCTTTACGAAGGAGTCTGTAACCTTTTAAAATTAAAGGGACATTATTATTATAAATTTAAAAGGTATATTATGTGATCTTTCAAGGGAACACCCTCAATCCTCGAAAAAAAATTGAAAGCAGATTTTCTTGCAGATTTACATTTTTGATCATAAATCGTACATTCCAAGTTACAGGGCGATACGATTCTTAATTATTTCAAAATCATGGTTTTAGAGTGAAAATAAACTGTCGGAGTCTGCAATTTATTTTTACTGTAAATTCACTCCAAAACCATGATTTTGAGGTAATTAGGAATAGTATCGCTCCGTAACTTGGAATATATTAATGATTTATGACCCGAAATGAAAATCTGCAAGAAAATCTACTTTCTAAAAAAAATCATGAGTAGAGGGCGCGCTCCCTGGAAAATAACACATAATATGCCTTAGGTGTTGACAATTTTAAATGTGTAAAAAATTGGCAAGGTGCGCCAATGATCATGCCTACTTCAGTCTGCACATTCTGAAGGAGGCATGGGGACGAGGCTGTGTTGGTGTATCGTATTGAACTCACGCTCAAACGATCCACCAACAGAACTACGGTGCGCAGCAGTGTTAGGACGCTCTAACCGACTGCGCCACCTCGCCCTTGTAGTTTACTTTAAATTTAACCCTAACCTAAGCAAACCTAACCCTGCTAAAACTATCCCTGACATGACCGTAGTAAACGGTGAACATAAGTACTCCATAACGCTCGAAGACTTAGCGGTAGGTTTGTCACAACCACAGCCTGCTCATGATGCTTAAAAATTGAAGCCAACTATCGAGCAGTCGAAACATGCCAATAACAAATATGCGCTTCTAAAAAAAAATCGCTGCTAAGCGCGTGCATATGGGCAGTTCTGTAACATTCGTCAGTTTATTTATGGTTATGGTACCTGATTTTTGTTAAACAAATGTTCTGGCGCAGCTTGTGCATATTATAATTAGCACACGCACCCCTGCGCGTCCATCGTTTAATATCAACACGCTGAGACGCTATGTGTAAAACCACTTTTAACCTTTTTCTTTCCTGAACTATCTAAATCTCCTGAGCTTAACTTAATTTGTTAAATTGGATTTGATGAGTATTCTGTGTGTTGTATGGCAAGGCAACTTGGTTATTTTCAAACTGTAGGCACACCTTTTAGGGGGCGGTCATATTCTTTGGTAGGGGGTGGTCATTTTCTTTGGTATCGGGTCCCAAATATTTCATTTATCATCTTTGTTTCCCTGAAAGCGATTAGTATTTTTATGACCCTCCTACTCAGATGATGATTATTATTATGATCCTCACCCCCAATACACACACAAATCTGTATTAATGCGGAAGCTAAAAAATTAAGGTGGACAACCCCAATGTTTGTTTACAACGTTGTGAAACATGTACACAAAATGTGCACAAAGCATTTTCAGATTTTTAACTACAATTTTTATTTTGACCGTACATGTATGTTATAATTTCATGACCCCCTATTTATTCGTAAGAAAATTAGACCCCAGGATATTTGGGACATTCCCCCCCCCCACCCAAGAGGAAGAGAAAATACCCCTAAACTGAGGTCCACTTAGAGTTGTATCTTACATCTCCATGTTTATGAAAGATGTGAACAGGTAATTAAAATTAATGTGAGAATCAGAAAGCAAGAAACTAAAATACGTGGAGTGCATGGAAAGTGTCTAATGCACTCCATGTGCGCGCCGTCCAATGTGCGCACGACATGCACGCTTTGTTTTGATTTTCACTGCGGGTGTTAGCAAACTCGTTAACATGTTTTTATTTGTTATTACATAGATCAAAAATATGCTCAAATAGTGAATTGTGATTTGTATAGTGTCGTGTATGAATTAGGTCAATACATGCGTATGTTTTGTTTCTTGAAACAATAGACAAATCAATGCACTTGCGCAAATGTTGATATGCTCACAATAGCACTCCCCCTACGGTGTTGTGCCATTATTCACACATCAACATCAGCGCACGTGCATTGATTTGTCAAATTTCTCTTGAAATAACACTACACATTTATTGAAGTAATAGCGAACACGTACGTATCATCTAAATTAATGCTCATCAAGATATAAGAAACGCTCAAGAGTTCACATAATGATTTAAGAATCTTCAGAATTTGTATCTCATTTAAAATGGGTTAAATTAAATATTTCACAAAATGGCAAATTATAATTACCTGTAATTATAATTAAAAAATCAGTCTGGTAATATTTAGAAAAAATAAAAAAGTATGGTACATTATACAATCTTTGCATTGACTATGATTTGACAGATTTTTGTTGTCTATGACTTTGACTAACATAAATCACCATGAGTGATCTGAAACTTCAGGTTGTTTTAGCATTTTCTGTATCGCACATCTGACACTACTACTTTTGTTGTGTGTGCATCAAGGCAATGATTTGGACTTATCACAAATGTTATTGATCACTCATCATTGGAGCACTGTGGTCTACCTTTGCTTAAAGAAAAAAATGATCATGTAATAAAATTTAGGTTGTTTTAGACTCTTTTGTATCCCACATCTGACACCAATTTCATTGTGTGTGTGCATGCATCAAGGCAATGATTTATTACTACCTTTAACCAGCTTGCAGTGCTTTCTGTGGAGAGGATGCATAAATTGTCACCAGCAAAGAGGTTTGACTGTCATGAGTCAATCTTGCGGGTTGTTGATAAATATTAAGACGAGCAGGTCTAGTCATGCTGCTGCCAGCATCCTGTGAATTTTTGCCTTTAATAGTAATTGTCCTTGGTTAAGCCGTGTCATTAACCTAAAAGTGCAAAGTTTATTCATTTGTGTCCATTTGTTGTGTCTTAAAACGGTTGGTTATTGTCATGAAGCTTTGTTATACTTTGTTTCATAGCAAACTTTATGAAAAACTTGTATATTTTTAATCTTAATTGTACACAGGTCTCCTAGTCCTTAACTGTTAATCACCATGGCGATGCGTGATTTGGTGGATGGGGAGTGCGGGGCAGCTAACCCTCTGATGAAACTAACCCAGCATTTCACTCAGGACAAGTCTTTGAGACAAGAAGGCTTGCCTGGATTGATACCAGGGAGACATGTTGATCCAGGTTTAGCGGCTAGACAGTTTACACAGGCACCAGAACATGAGGTTAGTGTTTTAAACCTACTCTAGCAGCTCTCATGAGAACCACCTAGGCCCCACCCCAAAAAATAAATCCACTAAAGTCGGCCAAAAGGTTTAAAAAATCCGGCTTTTGAGCATAGCAAGAAGAAAAAAAAGGTTTTTTGCACATTTTTGTTGGAAAAGGTCCACCTTTGCCAAATCTGCCCCCCCCCCCCCATGGTAAAAAGTCCACATTTTCGACACGTCAGTCGAAAAATGGGTATTCCATTTAAATAAATATTTTCAGAGTGACCTGTTCGGTAGTTTCAAAAATGTCAAAGATATTGAATTTCGTCATCATATTTGGAATCACCATGAGAAATGCATTAATTTAAGTACAAACATGCCTACTATTGGTCCAGTAATCCTTGAGATAATAGCAGCGTGGAAAGTTTCAAGGTCATGGTTGTTGGCTTGGACAGTGCAATGTCCCAGTGTTTATATTCATTGATTACTGTAAAAGTTGACAGGCATGTACTACCGGTACTACTACTAACTTGTGCTCAAATAATCAGGTTTCATATCAAATTCTTTTAATTCATGTAATCTCAAACAATCAATAAACTGTAATAATATTTTCTATTTGTCTGTCTTTTAACAGCTGGTCAATGAGTTCTTGTCCGATCAGCGACATGCAGCACCACCGCAGACGTTCAGAATGGACGCCCTCTTTCAGGAAATGCGTGAAATTGAAGCACAAGCTATGCACGGCCCACAACAGGGTAAGAGCTCAAGGGCGAGTCTCCTCTGAATTATGAAAAGATTTTTAAAATTGAATGTTATTGCCTTAAGTATTACGGTACATAATAAACAAACAAAAAGTCCACACTCATAAACGCGGCAGTCATCTGCAGACGACAGTTCCATAAGTTCAAAAAATGTTTCAAAAATATCAAAATTCAATCATCACCATATTTGAAATCACCATGAGAAATGAATTAAAATAAGTACAAAGATGCCTAGTATTGGTTCAGTAATTCTTGAATGTTGGAAAAGGTATGATAATATGATTGATACACAGCTAGTATACAAATATTGACTGCAATGAGGGGCATGGGCCCCAAGGTGATCAAGTCTGTTTTTCGAGATCACCGCGGGCCTATGATTTGAACCAAGACCCGAATGAAAGCAGTCAATATTTGATTTATATACCAAATATATAGATTGTTGTCATTTGATCGGTTAAAAGAACATTTTAATTAAATAGCCCTAGGCCCTCTAGGCCTATTCACTTAGAAATGAAATGGAGGAGACCGCTGTCAACTATAAACCTAATCCCAATGCAATGATTTAATCAAGTACTTTTCACCGCTCTGTTCATCAATTTCTGAATTTGGAAACCTTGTTGTAAGGCTTTCTTACCGCAAACAAACTGGTCAAGTAGTAGGTCATGCCCTCTTCGTCAACAAGAGAGAACAAACCGAGGTGCATGTTCAGCCATTTCTCTTAATTTCTTTACTAGCTATGTTTATCGCAGACGATGATAAAATGTGAAGAGTCAAAGGTCAGCCGTGTCAATCATTGCGTAAAAATAAACAGTGTGTTCAAAATGAAATCGTTCACCTTCACCGTATCGGGTGATTTAAACCATGTCGCGGATGGTGGCGTATCGGTTGTGATGACTCGTCAACCGCAGGGTGTGACATCATCAAAAAGGACTATGCCCGGGCATATTTGTTTTTCATGACGTCACATTGAAATTGGAAAGGCATAGCTTGATTATCCCCTCACTTTTAACCAATCAAATGATAGGAATCTATATATGCGGTATATAATTTCATATAATATAGGATTATTTTCAACTCTTTCTTTCAACTCTTTGTTGTCCCCTAGGTCCAGCTGTTGCAGACCTTGCATCCCGTCCAGACTGGGCGGCTGATTTTCTTGAGGCTGAGCAGCGTAAAGCAGAGGAGATAATAGATGACACAGGGGAAGCGGATTGGACCAAGGAGTTTCTTGACAACCAAAGTGCTGCAGGTAGGGATGATAACATAAACATGGCATAATTCTGTTATACCTACACACCAACATTGGTAGTATGCGTCGTTCTTAAAAATCACGCACTATGAATACACCTGTGAAGGGTATAACAGAATTACTCCCATTAAACATATATAATGGAAAACCAAGATGAATGTTATCAGTCATCCAGTAGTTTGAAAATATATTGATAAGTTAAACTGATACTGGAACTTACATTTTACAACTGCTACGTTGCGTGTGATACCATCACACTTCATCAGGCAACTGACCCGCTGATGATGTAGGGTCACGTGATAGATGAAGACGGCTTGGAATACGCTACTTACACGCAATCGCCATTTTGAAATGAAAGCGAGGCTCTCCACTTTTATCAGCGTGTTCAGCCGCGTCAAGCGATGCACAAACCTGTATGAAACCACCGAGGCAGTGTGGCTTGATGGTGTGTGATAGTGCGTGATTGGGGAGAGCCTCGCTTTCAATGGTTACATCTGTACCATGCAAGTAGCGTATACCCCAAAGGGCCCGGTCCCAGGTGTGTGATAGCTGAAATCGTAATCCTCCTGATTTGTTCAACGAAGGTCGCTCAACCCTCTCCCAGATGGCTTCTTTCACTCCTCGTTTGAATGTTTAAGTACAGTCCAACACCAGTTATCCAGACATAATGGGACCAAGCAATGGCCGGATAAGTGGAAAATCTGGATAAGCGAATTATGTGTAATTCTGTATTGACTGTCCTGAAACACTCAAATTTGGACAATAGAAGGGTTCTGAATGAGGGGTATTTAAAGTGACAATGTATTATGTGAGCACTAAACAGCACTACCATGCAACATCAAAAGATGGCTTTCAAATGCTTCAGCATGTGAAATAAGGTGATTAGGCTGTTAAAAACCTTTATTCAGACGGATAACAGAGCTATCCAGATAAAAGAGGGTCGGATAACTGGGGTTGGACTGCACAAAAATGCCCGGCCCCAACTCAATACAAAGTTGGTAACCATGCATGTTTTTCATTTTTTCAAAGTACCACCGTTGCAAGGATTTTTCATCACTTACAATCTCCTTTTTTTGGACAAAATCGAGGACAACATTGGGGTAAAAAACACCCCCTTTTTTTTGGTTTTCAATGACTAGAATTTCAAACATTCCATTTATATGAAACTTTATGCATACATAAAAATGATAAAAACAAGTTGCTCCCAACAGGTATGTTGTCCTGTGTTATGAACTGGTTAACCCAACTGGTGGATTTGGGCTGTGTAACATGTTCTGATCAAATAAATCATATCAAAATGATCACATCTCTGGTGGACACGGACATAATTGTTTTGGCATCTCCATTTAACCCTGTTCCCCTGTAATTCGGTCCATCCCACACTGCTACACTTTGTTTATAAACATATTTTACAGGGGTAGAATTTCGTAACCAACTGCGAGAATCTGTCCAACCGCGAGAATCTTAACAGATTCTCGCGGAAGGATTTTGCGAGAATCCAGATTCTCGCCAATTTTGAGAATCCATGGATTATTGCGAAATTAATGAAAATAATATCCAGAATAAGGCTATAAGCTTGCACAACTTCCAAATTCGGCATGTTTGTTGACTAAGGGTCAACTACCAGTCATCTAATTTTTTTTTTGTTTTTTTGTGGGAATCCAAATGGATTCGCGCGGTAGTGATGTGACGCGAATCGATTTGCGGATTCGCGTCGAAATTCTACCCCTGATTTTATATTGTTCTACCGGCATTCATGAACTTACTATCTGAAAATGTCGCATTCCTGTGACCCGTGTTCCTTTATCTACTTTTAGTTGGACCTGATATTCTACCAGAAATGGGTGATACTAAATGGGCAGAAGAATACCTCGAGCAAAGTGAACATCAACAGTGGTAAGAACAGCTCCAGGGTAGGGCTTAATTATGTATAAGTTAACCCTGTGAGCACTACCTGCTTTCTTACAGTGTTTTATTATTATTATTATTTAATCTTTCTTTATTGAGGGTAAACAGCTTCAGTGTCAAGCACTGCTTTCCAAGCAGGCCCTCATTTCACAGAGAAAAATACATAATTATTTATAATATATATACATGGAATATAACAACTATTTACATAAATATATACAGAACATCAAAAGATGGCTCATTACAGGATATAATGTGATATACCCCAATAATAATAATGACTTAATAGCGCCTTACGTAAACACCTCAAGGCGCTGTACATAGAATAAAATGATAAAACTTCGGTACATATAAAACCTATCCTAAAAACAGTTAAAATACCAATCAAAAAAGTACTTTATATCTATTAATCACCCATATAACCACCAGTCTTACTGTATCTATGACTGGCTAAATTATTTTCTAAACTCGCTACGCTCTAACGAAAATAAATCATTTTCTTACTCGCATACCCCTCCCTCCCCCATCTTGAAAGAAACATATGTTATAAATACATATGGGGAATGCTGTTCATCTAGGACGGCTGCGGTTTACCAGGAAGTAGGATGGAGAGACAAAGGAGAGTAACATACCTTATAAATCCTTACATATGTGTATAGTGCCTTCGTCGACAAGCCGTTTGTCGACAATCATGTCGACACAAGACTTATCCTGACATGTCGCCATCATTTCCTCATGTCGTGACATGATAAAATTTAAATTAAAGAAAAACAGGTTAAGAAACTTTAAAAAGGACTCAAAAAGTGAAGAAAACAAGAGACAAATCTTCACAAAAACACTGTAAAAACTTGTTTTTTCTTACCCGGTTTTATAATTATAATTATTATTCCAGATTTTCGAAAGCAAATATAGTAGATATTAACCATAATACTTGCATATCTTGCTTCTCACGATCATGCACAAATTCGCGGAAATCGTGATCGGAAAATGAAAAATCATGAAATAATTATGGAAATAATTATGCAAATAATCTCAAAACGGTGATCAAATCCACTCAAATATAAAGTATTATCAGTCCGAGAAATAAGTTAAATATCAAGTTTAATCCTTCAATCATACATGTGGCCTTGCAAAATGGGGGAATGCCTTTTTATGTAAACAAAACTTGTATTGTTAGTCTTTTCGATAATCAATTTTGAGCACCGTAACAGCACGAGCTTTGCTTCTTCACACGTGTGTGAGAGTCTATGCATCGCAATTGCTAGACCCCAATTGCTACCCCAATTGCGAGACAATTGATTAATGTTGAATGGTTCTGGGTATGTTTTACCATGCAGTATTATGCGCGGCAGTTTTAGGACCACCAAAAGATCGCTATTGCACAAGCAATAATGGCGGCGACCATCATGAAGGTAAACAAACTTTGTGTAGCGTAAAAAAAGAAGTAATAACGGCAGAAATGTATTGAAACATTAGACATTTTTCGTACTTCCTAGTAAAAATATGGCATCGCAAAATATGCGACAGCTCTTTACAGTTGCGTCGCAAACATGCTCTCTTGTGGAGCATTTTGCAAATCTATGGTGGATGAATTAAATTGAACCTGTTCGTCGTTCCCTTTAAATCGACAAGGTGTCTTCTTTGATTCAATCTTCTCAAGCTCAAGAGAAGTAGCTTCATGAGCTGACTTTTGGGAAGCAATAACGCCCTAATGGCTTGTGTCACAGCCTGATCAACTGAGGTAGTTACTACTGATTCAGAGTCGCTATTAAATTGGACGATGTAATAGGTACATCCCCACTCTCAGAGTTATTATTAGCTACCTGTTCTCACACAAATCATTGTGATGTACTTGTATGAGCTTGATCCATACTCAATACACAAATAAACTTAGCTGAAACCAAACAACGAGATAAAAACAAATCAGCAACCAAAGTGTCTTGGGATAAGTCTAGAGCAGCAAAAATTAGTAGCCTGCAGTGTGTCGCAAGATAACAGTCAATGAGACCAACACCCTAATCATAATTCAACTTTCCCGCCACAGTGACCCTGCATGAATTATGCAAAGAGGGTCATGCTCCGAAGGAAAATTCCATGTATGGTATAACACTCTTTGTAACCAATCAAAATTGTACTCAGATGCTGATATATAGGCAAGTAGTGCTCAGGGGGTTAAGGGCAGTGGCGTAGATAGGATTCTTTTCAGGGGGGGTCATTATTAATGTTCATCTTGAATTCTGAAGTAAATTATATTTTAGAAAATCTTCAACACTACAGCGTATCCATTTAAATCGTGGTGCATTATTTGCAGACTACGACTTCTCCTCTTGGCATCCATCATGTTCATGTTTGATATTCTTTCCACTACATGCTTTTCTGAATTAAACGTATCAGGGGAGAAAAAAGGTGATGTTCAAAAAACGTACGTTTTTTTAATAAGTTGAACAAAACGCGCTGAACGTGGCACAAGATTGATGGGGCCACCGTGCGGTACAAGACTGCAGCACTGTAGGGCTATATTAAAAAAATCATTTGTCTCAAAGCTCCCGCGCGCGTTAGTTAATTGGTGCGTGTTAGAAGAAAAAAATTCTGAAAAAATAAGTATAATTTTTTTTCTTCTTTTTCCAACAACAAAAAAAAAAATCCAAAAATTTCACAGATTTTCCCGATTTTCATTGTCCAAAAAGAAAAACAATCCCAACATTTCACAGATTTTTCAGATTTTCATTGGTCACATTGTAAATACAAAAGTTCACTTTTACAAGGATTTCAATATTTTATATTTATAAAAAAAATTAAAAAAATTAAATAAAAAAAATCGCATTCCGCATTAGGTTTTAAAAAACTGAAGAGCTTTGAGACAAAAGATATTTTTAATATAGCCTAGGGTTTTGTAAGGTCCAGGAAGGTGACTTGTCCCTTCCTTGCTGGCATGAGCATAAAGGTCATTCTAGCGCCCTCTCACAAGGCAAAAATATCATAGTGGTTTAATTTAAAATGATTCCATACTGATAATTTGTGTTGTAATTTGCTGTCAAAAATAGTGTTTAATATTATGCTATAATAACGCAACCAGATTCGGAGTCTTCTCGACTCGACTCGACAGCATGCAGTCATCAGAAATTATCAACAAATCAATATTATACATGTACTACTTTTATTTAATGTTTTCAATCATCAATATTAATTATGTTGCCAATCACGATGGACAATATACGAAATAATTAACCGTAAGCAACATTTGGATAGGCTAGTTAAAATGCGTAATAATAACATCGTAGCTCGGGCGTAGTTCACAGAAAGCTCTCTGTACGTTATACATATTCAACTCACACACGTTTTATTGTATTATATATATTGTTAAAACAGATTAGCTTTATTCCGTAAAAATCATATAGATTAAAATTCCAATCGCTGTCAGCCAACTCCTTGTGATCTAATGACTATTGAACAGGGCCCATGAACGAAAGGTTACTGGTTGAATCCCGGTGTCATAGAATTTTGCGTATAAACCTTGTTTGATATTTTTTTGACAAAGGATATGTAATGTAAGTTCAAGTGCAAAACACTTGTATACATACATGTATATCAGTTTCAATCTAAATGTTGTGTATGGTAAATAAATTCACTCGGGATGTCTCATTCCACTCCACCCGAACCCACGAGCCATCGAAGAAAAAGAAGAATCGTTCGAACACGCTGATTGAAGCTTTTGTATATATTAGCTATTAATAATCGCAATTAATAATCGCACTCACTTAAAGGTAGATGACCCGATCACATTTTCGTAACACAGAATTATTTCAAACATACAGAGATTTTCATATCATATGAAAGCTCGTATTTTTCTCATCATCATACTGAAATTTGACGGCCTAAATCGGTATAATTTCAAAGAAATCGATGAAATAAGGTCGAATTACCGCGAATGGTGGTAACCACCGATATAGTTTGTGTACTACTCAATGGGTTCAGTTCACAGCATCTTGTGCGTCTAAAATAAGAACCATTAGAGCTATGCAACTCAAACTTTGGAACACGACTTTTTTAAGGATGACCTTTCATGTAGAATAGAAAACTTCAAGTTGAAAATCGGAACATCTACCTTTAAAACGAACCAAACACGCAGAAATACAAGATTGCAATTTTTCATCAATATTAATTTCTTCACAACCATTGTATTAAAAACAAAGGGTGTGATCTCCCTGACAGTACTGATTGAGGCGTATATATAAATTGTATCAAATTATAACAAGGGTGAAACCATCCAATGGAGAGTGCACAACCCTAAAGGGGAGTCTTAGTAAACAAAAATTTAAGATTTGATTTTACATATTACTTGACAGTACTGTTTTGTGGGGCCTGAGAACAGACCCTCACTCCTCAGAAGCTAGATGTATCTAGCTAGAAGCTAGATGTATGGGCACCCATATACACAGATGTGTATAAAAATTGTAGCTATTTGTTTTAAATCGCTCTCACTTAAACGAAACAACTCGTAGGCATCTGAATACAAGATTGCAATTTTTCATCAAGTATTACTCTTTTGTACGATCATAGTGTTGAAAACAATGGGAGTATTCTCTCTGACCATAGTGATTAAAGATGTGTTAATTAATATAGCTATTATTGTACTCATTTATTCGTCTAGTGATAATAATTACAATTTTTAATTACTTTTACCACGTTTTCATATCGGACTAATATTGGTTGGTCATGAGGGATTTTCTTAATTACATTTTTTCGTACAATTTCTTTTGAATTCTTTCTAATATGATCACCCTGTCTGTGCCCTATACAAGCTACCTGCTTGAATTAGAGAATAATGACTGCGTAACAGCTGTTTTCGTGAATTTGTTTTGAATTTAGAGGTTGGTGTTATGGTCTGCGGAATTGTCCCGAAAGGGGCGTATAGCCCCTGAGGGTCCCACACTACCTAATCAGTTCCCTATTGCTTTGTGTGGTTAAGAGGCCAAGTTCGTGTTAATTTGTTCACCTTTAGAGCAAACTGGTTCATTCAAATCATTTTTTTTTTATTGAAGATCATGATGTTTTCTGCTTAAAACAATCATTTTTGTGGGGTAACCTGCATTTTTCCCCACTACGGGCCAATGATATCTATCTTATAGGTAATGTGGAGGAAATAACCTACAAATACCAAATTATGAAACATTTAGGTATATTTACAGCACCTTTTACCTTTTCTAGGATGTTATATTTAGACTGCCGGGTATTGCCAGAATACAAAATATTATTTGGAGGTGTGAACTCTGAGGGACAATTCCAAATGACCATAACAACAACCGAGGATTTAAAATATAATGTACGAAAACAGTTGTTAAGCAGACATTATTCTCATTCATCACTGAAAAAGATGCATATTAATCCGAATCGTTGATTTGTATCGCGCCAATAATTAATTTGTTTTCTGTTTATTATTTTGTCCACCCCTTCTTAATTATTGAAACAGTCAAAGTCACACAAAGGGGGGTGGGGGCACAATAACCTTATGTTGGGGGGATGGGGTGGGGGGGGGGGGGGGGATTTGCCCTGCCCCCCAGGTAGCTATGCCACTGGTTAAGGGACATTTTGATACTAGAGGCAATGTTATATCACATTTGTAAACAGAGTTACGTATTATTGAAAATCACTTTGTTATCTTTAAACGTCAAATACAAATTGTGAAGTTATGAGCATTTGAAGTTTGGTTTCCTTATCAAGTCAATGGAGTAAACATGGTAAATGAAAATTAAATGCCTCAAAATGTAGTTTAACTCTTTATTTTCATGAATTTGAAAAGATGTATCAAAGATCAGAAATAAGACCTTTTATGAATTTGACATATTCTGACCTTGTCCCACATAAATCAAATTTAGCAACAGCTGCATTGTGCCTTATTTACTCATGTTGGGTCACAATTTATGATGGACGCACGTCACCGTAGGTTTGATCTCGCGTAAAAGTATGTGAGGTCAACCTACCGCTCAAAATGGTCAAAGGAAGACAAAATCCATGTAACATTTCAGTAACTTTCATCCATATAAAATATTCCTTCTAAAACAAATGTTACGCTAGATATAATTCATAATTATTTTCCAATGTAAAGAGCAATTGCCCAACAATCCAAAAATGCTAAACGTGCAATAATTAGTGTGCGTGAACTGATTCTGACCATTTGCGTCGGGAAGTTCATAAATTCGTCACCTTTCCTCCTAACAGCTCCAGGTGGTAGAAACTACTATTTCTTGAACCCTTTTGATTTGACGAACAATTTGAGATATCGTTTGTCAAAATCGGAACATGTTCAAATTTTGACCCCAAAAGCCAAGGTCAATAACCTTTTTATGTTTTCCCTCAATATCTCAGTAACCACACATCTAAAGTGGGGCAAACTACACATTTTTAGAATCCTTGTGCTCAGACACACAATTTGGTATGTTTCTCAGCTTAATTAAAGCAATTTGAATTTTTGATCCCCCAGAATGGCGGCCATATTGGAATTGGCCATTATGGCAGTCCCAAAAAGTTCAAATGTTGGTATCCATCAAAAATCAAAAGAGTATGGTATGGGCAATATATGGGTCAACTTTTGGTGCTTTTAGAAGAATTTGAACCAAACCTCCCCTGGGATGCCCGAACAGCCCCAACTATCCCTTTTCCCCAAATTCTTCCTCAGTGGAAGAATTTGATGACATTATTTCTTGCCTTTGGGCAAATAACAGAAGAATAGACATCCCTGACTGGTGTTGAATGCAGATTAATATTTTTTTGAATGTTTTTTTCTTGTCTGACAGGACGGAAGAGTTCACAAAATCGGAAGATGCTAAATGGTAAGTAACTTTTGATCATAACCAATGTTATTGAAATTTACCACATGTGCAGTGTATGTATTGTCAGTGCTTAGATCTGTCTAATAAGAGAGACCTTATGGCTGCAACCTTTGTGTGTTGGTCGGTCAGTCGGTCGGTAGGTGTGTCAGTCTGTCAAATATTTGGTATACACTTTTTTGTTTTCTCCATTCCTTTTGAATGCAGAGTCCAACAGCGATTTAACTTGGTACAAATATGCAACATGGGAAACTTTATATGATGTCAAAAGTCACTTATCAAGGTCATCTGATTAAGTTGTAAAATAAGCTGAAAACATCAACAAATTCCCATTTCTTTTTCATACGAAGATCGCTTGCAACCAAACTTGGATCATGTAACATGGCAACCTTCATATGTCAATGAGGTCAAAATCACATATCAAGGTCAAAGGTCACCCGATGTTAAGTTGTAAAATCAGCTGAAAACATCCAAAAATACAAAAACTGATTGGAACTAAGTCCAATTGCCACTTGGTTCATAGCTGCAAGCTGAAAACCTTCATGTTATTGAGGTTATGCACAATTGCTCTCATTTTTTACTCTCAAGGAAGCTATTCTTTCCTGGCCACCACACAGCACTGACCTCAACCATATTGAACACTTTTGGGACAAACTAGAGCGTCAACGCCCAGACGAACCACTCTCAAACAAGCAAAAGCTAAAGAACATCCTTCAGCACACCCGGAATGGTATTGGGCAAGATATATGTATGTGCTAAGCTGGTAGATAGAATGCCACGGAGCACACAGACTGTCATTCGAGCCAAAGTCGCACGCTACTTCTGTTATAACAAGGGAAATAGACTACTATCCCCTTGATATAGTTAGATACATTTATTTACATATTGCCATTTTGTCTCCCACTTTCAGGGTGGATGAGTTTACAGCAGGTGCAGAAACAGATGTAGAACTAGCCAGGACAGCCAATCAATTATTAGGAACTTTAGATGATCCAAAATTTGCAAATTCTGAGGTAGGTATTTTAATGCCTAGGTCTGGAGCAATTTATCGTCGCTGTCCTGTCAAAACCTTGTATGTTTTCCGGCCCTTTACTGTATGAAGTAAAACTGCCCTACGGTTATGCATAGGAAACATTCCTTTATACATTTTTAGGGGCAAGAGCCTTTACAAGGGTTTAATAGATGTGTTTTTGGCCCTCGAACATGTTTAGGGCAGACTGCTCAACGGTTATACATAGGCAGTATTACTCTATACATGCTAAAGGGCCAGATGGAGATACAAGGTTTTGACAGAACGGGGACGTTATGCATTTGATAATATTACTGTCATATGGATGTAGACAAGGTGATACTGTAAACACAATTTTGCAGATACTTTATTTTGCAAATTTAAAATTACTGCTATATAAGCGGGCATTTAATTTCACAAATCAGGAAATGTTACTGTTACTTTCAATGTAAAATTTTCAATTTTGCAGGTATTTCATTTTCCATCACAAAATTCTATAGGGCGGTATACGTATACTCATTTGCAACATTTTGGAATGCCAAATGTTCACACACTTTTTTTTATATCTTTATAAGGTATCACATTGCATTTTCATATGATATTGAATTTATATGTGGAGACATTTTGAAACACAATGGGGGAACATCTCATGTACATGTCATGAAAGAGTCTACTGTAGGATGAAACATCATATTTCATCACATGTATAGAATAAACCTGACCTTTCTATGGATATTCAGACCTCGCAGGTATGGTCAGTCGGTCAGTCAGAATTTTTAGTTTTTTGGATGTTGTATTTTCAAAATGTTCATGAAAATGGTTTAATACTAAATAAAAAATGCCAGTTATTTACTTTTCTTTGTTATTTTTAAGTATTCAAGTCTAGCTGTACTCATATTACTAACATCTCATTATTATTTTACATAGTCCCAAACATTTGTGTGACTTTTCTTATTCTGTCTGTGCTTTCCTCATTTATTTTTAGTTTATGAAATTTGTAAAGAAGCTCGGGGAGGGTGAAGTTAAGATCGAGGACAACCAGGTCTTGGGGGCTGACGGGAAACCATTGCAGGCCATTGCTGATGGATGGTCAGAAGAATTTAACAAAGAACAGGTTGGTCTCATATCCATTGTAGACAATAGGGTCATTGTGCCTCTGTTTAGCCATGTTAGAGGGTAGGTGGGGAGAGTGGTCCCGTCCTGGGGGCTGACGGGAAACCATTGCCATTGCAGGCCATTGCTGATGGATGGTCAGAAGAATTTAACAAAGAACAGGTTGGTCTCATATCCATTGTAGACAATAGGGCCATTGTGCCTCTGTTTAGCCATGTTAGATGGTAGGCTGGGAGAGTGGTCCCGTCCTGGGGGCTGACGGGAAACCATTGCAGGCCATTGCTGATGGATGGTCAGAAGAATTTAACAAAGAACAGGTTGGTCTCATATCCATTGTAGACAATAGGGCCATTGTGCCTCTGTTTAGCCATGTTAGATGGTAGGCTGGGAGAGTGGTCCCGTCCTGGGGGCTGACGGGAAACCATTGCAGGCCATTGCTGATGGATGGTCAGAAGAATTTAACAAAGAACAGGTTGGTCTCATATCCATTGTAGACAATAGGGCCATTGTGCCTCTGTTTAGCCATGTTAAATGGTAGGCTGGGAGGGTGGTCCCGTCCTGGGGGCTGACGGGAAACCATTGCAGGCCATTGCTGATGGATGGTCAGAAGAATTTAACAAAGAACAGGTTGGTCTCATATCCATTGTAGACAATAGGGCCATTGTGCCTCTGTTTAGCCATGTTAAATGGTAGGCTGGGAGGGTGGTCCCGTCCTGGGGGCTGACGGGAAACCATTGCAGGCCATTGCTGATGGATGGTCAGAAGAATTTAACAAAGAACAGGTTGGTCTCATATCCATTGTAGACAATAGGGCCATTGTGCCTCTGTTTAGCCATGTTAAATGGTAGGCTGGGAGGGTGGTCCCATGGTCCTGGGGGCTGACGGGAAACCATTGCAGGCCATTGCTGATGGATGGTCAGAAGAGAACAGGTTGGTCTCATATCCATTGTAGAGGATAGGGTCAATGTGCCTCTGTTTAGCCATGTTAGATGGTAGGCTGGGAGGGTGGTCCCATGGTCCTGGGGGCTGACGGGAAACCATTGCAGGCCATTGCTGATGGATGGTCAGAAGAGAACAGGTTGGTCTCATATCCATTGTAGAGGATAGGGTAGTTTTGCCTCTGTTAAGCCATGGTAGATGTAAGATGGTTGTGTTCTTTCATTTGTTTTTCAACATGAGCCCTTCTGATGAGGGGAATGCGAAGCTATTAAAGATTTTTGATGTCAATTTATAAAGACACAATAGAAGCCAGGGTTGTTAATATGTATCTATGGTAGAGGGCGAGTCTTTGTGGTCTTATTTGTGACCAGTCACATCAAAAAGCACATGTTGTCGGCAAACATAGTTTTAAGATAGAGGCCAATATAATTAGTGTAATATAAAGAAAATAAGGCTATATTAAAAAAATCTTTTGTCACAAAGCTCCTGTGCGTGTTAGTTAATTGATGCGCATTAGAAAAAAAAATTCTGAAGTTTCACCGATTTTGATTTGACTTGGGCCTCCAACATGACCATTTTGATGTGACGTTTCACATTTGTAGCTATGAAGTGTGGTGGTCATTGTGTCCATATGTAACATAGTATTGGGCAGATAATTGTTCATGTTGTAGAAGGAGGGTCATTGTGTCCTATAGGCCATGGTAACATTCTTACATACTGTGACTTATATAAATATCAGGCATTTGTTTATAGCTGGGGAGCACATATGGTTTTTCGGTCCCGGTCTGCTGGCAGGGAGCTATATACCAAAATGTTCCTTGAAGTTTGTAGAACACAACCAACATGTAGGTGGGCTTCCTTGTAAATGGGGGGTGTTTAATTGACCTTTGACCTCAATTTAGGGTCAAAGGTCACATGTTTTTCAATGGGACATCAAAATCTTAATTTAACATGGTAAACTTTTTTTAAAAACAGGTTATTGACCATGAGAAATATGTCATATTGTTAGGCTGAGTTTTTAGAACAAAAAAGTGAATGACAACTTTGATCATTCATTGATCAAAGTTTTTGACCTATGAACTTTTGACAATGGACCCATGCTCCCTAGCTATTATACACAGCTTTAGTTTCCATGGTGCCCTTGTCTTTCATATACAGGTATTTACATTTTCATTCTCACAAAAATATTCCTATCATGTCACTTTAGTAATATCAAACAAGATTTTATATAATACCAGAAAAGATAAATGTTTGAAAAAATGTATCCAGTGTTATCATTTAATCTTTGTTTTCTCATTTCATTCATTTTTTTGTCTCATCTCTCCCCCATTCACCGATTCATATTTTTGTTTTTGTGTATAAAGTACAAACGGCAATTTGGAAAACAGGTGAAATCACAGGTAATGGTTGGTTGTGACTGCAGTGCAATGGTAGATTTAGTCCCCTACATTGTGCACCCTTTATGTTCTTATAAATGTTATCTGTGCGTCTTTTCAGTCTCGTTATGTGTAGCATCTTTTCAATTGACCAATGTTTGATTGGTAAACTATTGTATCAATGCAAGATTTTATTTATTAGAAGTATTCCTTATAGTTCAGTGAGAGTGTATTGAAATATGATTCAAACTTATAGGGCCGTTTTCTTGTACTAAACATGGTTTTAGCTTAAAACCGTGTTTAACTATTATTATGTTTTGAGGTGTCAAAGTGTGGATAATATTGAATCCCAAACATAATAATGCTAAAATTGGATTTTCGACCAATTATACATATGGGCTCAATCTATCCAATTTTATATCAAACTTGTGTTTAAATTAAACGTGAGCTTATCTTTGAAAACAACATGTATAACAAAACCTGACCAGAGGGGTCGTGCGTTGACTGTATAGAGGTATTCAATTTATTGTGGCCCAAATGGGTTGCAATCGATATTGACCAAATTCCATGCATGTGTATTAAGACTACAGAATCTGCACATCAGCTTGCACCAGGCACGGTTGAGTAATCAATCAAATACGTACGAGAATACGGGCCAACATATAAGTTAATTTGAAACAACAACAAACTATGAAATTTTCCTTCCAAATTTGCCTTTACTTTACTTCAACTTTGCATCAATATACATCTAATACTGTAAAGTTAAAATGTTCGCACTCCAGCCAGCTATCACAAAATAATTACACAAGAATATATATCATTTGCGTATAGGTCTATGCGATGAAGCTTCAAATCAAAAATTTATAAACATGCAAAACAGTTACAAATCTGCTAATCGTGAAAACTTAATAGTGCAAAAATTAGCCCTTTTATAACAGCCTAATTACTATCTATTACTATCTAAAAGTGGTTCATTAATGTTTTGTGTTGTTCTTTTTATACCTCTATCTGGTTATCTATCTCTAGAATCATGGAAAAAATGTATTAGAACAGTTACATCTTATTTATATTTTATTTATTATTTATTTGGGACCCACGACCCTGGATAACCCAATAAAGCCTCGTAGAAGCTTATTTCCATTGGGGTCCATTAAATGTGTGAGCATATACAGACCGGGATGATCCCCTACTCTTTACAAAAGAGTCTGTAACCTTTAACGTGCTCGGTATTGCTCTTCAGATGCACAGGACCACCATTTCTATGTGACTTCCGGACCACGAGGCAATTGAGACTATAAGTACTTTACCTAAGGATACAAACATGTTGGCCGTAGCCGGGCTCGAACTCACATCATTTTTATTATGAATCCTGCGTGCTATCCACTATACCACTCATGCTCTCGCACGATCTTACACAATGACAAATGGTAACCCCCTTCTTTTCTGTGCAAAGTTGAGAGATGTCAATGTATTTATCCATTTGTTAAATTTCAAAAATGAATTACAAGGGACAAGGCATGGAAATATTGCCAATGTAATGGAAATGTTGTGTTTATCTCTACGTTTTAGCTCTAAACATAATGGGCATTATTCAAAGGTCATGAAGAAAATGTGCACAGAATTTTCACAAAATGTACTGAGTATTCTAATGATTTCCCCAAGATTGCAGTATACATAATTCTATCATTTCATCTTTCTAGCCTGATAACGTAATTTTAATTCATATTTCCTCTCTCCATCTTGTTAACGTAATTCTTTTCTATCATGTCTTCTTTCTCTCTATAGTTTAATCAGTTCCAAATTGGCGAGAAATATTTGGTTTTTATCTCTCCGCACGCTAAAGTATTCCAAAAGTGTACACGCGCGATTATGGCCACAAGCACACGGTTTGGGCCGCACGAGCATGTCATGCATATGACATGTGCGCTTATTGCCTTTAGCTCGCCCATGTCCTTCTGTATTCATATGCTGCTGTAAGGAGGCAGCGCAAATTTGGAACTCATCAAACTATAGTTAACAACAATTCTATCATGTCTTTTTTCTATCTAGATAACATTCTATCATGACTTCTTTCTATCTAGATAACATTCTATCATGTCTTCTTTCTATCTAGTTGACATACTTATATTACCATTATAAAGGCAAGATAGGTACAGTCAAGGTCAGTGGTATCATATGCCTCATTGCTACTCACTCATATCTATATTCCGCTTGTGTTGAGAGAATAAGAATTTTACTTATAATCGTTGCCAATCTATTTTGAACCAATAATCCAGTGTTATAACCATTGTGTTTATAGAAGTGAATAAAAGTGGCAGAATTGCGTAATTGGTTCTTCTATAGTCCATTTAACTTGTTTTTGACAGTGATGTCACAGTTTTGATGGCAATACTGAGAAATACATACCTCCTCAAAGTACTATAGTTTGATCAGTTCCAAATTGGCGAAGCCTTCTTACAGCAGCCAATTGATACCGAGAGACGCGAGCGCACTAAATGCAACAATCGCACTGTTTATCGTATGCATGATGCGTGTGTGCGACCAAAATAGCGTGTGTGTGGCCAAAATCGTGTATGTACGCTTGGATTACTTTTGCGAGCGGACAGATAAAAATCAAATATTTCTCACCAATTTGGAACTTGTTAAACTATAGATGAGGTGACCGTTGTTTACATCCAATGTTTATCAACAAACGCAACGGGTGAAGGGACTGGACTGTCGATACACACTTCAGGCAACAGCATATGACCACAACACTGTCCGCTATGCCGTATTGCCCTTTATAATGCTTTGGCGCGAGTTTTAAAAGCACAGGTCCTAAACAAAACATGATGCATGCGCAAACTGCCGGGCAAAAAACAATAGCAACTAGTCACGTTTTGCCCGGTGTGACGTCACCTGTCACCCATCTATAGCATATGCCTATATTTGTATACAGACAAGGTATATTCACATTAAAGGCATATGGAATAGATAAACCCAACTATATGGGCAGGGTTGCACAAAGTGCGGGAGCAGGGAGCACCGCTCCCGGGAAATAATGAGCAGAATTGGGGAAATAATGCCAAGTGGAAAAAGAAAGAGTATTGGAGAAAAGGGTGAGAAAAAGAGAAAAAAATGCAAAAAAAAATAATTTAGTTAAAATGAGAAAAAAAATTTAAGCATAAAAAGGCAATTTTGTTCGCGCTCCGTGCACATTTTCTTACTAAATTAGGTTCAATTTGACAAAATATAACATTTTTAGTGTAAAATGCCACAACAAAATGTGCGCGCTTCGCTCAAATCATTTTTTTTCATGCCCCTCCCCCTAAACAAAATTCTTCCCAAATGTAAAATTATTACTATGGTACTGGTATATCTAAACAACACTATAGCTAACATATTGTAATCTGATTGTTATCAAACCTGTAGTATAGGTGGGGAAATGTTAAAGGGGCATTGAGAGATACGTATGGGAGTGCGCCCTCAATTATACTGGAAATCAGGTTTTTTGCATCAAAGTAATACTTAAAGGGGCATTAAGAGATGTGGTAGAGTCAGCGCCCTCAATTACAAAAATATATGATAAAAACTGGGATTTGTGTATTTTTATAATTGTTTTACATGTATGAACTTACATCTATAAGGATTAAGAAAAATCAGCCCTCTTTGTACAACAAAACGTTGATTCAAAAAATGCTGATCGGGCCCGATCAGCATTTTACATGGTTAAGGGTGGTATTCCAACATATCTAAAACATTGTTTTAATCAAGTTTTTCTGGGTTTTTTTAGTATAGAAACAACAATAATGGCAACTTTTAATGTTCATCTTGAATTCAGAAGTAAATTAATTAACATTAAAAAATTCAACATGACATTGTGTCCCTTTAAGCATATACTAACTACCATCTGAAACAGTTTACCAACATTCGCCATTTATCATATAAAATTTCATGATTTTCTTAGTTTCGATATGATCATATCGAATCTAAGTGCTGAATTCGGAAGTTATGCTATCGTTTTACTCACGGACTTTCGCGGCAAATCTCAAACCGGAAGTGCCGTTATTTGCTTATTTGGCATGAAGGCGATGTCAGAATTGTATAACATTTTGGATTTTGGCTATGTTGATGATTTTCTTTACGTTATTTGCTCATTTAGTATATCGATACATCTCCCAATGCCCCTTTAAGCTCAAAATCTTGCTCCTGAGGAAGAAACCCTGTATATGGGTATGAAATTCAATATGTTGACATTTTAAAAACATTTTGGGACATTTTGAAACTGTCGTCTGCAGACAGATGTCTGCCGTGTGGAAGTTGTTAACACAATTTTACAACTTATTTTCATGAGGTGACAAAAAGCCTTTTATATGGGCCTGCAAATCTTCCACATAGGGTCGATCAGACGGGTGATTTTTGTTTCACTTTTTTTTTGGTCACACATTTTGAAGGAGAAATTTGTGAAATTGAATATCTTTAATTTTAACATTTGAGTTTATTCCCTAAATTAAAACAATTGTGATATGTATGCACAGCGTCGCGAGTAGGTGGGCGCGTTCATGTACTGCAATCAATCAATGACGCGATGACGTCACTGTCACATGCAAGTGAAATAGACTACCGTACTGTCTGTATACATGGTAATTTTCGTGAGGGTTTTATTTTTCGCAAATTTCGCGAGTGGACATGAAAACACAAAAATATATACACACACAAATATTCTTTTGCAATAAAGTTACATTAATTAATGTAGAAACCACAAAATTAAAGATTTCCACATTTTCCAAAAAAAACTATAAAATCATGAAAATATCTGTACGCGAAAATGACCACCTGTACAGCATAGTATTTTGACCCCAACTAAGAAACTGTCTAATCCAGTGTGCAATTATTGGTTTTATAAATATTTCTGTTATTAATAGCACAAGTTTGATTCCTCCAGGCTCCATTACTTTTGTTAAATTTGACAACTTGTACAGCATAGTATTTTGACCCCAACTGAGAAACTCTCTAATCCAGTGTGCAATTATTGGTTTTACAAATATTCCTGTCATTATTAACAAAGGAAAGTCCTCCAGGCTCCATCATTTTGGTTAAATTCGACAATTCTTAAAGATTAAAAACTATATATTCCAAATTTTAATTTTTGTATTTTGAATTCCCAATGATAAATTAATTGGATAATGGAAAGATAAATCCTTAACAATGGAAGTGTCATCACTGAAACTTGAGGTGTTTATCATTCAGAATAAGCATTGGAAATAACCTTTTTTTCTGAACAATCAAACTAAATTATGTTACATTCGTTAAGGCGTGATACCATTAATTTGTACAAATGTATATTTGAGTTTGACTAACGTTCTAATTATTTTGATATTATAATTATTATAAAGGGTTTAAAAGAAGTAAGCATCCCCTCTAAAGTTAGATCACATTTGTTTGCATAACTCCACACAAAATTTGAAGTTTTGAAAAATTGAAACACTTAAAAGTTTCCCCTTTTTAATATCGTGTATAATTTTCTCAAAATAGTCCCCAAAATGATGTTTTCAGAAAAAGTTACTAAAACTACAATGTATCTCTAGCGGTTTTTCAAAATTAATTTTAAGTGTCTTTATTTTTATTATTCAATATAACTTCTCTGAATCGGGTAAAGTGCCACTTTTTTGGAAAACATAATTTTTATCAAATGTGACTGTTTTGGGTAAGGTTAACATGATATTGAAAAGGGGGATAGGGGAAGGTGGGGTAATGGCAGACGCGGGGTAATCGCGGACAGGGCTGTATCTAAAGGCAGGTGAAAGAAGGTGGTATTTTTCCACCCTATGATGTTAGGTGCCTCTCCATTGAAATCACACAAAACCTAAATGGGATGGTTGTCTCGCAAATTCTCGCGAGAATTACAAAAATCACTTTTTGGGCAAGTTGATATTTTGGTGCATTAATTTCTCTTTGAAACTGGTATTTCTACATCAAGGAAAACAAAGTCTTATTATTTTTTTATGTAATGTATTATACCTTCTGATAAAAAAGAAATGAATTCGGAGTCACAATGATGAGCATAATAATGAGAGAGGATGTGCCCATACATTGTACATGGATTGGGGGTAATCCCGGACATGTACCGTTTCCATGGTAACCAATATGGGCGTGGTCAATTTAACATCATAAATCGGTAATAGTTGTTGACCACATAAATATGTGACATTGTTCTTTGATTTCTGCTACACTTTTAAAAAGGGTATTTTTAAACTCCCATTGAAATGCTATATTCCAATAAAAAGAGGCTGCTATAGATAAATAACGTCCGGGATTACCCCCAGAGTGTGGGGTAATGCCGGACGACGCCATTTTTTTTATTGCGTCGTAGCTTCGAATTTCAAAATGATGAGTTGATAAAAACTTGATAAAAACTTGATAAAAGGTAGAACCTTCACAGTGCTTTGTGTTTACATGATTTTTATTGTTATATGACGTATTATATGTGTGTTATACCTCTCTGACAAAATGTGTCCGCCATTACCCCACCTTCCCCTATTTGTGTGGGTAGCCAAGCATTTTCCCTTTCTATAAGTGTTTCAATGTCTCAAAACGTCCATTTCTCACTTGTATGGGATCTTAAAAACATAATTTTGGGGAAATATGACTATTTTGGGGAAAGTAAACATGATATTGAAAAGGAGAATCTGTGTGCGGGTAACCAAGCATTTCCCCTTTTCATAAGTATTTCAATCTCTCAAAATCGCTAACTGTGTGTGGAGTTATGCAAACAAACGTGATCTAATTTTAGGAGGGGGAGGGGCTTACAAATGATTTTGGTTGAAAACTATTGTTGTATTGTTCTGTATGCCGTAAGATGTTGTGTGTTGTTTGACTTGTTGGTGATTTTGTGATTTTTGCATCAAGTTTAGTAATTTCCTTTTAACTATGCACCCTTCAAGCATTATGTATTTTCAATCGTGCTTTTAGACCTATTATCCATATTTATCATGCCATTAATAATGATGGGAGTCAGTGGCAAACAATCAATGACAATTCTCAAGTACTTTAAGTACACAAACACCTATCAAATCCAAGACATAAACCATTAAAGCCGAGTCCAAAAGTCCAATTTCGTCGCTGTTCTGTCAAAACCTCGTATGTTTTTCCAGCCCTTCATCATGCATAAAGTAAAATTGCCCAGCATTTATGCATAGGAAGTGTTGCTTTATACATGTTCAGGGGCAATTGAGTACATGGAAGGATTTAATAGATGTGTTTTTAGCCCTTGAACATGTTTAGAGCAGATTGCCCAAAAGTTATACATAGGAAGTCTATACTGCATACATGCTGAAGGGCAAGATGGAGATACAAGGTTTTGACAGAATAGCGACGATTTGTTTATCCATGAGACAGAATCAAGTTATAACTGATAAATGAATAACTGCTTGAGATAGGACAGTTAATTTGTGTTTTATTCTCAGTAGTTCGTTGATTATAAGCAAATATCTATTACTCGAGTTGAAATATTTGATAGTAATATATAAGGCGAGGAAAAAAACCAACCCTGTTTTACAGGCCCGACCGACCCACTTTTTGTGTTTTTCAATAATTCTTTTTAAGATACTCTTTTTTCAAATCATGTAAAATCAGCGTTTTTTTTGCCAAAAATATATTGAACCTTTTTTTCCACACGTTTTTACAACATTTTCCGATTTTTGCAGATTTTGGTGACATTTTAGGTTTAAAAAAAAAAAAATCGTCAAACCGACCGACCCTACTTGACAGGTCCGTCCGCCCGTAAAACAGGGTGGGTTTTTTCATCGCCTAATTGTCAATCTATGGTTGTCGAGAAATGAAGAAATCATTTATTTGCCTTGATCGGTATTGAACTCAGGACCTCCCTGTGATTTAATTTGATTGTTGATAGTAATTTCAAAACAAATGGTTACTGTAAAAGTGGAAATTTGCACGCGTTTAATTTTTTGCGCTTAGCAAATTTTGAACATTTTCGCTTGTTTTTATTTTTGCAATTTGGAGCTTCCTTATACATAAACGACATACAAATGCTGATTTTTAGCTTACTACAAGTAAGCTAAAGCGACTCGATGCGAAAGGTCACGGTAAAGGTCAAGGGGAAAGTGCGACTATGAAATATGGTTTTATCTTGGTCACCCAAGTGGTATTTGTCGGGAAATGTACTTGAGATAGTGAAACAATATGATCGCATAAATGTGTTATAAAATGGGCTTGATTGCCATTCGACAAAACAGGCAATTTTGCGTTATTTTCTTTGTTGTCAAATTTGTATTGAAAATGCATGTAAAACGCTATAATAGAAAAGTTGATTAACACATGACACGCATGTATCATGATGTGCAAGCGTGATTGTCTTATTGTGATTGGTTAAACTACTAGAGATCATTATTATTCATGATACGAAATCAGCGTAAAATAAAAATACAGCCGTCAAAGTGAAAAATGGGGAGGTTGTTTTTCGTTAATTGATGTTAATCGCTTCTGTATATATTCTTCAAACTATATCTCCGATTTCAGCGGCCAAAATTAATGGAAATTGATGTTTTCAAAGGCTTTTCATCATGAGGTGCTGTTAGAAACTCGCGAAAATGAGTAAAACTTGCGACTATTGCCTTGCCAAAATGCTGAATTTGCGCGCTTTATCGCGCCGTAATATTTTGTATAAACTTGTGGACGAAGGATTTAGATTGTACTATTAAACGCCAGGTTATGTTTTAAAGTAAAAAAATAATATGTATACTTTAACCCTCGGACTCGGTTAAACAAAATCAACTTTATTAATGAGAAAGTACAAAAATCATACTTTTATTGAGGCAAACTGTGTCATAAAGTGGTGGTTTATCATCCAAATACATCGTATTTTCCATCATTAGATTTTCGACACTACGCACTGACCTACCTACTATATAAATTTGGTATCGTCACCTTGCCATATATGGTAACATTTAATTAACTATGCATCGTATGTCATGAATATTGATCATTTCTGATTCAACGAATCCGATCGGTCCGCGATGACCCAAGCTACCGGGACAGGTATTTAGAATTGTATTTAGCGTCAGTAGCAGAGTCGGAAGATTGGACCAATCACGCGACAGCTCTTCTGTTTGGTATATTAATAAATTGACACATCAATATTCACGCCCGCATTGATGGCCTAATCGTTAGGGCGTCCGACTAGGAATCGTTATGAAAGCGTTCGCGGGAGTTCGCGCCCAGCCCGGAGCGTTAACTTTTCTTGTTTTTTCCTATACATTTTTTCATAAATTATATTATTCATTTAGTTTAACATTAATGGCGGTAAAAGTGTACAAATATTTGTTTTTTCTCTGCGAATTATTATTTAATATATTAATAATAATTTAATTTATATTTTTTATTATTTTATTTGATTTCTTTTTTTTCAATTTTATTTACTATGTTAATTTATTTATTTATTTTATTTGTTATATTTTTTAATTTTAATTTTAAATTTAATTTTTAATTTTTAATTTTTAATTTTTAATTTTTAATTTTTAATTTTTAATTTTTAATTTTTAATTTTTAATTTTTAATTTTTAATTTTTAATTTTTAATTTTTAATTTTTAAATTTTAAATTTTAATTTTAATTTTAATTTTAATTTTAATTTTAATTTTAATTTTAATTTTAATTTTTAATTTTTAATTTTTAATTTTTAATTTTTAATTTTTAATTTTTAATTTTTAATTTTTAATTTTTAATTTTTAATTTTATTTCATTTTATTATTTTTATTTTTATTTTCATTTTCATTTTATTTCTTTTTTAAAATTTTATTTATGTTTTTTTTTTATTTTTTTTTTTTTAATTTAATTTAATTTTTTTTTATTTTTTTTTATTATTATTATTATTTTTTTTTTTTTTATTTATTTTTTTTTTATTTATTTTTTTTATTTTTTTATTTATGTTATTTATTTTTATATATTTTTTTTTAACTTTTAATTTTTTTTTAAATTTTTTTAAATTTTTAAATTTTAAATTTTTTATATTTGAAGAGCTTTGTGCAAAAGGGCTATGGTGCATTTTTTACAAAAATGAGTTTGATATAGAAATGTATAAGGAAAAATCATGTTTCAAAGAAACAAAGTCATTTTTTTCCAAAAAGACCTACATCTCATTGTAAACAGCCATTGAAATTGTTGTACAGCATAAAACAAATATGCCACTATTATAGTATGTTCAGTCCAAAATGACACAATTACCTTTATTTTATGTAATCTCAACCGAAGCATATGTAGAAGGGCAAATTTGCTTACACTGTGAATGCATAATATATATGAACATGTAGGGTCTATATCTAATTCTTGTTTCATGTAAGGTATAATATGGATTTGAGCTTTACATCATTTGTCATATGCTGGACAGATTATAGTGGTTTCTATATTATAGACATGTTTTATGAATCAGAATCTTCACAAATTCGCAACTTGTAGTGAGCTTCTGCATCATTGATGCTCTCGTATTGTGAAAATAAATGAAGCGCGAACATTTCCACTTTTACAGTTTTCGACTATAATCCGTTCAATAATTTCTTCATCAGAGCGTTACATTCACATTCATGTTGAATGCACAATGCGTAGTGTAATGATGCACTGCATTCCATATATAACAACGGGTGTCCATACGAGGCTGTTGAGAATACGCACGGGGCTGTTGAGGATACGCACGGGGCTGTTGAGGATACGCACGGGGCTGTTGCGGACACGCACCAGTCACATTCATTTGTAGGATGTGTGAGAATTATTTCTAACGATAAAGAAATGGTTGAATTGATTATTGAAAATAATTATGTGTTTTGATATAAATGGACGACCACCATAGATTTTTGTTGAGCCCATGTTACTCTGATCAGCATAACCCTAACCCTACTACGTGACACAGAACCACACAGCTAGCAGTACTTCTAAGTGCATCCACTCAACTTCTATCCCATGCGGCAAAAAAAAACCTGTGTATGGTCTGTGAAAATTTTGCATGGGCAGCCCAGCGCTCGTGGTTTGGTAGGTGTCTCGCTCGCCTGTCACCCTGGCGACCAGGATTCAATCCCTGGGGGCCCTGGACCTAAATTTGTTGGCACCCTCCCATTTAACTCCTCCCCCTGTTCTTCAGTCAATCCCCTCTGCAACACTTCTAGGGTAAGGGTTAATTTATTCAGTTCATTCATGATTTATAATTTATCCAGTGGTCCACTTCCAAACACTGGGGGTAAAAATATCCATCCCCAAAAAATATTTGGTTAATTTTCAAAATAATTCAAAATGTCAACATTTTCTTTTAAAAAATTGGTCAATCAGGCCCGTACAACAGGTTTTTTTCCGTGGCCAATGGCTTTGTTTCTTTGTTTCTTCACCTTCGACATCATATGGACGCCGTTCTTTTCAAGATGCTTCTGCTGAACTTTGGAATCAATTACCATATCATGTTAAATCAGCCAAAACTCTTGAACAGTTCAAATCATCGCTAAAAACTTACCTATTTAATGTTAATGCATGATTTCCTTTTTGTCGTGTCTTTTGTTACTACTACATGTATAGTTTTGTATAGTTGCGTTTCTGTTTTATTTGTTATAGCGCATAGGGACTTAATTGTGTTATGCGCTCAATAAGCATGGTTTTATTATTATTATTATTACCTTGATTTTTTTCAAAAAATCGAGGTACTGTATTCCAAGGGTTTCTTTCTTCTTCTTCTTCTTCTTCTTCTTCTTCTTCCCAACCCATCTAAAAAATGCTATTTTTTCTACAGTTTACATGCTACAATCACCTAACTTGGTCAGTAGGACCCCCTACCTGACTTTCATATAGGGTGTTCACAGTTAGGGGTCAAAGGTCACACAAGGGTCACTAGGGGCGAAAACGTGATTTTCACCTAAAACAGCCATGCAATTTAGCGAAATGATCTAGGATCGTCAAAATCAGACAACATATTCCTTATGACCGTACGCATATATTATATAGTTTGGGTTTTAAAATCAAAAAAACATTTGGGGTCTCTAGGGGTTAAAATGTAAATTTTCACTCCTCGCACTCAAAATGCTATTTTTTTCGTGAGGAAATGACCGATGAATGTCAGAATTGGTCAAAAGATTTCTTGGATCCATGTACATATAGGGTCTTCAGCGATTAAAAGTGACATTTCATATGGGGTCACTAGGATCATTGACCTAAACAGGGGTAAAATATAAGACATGCTCCGATTTTGACCGGATTTGTATTGACAAGACAAGAACAAAAGTAAATCATTTTCTTGGGGTCAAAGGTCAACATGGGTCACTAGGGGTCAAGATGTAAATTTTCACTCCTCGCACTCAAAATGCTATTTTTTCGGTAGGAAATGACCGATTTCTTGGATCCATGTACATATAGGGTCTTCAGCGATTAAAAGTGACATTTCATATGGGGTCACTAGGGATCATTGACCTAAACAGGGGTAAATTATAAGACATGCTCCAATTTTGACCGGATTTGTATTGATAAGACAAGAACAAAAGTAAATCATTTTCTTGGGGTCAAAGGTCAACATGGGGCACTAGGGGTCAAGATGTAAATTTTCACTCCTCGCACTCAAAATGCTATTTTTCGGTAGGAAATGACCCGATGAATGTCAGAATTGGTCAAAAGATTTCTTGGATCCATGTACATATAGGGTCTTCAGCGATCAAAAGTGACATGTCATACGGGGTCACTAGGGGTCATTGACCTAAACAAGGGAAATCAAGGTGTCCTGGTCTCAGACCAGATCTACTTCTAGTTATATTTGTGTTTCTAAGTTTTTGACATGTTCCTTCCCTAAATACAGAGAAGTTGTCAGATGCTAAAGTTTCACCTGTTTCAACTATTTTTGCAGGATGTGCTTTCAGACCATTGGGCCAAAGAGTTTTCATCAGACAACACAGTCCCTTCAGATGCAGAGTTCTGGGACAAGCTACAGAAGTCATGGGAGGAATTAGCCCAAGAGGATGAGGCTAATGAGCATCCGTGGCTTTCTGAATATAACACACAATCTAAGGACCCTGTAAGTTGCAAGGGGAATGAGAAAATTCAACTTTTGGTCTCAACCAGAAGTAATATTATGACTTGATCTGACGTTTTTGTGACCATCAGGGAATGTGACATCAGAATTGGAACATATATAGACTCTTGGCAATTGGCAACAGCCCTCATATTTGTATAGTGATAGTTGTTACCTTCACATGTTGTCCAGGGAACTCGATATGGATGTGAATAGTAATTACTGGTATTACAGGGGTAGAATTTCGGCGCAAATCGATTCGCGTGAAGATTCGCGTAAAATCACTACCGCGTGAATCCAGGTATGGATGTGAATAGTAATTACTGGTATTACAGGGGTAGAATTTCGGCGCGAACCCGCGAATCGATTCGTGTGAAGATTTTTTTTAAAATTTTTTTTTTTAAATTTTGTTATTATTTTTTTCTTCTTTCTAAGTCCAAAACAGGACCTTAGATGACTGGTATTTGACACTCAGTCAACAAACATGCCGAATTTGGAAGTTGAGTCAAAGTCTTTTGGATAAGTGACTCCAGATGAGTCAGGTCTTTTGGATAAGTGACTTCAGTGGAGTCACGTCTTTTGGATTAAGTGACTTGAGTACAGTCAACGACTATTGAAAAGGTTTGATACCAAGTCACAAGTCATCAATTTGTTGCTCTCAAGGACTTAAATCAAGGCTAGTCATCAAAAATTGACTTGAGTCAAGGCTAGTCATAAAAAACGGTGACCGAAGCTCTTCGTGAGTTTTTTTCAACGACGCCTTGCATATATGCTAATTGTTTTGTACCTTTTTTTGCTCTGACTTTGTATTGATATGTTGTATATGGGAAATAAATAAACCTGTAAACCTGTAACCTGTAAAATAAAGTCATCAACTTGTGTTGTCAGAGGGATGTACAAGAGATCATTCATGAAATCTGATATTCTTTCGAAAGTTGACATTGTGCGCATTTATTTTGCATGAAGAAACACAATCCTATATCAGCAATATAATTATCCCTCTGTATGTTTGAATTTATTTCTAGACTTACGACTTTGAAGAAGAGAATCCTTTAAAGGACCATCCTAATCCTTTTGAAGAAGGTCTGAAGAGGTTAAAAGAAGGTGATTTAGCCAACGCAGTGCTACTGTTTGAAGCAGAGGTACAGGAAAGACCAGAACATATGGAGGTAGGTACAAGTGATGACATTATATTGAGTGGAAGCCACATTACACAGCCAGTTTCTTATGCCTGGCATCATGGTTTACTCTGCTGTCAATACCTGCTTGGGTACTGTATACCCAGTGTCTGTTTGGGTACTGTTAAACTACCAGTGAAGTACCAAGGTAGCTGCACAACACCAGTAACTCCACTACTGTGCAGCTACTTTGGTTGTACCACACAGGTACTGTATATTTTACATACGGTACAAAGCATACAATACATGTACCAGTAAAGTACCAGCAAAGAAGCTGCACAGTACTGGTAACTCTGCTGCTGTGTGGCTACTTTGGTTGTACCACACAGGTACTGTATATAGTTTACATACGGTACTAAGCATACAATACATGTACCAGTGAAGTACCACCTAAGTAGCTGCACAGAGCCAGTAACTCCGCTGCTGTGTGGCTACTTTGGTTGTTCTGCACAGATACTGTACAGTAAGGTCACAAATTTTCTGCTTTGTAACTGTCAAATTCCGCGTTTTTCCGCTTTGTAAATTTTGCATTTTTCTGTGATGTAATTTTCCCCAAGAAAGCTTAAAATTTACGATCTATAAAACCAAAATAAACACATTTTACAGAAAAACATATCATTTTAGATCTTTGGGCTTACTGTCGCGGTAGCCGACCCTCTATATCGCGGAGTTTTATATTTAAATATTGTTTGTTTTGTTTTATTACGTATCGTTTTTTAATATTTATATTGTTTTATTCAAGACTATTTATAAATTTTGTGTTTTGGACATTTTTTGTGCATTTTTTTCTTCTTCTTTTCATCAAAATGTCGTTTTCCGCGTTTAACCTCAATTCCGCAACGCGGAAAATTCGTGACCTTACTGTACAGTTCCCATGCAGGCTTAAAGCATACATGTACGTACAATACAGGTGTAAACGGGTATTATATAACACATACAAATATTCCTGTCATTTGATTGGTGGATACTGCATCATGTGACATGAAATATTTGAACTATTTAACTGCGGTAATTGTTCTTGACTTGATTGATTCATTAAGTAGGCCTAGGTCTATTATCTTTTGTTTATCAAGTATTTCAAATGACAGAAATATTTTTGTATGTTACATAAAACAAATATTTACTGCTCTATATTCAGGAAATGGAGCAGAATAGGTCCCCTCGTAGACCCAGGGTCTCCAGTCACCTGGGGGAGCTATTTTGCACCATTTCCCTCATGAACAGTAACTATTTGTATACTGGCAGCACCATGATGCTAGGCATAAGAACTTGGCTGTGTACAATAATTTGATGCTGCTTAGAAAAGGGATTAGGGCTTGTTTTTCGCTTTTTATTGTTGCCTCGTACATCAGCTATTGGGATGTCCTCCTCAGCGGGGAATTTAATACTATAATGGGAGAGCAAATTTGAATCGCAAAATAAGAGCCTCCTATATATGGGATAAATGGGCGTATACATACGTTAGTACGCGCGATGTGACTCTTGAGATGAGGGCGCTATCTTGACAATGCCTATGATTGACAGCATGCAAGCTCACGAGACACGCGATGTGACTTTTGAAATGAGGGCGCTATAGTACACTAGAAGCTTCGATTTCAGCAGTGGCAAGTCTGCGTACAGTGGCCGGGCCTGTCGTCAGCTATATGGGTGCCCAGCTGGAAGTGGTTTTTCCTATACTTCATTCATCTAACTCTGTGCAGTGACATCAGAGTGAATTCTAGCGATTTATGCGCAACATTTAAGCGCAATCGAGGGATTCGTCTTTGATTGCTTTGGTACCAGCATATTACAACTATATATAAGTGCACCATTATTGAGGTTTGATCGAGGGGATATGTCTTGACGTCACTACACAGAGTTAGATCAATGAATCATACAGTGTGTTCATCTATCATGAAACAGTGACGTAACTGCTGCAAAATATACTAATCGCAGCACATCAACATGTGCCAGCGTTCAAAATAGTGGTAATCTGTGCACCCGAAATGACCAAATTTCCTGGCGGATAACCCTTCTTTTTCTTGCCGGTTATCCGGCACCGATAACTGAGATTTTGACACCAATACAACTGAAATAAATGATTGTTGTTTATTTGGTTTTTGAACTTATGGTAATATACTGCATTATTGCTGACATGACACAAACATTTGATTCAATTACTGCCATCGCATTTCTCATTTGTCTAGCCCCTCTGCGGGCTTGGCAATATCTTGGTACAACCCATTTGTCTAGCCCTTCAAGGTTGATTTAATTTAATCTGTGTGTTTTGTGTCCTCTCTGCAGGCGTGGCAATATCTTGGTACAACTCAAGCGGAGAACGAACAAGAACAGGCAGCAATATCAGCGCTTAGAAAGTAAGTTGTAGTGAAGTATTGATCAGTTTTTCTCAACTCGCCGTTGAGGCGCAAACTTGAGAGCGAGGGGGGGTGCCGTTGAGTCATAAACTTGAGCTGGGAGGGGGGATGATGCTCCGTCAAGAAAAATTAAGCTCGATGAACGACAGTGCCAATCTCAGAGCCAGATGGGCCATAAAAACAAATAAAATGTCAGTTCCCACTAATTTAACATCAAAGATCTTATAGAATAGTATTTATCATGTTTTAAGACAATCCTGACCGTATGTGATGCGATCTGTGAAAACCCGTCAGATGTTGCAAAATGTGAACTAGGGATTATGGGTAAAATAAAATATAAAAAAAATTATTTTAATACTTCCAATACTTTGTGTCATCATCTTTCATGACATTTCACCTTCAAAAACTTACTTAAGTCACTTTTATTATTAACCTCATAATGTTATTCTATTGAATTATGTATCTTGTTTGGCCTGTTTTCATGCTTTCTTTTTTTGTAGCTTTTTATGATATCACAATCATCATTCACTCATAACGGTTTTTTTAGTGATTGTAGAAAAATGATCGAAACAGTTCTGTAATCAGCACAGTGTTAGCTTTTCTTATTTTATAAATATCTCTAATATGAAAAATGCCACCATGTGGCGGGTTTTAACAGATCGCATCACATATGGCTGATGGCTGCAGACGCCATATTTGTTGGGTCGAGGGCGCGCCATGTTTTTGTAACCGTTCGTAAAAAATTGCAACAAACAATACAAAAATGTAAATATTATCAATAACGGCGCAACAACAAAAAAGGGACCCATTCTATGAGCGCGGCTAACCAGAAAATGACACGGTTTACATTTCAATACTTTGCATTCATAAACATTGTAAATCATTTATCAAGCAAAAGTTAGGTTGCTATTTTACTCATAATTCTGGCACAAATCATTAATAGCTATCTCCACACTTTTGATGCATGAATATCAAAAGTGTCTCTGCAATGCTCAATGCTGCTCACAGTATTCTCATGAGAAAGCATGTAGGAAAGTTGTAGTAATAATGCACCAACCATGTCAATAGTGCGTTTATACCAATCATAGACAAATAAGGGCATTTAAAACCATTCTTAGACAGGTAAAATTTTGTAAGTCAATTTCAATTTCTGCCATAATCATGATGAGAAGAAGAATTTCCCTTCTAGCCTATTACAAGTATGTCATCTTGCAATGTCACGTTATGTTACTCTACTTTTACTGTGTGAATTACCATTGTACATACTACAAAATGGGTTGACTTGCCTAAATGGTCATACTTTCCTTAATTGTTGATGGATTTTTCTTTTCAGGAATTAAACTTTGTTAGTTGTACTTTACAAGGAAATCAAATTGGTCATGGTTCATTGGTTTTTATATTCCATACTGAAAGAGAGTCCTATTTTTGTTGATACACCCTGTACATTGTATATTTATTTATATGATTTACACTCCCTGCTAGCTTATTAAAACATAATATGATGCGAGTATTCTGCATAAGCCCTCTGCTTTATAATATACAGTTTGAACAAATATAACAGAAGCAGTATTTTGTTCTTGTAATAAATTCTTTTACACTTTCCACTAATAGGCAGGCGTCTGCAGACGACATTCCAAAATTTCACATTTAAAATTTAAGAATGTCTAAATGATTGAAAGTTGTTATTAGCATTTTGGAATCAGCATGAGAAATGCATTAAAATAAGTACAAACATACCCAGTATGTTCAAGCAAGCGAATTGCTGCCAGAAAGCTATCCCAGAGGTAAGCTTATTTACTGTTGTGAGAAACGATAATCTCAAAAATATACCCAGTATTGGTTCAGTAATCCTTGAGATAGACCTTGAAAGTTGGGAAAGGTTTCTGAATAATATGTTTTGTATATGGTAAACCAACAGCCACATGAAAAGTGTTAATGCCTTATCTTTATGCTGGTGTCACATCTCATCCTTATATCCCAATACATATTCAAAACATATTACAACTCCTATATTAGGCCAAATCAAAAAACGACTCAAGCTTTTAAAATTCACATTTCACCGCATAACTTGAACTTTAGAAAATGATGGTGTGAGCCAAGTTGTGACTGTATGGAATGGGTATTTTCAATATTAAAACAGTATATCAACTCAAGAAAGACAACTGACACCAGTGATTTATTGGACTATAGATGAGGTGACAATTGTTGACATTTAGGACGCCCTCTGTTGGTTTGAGACAAAACACACCGGGCAAGAGTTCCTATAGTTTACATAGGCCAGATCAGGTTTTTTTTAACTAGATTGTGGTGTCACAGCAAATTGTTATCAAAACTGTCTTTAAACTTGCTTAGGAATACTATAAGCTATCGCATTTCACAAAAAAAACTAAAACTAAATGAGTTTTACAATTCATTAGAAAGAAAGTTCATGTTGTCTTCATTAACTTTACTGTATATTCTGCCTGGAGGGAAACAACAGAGGGTGTCCCATTTGTAAATACATGACATCATAGGTCACCCCATCTATACTTCCTCAAATTTTAATTTCACACATTGTGAAATACCGTATATCGGCTTCATTTTCTTGCTTCACAGAGCCCGTATCATGCACAAAAAAACACCACATTTTGCATAGTATTTTTTACACGAAAGAACAAAAACAAAAACATTTTGCATAGCCTTTTTTTTCAGTTTTTATTCTGAGACAAACTTTGTCCATTAAAGTACAAGACAGGAGGACATAGTGCTTTCTATTATCTCTTTTTAATCTTCTTTCATGAATGTACTTTTATCACACTTAAATCAATGTTTTACTCTTCCTGTCACTATTTCTATGCAGTCTGTCTGAGTTACCACCGGAAACCAGCCCCTATGGATACAGATTATAAACTAAGTGGCGCGATGCGGCGATCTGATCCAATTATCACAAAATAAGGCATACATTTTTTTTTTGTATGAGTGGATAAGACGTGGCCCTGATTCCTATAATTATCCCGATATTACCCCACTATTACTATTGTTTTGCTTTTCCTGTCCTTTTACAGATTATAACTGTAAGTGACGCGATCTGATCCAATCATTACACAATGAGGCAATAAGAATATGAGTGGATAAAACAGTAATGTAATTCAACATGAAAATTATTGCAGAATTTCCACAATTTCCCACATTCAACATGCATTAGCTATCGACAAAAAATAGTATTTTGATGATAAACTCGACATAAAGAACCCCTAAATATTACACCAAGCCAACATAAATTTGTAAAAGGATCATAAATACAGGGTGAGTCAAAAAGAAGTTGTACGAGAATGAATATTTGTTTAAAAATATACCAAACAAATTTGACAAACCAATGAGGCACGTTTTCAAAGAGCAACTTATTCCGCTTATATGACAAAAGGAATCATTGAAATCGGTTAATTATATCAGGAGCTATACCTGTTTTAATAAAAGAGAACTTTTTTTTAGCTGTCCACGGAACGCTTTATGTTCTTGAAATCTATCCACTCTAAGTGGGCAGCAAAATGTACACACAGTCATTCATATTCAAATGAGATTAAAGCCCGGGAGTTTCAAACACAGGTGGGAATGGTGTGCATAAAATAAAAAATCAGTGACAACAATAAGAAAATGATTAAACATTGAAGGCCCACTTAAAACAATTAAGACACCTTAGAGGACAATCATCAGCAATTATACCTGCCCACTTAGAGTGGAAAGATTTCAAGAGAATTAAGCGTTCGGTGGACAGCTAGAAAAAGGGGTTCTTTTTATTAAAACAGGCATATCTCCTGATATAATTAATCGATTTCAATGATTCCTTTTGCCATATGAGCGGAATAAGTTGCTCTTTGAATACGTGCCTCATTGGTTTGTCAAATTTGTTTGGTCTATTTTTAAACAAATATTCATTCCCGTACAACTTCTTTTTGACTCACCCTGTAGACCCTGAAGTAAAGAGTCAATTTTAAAGTCAAGCATTGTCAAGTGACACTTCAAAATTTGATAGATTTTAGACAAAAAAATGTATCAATTATGATTTACTATAAATGTGTAACTATGATTTAGAGCTATAATCATTCATATTAGCGATGTTATGAGCGAGGAGGTAGAACCTATTATTGAATGACCCTCGTATATGCTGCTTGTATTATTATAGTTACATTCCCGATGCAGTGATCAGTCAATGTGGAAATAACATCACTTTGTCTCTCTTTTGAAAGAAAATTGAGAGGGATTCTGCTTGGACTTGTATCAATTTCACTTCACCAGTGGCGTATCTCATGGCAAAACCCCATTGTGCCCCCCCCCCCCCTCTAAAAAAAATAAAAAGGAGAAAAAAAGGAAATAAGAAAAAAAGGAGAAAAGACCGAGGTGGCGTGCGGGGGCACTGGTTATGTGAGGGTATAATTAACCCAAGTTTGGGGCAACCTTTTACGAAAATTTCAGAAATCTTGCCCCCCCCCCCCCTCCTGAAAAAAATCCTAGCTCACGCCACTGCACTTCACATCACACCAGAAATATTATCACTTCACATCACACCAGAAATATTATACACTAGCAACCAAAAGTATTAGGACACTTGATTGTGGCATCAAAATCATTCCAGAGATTAAATTTGGACTGCAATATTTGACTATGAGTTGAACAAATGTGTTGCTAAATCTCTTCTCATTAATAAATTCTTGTTTCCTACAACTTCTGCTCATTCCTTTCCATGAAATTGAAGAATATATGTGTGGTGGTATGGGAAAACCCGTCGGAAGTCGCTAGTGTTAATATTGAGATATCTGGGTCATACCAAAATATTCCTAACAAATGAGGTCCAAGTCAATTTTCCAACTTTGGTCCCAAGATAGAGATTATACCTTGAACTTTAGTCTCCAGGAGTATTTTATGCAAAATTCCAGATGTGAAGTTTATTTTAGTACTTTTCTTAACCTTGTTTATCAAAGTTTATGTGTAAAATGCTATGTTTACGTAAAATAACATTGTTACCATGGTAACCACTTGTGAACTCCGACAATGCATTTTAAAGATTTTGAAAGTGAAGAACTTACAATTGTTAATAATATTGCAAAAAACTAGGTTCATATCAAAAGTCCATTTCATATGACAAGCTATTCTGTGTGATATAACAATGTAGTTTTATTATTATTAGAGCATTTACAAGATTTTGTGTACACCTTTGAATTGTCAGTTTCAATTTTAGTGTTGCGTTTAAACTTGCCGACTTTAAAATACTATAACTGTAGTTCTGGAAGGAATTTCTGAAAAATTTAAACAGTCCTATACTCAGTAGAGTATGAAGCTCTCTGCCAAAGAAGAAAAACAAGTTGCTAGAAAATGACCATGTGAAGGGTTTTCCCATGCCACCACACATATGTGCTTTCATCAAATCCTAAAATACAGATTTGCTTTATAGCAGTACGCGGTCCTGGAAGTTGTATGACATTGCTAATATTTTGATGTAATTTTGGAAATATGAGACCTGTTACCACAAAATGAGCATTAAGTCGCAGTGTTCATTAGGAGATATGGTTCAATAAACATGCCAACATTTAGTAGAAAACAAGGGAATTTTGCAACTTCAATTTGAATTTTCACAGGGAAAACATTGAGCAATTATGACATGTTGCATATCATTTTTAAAGCTTATTATCTGAGCATTTTGAATCTGGACAAACCTGAAAATAAAATGTTCAGACTTAATTCTCATTTTGGGATGACAGGTTTTATATGTTTATAGATCAACTATTAATATGTCACCATTGTATATCTCAAATCTTCTAACTCCATACAAGCAAGATAGACAATTGCGTTCGAACAGCAAAATACTTTTCACTGAACCGCGATTTGCAAAATCGTGTGGATCACATTCTTTTTTATGTGCTGCACCTTGCTTATGTAAAAACTGCAGAATCTGTGGATTCATTCAAAACATTGTTAAAGACTTTAATTATGAAATCTGAGAGTGATTTCTTTGATTAATGTTTTTGTGAATTTTTATGTTCTTGATGTGTATGTTATTATTTGTGGCATTGTTCACATTGTGAGTGGGGATTGTCATTAGTTCAACCATGTCAACGCTACCATTTTTGTTGTTGTAGTGTTGAAGTGATGACGGTTTTCCTTCATTCAGAATTTTGTACTAATTTTGTTTTGCAATGTTATGTCGATGCGCCTGGCGCAACAATTTTGTTGAATGTTGGCGCATTACAAGCTACCATTATTATTATTATTATTATTATATTCAGAACCCTGAAATGGACACTGACCCAGTAATTTTAGATGCAAACTATGCTCAAGTGTTGCTGAAGTGTATACCAATACCTATCATGCAGTTGAGTTATTAGGGCCTGATAATTTAATAATTATCCTTTAAAGTAATGCACTTTAAACTGAGTATATTGTTTTTCCAGAATAATTTGTTTGTGTAAACTAACATTTTGTCCCTACCTATGGTCCCAAATTTGTCAGAGCTTGGTACCGGAAACAAACAATTATTTTTATCAGGCCCTATGCTTAAGGGCAGTGTCAACCCGGCACTTGTTTCAAAAATTGAATTTCATATTTCTCTATTATTTTATACTTTTATATGTATTCTATCATTACCATCATAAGTTACTAATCGGAAGCGATTATTTCCAGTTCTTTTGGGTGATTTTAAATTGTTATTTTGGTAAGTTTGAGTCAGGAAAAGGCGCATGGTTATTTGGCGGGAATTTAAGCGGAGTTCCGCACTTTTCAAATGCTGCAACAGCTGTTCGATCATTGCGTTGCGCGCTTAAATTTCCCGTGCGTAATACTAGACACGCCGCTTAATATCCGCTACGTAGACACGAAAAACAAAAGAGCGCAAAACAATGTCTAAAAATGTAAACAAAGGCCAATCTTACGATCTTTTAAATGTCTGTTTTATTCAAATTTCTTCACATTGTGAATAAATTGAATCTAATAGTTTATTGTGATTGTTCATAATAGTATACTCGCTTTTTAGGTCACTCGCTTTTTAGGTCACTCGCTTTTTAGGCCGTGTATTTTGTGAACATTTAGCTTTAAATGGTGGAAAATGTCAATATTTTTACTAAATCAATGTTTTCTAGAAGTTCAAATTTCAAGAAATTTTACGAATTTTCAAACAGCATAACTCAAAATATATCAAACTATCAGGTAAGCTTTTACTACCATTGTGTAGAGGACTTTCAGCACTAGGAGCGAATTTTTTATTTTTTTCGATTATGGATTTTAAACTCGAGATATGCATCCATTTCTAGCGAAATGTATGCAAAAACCACGACTTTTACACTTTTCCAATGTTTTTAGCAATATTTCCAAAACTAAGCCTTATTTTGGAAAATTTCCTATCTATAAATGTATACTTTTATGTTCTTTTATTCAATATTCTCAAACTTAGAAGCAAAATTTGATCATCAAAATAATAGGGTTGACACTTCCCTTAAAAACTAAAAATATCAAAGACAAAAACTTAAATCACTGAACTATTGTTACAAATGTTTGCCTTTAAACTAATGTCTTAAAAAGATCATTCATAAAAAGAATTGTTAAACCTAGAATACCAAAAACAAAAAGCTTACACAGAGTAATTCAATGGGTTCCCAGTGTTTTCTCTCAATTTGTAGCATGCATGGTATCCTAATACTTTTGGTTGCTAATGTAGCATAGATTCAACAATTCCACAGAGAGGTCTTTTGGATATACTGGTTGTATCTACCAATAGAGATGCAAAGAAAACGAGTATAAGGCAGAAAATAAAAACAGGAAAAATGAAATAAAAGCCCCCCCCAAGAACCAACTAGACCAACATGCAACATGGAAACCTTCATTTGTTAATGAGGTCAAAGGTCACATTCAAAGGTCATCTGAGGTCAAGATGTTAAAGTGGCAGAAAATGTGAAATTGATTACATTTGTCCATTTCTTTTCCATACAATGCCTAATTGCAACCAAACTCGGGTCATAGATGCAACATGAAAACCTTCATATGTTAATGAGGTCAAAGGTCACATACCAAGGTCAAAGTTCATCTGAGGTCAAGATGTAAAATTAGCTGCATATGTAAAATTGATTACATGTAGACAGGTGAAGTACAATTGCAACCAAACTCCAGGGTGTTTATTTATTTACATTATGATGTTTACTTATTATGTCTTTAACAGGGAGGCTATACTATGTTCTCTTTCTTTCTAGTTGCCTGATGCCTGTGGTTTAAGAGCCACCTTGTTTTTAATCTATCCATATAAACGGACGACCTATTTGGGACCGCTGTCCCAATTTTTGTAAATTGCGCTATGTGGCTCACTTTGTGATACATTCACATTCATGCTGATAAAACATAAAGCATGGGATGGTTGAATCTAGTGAACCCAACGCACGGAATTTTACTTGAAAGGTTACATTAGTAGATAAGAAGGGCCCATAGACACTGTACTACTAGCATTGCACCCCTCTTGCTCACGATGTAAAAAATAATTTCTTGTCTGCTGTTTGAATTGAAGTCCCTGACTGTTACATAATAGCTCATTTTTCTGTAATTACCAAACTGAATTAAATTCAGGTTTTTTTTCTTCAAACATAGCAAACTAATTTTACTTCATTTTGGTGTTTAAAATAATTAATTCGCAGCACCCCCTAAGATTTTAAGATTTTGGTATTTATACATACACACATAACAATTCAATATGACCAAAGTCATGTATTTCTCACCTCTGACAGTGAGACGGTGTGTATGGGGGGGAGGGGTTTAATTAAGCACCCCCTATATTTTAAGATTTTTGAAAAAATATACAGTGTCAATGTCAGTCCAATAATAAGTTAAGAGGTGCGCACCCCTAAGATTTTAAGATTTTGGTTTTACACACACTACATAACAATTTAATATGACCAAAGTCAAGTTTTTATCACGTCTGACGGTGAGACGGTGTGTAGGGAGGGGGTGTAATTCGTACATGCTCCTATATGGACCCTTTCCCCTAAGAAAACAATTTTCCTAAAAAAAGTCAACACAAATTTGTTAAAATGTTCGATCATGATATTGGTATTATGGACCATGTTGTAATTTTTATTGGGACACCTTGTATTGTGGTATTACTATGGCAGTATTACTGTATTATTATGGCTGTATCTGTTAATTCTGTGTTCTTCGCATAGCAAGTGGATACAAATTGTTTAATAAATAATTTCACTCAGGCCAAATTAAATTAATTGTTTGTCTCAAAGCTCCTCTCCTGTTGTAAAACTAATGTGGAATGCGGTTTTTTTTTCAAGTTTTTTTAATTTTTTAATTTTAAATATAAAATATTGAAATCCTTGTAAACGTGAACTTTTGTATTTTAGATGATGTGATCAATGAAAATCTGAAAAATCTGTGAAATTTTGGGATTTATTATTTTTTTTGAAAAAAAAAGAAGAAGTTTTTTTCAGATTTTTGTTTTTCTAATGCGCATCAATAAACTAACGCGCGCGGGAGCTTTGAAACAAACACTTAATTTAATTTGGCCTCATATGTAATAAAGAATTAATACTCTGTTAATATACTTTCTTTGTCAAGGAGAGTTGCGGACAATGAAAGTTGACTTTATTAGTATTTACAATAGCTTTATACTTTGCAGCACTGTTTTATTTGCAGTTAAAAAAGTGCTTCCAAGAAAAGTAATAATTGAAAAGACTCAACTAATAATTCATTTCATTTTGCAGTATCTTGTTATTATGCCTCTATTTTGTACTTTTATACACACACGCCCCGCACAAATTAAAAAAGAAGGACCACTTTGAACACAGAACTATTCATATGCAAAGTTGTTTGTGAATTTGTTTATTTATTGTAGTAAGAAGATATTTGATTTAATACCCCCTATTCACAATACGCTCACATATTTAGGCATGATATGCCCAAACATTTATTAATAATGAATGTTTCCAAAATAATGAATAATGCAATAGTCGCCTTGTCCCTGACACACACAAAAATGTGACTGGAAACTAACCATTTCATTTTATTAGCCTTATGGAGCTATAGGTCTGTTGCCAGAAAGATGAATTAGAAGAACTTGTGCGCAATAGACTTATTGTAGTCTGTTGTAGACAAGGGCAAGTCTATGTTATTTTAATCAAAACATAGAGATTGCCACTTTTCCATATATTATCATCATTTAGGCTTAGGCTGCCCCTTGCCCGATGATTAGACATTTGACATTTTTGGCACTTTTTGGTCAAAATTTTAAAAACTAAACATTTTCATCTCAAAACAAAAAAAATGCCTTCCTAGGCAAGTGCCTTTAGATGATTTTTGGTGCAATTTCAGCATTTTTTTACCAAAAACTGATTTATTTTTTTACGTTTGCAGCCAATGTTGAGCCAAAAATTGACACCAAAAATGGATTCTCCGACTCATTTCCTTTCCAAAAATATATACTTTTATATACATCACATAAATAAACTCCTCACAAAAAGTGTTGAGACACTTACAAAATGAGCCAATAATTAACGGCCGAAAAGGGTATGTAATGGATTAGTCGAAGCAAATAACCCAGTGCATAATTTTGTTCTGCGTATTTTGACACCTCAATTATTGAGATGCGATGATGGGGAGCGGAGTTATTGTCATTTCAATGGTCGTAGGTCCAGTTTCAAAAGTGACAATCATCCCATAGAGAATGATCAGGTTTATGCTTAACACAACACTTGCACACAAATGCTTCTATAGGGATATGATTGTCACTTTTGAAACGGGACCTACGACCATTGAAATAACAATAACTCCACTCTGCAACATTGTATCTCAACAATTGGGGTGTCAAAGTATGCAGAACAAAATTATGCACTGAGTTATTTGCTTCGATTAATCCATACCCTTTAGGGCCGATAATTATTGGCTCATTTGTTAAGTGTCTCGATACTTTTTGTGATGAGTATAGTTCAAAAGTTAAATTTCATGTTTTTAGGGCTGACAGCCCCCTGAATAGTTGGGGGAATGTACAATAGCATATTAAGATATCGCACAGATGAAATGTTCTGAAGACACTTGTTTTTTTGATCAATTGCACTTTAGTATGAAAGTCAAGTCACATTTGTGAAGGAAAATACTTGACAGGTTCACAAATTATATGTGCCGAGTCCATTGCTTCTTCTGCTAAAATTGTAGCAATTTGTAATAGAAATATTAGTTCTCTTTGTTGATATTTAGGTCTTTAATAATAGTACAATAGTGTCTTGTCCCTTCATTCGATTGTCCCTGGTCAAATCCCTAACCTAACGTTGCGGATGTAAATGGGCCCTGGTGTTGCGGGTGTAAAATTGCATAAGTTGAGCATGCATACTTAAAAGTATGCTTGCTCAACTGATGAATTTTTACACCCGCAACATGCATATTTATATAATAGTACAATAGTTTCTTGTCCCTTCATTCGATTGTGCCTGGTCAAATTCTGATTAAATCCCTAAATGTGAATAACTTGTATCTTACCACTCAGGTGCCTAGAACTCAGTCCAGACAACTTGACAGCTCTCATGAGTCTTTCAGTGAGTTATACAAATGAGTCACTACAGAATCAAGCCTTAGAAACACTCAAAGATTGGCTGGCAGCTAGTCCAAAATATAGACATTTAATCAAAGAAGACCGATCAAAAACCAGAACGGATCATCCGATGTCATCTTTTATTATGAGGTTAGTGGACTGATTCTTCATAGCGTTGCTGTTCTGTTAAAACCGTGTATGTTTTTCCAGCCCCTCATCATGTATAAAGTAAAACTGCCCAACAGTTATGCATAGGAAGTGTTGATTTGTACATGTTCAGGGCAAGAGCACTTTCAAAGTTTTGGCCCTTGAACATGATTAGAGCAGACTGCCCGAAGGTTATATATAGGAAGTATCAATTTATACATGCTGAAGGGCCAGATGGAGAAACACTGTTTTGACAGAACAGTGATGATATGTATGATCATAGTCAATACTTCCCCCTATCTAAAGTGTGAATATGATATCACTGCGTACTTCAGTGAAAGGCGCATCATTAAATCTGTAAATGTATGGCGGAAACAGACACAGTGACTGGCATAAAAAAGAAAGCTACTCATTGGAACAGAATTGTCTGACTATAGCAAATGTGCTATCGTCGTCAATCATTCAGTCGACCCAAATCACACCATTAATTGTTGCGGGTCTTAGATTTTGAGTAAGAAATAAGTTAACTAGGTCAGGAAGGATTATGAAATTCATGTTGATAAAGGAAAGAGCTTTTCATGAAGAGAGATGATGGAGCCTACATTGTCAGATCATCATGGTGAGTGTCACACCCCTCTGCAGACCGAAGTTCATCAGGAAAGAGGTTGAGCCGTAGTTCAACATTTTGAAGAAGAAGGTTGGTGAATTTAAACTCATTTGATTTTGAAACTAAACATCTGTGAGGAGACGAAAAAACAATAACTGTTCTACGGGCCCAGCTGACCCATTATTTTAGAAATTGGGGGGAGGGGGAATTGAATTTTCAGGTGCTAATGAATACTAACCCATATTTCCAAAATTTTGGAAAATCATTTTTTTTATACAGATTTTCTGTGATTTTTTGGTGTCATTTTGAAGGGAAAAAAAACTCAACTGTCCGACCGACCCAAGCTAAGAGGTTTTTTTTGTTGCTTAATGTCACCCATCTTATGTTTTCTTTTGGTATAATTCCTCCTGCACACACAGTGGTCTTCATAAGGACGTCCATGACATGTACATTGAAGCAGCCAGGACATCTCCTAGTGAAGTGGACCCAGATATACAGTGTGGTTTAGGAGTGATATTCAATTTATCCCAAGAATATGATAAAGCTGTTGACTGCTTTAAGACTGCGCTACAAGCTAGACCACAGGTAAGAATGAATAGAATGAAGGAGATGGATGTAGGCATAGCCATCAAGGCCTTATATTAGGCCAAGAAAAAAGGATCTGTCTTGCATACCCCAGCACGCATAAGTATGTGGAGTCACTTATTGCCGCATAACCCTACGCGATGAGCCCAATTTTTTGTTGTCAGAACAAAATTAAAGGAAAAAGTCTCCAAAAGGGGGGTGGGGTAAGTGGACCAAAAACACAATAAAAAAGAATTTCCACATTTAGCATAGCTTTTTTTAAATGTTATAAATCACATATCGCATAGCTATTTTCTCAAATATATGCGAGACAGCCAGCCCTTCCTTATTTGTAAAAAATAAAATTTCATTATTGGACGACGAAAAAAGACACCCTGTTGTACGGGCCCAACCGATTCATTTTTTTAGAAATCTGTGAAAAAAAATGTCACATGCAAATGATGAATTTTGTGAGCCTGAGACTTGAGGTCAAGTCCAAAGAAGATTTAATAGACAGCACCACAATGCAATGAATGCATTGCATTTTTGCAAAACACTGTAATAATTATAAATCAGGTCCCCGATTCATCTCGGTTCCCATAGACATATGCACAAAATCATGGCTTCATATCGCCATCATCGTACAAGCTCTTAGATTCTTGTTTACATCAATAAATAAATTAGTTCTCAGTGTTCCTTTTATCCCCCTGGCTTGAAAAGCAGGAGGGATATTGAGATCATGTCATGTGTGTCTGTATGTCCGTATGTCGCGGTGGTTCACTTTTGGTTGGCTAGGTTCAACCTGTTCAGTGCTGCTCTCATATGAAAAGTCAAGTTTCAATCCAAACCATACTTGGTAACAATTATCTTTGGGTTAAGGGGACTTCAGATGCTCATAGGGTGTAGACAGATTGATATACAATGACCCCTACATGACCTTTGACCCTGTTTTCCAACTATTTAAACTGCACTTATTACAGCTGTTTTGGGCTCCCATGTAAAGTCAAGACTTCAATCTCAGACAAATTTGGTGTCAATATTCTTTGGGTAAGATGGCTTGAGGTGCTCATGGGGTGTACACAGATTGACCTCTAATAACTCCCACATGACCTTTGGCCCAAATTTTGTCAATACTCTAAACTGCACTTATTACTTTTTAGGGCTCTCATGTAAAGTCGGTCTTCAATCTTGGCCAAACTTGGTGACATTAATCTTTACGGAAGGGGACTTAAGATGTTCATGGGGTGTACACTGATTGACATCTAATGACCCCTTCATAACCTCTAACCCCAATTTGTCAACACCTTAAACTGCACCTATTGCTCTTTAGGGCTCTCATATGAAAAGTCACAACTTCAATCTTAAACAACTTGGTGACAATAATCTTTGGGTAAGGGGATTTGAGATGATACATGGGGTGTACCTGGACTGACCTGTAATGACTCCTACATAACCTTTGACTCATTTTGTCAAAACTTTAGGTCCCTTTCTCTCATATGACAAGTCAGACTTCAATCGAATTAAACTTGGTGACAATAATATTTGGGTAAGGGGGTTTGAGACGACTCATTGGGTGTACCCTGATTGACCTCTAATGACCCCTATGTGACCCCATTAATGTGAATCTCCCAGTCATGACTTGAAGTATTTTTCTTATTTATGAAACCTATATAAGAGCTCGACTAGTAAACAACTTACTCACAGTTATTCGAAAACCTAAAAGACAAGGGAAACATTGATTTTCCAATACATGTTACACGTAACAGAAAGCCACGATATCGATATCTTGGGTTACAAAGGTCACTGATATATCAATCGTATTGATACGAGTATAGTTAAGGTGAAATCCGAATGCATCATGTGATCATGGGAACAAATCTTGAGTTGGCGCAATGCATTGTGGCTGCGATGTTAAAATCTTCTTTGGGTCAAGTCTAGGTGATGTATTACATCAAAAGGTACTCTACATGATCTGATGAAATAGGAGTGAAATTATTTTAATTCAAAATATTGCAGGAAGAATAGTTTCAGGGCAACGAAAAAATATTTTATTTCTTGGAACTTTTTTGATAAGTGATACATTTTCTTTGAGACTATTTTTGGCAGCTTACCATGATTTTTTTTTTACTGGGACTGATTACCTCAAGATGCCTTAATGCCTGTGGTAGGGTCCAAAGGCAAGTCACAATGTTGGGGTAGAGCCCTGGAAAGCTGGTGAGACTAGAAATAAGCCACAATAATGGGATTAATAGTTTGAACACTTGACGCCACCTATTACAACCATCCATGTACTCGTAATCAAGATCAAACTTGGGATATAGGACTGTTTAATAGAAAGCAAAAGTCTCCCCTTTCTTATATCCTTCCCCACCCCATCAATCAATGTTGGTGGAACTGCCAAGGCTTCTGATAATTTGACTCTGATCAACATTGCCTTGGGAAAGGGGGTGCTTTTTTCCTTAAATCGGACAAAGTGTATCAACCTTTTCCCCCTTGATTGCAGTTATAGTACTATAATCAAAACAAAAATTTGTCGATCACAGCGTATACAATTCCCCAGCATCCCATAAGATGTGCGTATCGTGCGTAACCGCGTCATTTGCGATGGCAAGGGCGCAGTAAAACCGGAAGATGTGACATACTTGTAAACAAATAGGTAATTGACCAATGGTGTCCCTAATCAACAAGACCCCACGCCGAGTTGCGACTGTTTTGGAACGCACTGCATGCAAGGACACGCTCAACCTTTGTAATGATCAAAAGCGCTGGATCATGACGCTGTGATTGACAAATTATTGTTTTGATTATAGCATCAACATGTTTTTCATGGGCCAATAAAACCTGGGAGCATGAACAATTTTTGATTGGTTAATTTTTTTTTAAATCTTCGGAGTAATTTGGTTCTATTTTTGCGCCCACAAAATGAGCATTTATTTTTTTAACCTTGCAACAACAGAAAACATTTACAATCATAGAACATACATAAAATGTAGAGTAATACAAATGCATATAGTATAAACTTCATTATACGACGTGTGAACGCAGTCATGAGTATATTGGATTCGTTAGCCTAAATCTGGTAAAATCTGCTCCGCATAGAAAGCAGCAAGTGTTATGTAGTGATTTGTCTGTTACAACCTTCTATTTTTTTCAGTCCCGACCCCTTTTCCGAAAAAGTAAGGCAATTGGAGACCCACAAAATTGATATGTGCTGTGTTAGATTGATACCCAGTGCTGCGGGTATCATGCGGTCAAAAATATGTTGAAGAACTTGTGTTTTGGCGTGTTTTGTTGGCTTGCAATGCATTGTGGGATCATTTCTGAGCCTGCTCTGGGTCGAATTCTGTTCTAGCCAATCATAACCACTCTTTCAGCAGATTTGAGAGTTATATTCCGGTGAGCATGGAAACACATTTATAGTTGAATGTATAGTTGGTTAAGGTAATATGAAGTTTATGATGTTAACCTTTTTATTTTTGGACGAAAAGTAACGAAATGATTGATCAAACTATTCAATGAAATAAGAGGCATAAAACAGCATTATATTTACGAAAATAAGTACTGCATCAGTGATCAGTCATCAAGTACAAGCTAGATAACTCAATTGCGTTCAAATACTCTTGACCGTAAAACCGATACTAACCAAATGAGACTCAACTATTTGTGCCCTAATTGATCTGTCATCATGCAATTAAAAATGGCATTATATACATCAGGCATGTGTTCAGACAAATCTGTTGATCTAGGGTCACTCAAGGTTCTTGATATCCCATGAGTATATACTGCTGTTGAGCAAATGGTTAAATGTATCAAACGGTCCACAGATGAACGGTCAAACCGATAGTACCAAATGGGCGGCCAAAGGGGTAAAAATGGTATAAAGGTATGAGAATCAGAAAGGTGTCGATGAGAGAAAGGTGTATAGAAAATAGAGAAAGGTATAGGATAAAAAGATTGAACAGTCTAAAATCTATAAAAAGGTATAATCATATAAAAACAAGAGAAAGGGGTCAATGGAATAAAGAAAGATTTGTAATTTACAGAAAGGGATCTAAAGTGAAGAGAGGTGTATAATATAGAGAAAGGGGTCTAGAATGGAGAAAGGTGTATAATTTAGAGAAAGGGATCAAAGGTCATGTAGGGAGCATTTGCGGTCAAGATGTTTACACACCATGAGCACCTCAAGCCCCCTAAGCTAAAGAATATTGTTACCAATATTGGCTGATTTTGAAGTCTGAGTTTAGACGAGAGCCCAAAACAGCAGCATTAAGTGCAATTTAAATTGTTGGCAAAATGGGGTCAAAGGTCATGTAGTTGTCTTTAGAGATCAATCTGTATACACCACATGAGCATAGTCCCCTTTACCCAAAGATTATTGTTACCAAGTATGGTTGCGATTGAAATCTGACTTTTCATATGAGAGCACTAAACAAGCCGAACAAAACTATCCAACTTATCTCGCACGTCGTATACGGTTCCAATAGGATCCTAATGTGTCATTTAACAAACGCAAACCACAGATTGCGTAAGCCGAGAACCGCGCCATCTAGTTATAATATGCGACTTACATCAAAAAGGACATGTTGTCGACAAACACAGATTTGAGATGAAATATAAATAAAATAAAAATGGAAATATGTTAGTTCAAATCAAATACTATGTGTTTCGACACACCTGCTTACGATGACAGATCCATCAAATCAAAAACTCCTCCACACCACTTGTCTAGGTCGCGAGGTCATTGGTTTCCACCAATCAGTGTTGGAGAAATCCTATTTTCGCAGTGAATATATTTTCACTTTCATCAAAAAGCACTAGAAACACTGTTAAAATGAAATGCAAAAGCGAGTTTAAATTGGATCTTTTTTATGGACTTGATGGTTTGTGGTGCATTTTTGGTCACAACAGCTATTATCTTAGTTCATTTCTGCTGCTGTGTAGTGATGACATATTTTACGATCACCCCTACTGTGAAACACACATAGCTTCAAAAGAAATGCCACAGATAGCCATCCCTCTCTTTACTGTCTTTGCTTCAACATGGTATAATTTCAAAACTTAAAATGTGCTCTTTCAAGACATATTAAGACAAATATAATTTATAAGATTAAATATCATTAGAATATGAATGACCCTTTGTTACTGTGTCCTCTTTTCTCCTCCTAATTAGATCTGAGACAAATACACCTAAAGGAATAAGAAGTGTCCATTCATACCATTTATGTTCAGCGATCCAGGTCTGACATGGCATTGATATAGTTGTTGGCCCATCGATTTTCATCATTCTTTTTAATTTGTAGCACCCGACCTCATTATTTGAGGGGGAAAAGTACAATTTTTTAACCCAAAAAATCACCGAGCACCCCCCCCCCACGGGATTCAATCCCGGGACCATCCGCACCCCAGTCTGTGCCCCTACCAACTGAGCTAACTCCCCAGCGCATATGCGGGCACAAACTTCGTGTCCACATATGCCTGCGGTAGGTGACGTAATCGAGCCAATCCAGCAGCACGCGCGTGGAGATTTTGTATGGTCTAGTGGGGTTAGAGTTAATGCAGTACTTGATTTGAGAATTCCAAGCTTCTTAGTGTACATGCTGTATATTATCATATTACTACTGTGGTAGTCAAACCAATTGGTTGTGTTGACAATCTTCATATAACTCGATGGATACTATACTTCGTTTAGTTAAACTTGATTTGTAGTCTTATGACATGAGAGGTATTTTGACACTGTACAAACCGTGACAATGGATATATTCTAGTTCAAGTTTAGTTGAATGATCATATTACTATTTTTGAACTTATGAATTTTGATGTTATTTGTATTTCTTGGTATTCATTTGAGAAAATGGGTCATCCATAGATGAATGCAATAAAATTAAAGGCATATTATGTGATCTTTTCCAGGGGGCGCCCTCTAACCGTGATTTTTCTTAGAAAGTAGATTTTCTTGCAGATTTACATTTCTGATCATAAATCATAAATATATCCTGAGTTACAGAGCGATACGATTCCTAATTACTTTTTTAGGGGTTGAAAATAGATTGTTCACTAGCGAACAGTTTATTTTCACTCTATTTTCACTCTAGTACCTGTATTCGAAAGAGGACTAATATAATAGGCTTACCAATAGTATATTTCTTTTAAAACACTACACATAGGATATAATATTTATTATTTTTCCCCATTAATAAGGAACACTTTTTGACTTAGACACATCAGTTTACAAGGTAATAATACTTTTTTTTTAAATCTTTTTTTAAAGTTATTTTGGTGCTCCTGTCATAACATCTCTGATGATTTAAATTGAGCTTTAACTTTTAATAATATTTGATCAATATTCAGTATCAAAATTTCACTTCTTGAGAACAATTTGACGGTTATTAAACGTAACAAGAACAGTCCTTAAAAGGGACAATCTTCCTGAATAGGCTTTGGCACAGTGAAATCTTTCACTAATAAATCAGTGTTTTTGTGTGCATATATTTAATTCGAAACTTATGTGCCTCTTTTAATTTATTTTCAAACTAATACACACTGTAACAAGTTTAACAGAAGTGCTGAAATAATGACAGAAGAACACACGCGGTATCTGGTTTACCCATACACAGGTATAAAATCACTCCAAAATTGAGAGATTCTTTTTGGTATAGTGACGGATGGACTATGTTTTAGTCACAAGCATTATTTTGCTGCCTGAAAATGTTTACAAAATGTATGACCTTTGTCAGGGCACCCTTTGTACAGAGTGACCTGTTATTTACCTTTTAAATTTCTTCTTTACACTTTTAAGGGAAAATATCATATTTTAAAATTAATTGAAGAATGTTTATTTTGTTTCTACACTGTTTCTACACTAGTATCGCAAAATATATAATTAAAATCAATTAAATATTTATGTTAATTATAAAAATGACCTTTTGACTGTAGTCTATATCCATCAGTACGTAAACATAGTGCACTATTATCTGCTTACAGATCAGGAGTGCTTTTATGAGGACGCTATGGTACATATGCTACTATGTAAAAAAATTGCAAATTCAAGATGGCCGCCTCCATGAATAAAAATAAACACGAAACATGCGTATTTCGCATGGTTACTGTTGCTGTTTGAAGACATAACACATGGTTTAAGTTCACTTTTGGAACACAAAACAATCTGTCAAGTATGTCTGAAGTTTAAATAACCACAATTTTCTCTTTATTTTAAAGCAATTTGTAGTCTGTGAGTAACTTAACTAAGTAAGCTTATTTTTTGGGTGGGTGGTTAATAGTTTCTATTTTTTAAAGTCACCTGAAAATAAGGGGGTGGGCGCTTATTTGGGCATGGGCGCTTAATAGGGATAATACGGTAATTGAACTGAATGACAAATTGAAATAAAAGAGTTCTCTGCACATGAAAATTGGCAAAGCTGAATTTGGTATGCCTGAGTAGATTTACCATAATTTAATAACTAACGCTCCAAAATGGATATGACACATTAAAGATTGCTGAACATGTTTACTACTATTTCACGTCCAATCTTTAAATTTGTCATGGCCAAAAAGAAATCATGTTTCAAATGGGACACCTTTTTTTTGACACACCCTGTTTTGTCAAAAAAAATTAAATGCACTATGGGTGGACATATAATGTCCTCAAAAGTTTGGCTCGTGAGGCAACATGAAGAAGACAAAAATCTGGAGAGCGCTAAAACTGTCCCTATCCCACTCCGTTTTACAGTAAATGTGATTTCAATATAGTTTCTTGTAAGTGATATAGCACTCAACATGTGATTTCCGCATAAGCAATCAATTTCCCGAGCCAATAATGTTGGCAAATCTTAATATCAAATTAAAACATCTACAATTATAAACAAGGAATAGACATTTATTTTTACCAATTACACAAGATAAACATATTATGTATGCAAGGTGAGTAAAATGCATCATTGAGTATAATGCTCAATATTTTGTTCGGTTTCAAAATACATTAACTTAACAAAATAGTCATAACTGGATAACGTATGGTACAATGAAATGTTGTGATTCTTTTTGCTGATAACAGTAAATAAGTGCAGCTATTGATTCATTGTTGCCTTCATATTTTGGAGTAAAAGAATTCAAAATTTTGAAGGCATATTATGTGATCTTTTCCAAGTAGCGCCCTCTATCATTGATTTTTACTATGAAAGCAGATTTTCTTACAGATTTGCATTTTTAATCATAAACCATAAAGATCTTCTAAGTTACATATCGATACGATTTCTAATTACTTCAAAATCATGGTTTGAAAATAGATTGTACCGAGCGGTACAATCTATTTTTGTCAAATTTTACTCTAAATTCACTCTAAAACTATGATTTTAAGGTTATTAGGAATCGTATCTCTCTGTAACTTGGAATAAATTTATGATTTATGATCAGAAAAGTAAATCTGTAAGAAAATCTGCTTCCAATTTTTTTCTTCGAGGATTGACGGCATCCCCTGGAAAAGATCACATAATATACATTTAAACTCACCCTGTACATTTAACAATTGATGTATAAGGTGTTTCATGTACTAGGTGCTGTACGTCCCTCTAAATTTGAGGTACTTGTCTTGCCAGAAATTGAGCTAATCAGTTATCTTACGAGAAAAAGAAAAGGGTATTCAATCAAGCTAGGCATGCTTATAAAATCTTAATTTCCTTTTTAATTTCAACACTTCTGCAGCAATTCCTATTTTAGTTGCGGTGGAAATAACAAATGACAATAAAATGTTGTTAGATAAATATGTTTGAAGATATGCATTTTGAAGATAGCTATAATTAGAGGCCTTGCACAAATTCTTTGATCGGCTTTAGAGCTTTGTTTGTACATAGAGGCATTAGCTGGAACATTCCAGCTAACAGCTCTGTACAGAAACAGGTCCTATCCGCCTTTTGACGCCTGTAGACGGATAATCGTTCTCTAGAAAATTATCCTCAACATAGGATACCGTATAGAGATTAGCCAGCTAAAAAGCTGGAGACAACTCTGTAGAAGCAGCTTTCCGCGAGGTTTAACAGCTAGTCGGAAATTGCTACGACCATGTTACTCATTAGGGACCGTTCATTATTTATGGTGGAGGGGGGGGGGGGTTGGGACAAATTCGAGACTCGTATGTTAAAATTACCTAACCCCCCTACAGCTGAAACTGAAAATTACATGACCCCCCCCTGCTAACCAGTAGCTTTTTACACAACCCCCCCCTCCCCGAAAAAATCACCCCCCCTATTTCAACATATGAAAGTTACTTGACCCCCCCCCTATAGTTTACCCAACCCCCCCTCCACCATAAATAATGAACGGTCCCTTATGGATCAGCGATATCAATAAACTGTTGATCGGATCGATTGGGATAGCGTTAAGTTTTTGTCCATTTCTAGCACAATTCTTTTTGGATTAAACCCGTAAATTTACAATTTTATTAGTATTCTATATTTGCTATATCATGAAAGAACTTTTACCCTTTTGCATTATCACGGGCGTTACACATGTACGCCCACGGGCGTTACACATGTACACCGGTGGGTTAATATTTACATCTGAAGCAATGATCGGCAATCAGGGTTAACTAATAAAATGTGTATGTAAAGAATAATTTGGTACGCAGCATAGAATCATATGGTGAAAAATCATGGTACATTTGTAATTGTTTCTGTATGATATTAATTACAGGATTAATTACAAATACATTATTGTCTTGATCTTCACAGAATCTTGCTCTGTTGCGAATGTTGCACACCATTCGACTCAAAAATTGGCACACAATGCATTGCTCTCATAACCCTTGACCTCTCGTCGGCTATTTTAATATTATCCCACTTTGATATATGTATGTTTGTTGAAACAGTATCGCTCATCAAGTGCATCCGTTTTTCTAGCCAGATAAAATGTACGCTGGTAGCGGAGGCTCTGTAGAAACACAACTATAACGAAAAGAATCAACCATGTATCAGTCACCAGAATCGTGGTGTATAACAGTTTATTCTTTGAATTGATGCGGGATCTTTGAAGTGTTGTAAACTTGCGCGATTATGAAATGGGATTGTTAGCATTTTACAGTTTTAGTGAACAAAGTTCAGGAATCTGCCATGTTTCACGTAAAGTACGTCATTATTGTCTTGATCATCACAGAATCTTGCTCTGTTGCAAATGTTGCACACCATTCGACTCTAAAATCGGCACACAAAATTTATATAATTGTAGGCATAGGTCCGTTGTTATTCCTGACTGTCATATTTTTCAAGACTTTCACAGCGCACTCTCTCCATGTGAGGTTTGAGCGGGCGTAGATCACTACATTCCACCATGAATTGCTCGAAACTAACCACATTGTTGTGAATTCCAACCACGCTGGCCCACGCTGTTCAGTCAGACATTCGTATAAGATTAGGGTAGTTAAAGGAGTCCATGCTACGATGTATCCTAACATTGCAAATGAAAACATCAATATAGAACCGCCAAGTTTGGCTGGGGGTCCAGTTGGCATTGTCTTACGTATCCGCCGGATATGTTTTCTAGAAATGTGTAAGAGTCTGATGTAAATTGATGCAGTGATAAGTAAAGGAATAAAGAATGTGATGCTTAAACCACAAACCACAACCAACATATCCTCTTGAAGCAGATTGTATGTGCATGCTGCCGCTGTATCTCTATACACTACTGCAGATGAAACGTCAAATAGAACCATTAGCGCATATAAAACAAATATTGTTAGCCATACAATAACTGTTATTACAGTTGCTCGTTTTTTCGTCATAATTTCTCTATACCTCAGTGCACTTTGAACTGCAACTAATCGATCCACTCCCAGGCATGACAGACACATAACAGATAGACTGCATAGGGCACATGACCAATCTGTGGTGAATGTACAAAGAAGTTGACCAAATGGCCAACTCTCTAAAGCGGACGCCACGATGGACGGAAGCGACAATATTCCGACGCTGAAATCGGCCATGGCTAATGATATTGTGAACACTTTGGTGGCGTCTTCCATATCCGTTGATTTCCTAACCACAAGGATGCAGAAAGCGTTAGCCATCATGATGAATATGGTATTGAATGCTAAAAAAATGGTACGCAGTACTATGAAGGCTAAGTGCTCTCCGCCGACTGCTAAATGGGTTGAATTATGTGAATCCATGACTTGGAAGGAAAACTCAAGGATTACTGTAGAACACTGTCAGTCACAATGACAAATTAGCACACAGCTATAACAGCTCTCTTGGTAATCAAGTATAAATAGAGGAAAATGTGTTATAAAGCTACATGGAATTTTACACCAAAGTTGTAGTAAAGCTCTCATAGCCACTAATGAATAGTAAGGATTGTATCAGTCTGTGATTGGTTCCCTGTTAGGATAGTGTTTGACATCAGCCTGTACTGTTGTGTGAGCATGTCTAATTTTAACCTAACACACTTGCTAGAATCCACTACCTCCCAAGTATCAAACACAATATCACCCATTTTTAAATTTAAGACAGACATTTGGTAGGCAGTACTATGAAGGCAAGTTGAATTTTGGAAATAGATTTAATAAATGTTGTTGATCACTGCAGCTGCAATGAAATATTGGCACACAATTTCTCTTGATCCTCAAGTGTATAAGCAGAAGAAACATATTAATGCGATAACACAGAAGTTATAGTATTTACCGTCAAAGCTACACAATTAATGGCATGGATTTTATTAGCCAGTGAGTGCCTGATCTTGTGGTTAGGCAAAGAAAAAAAATATGTTTAGCGTTCTAACTTTTTCAAAAATATGTAGCTGGAGGCTCTTTCCCCTCCTTTTTTTAGTGCAAAATCGCCGTTGTAAGAGGAGGAGGCCTCTTTAAATCTTTTTTATTTCATGGCTATGAGGGTTATCATCATGAGACTTGTTTAAAATGCTTATAATATAATTAGAAGCTGTTACAAACATCTCAAACTCTGCTGAAACACCTGAACAAAAAAGTTATAACTAAAATAAGGACAAAATAGCATAAAATTAAAGCAGACCTCAAAAAAGGATGTTGGCGGGGATGCTAAACATGCTTTTTTTTATTTGGTCCTATTTCAGTCTGTCTCGTTGTCTGACTTGCAGTTTGTAGGATCCACTTTGACTCCGGGCGTGTTACTCTATATTCCTAAATTACCACCACTTGATCAGCAATATAATAAATGGAACATAGATGTTGCTGCAAGTTATGTTTGACATATTATACATACATTTGAGCTATATGTATTGGTTTTTAAAACACCATCTTTGTAGATATCACAATTGTTTTATGTAGGGTATTTGACTTTTTGTTTGGTGCATTAATTCTCAGAATTAAAAGGAAATCTGAAAAATAAACATGAACCATTGTGTGCTGGATCTAGTACAGTTTACTATACTTGCAACCAAATGTATTAGGACATCTTGCATGCTACAAATTGAGAGAAAACACCAGGAACCTATTAAACTACTGTGTTAGCCTTCTGGTATTCTAGGTTTATAAAATTAATGAAAAGTTTTTAAGTTTGCTGAAATGAATTTGGCATATTTTTGAGACATTATTTTAAGGGAATATTTATATCAATATTTCTAGTTATTTAAGTTTTTCTCCTTGATATCTTTAGTAAATTTAGTCAAATTAGCTTAACAATAATACTAAGGTATGATGAAATGAATAGAACTGCCAGCAGGTGTGCCCATGCTGTATGGGGGCAATGAGAACGTATAGGGAATTTGGATGGTTTCCATTATAATATGAAAGTCGCGATGTAAAAAAACCCAAAAAAAACCTCACAAATATTCTATTTTTATAAAAGATGAATAAAGAGATCAATTCTCAATATATGTGAGAAATTAATAAAGACTAGCGACAATTGGATAAGTTTTACTTGTGTGAATCCATTGACAAACAATTGTAAAGGTTATTATGAAAGGAAGTCAAATTTGACACATTGCCTAGCATAGGAATACATTGGCTATAATGAGCTTGATTAACCAATGTGTATTGGGATTGATGGAGGCACAAGTTTCTTCAATTTCATTGAATTGAATGAGCTTTAAATTCAGCCACTATTCAACAGCAATCTCCCTCACCTAAAATTGTAATTAAAGGTGGATGTTCCGATCACTCTAGATTTTTTTTACCATTGATATCAGAAGAAACCCCATATTTTTCTCATTAATTCTGTAAAATGTGTGGCGCAAGATATGTTCCATGTTCCAAATGTGTGGCGCAAGATATGTTCCATTTAGACGTCATAGGCCAAAAGGCAGTGAATTACTGCCAAAAGTGATTACATAACCACCCGGTCAGTTTGTGTAACTACTCAATTGACAAATTGTATGTCACCTTGTGCTTCTAAAATAAGAACCATTGGAGTTATGCAACTCACACTTTGGAATACGACTATTTTAAGGATGACCCTTCATGTAGAATAGAAAACATCAAGTTGAAAATAGGGCCAGGAATCGGAACACCTACCTTTTAATTATTCCTTATTTAACATCAGCAAAATTGACAACAGTTGTGACAGAATGTAAGTTAATGTTTTAATCTGTTTAATTGATAGGAAATATGGATACCTTTAGGAGATAGTGTTGGAGCAGCAAGTACACTTACAGACCCTTTATTATAAGCATCACAATACTGTATGTCCCTCTAAATTTGAGGTACTTGTCTTGCCAGAAATTGAGCTAATCAGCTATCTTACGAGAAAAGGAAAAGGGTATTCAACCAAGCTCGGCACATTTTAAAAAAATCTTAATTTCCTTTTTAATTTTTTCACTTCTGCAGCAATTCCCATTTTAGTTGCGGTGGAAATAACAAATGACAATAAAATGTTGTCATATAAATATGTTTGAAGAAATGCATTTTGACGATAGCTATAATTAGAGACCTTGCACAAATTCATTGATCAGCTTTAGAGCTTTGTTTGTACAGAGAGGCATTAGCCGGAACATTCCAGCTTACAGCTCTTTACAGAAACAAGTCCTATTGCTTTTGACGCCTGTAGACGGATTATCATTCTCTAGGAAATTATCCTCAACATAGAATACCGTATAGAGATTAGCCAGCTAAAAAGCCGGAGACAACTCTGTAGAAGCAGCTTTCCACGAGGTTTGACAGCTAGTCGGAAATTGTTACGACCATGTTACGCATCATTGATCAGCGATATCAATAAACTGTTGATCGGATCGATTGGGATAGCGTTAAGTTTTTGTCCATTTCTAGCACAATTCTTTTTGGATTAAACCCGTAAATTTACAATTATATTAGTATTTTAGTATTCTATTTGCTATATCATGAAAGAACTTTTACCCTTTTGCATTATCACGGGCGTTACACATGTACGCCCACGGGCATTACACATGTACACCGGTGGGTTAATATTTACATCTGAAGCAATGATCGGCAATCAGGGTTAACTAATAAAATGTGTGTGTAAAGAATAATTTGATACGCAGCATACAATTATATGGTGAAAAATCATGGTACATTTGTAATTGTTTCTGTATGATATTAATTACAGGATTAATTACAAATACATTATTGTCTTGATCATCACAGAATCTTGCTCTGTTGCGAATGTTGCACACCATTCGACTCAAAAATTGGCACACAATGCATTGCTCTCATAACCCTTGACCTCTCGTCGGCTATTTTAATATTATCCCACTTTGATATATGTATGTTTGTTGAAACAGTATCGCTCATCAAGTGCATCCGTTTTTCTAGCCAGATAAAATGTACGCTGGTAGCGGAGGCTCTGTAGAAACACAACTATAACGAAAAGAATCAACCATGTATCAGTCACCAGAATCGTGGCGTATAACAGTCCATTCAGTTTATTCTTTGAATTGATGCGGGATCTTTGAAGTGTTGTAAACTTGCGCGATTATGAAATGGGATTGTTAGCATTTTACAGTTTTAGTGAACAAAGTTCAGGAATCTGCCATGTTTCAGGTAAAGTATGTCATTATTGTCTTGATCATCACAGAATCTTGCTCTGTTGCGAATGTTGCACACCATTCGACTCAAAAATCGGCACACAATGCATTGCTCTCATAACCATTGACCTCTCGTCGGCCACTTTGATACATGTATGTCTGTAGAAACAGTATCGCTCATCAAGTGCATCCGTTTTTCTAGCCAGATAAAATGTACGCTGGTAGCGGAGGCTCTGTAGAAACACAACTATAATGAAAAAAATCAACCATGTATCAGTCACCAGAATCGTGGCGTATAACAGTCCATTCAGTTTATTCTTTGAATTGATGCGGGATCTTTGAAAGTGATGTAAACTTTGTGCGATTATGAAATGGGATTGTTAGCATCTTACAGTTTTAGTGAACAAAGTTCAGGAATCTGCCATGTTTCAGGTAAAGTAAGTCATTATTGTCTTGATCATCACAGAATCTTGCTCTGTTGCGAATGTTGCACACCATTCGACTCTAAAATCAGCACACAGAATTTATATAATTGTAGGCATAGGTCCGTTGTTATTCCTAACTGTCATATTTTTCAAGACTTTCACAGCACACTCTCTCCATGTGAGGTTTGAGCGGGCGTAGATCACTACATTCCACCATGAATTGCTCGTAACTAACCACATTGTTGTGAATTCTAACCACGCTGGCCCGCGCTGTCCAGTCAGACATTCGTAAAAGATTAGGGTAGTGAAAGGAGTCCATGCTATGATGTATCCTAACATTGCAAATGAAAACATCAATATAGAACCGCCAAGTTTGGCTGGGGGTCCAGTTGGCATTGTCTTACGTATGCGCCGGATATGTTTTCTGGAAATGTGTAAGAGTCTGATGTAAATTGATCCAGTGATTAATAAAGGAATAAGGAATGTGATGCTTAAAGCACAAACCATAACCAACGCATCCTCTTGAAGCAGATTGTATGTGCATGCTGCCACTGTATCTCTATACACTATTGCAGTTGAATCTTCATATTGAGCCATTAGCGCATATGAAACAAACACTGTTAGCCATACAATAACTGTTATCACAGTTGCTCGTTTTTTCGTCATGATTTCTCTATACCTCAGTGCACTTTGAACTGCAACTAATCGATCCACTCCCAGGCATGACAGACACATAACAGATAGACTGCATAGGGCACATGACCAATCTGTGGTGAACTTACAAAGAAGTTGACCAAATGGCCAACTCTCTAAAGCGGATGCCACGATGGACGGAAACGACAATATTCCGACGCTGAAATCGGCCATGGCTAATGATATTGTGAACACTTTGGTGGCGTCTTCCATATCCGTTGATTTCCTAACCACAAGGATGCAGAAAGCGTTAGCCATCATGATGAATATGGTATTGAATGCTAAAAAAATGGTACGCAGTACTATGAAGGCTAGGTGCTCTCCGCCGACTGCTAAATGGGTTGAATTATGTAAATCCATGACTTGGAAGGAAAACTCAAGGATTACTGTAGAACACTGTCAGTCACAATGACAAATTAGCACACAGCGATAACAGTTCTCTTGGTAATCAAGTATAAATAGAGGAAAATGTGTTATAAAGCTACATGGAATTTTACACCAAAGTTGTAGTAAAGCTCTCGTAGCTACCAATGGATAGTAAGGATTGTATCAGTCTGTGATTGGTTCCCTGTTAGGATAGTGTTTGACATCAGCCTGTACTGTTGTGTGAGCATGTCTAATTTTAACCTAACACACTTGCTAGAATCCACTACCTCCCAAGTATCAAACACAATATCACGCATATTTTAATTTAAGACAGACATTTGGTAGGCAGTACTATGAAGGCAAGTTGAATTTTGGAAATAGATTTAATAAATGTTGTTGATCACTGCAGCTGCAATGAAATATTGGCACACAATTTCTCTTGATCCTCAAGTGTATAAGCAGAAGAAACATATTAATGCGATAACACAGAAGTTATAGTATTTACCGTCAAAGCTACACAATTAATGGCATGGATTTTATTAGCCAGTGAGTGCCTGATCTTGTGGTTAGGCAAAGAAAAAAAATATGTTAAGCGTTCTAACTTTTTCAAAAATATGTAGCGGGAGGCTCTTTCCCCTCCTTTTTTTAGTGCAAAATCGCCGTTGTAAGAGGAGGAGGCCTCTTTAAATCTTTTTTATTTCATGGCTATGAGGGTTATCATCATGAGACTTGTTTAAAATGCTTATAATATAATTAGAAGCTGTTACAAACATCTCAAACTCTGCTGAAACACCTGAACAAAAAAGTTATAACTGAAATAAGGACAAAATAGCATAAAATAAAGCAGACCTCAAAAAAGGATGTTGGCGGGGATGCTAAACATGATTTTTTTTATTTAGTCCTATTTCAGTCTGTCTTGTTGTCTGACTTGCAGTTTGTAGGATCCACTTTGACTCCGGGCGTGTTACTCTATATTCCTAAATTACCACCACTTGATCAGCAATATAATCAATGGAACATAGATGTTGCAAGTTATGTTTGACATATTATACATACATTTGAGCTATATGTATTGGTTTTTAAAACACCATCTTTGTAGATATCACAATTGTTTTATGTAGGGTATTTGACTTTTTGTTTGGTGCATTAATTCTCAGAATTAAAAGGAAATCTGAAAAATAAACATGAACCATTGTGTGCTGGATCTAAACTGCTCACAAAAAGTTAGGAAACTTTTTTTAATCAAGTATATTTTTATTATTTATTACCCTCTCGTATTATGTTGCATATCAATGGAAAGCTGAAGTGTTCTTCTTTAAAATTATACCAAATGTGCAATGATGGCATGTTGCTGGACTTGGCCACATTACTGAGAATGAGACAAAGTCACAAATCAAATGTGCCAAAATTAGCAATTTTGTGTTACTGTGTGAACAAACAAATTGACACTGTAATGAAAACAAGCAAGACAACTTACTGATCTTAGTCCACTTTATTGAGAAAAAATTACAAGTTGTAGGCCTAAACCTTTCATCACTTACCTTCATGACCTTCCACCTGTTAACCCAATACCCGAACAATGGTTTTCTAAAGAGATGAGGGTTAACTTGTGTGTGTTGTGATCACTGGTGCAAATCTTTGTGTAAATCATTCATGGTTCTCAAGCATGACCGGTTTGATTATTGATCATTACCTATCGACTGTTTAGCACAGATAACGGTAATTTTGGCACATTTGATTTGTCACTTTGCCTCATTCTCATTCATGTGGCCAAGTTCATTAACATGTAATCATTGCAAATGTGGTATCATTTTAAAGAGGAACACTTCAGCTTTCCATTGATATATATCATATACAAAGAAGATAATGAGTAATAAAAAATATACTTGATTAAAAAAAGTTTCCTAACTTTTTGTGAGCAGTTTAGTACAGTTTACTATACTTGCAACCAAATGTATTAGGACATCTTGCATGCTACAAATTGAGAGAAAACACCAGGAACCTATTAAACTACTGTGTTAGCCTTCTGGTATTCTAGGTTTATAAAATTAATGAAAAGTTTTTAAGTTTGCTGAAATGAATTTGGCATATTTTTGAGACATTATTTTAAGGGAATATTTATATCAATATTTCTAGTTATTTAAGTTTTTCTCCTTGATATCTTTAGTAAATTTAGTCAAATTAGCTTAACAATAATACTAAGGTATGATGAAATGAATAGAACTGCCAGCAGGTGTGCCCATGCTGTATGGGAGCAATGAGAACGTATAGGGAATTTGGATGGTTTCCATTATAATATGAAAGTCGCGATGTAAAAAACCCCCAAAAAAACCTCACAAATATTCTATTTTTATAAAAGATGAATAAAGAGATCAATTCTCAATATATGTGAGAAATTAATAAAGACTAGCGACAATTGGATAAGTTTTACTTGTGTGAATCCATTGACAAACAATTGTAAAGGTTATTATGAAAGGAAGTCAAATTTGACACATTGCCTAGCATAGGAATACATTGGCTATAATGAGCTTGATTAACCAATGTGTATTGGGATTGATGGAGGCACAAGTTTCTTCAATTTCATTGAATTGAATGAGCTTTAAATTCAGCCACTATTCAACAGCAATCTCCCTCACCTAAAATTGTAATTAAAGGTGGATGTTCCGATCACTCTAGATTTTTTTTTACCATTGATATCAGAAGAAACCCCATATTTTTCTCATTAATTCTGTAAAATGTGTGGCGCAAGATATGTTCCATGTTCCAAATGTGTGGCGCAAGATATGTTCCATTTAGACGTCATAGGCCAAAAGGCAGTGAATTACTGCCAAAAGTGATTACATAACCACCCGGTCAGTTTGTGTAACTACTCAATTGACAAATTGTATGTCACCTTGTGCTTCTAAAATAAGAACCATTGGAGTTATGCAACTCACACTTTGGAATACGACTATTTTAAGGATGACCCTTCATGTAGAATAGAAAACATCAAGTTGAAAATAGGGCCAGGAATCGGAACACCTACCTTTTAATTATTCCTTATTTAACATCAGCAAAATTGACAACAGTTGTGACAGAATGTAAGTTAATGTTTTAATCTGTTTAATTGATAGGAAATATGGATACCTTTAGGAGATAGTGTTGGAGCAGCAAATACACTTACAGACCCTTTATTATAAGCATCACAATACTGTATGTCCCTCTAAATTTGAGGTACTTGTCTTGCCAGAAATTGAGCTAATCAGTTATCTTACGAGAAAAGGAAAAGGGTATTCAACCAAGCTCGGCACATTTTAAAAAAATCTTAATTTCCTTTTTAATTTTTTCACTTCTGCAGCAATTCCCATTTTAGTTGCGGTGGAAAAACAAATGACAATAAAATGTTGTCAGATAAATATGTTTGAAGAAATGCATTTTGACGATAGCTATAATTAGAGACCTTGCACAAATTCATTGATCAGCTTTAGAGCTTTGTTTGTACAGAGAGGCATTAGCCGGAACATTCCAGCTTACAGCTCTTTACAGAAACAAGTCCTATTGCTTTTGACGCCTGTAGACGGATTATCATTCTCTAGGAAATTATCCTCAACATAGAATACCGTATAGAGATTAGCCAGCTAAAAAGCTGGAGACAACTCTGTAGAAGCAGCTTTCCACGAGGTTTGACAGCTAGTCGGAAATTGTTACGACCATGTTACGCATCATTGATCAGCGATATCAATAAACAGTTGATCGGATCGATTGGGATAGCGTTAAGTTTTTGTCCATTTTAGCACAATTCTTTTTGGATTAAATTTACAATTTTATTAGTATTCTATTTGCTATATCATGAAAGAACTTAACCCTTTTGCATTATCACGGGCGTTACACATGTACACCCACGGGCGTTACACATGTACACCGGTGGGTTAATATTTACATCTGAAGCAATGATCAGCAATTGGGGTTAACTAATAAAATGTGTATGTAAAGAATAATTTGGTATGCAGCATAGGATCATATGGTGAAAAATTATGGTAAATTTGTAATTGTTTCTGTATGATATTAATTACAGGATTAATTACAAATACATTATTGTCTTGATCATCACAGAATCTTGCTCTGTTGTGAATGTTGCACACCATTTGACTCAAAAATCGGCACACAATGCATTGCTCTCATAACCCTTGACCTCTCGTCGGCTATTTTAATATTATCCCACTTTGATACATGTATGTCTGTAGAAACAGTATCGCTCATCAAGTGCATCCGTTTTTCTAGCCAGATAAAATATTATCTGGTATATAGCGGAGGCTCTGTAGAAACACACTATAATGAAAAGAATCAACCATGTATCAGTCACCAAAATCGTGGCGTATAACAGTCCATTCAGTTTATTCTTTGAATTGATGCGGGATCTTTGAAAGTGATGTAAACTTGCGCGATTATGAAATGGGATTGTTAGCATCTTACAGTTTTAGTGAACAAAGTTCAGGAATCTGCCATGTTTCAGGTAAAGTACGTCATTATTGTCTTGATCATCACAGAATCTTGCTCTGTTGTGAATGTTGCACACCATTCGACTCTAAAATCGGCACACAGAATTTAAATAATTGTAGGCATAGGTCCGTTGTTATTCCTGACTGTCATATTTTTCAAGACTTTCACAGCGCACTCTCTCCATGTGAGGTTTGAGCGGGCGTAGATCACTACGTTCCACCATGAATTGCTCGTAACTAACCACATTGTTGTGAATTCTAACCACGCTGGCCCACGCTGTTCAGTCAGACATTCGTACAAGACTAGGGAAGTGAAAGGAGTCCATGCTACGATGTATCCTAACATCGCAAATGAAAACATCAATATAGAACCGCCAAGTTTGGCTGGGGGTCCAGTTGGCATTGTCTTACGTATGCGCCGGATATGTTTTCTGGAAATGTGTAAGAGTCTAATGTAAATTGATGCAGTGATAAGTAAAGGAATAAAGAATGTGATGCTTAAAGCACAAACCATAATCAACGCATCCTCTTGAAGCAGATTGTATGTGCATGCTGCCACTGTATCTCTATACACTACTGCAGTTGAATCGTAATATAGAACCATTAGCGCATATAAAACAAATATTGTTAGCCATACAATAACTGTTATTACAGTTGCACGTTTTTTCGTCATGATTTCTCTATACCTCAGTGCACTTTGAACTGCAACTAATCGATCCACTCCCAGGCATGACAGACACATAACAGATAGACTGCATAGGGCACATGACCAATCTGTGGTGAATGTACAAAGAAGTTGACCAAATGGCCAACTCTCTAAAGCGGACGCCACGATGGACGGAAACAACAATATTCCGATGCTGAAATCAGCCATGGCTAATGATATTGTGAACACTTTGGTGGCGTCTTCCATATCCGTTGATTTCCTAACCACAAGGATGCAGAAAGCGTTAGCCATCATGATGAATATGGTATTGAATGCTAAAAAAATGGTACGCAGTACTATGAAGGCTAGGTGCTCTCCGCCGACTGCTAAATGGGTTGAATTATGTAAATCCATGACTTGGAAGGAAAACTCAAGGATTACTGTAGAACACTGTCAGTCACAATGACAAATTAGCACACAGCTATAACAGCTCTCTTGGTAATCAAGTTTAAATAGAGGAAAATGTGTTATAAAGCTACATGGAATTTTACACCAAAGTTGTAGTAAAGCTCTCGTAGCTACCAATGGATAGTAAGGATTGTATCAGTCTGTGATTGGTTCCCTGTTAGGATAGTGTTTGACATCAGCCTGTACTGTTGTGTGAGCATGTCTAATTTTAACCTAACACACTTGCTAGAATCCACTACCTCCCAAGTATCAAACACAATATATCACCCATTTTTTAATTTAAGACAGACATTTGGTAGGCAGTACTATGAAGGTAAGTTGAATTTTGGAAATAGATTTAATAAATGTTGTTGGCTACTGCTGCAATGGAATATTGGCACACAATTTCTCTTGATCCTCAAGTGTATAAGCAGAAGAAACATATTAATGCGATAACACAGAAGTTATAATATTTACCGTCAACGCTACACAATTAATGGCATGGATTTTATTTGTCAGTAAGTGCCTCATCTCGTGGTTAGGCAAAGTAAAAATAAAACATGTTTAGCGTCCAAAAAATGAAGCGGGGGAGGCTCTTTCCTCTCCTTTTTTAGTGCAAAATTGCCCTTGTAAGAGGAGGAGGCCTCTTTAAATCTTATTTACTTCATCAAGTGCATCCATCTAGCTAGCCAGATATAATGTTCACCGGTATATAGTGGAGGCTGTGTAAAAACACACTTACACACTCTAATTATAGGAATCAACCATGCGTCAGTCACCAGAATCGTGGCGTATAACAGTCCATTCAGTTTACTGGGATCTTTGAAAGTGAAGTAAACTCGCATGATTATGAAATGAGATTGTTAGCTTCTTACAGTTTTAGTGAACAAAGTTCAGGAATCTGCCATGATTCCGGTAAACTACATCATATGCAGGGCCTCTATATAACTGTAGGCATAGGTCTGTTGTTATTTCTGACTGTCATATTTTTCAAGACTTTCACAGCGCACTCTCTCCATGTGCGGTTTGAGCGGGCGTAGATCACTACGTTCCACCATGAATTGCTTGAAACCAACCACATTGTTGTGAATTCTAACCACGCTGGCCCACGCTGTTCAGTCAGACATTCGTATAGGAATAGGGTAGTGAAAGGAGTCCATGCTATGATGTATCCTAACATCGCAAATGAAAACATCAATATTGAACCGCCAAGTTTGGCTGGGGGTCCAGTTGGCATTGTCTTACGTATCTGCCGGATATGCTTTCTGGAAATGTGTAAGAGTCTGATGTAAATCGATGCAGTGATAAATAAAGGAATAAAGAATGAGACGGTTAAACCACAAACCACAAGCAACGCATCCTCTTGAAGCAGATTGTATGTGCATCCTGCCACTGTATCTCTATACACTGCACTTGAAATGTATGGTACCATTAGCACATATGAAACAAATATCGTTAGCCATACAATGACCGTTATCACAGTTGCTCGTTTTTTCGTCATGATTTCTCGATACCTCAGTGCACTATGAACTGCAACTAATCGATCCACTCCCAGGCATGACAGACAAATAACAGATAGACTGCATAGAGTACATAACCAATCTGCAGTGAACTGACAAAGAAGTTGACCAAATGGCCAACTCTCTAAAGCGGACGCCACGATGGACGGAAACGACAATATTCCGACGCTAAAATCAGCCATGGCTAATGATATTGTGAACACTTTGGTGGCGTCTTCCATATCCGTTGATTTTCTAACTACAAGGATGCAGAAAGCGTTAGCCAGCATAATGATTACGGTATTGAAGGCTAAAAAAATGGTACGCAGTACTATGAAGGCTAGGTGCTCTCCGCCAACTGCTAAATGGGTTGAATTATGTAAATCCATGACTTGGAAGGAAAACTCAAGAATTGCTGTAGAACACTGTCAGTCACAATGACTAATTAACACACAGCTATTATAATTCTCTTGGATCAGGTATAAACAGTGGAAAAAGTGTTAAAGCTACATGGAATTTGACACCAAAGTTGTAGAAACACTCTCGTAGCTACCAATTAATAGTAAGCATTGTATCAGTCTGTGATTGGTTCCCTGTTAGGATAGTGTTTGACATCAGCCTGTGCTGTTATGTGAGCATGCCTAATTTTAACCTAACACATTAGCTATAATCTGCACTATCTCCCAAGCATATATCCCAATCACAATATCCCCAATTGTGTTGTTGGCCACTGCTGCTGCAATGGAATATTAGCACACAATTTCTCTTGATTCTCAAGTGTATAAACAGAAGAAACATATTAATGCGATTACACAGAAGTTATAGCATTTACGTCAAAGCTACACAATTAATGACAAGGATTTTATATGTCGGTAAGTGCCTCATCTCATGGTTAGGCAAAGTAAAAATAAAACATGTTTAGCGTCTTGACTTTTTCAAAAAAATGAAATGAAATGATTAGTACCCATCATTGCTCAAAGTTTATTAAATTATTTCATCATGAAAATCAATGAGATTAGGTCCATTGTTTTACATCATCACTCATATAATTGTCGTCCTATCCATTTATTCGATTCATATTAGATATAAAACTATTTCCTGAGGGCCCATAGACACACTCACACCTTAGAAACAAAATGCACTGTACTGGTTAACTTGTGTCACAAAATGTTTACAGCCAGAAATAAGCAGGAATGTAAACACGCTGATATTACTCAAGTCATTTATTTATTTTGTTTTCTTTGGGTTGAGTAGGTCTACTTTTCCAATATTGCTGTTTCACCTTTATTATAGTGTAAGACTGTATGATACATAGTTCAACAAAAATAAGTTCCCCTTTAGATTATGCCTGATATTTTTAAAATGAGTTACTCCAACGAAACAATTTTTGGCACACATTAATAAACGTGTGCACAGCAACACTAGAAAGGGGGGGGGGGGGGGGGGGGGGGGGGGGGGGGCTATAACTATGCATGTGTTTTAATGCTTGAATGAGCACACATTGAATGGAGGAATACCTCAATTCAAAAGTTGCTAAATGATGTATTGAAGGAGGATGGTTAAGGGAAGTGTCAACCCTATTATTTTGATGATCAACTTTTGCTTCTAAGTTTGAGAACATTGAATAAAAGTACATAAAAGTATACATTTATAGAAAGGAAATTTGATAAGGAATCCGATGGTGATATCAATGTGATACCAAATTAACTAAATTTTGAGAAATGAACCAAAAAGCGATTATTTTACCCCAAATTTTTCAGACAGCATAACTATAAAATAAAAAATGGTTATTTGTTCTAATATACATTTTTGTAAACAAGACAATTTTGTCTAGGAGGCAATTTTTTCTTTTTCCAAAATAAGGCTTGGTTTTGGAAATATTGCTAAAAACATCGGAAAAGTGTAAAAGTCCTGTTTTTTGCATACATTTCGCTAGAAATGGATGCATATCTCGAGTTTAAAATCCATAATCGAAAAAATAAAAAATTGCCTCCTAGCGATGAAAGTCCTCTACACAATGGTAGTAAAAGCTTACCTGATAGTTTGATATTTTTTTAGTTATGTTGTCTGAAAATTCGTAAAATTCCTTCAAATTTGAACTTCTAGAAAACATCGATTTAGTAAAAATATTGACATTTTCCACCATTTAAAGCTAAATGTTCACGGAATTCACGGGCGTGTGACCTAAAAAGCGAGTATACTATTATGAACAATCAAAATAAAATATCAGATTCAATTTATATTGTCACCATCTGAAGAAATTGGAAGAAAACTGAAATTTAAATGATCGTAAGATTGGCCTTTGTTTACATTTTTAGACATTGTTTTGCGCTCTTTTGTTTTTCGCGTCTACGTCGCGGATATTAAGCGGCGCGTCTAGTATTATGCGCGGGAAGTTTCAGCGCGCGACGCAATGATCGAACAGCTGTCGCAGCATTTGAAAAGCGCGGGCTCCGCTTAAATTCCCGCCAAATAACCATGCGCCTTTTCCTGACTTAAAAACTTACCAAAACAACAATTTAATATCACCCAAAAGAACGGGAAATAATCGCTTCTGATTAGTAACTTATGATGGTAATGATAGAATACATATAAAAGTATAAAATAATAGAGAAATATGAAATTCAATTTTTGAAACAAGTGGCGGGTTGACACTGCCCTTAAGCAGCTTGAACCAGGGTCTTTGCTTGAACACCGCGCAGTTGTTGTGCTGCTTAGATGAGCACACATTGACTGGAGGAATACCTCATTTTAAAAGGTGAACAATACGGTGTTCAAGCAAAGACCCTGGGTCAAGACCCTGGTTCAAATTGCTTAACCATCCTCCTTCAATACTTCCATTTAGCAACTTTTTAATTGAGGTATTCTTCCATTCAATGTGTGCATTAATGTGTGCCAAAAATCGTTTCGATGGGTTAACTCATTTTTAAAATATCAGGCATAATCTAAAGGGGAACTTATTTTTGTTGAACTGTGTACATGTACAGCTATTATTCATGTGGAGCTCAGACACCATCAACAGGCACTGAGAGAGTGCATTAGAGTGTGACTAGCACTACTGTTATACCAGTCAAAGAACCAACCAATCAAGAACATCAGAAGAAAATCTTAGGATGAATATTTTCATTACAGGCATTATGTTCCCATCCCTTAACACTTTTGGACCGGTGATTTGACATATCACCGGTAATAAATCATCTAAGATTATGTGGTCCATTTTCAGGGTTATGAAGGTTAGTTTATGCCTTTGGGGCATTATTTTGTCCTTTGCAGTCTTTTAATTGGACCACATAGACACATCCTTAGATGATTTATTGCCGGCGAAATGTCAAATCACCGGTCCAAAAGTGTTAAGGGAGTGGGAACATAATGGGGGTATATTGTAAGAGACCGGGTATGTGCGTATTTGTTGGAACCAATCAGCAATAGTTTTAAAGTGTTGTTCTATACGGAATAAACGCTAACCTCTTTGTAGCATCATCCAAGCGGCACAGTTCTTTCCCTTTGAAAAGCACGTCCAACAATTACGCAGAGCTCTGTGGTGTAAATAGGTTGCTTGGTGGGAGTTCATAAGTGCTAAAAATAGGATGAGCTTGAACACATGAACAGCACTCTAAAGCGGTGATAAAATGGCTGCATGAAAGTGTAGTGTCCTTGACCAGGGGTCACAAAACAGAATTATACCATAATGATAATAAATAATAATAATGGTAATTTATAAAGCGCCGGTATCCGCCGCAAGTGACGCTCATGGCGCTTCTCTGCATAACAACCAAAATAACATAAACACGCATAAGAACAAAGATGAGGAGAGTCATATCAAGCAAATGCTTCAGAGTACAAATATGTCCTCAAGTTTTTCTTAAAAATATGTACAGAGTTGTTTGACAGTTTCACATATTCAGGCAAGCTATTCCATAGTTTTGGTGCTGTGACTTGAAAACTTCGCTGTCCCCACTGATGTTTAGCCAATGTTTCCTGAAGAAGACACTGTTTTGAAGAGCGTAGCCCACGATGCCCTGGTACATATGGTTGAACAAGTTCTGTTAAATAAGAAGGAGCGATGGGAAAAATAAGTGAGGAGGCCCTTATCAATTGTTATTTTGTTATTTTAGATAAGAAAAATATTTTGAATAATCGTGGGGATGATAAACATGTTATTTGTTTTACTTGGCCTAATCACTTGACATTTGACATAACCATGGATGTTTTAACACAACAATGGATTTATTCTTCACTTGACTTTTGACATTACCATGAATTTCTCCACTTGACATTTTGACATAATTTTTTGAGATATGTTAATCATTTTCTGTGAACCTGTATTATAATGTGTACCATTGTGCGACACTGCCATTATGCATCTTGTTTCTGAGGGTCTGTTCTCAGGCTCCCACAAAACGGCACTGTAAAGCACTATGTAAAATAAAATCTTGCATTTTTGTTTATTTTAAAAATCTTACTTTCCTTACACTAAATGTTTCCGGGGGGGGGGGGGGGGGGTTCTCACATTGAGGTGGTATACGTATATGTGCCTGTCTTTTGGGGTGCTTTTTCGCAAAAATTGGTATAGCGATCAGTCAATAGTTAGGTCACCCAAGCCCTTTATGAAAGCTATGAAGATTGTTAAACGGGGTCAGTCGTCACAAACATGCACAAACACAATAGTCAAACGACCTTGCTATTGTCATGCTATTGTCAACACTCCCTACACAGAGGTTTGCAGTGCAAATCTGTACGATTTTCGCCATGTAATGTCAATGACAGAGTTCATTCCGTGGTATAAAGCTATGAGGTTTCCGTGGTCTTCGCTATCTCCAAGCAGATAGAGCAATACGTACACAGACTTTTTTGTAGACGAGGGTTCATTTCATGATTTGGTGAGGTTTAGAATGAGTTAGGATTCCTGTAATTTTGAAGACCACGGATTTTCAAAACGTGAATTTTCCGGCATTGTACGACATAAATTTGGTCACCAAACGTGTTTAAAACTATACATTTTACTGTTCTGCAGATGTTATTGACCCTCCTCTAAAATTCTACACGATTTTTAACACGTTTCTCAGTTTTTGAGATGCCCAATAGACCATTTCCCGAAGCTATTTCTAGCAAATATTGCAGTCACTATGACTCCATTGTTTTCTTGTGTATAACAAAATATGACATGCAGCGTGACCTCCCTACTGGCTGGCGATGGGGTGTTTTCATCACAGACCAAAGCCCCCAATTGGCTAGCCTTTCATCAAGGCCCTGTATTCTGTATAGGTGTGAGCGCCCTCTATCAAAATTGTGGAATACAAGGCCTTTCCTCATATAATCTTTGTGTTATGTTCTATTTTGTTTTACCGAAGATTTCAGCTGAAAAAATCGTGCTTGTTGATTGGTTAATAATGATGTCATAATGATGTCATACCTATATAAAAATAGATCTCCTTTCTTGTCGATTGTAAAAATGATCGACTCCAATCGATATCTATTCATTTTCCCTCTTAAATTCATATCGATGTATTGGCTCGCGGATTAATAGTGAATCGGTCTGCGCAAGGATTGGTTCGTGAACGCTATGTCAAAAGGTCATTTTTCTATCTGATGATCGGCGCCATATTTGATTTCCGCTAAGCGACAAAAATTGCACTGTGAATTAACGAATTTTCAACCTAGGTGGACAAGTGTCAAAAGGATGAGAAGACTCGATATTGGTTTTGTTGACTTTTGTGGAAGTCGGCAAGAGGATCACTAGTGTGTTGTTTCTGAAAGAAAATCACCGAGTCGTTATGTGAGCGATATGTGGTAAAGTTTACTATGGGGAAAAAAAGAAGAAAAAAATATCATAATTTAAAATAAAAAAAATTCCAATGTTTATTAATTTATACGAGAAAAACGTAATTTATGACAAATTCAAAAGTGCAACAAAATAACTTGGTTTTCCCAGGGCGCCAGGATAATTATTATTAATACTATAAATAGTCAATCGTTATGTAAAAATAAATCACGAACATCACATTCACAACACAACACAACACAACAGCTGAATCCAAAAACAAAAAAATGTGATTTAAATAAAGTGCTCACTCGTACCCCCAAAAAGAGTCTCGTTAATAAACAAACTAATGATATTGTAATTAATTAATATAATGGAACATCAAAAAGTACCAATGTTTATACAAAACAAGTTGTCTGAAAAGTGAAAGCAACGTATGCAACGCAAATGGTTTATCCACTCAATACAATAGTATGTATTGTAGGCCTACTGCTAAATCGAAAATTAAAACCATTTGATCCAAAAAAATATTTTTAAATGATCTGTATTGAAAAAAATAATATAAAATGTGCAAAATAGAGTGCTATTAATATGTCTATTTAATTTGAGAGTAAAAAAAGTTAATTTTAGATGACACAAAAAACATCATCCCCGCCGGGACTCGAACACTCGAATCTTAGAAATGTCATCTGCGATAAAACAGTACATCGTCCAGCGCTCTAGACCGCTGCACCACTGGTTCATTCTGAAGATGGCGGCGGTTTTTAATAATATATAGGCCCCTAGTGTCGTTACAGCGTTATGATATCCACTCAACTCAATAAACTAAATCGAAAACTAAAAAGTGATATTTATTTATTATTTAAAGCTACATTGTAAATTAGAGAACCATTTTATTTACGGTAATAGACACATTTAATATAAAATAAAATAAAAATATTAGTTTCGCACTATATATGGGACTATTTTGTATGCTATTTATCATGTGACGTCATCTTGGTCGTCGATATAAATTCGTATCTTTAAACATTGTCATCGATAGAATTGGGCGGAGTTAATAGTGTCCTACGATGATGTCATAATTTGATTGACACGTTATGCTTACACAGTGGAATAGCTAAATGCACAAAGACGTCTCGCTTCGCTCGACTCTCGCGCCTGCGGCGCTCGCGCCTCGCTGCGCTCGGCTCAAGAGGCGTCTTTGACAAAGACTACCAATTGGCATAAATTGGGTGTTTTTTGAGGCATTTTTGGTAAAAAGCGCCCAATTTGTGCAAAATTGGGTGCTTTTCTAACAAAATTGGTATATTGATGGGTGGGAAATTGGCCCGAAAATAGGTATAGAGAAAGTTAAATTTTCGAAGTCCAACAGGCACATCCAGGTACGATTTTGGTGAAAGTAACCACCCCCCCCCCCCTGAAATGTTTACACTTCTGCAGCAATTCCCATTTTAGTTCTGGTGGAAATAACAAATGACAATTAAATGTTGTCAGATAAATATGTTTGAAGAAATGCATTTTGACGATAGCTATAATTAGAAGCCTTGCACAAATTCATTGATCGGCTTTAGAGCTTGTTTGTACATAGAGGCATTAGCCGGAACATTCCAGCTTACAGCTCTGAATACACATACACACATACACATACTGTTATACTGTACACAGCGCCCTACCTTGGGCATTAACGGTAGTGCCCCTGAAACCTAGGGACATGAGTTTTGTGTACACAGACCGGGATGATCCCCTACTCTTTATGACGTGCTCCGATTTTGCTCTTCTGATGCACGAGACCACCATTTCTACCTGACTTCTGAACCACGAGGCAATTGAGACTAAGTACCTTGCCTAAGGATACAAACATGTTGGCAGTAACGGGGCTCGAACTCACAACCTTTGTATCGTGAGACCTGCGATCTATCCGCTAGACCACACACGCTAGAAACAGGTCCTCTCCACGTGTTGATGCCTGTAGACGGATAATCGTTCTCCGGCAAAATACCCTTAAAAAAGTAGGATGCCGTAGAGCAGTGGTTCCCAACCTTTTTCTGGTGGTGACCCATTCCAGAAACCAGCATCAGAGAGCGACCCCTTACAGAACAAAGTCATATGTGTTTACTATGATACAGCATATAATTTTGTTATATTAAGCTAGTCCGCGACCCCACAAAAGTGCGTCGCGACCCCAGTTTGGGTTGCGACCCAGAGGATGGGAACCACTGCCGTAGAGAGATAAGCCGGCTACCAGCTTAAAAGGTTTACGATGGGATCGATTGGTATAGCGTTGAGTTTTTGTCCATATCTAGCAAAATTCTTTTTGGATTCAGCCCATAAATTTATAATTTTATTAGTATTTTAGTCTTCTAGTTGCTATATCATGAAAGAGCTTTTACCCTTTTGCATTTATCACGGGCGCTACACATGTATGTATACATCTGAAGCAATGATCGGCAATCAGGGTTAACTAATAGAATGTGTGTGTAAAGAATAATTTGATACGCTGCATACAATTATATGGTGAAAAATCATGGTACATTTGTAATTGTTTCTGTATGATAGTAATTATGGGATTAATTACAAATACATTATTGTCTTGATCATCACAGAATCTTGCTCTGTTGCGAATGTTGCACACCATTCGACTCTAAAATCGGCGCACAATGCATTGCTCTCATAACCCTTGACCTCTCGTCGGCTATTTTAATATTATCCCACTTTGATATATGTATGTTTGTTGAAACAGTATCGCTCATCAAGTGCATCCGTTTTTCTAGCCAGATAAAATGTACGCTGGTAGCGGAGGCTCTGTAGAAACACAACTATAACGAAAAGAATCAACCATGTATCAGTCACCAGAATCGTGGTGTTATAACAGTCCATTCAGTTTATTCTTTGAATTGATGCGGGATCTTTGAAGTGTTGTAAACTTGCGCGATTATGAAATGGGATTGTTAGCATTACAGTTTTAGTGAACAAAGTTCAGGAATCTGCCATGTTTCAGGTAAAGTATGTCATTATTGTCTTGATCATCACAGAATCTTGCTCTGTTGCGAATGTTGCACACCATTCGACTCAAAAATCGGCACACAATGCATTGCTCTCATAACCATTGACCTCTCGTCGGCCACTTTGATACATGTATGTCTGTAGAAACAGTATCGCTCATCAAGTGCATCCGTTTTTCTAGCCAGATAAAATGTACGCTGGTAGCGGAGGCTCTGTAGAAACACAACTATAATGAAAAAAATCAACCATGTATCAGTCACCAGAATCGTGGCGTATAACAGTCCATTCAGTTTATTCTTTGAATTGATGCGGGATCTTTGAAAGTGATGTAAACTTGTGCGATTATGAAATGGGATTGTTAGCATCTTACAGTTTTAGTGAACAAAGTTCAGGAATCTGCCATGTTTCAGGTAAAGTAAGTCATTATTGTCTTGATCATCACAGAATCTTGCTCTGTTGCGAATGTTGCACACCATTCGACTCTAAAATCAGCACACAGAATTTATATAATTGTAGGCATAGGTCCGTTGTTATTCCTAACTGTCATATTTTTCAAGACTTTCACAGCGCACTCTCTCCATGTGAGGTTTGAGCGGGCGTAGATCACTACATTCCACCATGAATTGCTCGTAACTAACCACATTGTTGTGAATTCTAACCACGCTGGCCCACGCTGTCCAGTCAGACATTCGTAAAAGATTAGGGTAGTGAAAGGAGTCCATGCTATGATGTATCCTAACATTGCAAATGAAAACATCAATATAGAACCGCCAAGTTTGGCTGGGGGTCCAGTTGGCATTGTCTTACGTATGCGCCGGATATGTTTTCTGGAAATGTGTAAGAGTCTGATGTAAATTGATCCAGTGATTAATAAAGGAATAAGGAATGTGATGCTTAAAGCACAAAGCATAAAAACCAACGCATCCTCTTGAAGCAGATTGTATGTGCATGCTGCCACTGTATCTCTATACACTATTGCAGTTGAATCTTCATATTGACCCATTAGCGCATATAAAACAAATATTGTTAGCCATACAATAACTGTTATTACAGTTGCGCGTTTTTTCGTCATGATTTCTCTATACCTCAGTGCACTTTGAACTGCAACTAATCGATCCACTCCCAGGCATGACAGACACATAACAGATAGACTGCATAGGGCACATGACCAATCTGTGGTGAATGTACAAAGAAGTTGACCAAATGGCCAACTCTCTAAAGCGGACGCCACGATGGACGGAAATGACAATATTCCGACGCTGAAATCGGCCATGGCTAATGATATTGTGAACACTTTGGTGGCGTCTTCCATATCCGTTGATTTCCTAACCACAAGGATGCAGAAAGCGTTAGCCATCATGATGAATATGGTATTGAATGCTAAAAAAATGGTACGCAGTACTATGAAGGCTAGGTGCTCTCCGCCGACTGCTAAATGGGTTGAATTATGTAAATCCATGACTTGGAAGGAAAACTCAAGGATTACTGTAGAACACTGTCAGTCACAATGACAAATTAGCACACAGCTATTTAACAGCTCTCTTGGTAATCAATTATAAATAGAGGAAAATGTGTTATAAAGCTACATGGAATTTTACACCAAAGTTGTATAGTAAAGCTCTCGTAGCTACCAATTAATAGTAAGGATTGTATCAGTCTGCGATTGGTTCCCTGTTAGGATAGTGTTTGACATCAGCCTGTGGGGGTGTGTGAGCATGTCTAATTTTAACCTAACACACTTGCTAGAATCCACTACCTCCCAAGTATCAAACACAATATCACGCATATTTTAATTTAAGACAGACATTTGGTAGGCAGTACTATGAAGGCAAGTTGAATTTTGGAAATAGATTTAATAAATGTTGTTGATCACTGCAGCTGCAATGAAATATTGGCACACAATTTCTCTTGATCCTCAAGTGTATAAGCAGAAGAAACATATTAATGCGATAACACAGAAGTTATAGTATTTACCGTCAAAGCTACACAATTAATGGCATGGATTTTATTAGCCAGTGAGTGCCTGATCTTGTGGTTAGGCAAAGAAAAAAAATATGTTAAGCGTTCTAACTTTTTCAAAAATATGTAGCGGGAGGCTCTTTCCCCTCCTTTTTTTAGTGCAAAATCGCCGTTGTAAGAGGAGGAGGCCTCTTTAAATCTTTTTTATTTCATGGCTATGAGGGTTATCATCATGAGACTTGTTTAAAATGCTTATAATATAATTAGAAGCTGTTACAAACATCTCAAACTCTGCTGAAACACCTGAACAAAAAAGTTATAACTGAAATAAGGACAAAATAGCATAAAATAAAGCAGACCTCAAAAAAGGATGTTGGCGGGGATGCTAAACATGATTTTTTTTTATTTAGTCCTATTTCAGTCTGTCTTGTTGTCTGACTTGCAGTTTGTAGGATCCACTTTGACTCCGGGCGTGTTACTCTATATTCCTAAATTACCACCACTTGATCAGCAATATAATCAATGGAACATAGATGTTGCAAGTTATGTTTGACATATTATACATACATTTGAGCTATATGTATTGGTTTTTAAAACACCATCTTTGTAGATATCACAATTGTTTTATGTAGGGTATTTGACTTTTTGTTTGGTGCATTAATTCTCAGAATTAAAAGGAAATCTGAAAAATAAACATGAACCATTGTGTGCTGGATCTAAACTGCTCACAAAAAGTTAGGAAACTTTTTTTAATCAAGTATATTTTTATTATTTATTACCCTCTCGTATTATGTTGCATATCAATGGAAAGCTGAAGTGTTCTTCTTTAAAATGATACCAAATGTGCAATGATGGCATGTTGCTGGACTTGGCCACATTACTGAGAATGAGACAAAGTCACAAATCAAATGTGCCAAAATTAGCAATTTTGTGTTACTGTGTGAACAAACAAATTGACACTGTAATGAAAACAAGCAAGACAACTTACTGATCTTAGTCCACTTTATTGAGAAAAAATTACAAGTTGTAGTTGAGGGTTAACTTGTGTGTGTTGTGATCACTGGTGCAAATCTTTGTGTAAATCATTCATGGTTCTCAAGCATGACCGGTTTGATTATTGATCATTACCTATTGACTGTTTAGCACAGATAACGGTAATTTTGGCACATTTGATTTGTCACTTTGCCTCATTCTCATTCATGTGGCCAAGTTCATTAACATGTAATCATTGCAAATGTGGTATCATTTTAAAGAGGAACACTTCAGCTTTCCATTGATATATATCATATACAAAGAGGATAATGAGTAATAAAAAATATACTTGATTAAAAAAAGTTTCCTAACTTTTTGTGAGCAGTTTAGTACAGTTTACTATACTTGCAACCAAATGTATTAGGACATCTTGCATGCTACAAATTGAGAGAAAACACCAGGAACCTATTAAACTACTGTGTTAGCCTTCTGGTATTCTAGGTTTATAAAATTAATGAAAAGTTTTTAAATTTGCTGAAATGAATTTGGCATATTTTTGAGACATTATTTTAAGGGAATATTTATATCAATATTTCTAGTTATTTAAGTTTTTCTCCTTGATATCTTTAGTAAATTTAGTCAAATTAGCTTAACAATAATACTAAGGTATGATGAAATGAATAGAACTGCCAGCAGGTGTGCCCATGCTGTATGGGGGCAATGAGAACGTATAGGGAATTTGGATGGTTTCCATTATAATATGAAAGTCGCGATGTAAAAAAACCCCAAAAAAACCTCACAAATATTCTATTTTTATAAAAGATGAATAAAGAGATCAATTCTCAATATATGTGAGAAATTAATAAAGACTAGCGACAATTGGATAAGTTTTACTTGTGTGAATCCATTGACAAACAATTGTAAAGGTTATTATGAAAGGAAGTCAAATTTGACACATTGCCTAGCATAGGAATACATTGGCTATAATGAGCTTGATTAACCAATGTGTATTGGGATTGATGGAGGCACAAGTTTCTTCAATTTCATTGAATTGAATGAGCTTTAAATTCAGCCACTATTCAACAGCAATCTCCCTCACCTAAAATTGTAATTAAAGGTGGATGTTCCGATCACTCTAGATTTTTTTTACCATTGATATCAGAAGAAACCCCATATTTTTCTCATTAATTCTGTAAAATGTGTGGCGCAAGATATGTTCCATGTTCCAAATGTGTGGCGCAAGATATGTTCCATTTAGACGTCATAGGCCAAAAGGCAGTGAATTACTGCCAAAAGTGATTACATAACCACCCGGTCAGTTTGTGTAACTACTCAATTGACAAATTGTATGTCACCTTGTGCTTCTAAAATAAGAACCATTGGAGTTATGCAACTCACACTTTGGAATACGACTATTTTAAGGATGACCCTTCATGTAGAATAGAAAACATCAAGTTGAAAATAGGGCCAGGAATCGGAACACCTACCTTTTAATTATTCCTTATTTAACATCAGCAAAATTGACAACAGTTGTGACAGAATGTAAGTTAATATTTTAATCTGTTTAATTGATAGGAAATATGGATACCTTTAGGAGATAGTGTTGGAGCAGCAAGTACACTTACAGACCCTTTATTTATTATAAGCATCACAATACTGTATGTCCCTCTAAATTTGAGGTACTTGTCTTGCCAGAAATTGGGCTAATCAGTTATCTTACGAGAAAAGGAAAAGGGTATTCAACCAAGCTCGGCACATTTTAAAAAAATCTTAATTTCCTTTTTAATTTTTTCACTTCTGCAGCAATTCCCATTTTAGTTGCGGTGGAAATAACAAATGACAATAAAATGTTGTCAGATAAATATGTTTGAAGAAATGCATTTTGACGATAGCTATAATTAGAGACCTTGCACAAATTCATTGATCAGCTTTAGAGCTTTGTTTGTACAGAGAGGCATTAGCCGGAACATTCCAGCTTACAGCTCTTTACAGAAACAAGTCCTATTGCTTTTGACGCCTGTAGACGGATTATCATTCTCTAGGAAATTATCCTCAACATAGAATACCGTATAGAGATTAGCCAGCTAAAAAGCTGGAGACAACTCTGTAGAAGCAGCTTTCCACGAGGTTTGACAGCTAGTCGGAAATTGTTACGACCATGTTACGCATCATTGATCAGCGATATCAATAAACTGTTGATCGGATCGATTGGGATAGCGTTAAGTTTTTGTCCATTTCTAGCACAATTCTTTTTGGATTAAACCCGTAAATTTACAATTTTAATAGTATTTTAGTATTCTATTTGCTATATCATAAAAGAACGTTTACCCTTTTGCATTATCACGGGCGTTACACATGTACACTGGTGGGTTAATATTTACATCTGAAGCAATGATCGGCAATCTGGGTTAACTAATAAAATGTGTATGTAAAGAATAATTTGGTACGCAGCATAGGATCATATGGTGAAAAATCATGGTACATTTGTAATTGTTTTTGTATGATATTAATTACGGGATTAATTACAAATACATTATTGTCTTGATCATCACAGAATCTTGCTCTGTTGCGAATGTTGCACACCATTCGACTCTAAAATCGGCACACAATGCATTGCCCTCATAACCCTTGACCTCTTGCCGGCTATTTTAATATTATCCCACTTTGATATGTATGCCTGTCGAAACAGTATCGCTCATCAAGTGCATCCCTTTTTCTAGCCAGATAAAATGTTCTCTGGTATATAGCGGAGGCTCTGTAGAAACACACTTACACACTCTAATGAAAGGAATCAACCATGCATCAGTCTCCAGAATCGTGGCGTATAACAGTCCATTCAGTTTATTCTTTGAATTGACGTGGGATCTTTGAAAGTGATGTAAACTTGCGCGATTATGAAATGGGATTGTTATCATCTTACAGTTTTAGTGAGCAAAGTTCAGGAATCTGCCATGATTCCGGTAAACGTCGTCATTATTGTCTTGATCATCACAAAATCTTGATTGTTGCAAATGTTGCACACCATTCGACTCTAAAATCGGCACACAGAATCTATATAACTGTAGGCATAGGTCTGTTGTTATTCCTGACAGTCATATTTTTCAAGACTTTCACAGCGCACTCTCTCCATGTGCGGTTGGAGCGGGCGTAGATCACTACGTTCCACCATGAATTGCTCGAAACTAACCACACTGTTGTGAATTCTAACCACGCTGGCCCACGCTGTTCAGTCAGACATTCGTACAAGAATAGGGTAGTAAAAGGAGTCCATGCTATGATGTATCCTAACATCGCAAATGAAAACATCAATATAGAACCGCCAAGTTTGGCTGGGGGTCCAGTTGGCATTGTCTTACGTATGCGCCGGATATGTTTTCTGGAAATGTGTAAGAGTCTGATGTAAATCATGGCAGTGATAAGTAAAGGAATAAAGAATGTGATGCTTAAACCACAAACCACAAGCAACGCATCCTCTTGAAGCAGATTGTATGTGCACCCTGCCAGTGTATCTCTATACACTACTGCAGTTGAAACGTTATATGGTACCATTAGCCCATATATAACACACACTGTTAGCCATACAATAACTGTTATCACAGTTGCACGTTTTTTCGTCATAATTTCTCGATACCTCAGTGCACTATGAACTGCAACTAATCGATCCACTCCCAGGCATGACAGACAAATAACAGATAGACTGCATAGAGTACATAACCAATCTGCAGTGAATTGACAAAGAAGTTGACCAAATGGCCAACTCTCTAAAGCTGACGCCACGATGGACGGAAACGACAATATTCCGACGCTGAAATCGGCCATGGCTAATGATATTGTGAACACTTTGGTGGCGTCTTCCATATCCGTTGATTTTCTAACTACAAGGATGCAGAAAGCGTTAGCCAGCATAATGATTACGGTATTGAAGGCTAAAAAAATGGTACGCAGTACTATGAAGGCTAGGTGCTCTCCGCCGACTGCTAAATGGGTTGAATTATGTAAATCCATGACTTGGAAGGAAAACTCAAGAATTGCTGTAGAACACTGTCAGTCACAATGACTAATTAACACACAGCTATTATAATTCTCTTGGATCAGGTATAAACAGTGGAAAAAGTGTTAAAGCTACATGGAATTTTACACCAAAGTTGTAGAAACACTCTCATAGCTACCAATTAATAGTAAAGATTGTATCAGTCTGTGATTGGTTCCCTGTTAGGATAGTGTTTGACATCAGCCTGTGCTGTTATGTGAGCCTGTCTAATTTTAACCTAACACATTAGCTATAATCTGCACTATCTCCCAAGCATATATCCCAATCACAATATCACCAATTATGTTGTTGGCTACTGCTGCTGCAATGGAATATTGCCACACAATTGCTCTTGATCCTCAAGTGTATAAACAGAAGAAACATATTAATGTGATTACACAGAAGTTATAGCATTTACGTCAAAGCTACACAATTAAAGGCAAGGATTTTATATGTCGGTAAGTGCCTCATCTCATGGTTAGGCAAAGTAAAAATAAAACATGTTTGGCGTCCTGACTTTTTCCAAAAAAATGAAGAGGGAGGCGTTTTTAGTGCAAAATCGCCCTTGTAAGAGGAGGAGGCCTCTTTTAATCTTTTTTTAATTTCATGGTTATGAGGGTTGTCATCATGAGACTTATAATAATAAGAAATGATAAATAAATAATAAATAAATAATAAATAATGATAAATAACAAGAAAGGTACTCAAAGAGATCAAATACTCCACTATAAACATGTCAACAAAATCCCACGGACAATCAGACGGAGAATTAAGGGTGTCTTTTTCAACCTGGCGCGCTAAGGGTTGCTTTGCTTGAATTGATAGTTCAGTGTTATCATTGTAAAAAATGATAAAGAAAATAATATAGCAGGGTTGCATTTTTTCAGAGGCAAACCAATTTTAGATGAAAACAATCCTCGGAAACCATCATAATTTGTGTTAAAGGTATATTAATTTTAATGTGAAAAAGAGAAAAGAAAAGAAATTGAGTTATAAAACTGAATAATAAGACAAGTTCAATGCAAGTTCTCGTCAAAACTCACAATTTTTGGTTTGTTTCTGTCGGCAACGTAGGGTGCGTGCAAGTGTAGAATATATTATGATGGGGTTTGATACGTTAAAATCAGCAACAGGTTGTTTCAAAATATACCCACAGATTTTTGTTTTATAATCATATATTCCACCAGAGTTATTTACAACTCATGAACTCAAGTTTTACAGCAATTCCCAACTCATGAACTCGCAGGTTATACAGTTCATAAATAACAATCGGAACTTCTGCTTTATAATTTGAATATGAAACCATGCCTGCCATTGAATTGAAGAAAAAAAGGATCAATATTTAAACGCCCCTTTCCAAAATAGATATCGTTACAAAGAAACAATGAACTGTTGTGTTACTTAGTAATTTATATTTTGGACTTCTACAGACTCATCAGTATCATGAGTGCGTTGATGTAAGTGATAGTATCAGATGTCATTCTAAGAGTGATGTACTGAAATGTCATCCATCAACCAATCTTGTTCGGGGACGAATCTAAGAGCGTGTTTCTGCTGGGGAAGAAACCTCTAATAAGTGCTAAGTTTGCCCAGTAGAAACAGGCAGAACCCGGCAATAATCCGTATTTTTGGTAATCCCAAAAACCTTCACAAACCAGGTTTGGAACCGGCAATAATCGGCAAATTTTTTTTGAAAGCGGAGTCGAGACGCATGTTGATAAAACAAAACTGTGTGCCGATTCTGGTTTGAATAGGCCGATCAGTTTTCGAGCTATTCGAAAATGATACTCGCCCCGCCAAAAACAAAACACAATATACTCCTGTATTAACTTTCAGTTAATAGTGGAGTATAATAATAATAAATTATAATAATAATAATAATAATAATAATAATATAAGAAAGAATTTAAGCTGTTACAAACATCTCAAACTCTGAAACACCTGAACAAAAATGTTTATTTTTTATTTGGCCCTATTTCCTTCTGACTTGCAGTTTGTGTGATCTGGGCATGTTACTCTATATTCCAAAATTATCACCACTTGATCAGCAATATAACCAATTGAGCGTACATGTTGCTGCACATTATATTTGAAATATAATACATCTGCCCTACATTTATATGTATTAGTTTTTTAAAACGTGCAATTTTATCAAGATTGCAGCATAGCTATCTATATAGATATCACAATTGTTTTATATAGTGTATTTGACTGACTTTTTGTTTGGTGAATTCTCTGAATTAATAGAAAATCTGAAAAATAAACATGAAACATTGTGCGCTGGATCTAGTACAGTTTACTATACTAGCAACCAAAAGTATTAGGACACCTTGCATGCTACAAATTGAGAGAAAACACTGGGAACCCATTGTTTGCTGAAACGAATTTGGGATATTTTTGAAACATTATTTTAGGGGAAAATTTTAGAGATGGGAGCGAGTCCCGGGAAATTGAGTCCAGCCCAAAAGTTTCGAGTCCCGGGTACCATTTTTTTTTCTAATTTAATTTTTGAAGTCCAAAACAGGGACTCATTATTTGACCCTTAATAATCCACATAATACCCCTTGACCCACGCCATTAGGGATAGTAACTCCTAACCCAAGATCTTATACTAAAGTCAACGTAATCTGGTTTATAAATTGTCCCAACAATAATATCAATCCCAGGAATTTCAATAAAGAGGGAATCACAGTCAGTGGTATTGATTTTAAGGTCTGGTCTACGGATAAAGTTATGTTTGGGATGGATGAAGAGAGAAGGGTTATGGTATTCCAAAAATGTTGCGTTTTATTAAGAAACACAATCTCATATTTCAATTTTCATAAATCTGTTATTGGGTGAGAAAAGCATGGAAATAACTTGGATCAACATAATTATGCAAATTTTAATTATATAGTATTTGAATTTTTTTTCATCTTAACCCAGGATGCCCTTCTGTGGAATAGATTAGGAGCTACACTCGCCAATGGTAATAGAAGGGAAGAGGCAATAGACGCATACCATCATGCATTGCAGTTAATTGTACATTATTTAAATTTTTGATCTTAACCCAGGATGCCCTTCTAGCTGTGGAATAAATTAGGAGCTACACTCGCCAATGGTAACAAAAGTGAAAAGGCAATAGACGCATACCATAATGCATTGCAGTTAATTATACATTATTTAATATTTTTATCTTAACCCAGGATGCCCTTCTGTGGAATAAATTAGGAGCTACACTCGCCAATGGTAACAGAAGTGAAGAGGCAATAGACGCATACCATCATGCATTGCAGATATCGCCTGGTTTCATTCGGTCAAGATACAACCTGGGTATTAGCTGTATTAATCTTGGTGCTCATAAGTAAGTATATATCAAAGTATTTTTTGACTTCCTTGCGGCAATGATGTCAATATGTCAACACTCTATTCGTCTTCCTCTGGACAGTGACATAACTTTACATGCGCAGCATTTAGAGATGCGTATGTATTTTGCATCTTTCTACGCTGATGTGTGTACGCCAGCGCCTCGAGTAGGTGCACACTGCTGCAATTAGTAGAATACGATGTTACGTCAATGTCTCGTGATGGATAAATAGAATAATTGTAGGGCTGAATCACAATTATAGCAGTACTTGGGATTCAGCCCTACAATTAGTCTATAATACTATTACACACACTTTTTGATTTTCAGATCAAATTAAAACAAAATTGAAAATGTGTAGATACTTTTCTTTTTTTAAGATCTTGAATTTACGTTCAAAAGGTGTGAAATTGTTTTGAAATTTTTTTTATTGGACAATGTTGACATTTTTGAAACATTTGGTGACATCTTTGAATGTCGTCTGCAGCCGCTGACCGCGTGGAAAGTGTTAAGTTATCTTTGAACATGCCTATATAACCGTTAAATTGACATCATTGTCTCATGGAATTAAAATGGACTTGATCATGTATCCCATCATGCATTGCAACAACACACATACATCATCATCCTCATTTATATACAGTAGACCATTTCAAATCAAGATCAGACAAGTTACACAGATTCAGGCTCATCAAAGTGGTGCCCCACATTATTTTGGTTCCAGCTGTATTACCATGAATGTTGGGAACCAACAACTTTGGTGTTTGGGTTTTTTAAACTTAAATTATTGAACTGCACCAATAGGCTCTGTGCACACAGACAGCCATGATGATAGTTGCTATGTAACCCCAAAACAAGCGAGGGCGCTATTTTATATGCTTTCACTTATCAGAGGGGGTCACACACAAGGCACATAATACTCTGTTAGGTTAGGTGCACCTCTTCTTGGTTTGTTCAATAAAATTAGTTAATAAAACTTAACCTCCCCTTGAAAAGGTCTTTTCCAGCATTCATTAGATTATAAATCCAATGATGCACACTCTTTTGTCTTTCTGGTCTGGTATCAAGCAGAATGAGCAGCATGGTTGAAATTCAATGGATTTTCTATCAATCTAGGGAATTTAAAGCATCTGTTTTTGGCCCATTGCCATTTCGTCCAATGCCAGTTCGTCCATTAGCCATTTCGTCCATAGCCATTTCGTCCAATGTCAGTTGGTCCATTCCCACTTCGTCCAGTATCCACTCGGTCCAATAGCCACTTGGTCCAATAGCCAATTGGTCCAATAGCCACTTGGTCCAATAGCCACTTGGTCCATACCCATTTCGTCCATACCCATTTTGTCCAATGGCCATTTCGTCCATAGCCATTTCGTCCAATAACCACTTCGTCCATTCCCACTTCGTCCAATACCCATTTCGTCCAATAACCATTTCGTCCATACCCATTTTGTACAATGACCATTTCGTCCATAGCCATTTCGTCCAATAGCCATTTCGTCCAATAGCCATTTCGTCCAATAACCATTTCGTCCAATACCCATTTCGTCCAATAACCATTTCGTCCAATAACCAATTCGTCCAATATCCATTTCGTCCAATACCCATTTCGTCCAATAACCATTTCGTCCAATAACCAATTCGTCCAATAACCATTTCGTCCAATAACCATTTCGTCCAAACAACAAGAAGCAACCAACAAATAACAAACAATCAGAAGTAAACAGTAAATAACAATACGAAGCAAATATGAAACAAAAAAACATCTTTACAATGAGATCAGGCATCGTGATCGTTCCGGTACACGAGATCAGATCCGCGCAGCTCATACCAGTTGTTACACAATCCAAATACTAACATAAAGTTTTGAAGCCCTTGGAAGCCCTAATTTGAGGGAGGCACTAAAAATATACAAACTTTCAGTCTCTCCCAAAACAAAATAGTGGAATGGAGATTGGCTTTGGTGCAGGAGGTCCGAGGTTCAACTCGTTATACTTCCTCCTCGTCCTCATCCTTAATTTTCTCAGTCCTTTTTACTCTTTGTCAATGGGGAGTGGGCCAGGGGCATGGCCTGCTCCCCTGATTCGCGCCACTGGTGGTGTGGGATGCCGTCGGCGGGGATTCAGAGGGCCGAGAGCGTTGGGTTTTAACTTGTCTGAATGACCTAAAACTCTACTGGCCTTGCTATCATAATTTACTATATAAATATTAAACACTGACATAGCCCAGAAACGTAGAGATAAAGTGAGAGATACTAATAAAAAGGGGGGGGGGTACTCGAATTTGAAGAGGGTAGGGGTGTGCGGCTGGGCAGTCTGAAAACAGGGGCTTACCGAACTGAACGGGCACCAAAACAGGGGCTTACCGAACTGAACAGTCGCCGAAATTGGGGTCTTAGAGAACTGAATTCTTATACAAAATTGTGTCTTATAAACTGAATTTTAGGCAAAATGTTGCCTTATGAACTGAATTTAGGCCAAATTTGAGGCTACATAACTCAAATTCATAAGATTTTCACACATTTTATGATTTTTGGTTGAATTTGGGGTCTAAGAGAACTGCCAATGGATGAAAAGGGGTCTTATGGAACTGCCAGTGGTTGAAAAGGGGGTCTTAAGGAGCGGCTGAAAGGTGTGAAAAGGGGTCCTTGCCAGCCGCACATACCCGTATGGACAATATACCTGAGTATGATGGGGCGTTTGTCTTATTGGGGTGCTGTTGAGGTATTTGTCATTGTTTCATAAATAATAACTCTCACAATTTTGGTAAGTTTCTTTTTCAATTGAATATTTAGAATGGGGTTCAATATTCTCATCTCTTAAAAATATTTAATAGCCTTAATTAAACACTTTCCACGCGGCAATTAGTTTTACCAAATACAAAACAGATTTGTCAGAAACCTTTCCAAACTTTTAGAGTCTATCTCAAGAATTACTGAACCAATACTAGACATGTTTGTACTTACTTCAATGCATTTCACATGGTGATTTTAAAAATGGTAATGAATTTAAATAATGTTGACATTTTTTAAACATTTTGTGAACTTTTTGAATGTCTTCTGCAGACGCCTGCCGCGTGGAAAGTGTTTTTAATCCAGGCTGTCAACTTTTGAGAAATGCTACCCCACCCTCCCCCATCAACTCACCCCTCCCCACCACGTCCCACTGATTGCATTATTATATACAATACACACACACATTGCCTGGTACCCCTCTCAAACAATAAAATCATGAATGTTCTCCCCCGCTTTACGAATCTGAACAAAATCAAACTTGACTTGCTTGTCCGGTCCGGTGATTGGTAATTCTCCGAGCATGCTGAGTGAGACTGCAATATTTATTTGTGTACATTTACTGCATGAATAAGAATATAACAGTGTTGATGTAAAGAATGTACTCTGCCCTTCTCTCCTAATGAGTCCCATGACCATATCATCAATAAAATAATGCCCAAGAACTCTTACTTTCCCACACCCGCTTTGGTAAAAATACCATACCATCGTGTGGTTAGTTGCGGACATTTAAACTTTTATTAGCACATGAGCTGAATATTCATTTCCTTATAATGTACTTGACTCAGGCCCGGCGTCACCATTCACTGCTGCAGCAATATCTTGGGATATTAAGATCATCAGTTGATAGTAATTTTCTGTAGTCCATCCACTCAAGGTCCTTTTTTTGTAACTAGTAATGATTATTATTTATCTCACGTAATGATTTATTGGCTATTGGACGAAATGGCTATTGGACGAAATAGTTATTGGACGAAATGGTTATTGGACGAAATGGCTATTGGACGAAATGGTTATTGGACGAAATGGTTATTGGACGAATTGGTTATTGGACGAATTGGTTATTGGACGAAATGGCTATTGGACGAAATGGCTATTGGACGAAATGGTTATTGGACGAAATGGTTATTGGACGAATTGGCTATTGGACGAAATGGTTATTGGACGAAATGGTTATTGGACGAATTGGCTATTGGACGAAATGGCTATTGGACGAAATGGTTATTGGACGAATTGGTTATTGGACGAAATGGTTATTGGACAAAATGGCTATGGACGAAATGACTATGGACAAAATGGCCATTGGACGAAATGGTACTGGCCGAAATGGCTATTGGACGAAGTGGGAATGGACAAAATGGCTATTGGACGAAGTGGCTATTGGACCAAGTGACAGTGGACCAAGTGGCTATTGGACGAAATGACATTGGACGAAGTGGCTATTGGACCAAGTGGTTATTGGACCAAGTGACTAATGGACGAAATGGCATTGGACGAAATGACATTGGACGAACTGGTTAGTGGACGAAATGGCATTGGACGAAGTGGCAATAGAGCGTTAGAAAAGACTTTAAAAAAAGGAGAAAAAAGTAAATTTTTGAATTAAAAAACAACTAAAACGGCTCACAAATATATTACATAAAACAAACAAGTAAATTTCAATAGCCTAGAATCAATGTGGAAGTAAAAACTGTTATTTGAATATTGGGGGCTGTTGTTACAATATTGAGCAAAATAAGTTGTGCAATTCTTGATGGTAATCTTACATCCTTATGTTAGCGCTCGTCATCCATGTATACAGGGTGTCCCAAAAGTTTTGAAACCTTTCTAAAGATTTGTTATCTCCGGTAGAATAAGCTGCAGCATGTGATTACAGTAATGTACACCATGAGTCTTGCAAGTTGATCAATTGTAATGGTATTGTGAGATACGTGACCCAACCTTTCAACGAGTGTTTTATATTAAGAGGCCTCAGAAAAGGTGGGTATCAGAGTAATTCTACAAAGTTTTCTCTTATTGAATATGTTTTTAGTTTTATACTGCAAATTATTTTATCAAAGATATGAAGCTTTAAAAAGGTTTCTAAACTTTTGAGACGCCCTACCATTAAGACACCATAGAGACACCATTGAGACACCCTACCATTAAGACATCATAGAGACACCATTGAGACACCATACCATTAAGACATCATAGAGACACCATTGAGACACCATACCATTATGTATTGTAGCATACCCCCCCCCCCCCCCCTAATAAATAGTCTTATGTTTGTGTATCTCAAAGTAACTTATCAGGTGATAGATGCCAGCAGGCATTACCGGTGTCCCTATAATATCATTGTGGTGTGCAGCTGACATATTATTTAATCGCTTTCTTCGTAAGCAGGTCAATCGGGCTTAGTTAACATTTTACTTTTACATTTTTTGCTGAGATGCTACCTAGGATAAACACTAATGCAGGTATTTAGAGGTGATACTTACAAAAAGTACATAGGAAAGATGAGGGGGGTGGCAGTGGGAGAGGGGTAGTTGGAACACTGGGTTAGTTGAAATATTGATATTTCTTTCAGGCATGTCATCAATTCATAAAGTGCTACCACCGAATACAGTGTACCTTTTACTTAGCTGCTATCCACCAATGATACTATAATAGTTTGATCAGTACCACATTGACAAAAGCCACCTTACAGCAATGAATTAATACAGAGGGACGCGGGCGTGCATGAAGGCAACTAGCGCACTGTGCATCATATGCATGTGTGTGACCAATTCCGTGTGTGTATTGGTGCGCGTACGCTTGGATTACCTGTGCGCGCGGAGAGATATAACCCAAATATTTCTCGTACTATAGTAGCTGGTAGCTGCTAACAGGTGCAATTGGATGGTAGGTAAGTTTATAAATTAATTCATGCCTGGAAGAAATTTCATTATTCCAACTAATCACAGATTTCAAATAACCCCATCTCCCATAGTACATGAACTAATTTGAGCGGGAGATTACAAAATATGATCACACAGTTAAAGGTAGATGTTCCGATTTTCAACTTGAAGTTTTCTATTCGACATGAAAGGTCATCCTCAAAAAAGTCGTATTCCAAAGTTTGAGTTGCATAACTCTAATCTAATGGTTCTTATTTTAGACGCACAAGATGCCGTGACATGTGATTGAGTTGTACACAAACTATATTGGTGGTTAACCACTTTTTGCGGTAATTCGATGTTATTTCACCGATTTCTTCGTAATCATACTGATTTGGACCGTCAAATTTCAGTATGTTAATCAGAAAAATATGATCTTTCATATGATATGAAAATCTCCATATGTTTGAGAAAAATCTGTGCTATGAAAATGTGATCGGGTCATCTACCTTAAAAATATTCCTGAGGTGAAATAATGAATTTCACCGATTCAGTATCATAGGTATTGCTACAGTTTGGAATCAACTTGTTCATGAACATATGTTTAGGTGACAAAAAACACCACCCTGTTCTACAGGCAAACGGACCTCTCAGGTCAGGTTGGTTCAGTCAGTCAGGCTCTTTTTTTTAAATTATCAGAATGACTGTCAAAATATAAAAAAATCTGTTTAAATGTTGTCATTTTTTTACAGTCCAAAAAGAAAAAGAAAAATTTGGGGTCAGTATTCATTTGAACATGAATTTTTTCCCCACAAATTTCTTTTAAAAAAAGTCTGAAACATATAACCAATTTATTGTGGTTCTTGGATAACTCTTTTTAGTTTACAAAGATAATGTGATGGGGAAAGTCAACAATTGTGATTTTCAAGAAGTATGAAATGCTGTGTAATTCTTTAATATTGTAATGTATTGAAGTATCAGAGAGAAGACAGTTGCGTACAGTTTAGTTAAGTAACTGGTTGTTTGTTTGTTTGTTTGTTTACATGGTCGGTCTGTACAGACACACGCTAGGGTCCATGTTATTAGAGAGCAGTGATCCGAGGGATGAGTTTAATTTAGTTTAACAACTTAATTGTAACAAACTATTAGGGTTTTTAACATAAGAACTTGATTCTTTCATCAACATTGATCCAATTAAGGTGTAATTTTGAAGGGATGATCTTATTCATAAGTGTTTATGTAGTAATTACTTAGAACACAATGCAATGTCTATTCAGATGTCAATTCAATTTAATTTTCAATTGTTTGATCCAATTTCAATAAATTCAGAATGAAATAGAATAGAATAGAATAGAATAGAATAGAATAGAATAGAATAGAATAGAATAGAATAGAATAGAATAGAATAGAAGTGTATTGACAGTTATTGTTAGTTTTCTTTTAAATGTAGATTTTTCTCTTTTGGATGGGGCCTTTTGCTTGTAAAGTGCCCAGGGACTCACGTTTTGGGCTCTATATAAATATATTTATTTGGAGGTTATTATTATAATAACCTCTAAGTTATCCTTGTTTTTCAAACAATCTTTCTACAATTCAGCCACAGCACATTTGAGTTGCCCATTTTCAACTGTCCTTCCATTTCGTTTACTGCCACTATATAGGGAAGCCACAGAACATTTTCTCACTTCGCTCAACATGCAGAAAAGAGGTCTGGGACCACAAGATGGATACACAAAGATGTCTCGGAGCATATGGACAAGTGTGTGCCATGCAGTTCGCTTCCTGGGCAGGGAGGATCTTCACAATTTTGCACTTAATGAAGACCTTGATAGACTGAATAAGGAATTTAATATTAAAATGTGACTGATCGCTGGGTAGCCAATCCAGTGGCGTAGCTCAAGGGGGGGGGGGGGGGGGGGGGGTCAGGGGGGGGGGCAGGGGGGGAAAATGCCCCCCTGACGAAAAAAACAATTTGTGCCCCCACCCCCCACCCCACTAAAAAAAAAAAAGTGAGAAAAAATGGAAATAGTAAAAATTTGAGAAAAAAGACCGAGGTTATTAGCCAAATAGAAGGCAAAGTTGTACATGCTGTACATTTACTGTGCGATTTTTTGTAATTGTACGATTTTTTGGGGACTATGCGAAAAAATTTAACCTCAACCCCCCCCCCCCCCCCCTCCACTTACGTGAAATTCACGAGGTAAGTGACTAGAATTTTTTTGGGGCAACCTTTTACGAAAATTGTAGAAATCTTGCCCCCCCTGAAAAAAATCCTAGCTACGCCACTGAGCCAAGCCTATTTAGCCTATGCTGCACAGATAAATCTGGGAGGGTCCCTGGTATGGCATGCTGGGATTGATTTCCCATGATGCTTTAACAATTATAGTGTGTGGACCATTTATAGAGTATTTATCTATTGATCTATAATTCAACTGTTTTAACTTGGATAAGCTGAACAGAAAACTGCTGACAGAACTGGAATGTTTCTTTACCAATTTATTGTATCAGTGCTGGAAAATTGTGTATTTCCCAGCAAGCTTGTTTGATTCCCTACAATTGGTTTTGTATTTTTATATTTTAAATATCAAATTTTCCATCCATATATGTCAATATTTTCCATGATGTATCTTTTCCATTTGTTACCACTTTTTCAGACCATTTATCAGTACAAGTATGCATTTGTTGTAAAAAAAGGCTTTTATCTCCAATTTGAGATGACTGTAATATTGCAACTTCCAATAAAACTAACAAATTTACCTGGTAATGGCACTTATCACGAGATTGTCACGAGATTTTGACAAATTGTTGTTCAATTATTGTTCTGTTAAGTGACGGCAGCATAGCTGTTGAGACTCTCAAAGGGCTTATCAAGTCTAATCTGCAAGACCTTGGTTTTAAAAGCTTTATAGAAAACAAATTGTTGCTCACTCTAAAAATATATCCCATTATCTATTGCAGTATTGTAAATGATACGTATCTGATGTACTTAGTGTGTTCAATGCCAAATATACACATTTGTGACGCTTCTGTCTATCAACAATCCGAAAGAATCTGACTATAGTTTGTTCAGTTCCAAATTGTTGAAGCCTCCTTACAGCAGCGAATGAATACAGAAGGATACAGGCGCGCATGGAGCCAGCTCTCACACTGAGCATCATATGTGTGCCGTGTCCGTGTGACCAAAACCGTGCACGTGTGACCATAATCGCTCTCATAGGCTTACACTTTTGCACAAAGAAAGATAAAAAACCAGTATTTCTTGCCAATTTGGAACTTATTAATATGTGTGGGTTAATTGTAATACACCAATGTCTTATGCCAGACATGTTACCCAACTACCAGTACCTGAACAGGTGTTGTAAGCTTAGTACATAAGTTCCTGTGCTGTACAACAATGTATCCCACACAGTGAACAAAGTTACTGTTACTGTACAGCTACTTTGATGCTACTTCACCGCGTGCTCTGTCAGTACCCATATGGGCACCAGTGCTCTATCAGTTCCCAGATGGGCACCGGGCATACAGTACCCATGTAGGTACAGGCATAAGAAAATGGCTGTGTAACTGTATCTCATGTCACTGATAACATGCACCTTTCCAATGTGCTTCATTGGGGCATTTCTGAGTTTGACTGTTTCTGCACTTGTTGAATCAACTTGCCAGGCATTGATGCTTACCTATTTGGTGCAGAATTAAATGTAAAACTATCGTATGTATACATTATGGTGTTCTTAATCATCAGAAACAATTATTCTAATTTTGTAGAATGTCATAATAATCTATGATTAGTTGCGAAACAGCCAAGTTATCTAATATTACTTCTGCAATGCAATGTTAGTCACTGGGGCTAGTTTAGTTTTGCTCGTATTAACCTGGCATATTTTATACACAACCATCTTACCCTATTAATGGCATCAACCCCACCATCATGCTGAACCCATTTTGTTTATTAACCATAATATCTCATTTGTATTTCTCTTAGCTTTTAGATAAAGAAACTAACTGGTGTGCATTAACCATCTTATTTTTCTCCACGTTTTGCTTTGGTCAGGTGTTTTAAAAAGTGTAAATTGTGTTCTATTAGGACTGTGAATCTGTATAAAATCACTCATTCATAATGAAACTGGTATTTTACGGAAGTCGAAATAGTTTTCTAGGTGTTCCGAAAACCTGATAACAATCTATGGAATAACAAGAACAACAGAGAGTTGTGTACAGCTTTTAACCCCCTGAGAACTACCGGCCGATTGGTTGAAATTTATAATGTGTCAAATATTGTGCCAATCAGAGACATCGTTAGAATAATTACAATTTTCAAAAATATTAACATAAAATATTTATAAGCAAAACTGTAATTGGTCATCAAAATGATTATATCATGTAATTGACCAATGGGAGTTATTGTACGAAAGGCAGGTAGTGCCCAGGGGGTTAATGCAGGCATCAATTTGAAGGGGAGATAAACTTGTTTTCAGCCATGCAATTTATGTGCATTATATTATTGCCATCAACCTTTGGTGCAAGTCTGGATGCGACCCATATAATGAGCAGTAAGGCTACTATATAAACATACCCGACCGACCCATTTAATTGAAAAAACGCAACAACAAAAAATACATCAATTAATTTTGGGGAAAACTTTTGAAAATCTTTTGAAATTTTAAAATTCACCAACAATTTGTGGACCCCCCTCTCCTTACTCAACCGTCCATCCAATCCTACCCGAGAGGTCTCTTTGCCCATAGAACAGGATTTTTGACTCAATTTGTCTACTGCCTGCTTCCTGTTGCGAAAGTATTTATGGAAGGTTCCTTCATCATGGTTTGTAATTATGTAGGCAGACTCTTTTTTTTTATATTGCTATCCATATTTTTTTCTTCTTAAAATCTCCTCAGATTGTCAAAAAGCTTGATACAAATTGATAAAGATTACCTTTTGCGTACAGGAAACTAACTCCCATAAATATGCTGTAAAAATAGCCTGAATTGCAGAAAAGAGTATAAAGGGTAATGTTGTATCGTCATTGCATGCATACAAGTGAAAAAAAGACACCATCAATGTTGATAGTAATGATATTATTGATGCCTGTATTATTTGTGAATGGATCAGCCATTTTATTTTGGTATCTATAAAATAGCTGATTTCGTATCTATAAAATACCTGATTTCTAACCCTTTAGCCGGTATGTGAGTAAACTAAAATGTAACCAAAGTCATTCATATTTGCCGCTTCACATCGGTAGCCGTTATAAACAGTCTTTTAAATGATGATACTAATACAAACTCCTCAAAAAAAAGTTCAGAGATATTTTCCAATCATCAATTTTTCGTATATTTCTCGATAAATTCATATTGTATTACATATCAATGAAAGGGTGATGTGTTAATCTTTACAATGATACCAAATGTGTAGTAATCACTTATTCCAGTGCTCAACCGATGCTTTAAGAACATGGGGAGGTCTTCAATCTGAATGTGCCAAAATCATCACTCATTTTTGTGCTCAAAAGTCAATACTCAAATAAAGCATCACTCTCTCTACACTGTAGTTTTCAATGTTACACTTCATTGAACAGATGACAGAGTTGTTCTTTTGAGCATAAAAATAGTGGTGAATTTTGCACATTTTGATTCTCAATCAATTGGCTAAGCACTGAAACCAGTGCTGCAAATGAGGTATCATTGGAAAGAGGAACACATCAGCTTGTTACTGGAATGAACACAATATGAATATATCACAAAATATCTAAACTTTTGGTGATTGAAAACGAATGTCTGAACCTTTTTTTTTAGAAGTTTATTTCAAGAACAAGTCCGTAATGTTGCCTCATTTAAACCATTAGGTTTTCTTCAACAAATTTTAATTGAGATACCAAGAACTATTGACATATTCATTTTCAATTATGACATTCAACTCATTATCATTTCAAGGTACAGAATAAATCTCATTGAGAAAGGATTAAAACAGGATTGAATTGAAGTCATTTTTTTAAAAATTGTATTATTGAAACAAACAATAAGACTACATCTATTGATTAAGAATCTTTTTAAAAAAAAGACTTATAGTTGATTTAAGGGGGACTCAAGGAAGTTGCGTAAATTGCGTAAAAACATGATTATTTGTGATTTTCTCAAATTATCAACATTTTTAGAAAAATTGATGCCAAATTTGGATTCTCTGATCCATTTCCTTTAAAAAAAAAGGTATACTTTTATATACATTTGAGTCACAGTTCAATAATTACAGCACTAACAAAATTCAACAAAAAACTTCCTTAAGGTAGGTGTTCTGATTCCTGGCCCGGTTTTCAACTCTAAAGTTTGAGTTGCATAACTCCAGTGGTTCTGATTTTAGAAGCGTAAGGTGACATGAAATGTGCCCATGGAGTAGTACACAAACTAGCCGGGTGGTTAACCACCTTTTGGTGGTAATTCACTGTATTTTGGCCTATAACTTTTAAATTGTTCATATTCTCTTGCGCCTAATATTTTACAGAAATAATGAGCAAAATATGGGGTTTCTGCTGATATCAAAATATGTTGATGGACAAAAAAAGCGAACCACTTTAATACAATTTTCATGTCTTTTTTTTGGGGGGGGGGGGGGGTTCACAATCTTTTCAGTTTTCAATCTTGTTAGGCTAAATTTAAAAAAATCATTTGTCTCAAAGCTCCAGCGGTGAGTTAGTTTATTGATGCGCATTAGAAAAACAAAAATTGTATTTTTAATTTTTTAATTTTTTTTCTTCTTCTTCTTCTTCAAAAAAATCCCAAAATTTCACTGATTTTTCAGATTTTCATTGATCACATCATTTTAAATACAAAAGGTCACTTTAAAAAGGATTTCAATATTTTATATTTAAAAAATAAATTAAAAAAAACTTTTAAAAAACCGCATTCCGCATTAGGTTTTGAAAAACTGAAGAGCTTTGAGACAAAAGATTTTTTTTAATTTAGCCTTATTGATTGTTATTTTTTTTCATTTTGTTGATTTTAATTACAATGTGTAACCTTTTGCCATACCTTTTATGATCTTGTAAAGTTTAAATGAAACTTTTCATTGTTCATACTATTTTTCCCAGTCACAATTAACTGTTGCATTTTTTGGTATACATTAACCAATTTTGTTTTCATACGAGGGTTAATCAATACATTCTACCTCATAACTTTGCTAATATATAAGCCAGCCATATGACATTTTCCATGGTTGTAGCTCGGAATCTCAGCTATGCATTCATTAAGTAAATTGTTTTTCATACCGTTTTTTATCTTTCTGGAGGTGAAGTGAAAACAGAATGCTCAGAATGCGAAGGAAACGGACGATAAACAGCAAAATATCTCAAAAGTGCTAATCATTTTGGTAAATTCTAAAAGACAGGTACATTCTAGTGCACCCAGTTTAGCTGTTTAAACATTGCGAATATATCTTTATCAGATTCTAAACAATAGACACTGACTTGTTTGTTGGCTAAGGACCTGTGACATGATTTTGTACTATTGTCCATTCCCAAATATTAAAATAAGGAACATGCAGGGTGAGTCAAAATATTCAGGTCCAGTTTTCAAAAAATCAGGAAAAATACCTCCTGTCAAAAATTTGTCAATTTCGTCATTGATCATAAGAGTAGAAACACTTCTTCATACTGAATATTTACAACATATTTACAAAAAGCGTGAAATCTGAAGTGTTCCAAGTATACATTGAATGAAGCCAATTTGGTGAATGTTACCACTACTGCAGTTTTAGTTATTCACACACATAACTTTATACCTGTTGACATTTTATAAATCAATTGACCTAATTTACATATTTCTTATTGAATTTCTGATCATTAAAACGATATTGCTTGCAAAATATTGCGATGTTATGATATAATGGTATTTCACAAACATATTCATAACAATTAATTAGGTACTGAAGAAATGTTCAAAGAGATGAGATTTGTTCTTCTATCAAATCAAGCTCGTTAAAAATAATAATTGCCAATTATTCTAGTCACATTTTGTTAACACTTATCTCAATAATGCTCGTTAGATTATTAATTGCTCAAAAACGATTAAAATAAAGGCCAACAATGTAACAGAGCATTGCACATAAAACGAATTCATAGCAATCAAGCAATGTGAATGATCAGCAGTGTGTAAATAATTATGAGTACTAATATAGGCACTGTTTATAAAAATGAAGATTGCTTTTTTTCCTTGTATCAAAATGGAGTAACATAATATTTTCATTACTTTTTGATCGCACTTATCTCAATAAATGGAGGCTATTTGTCACATGTGACATGTGGAACTGGATTTAGTATATATGTCCAGTTCTTCCTTCAACATGTTCAACTTGGTCCCATTCAGCAAAAAAATGTTACTTTCATAGTGGTAACGTGGAAGTTGGAACAGATTGAATTTGGAGAAAAGCACATATCTCCTGTTTGGAATAACCAATTTGAATAAAATAAAATTTAGGTTATAGCTAATAATGTGTTTTTGCTGCTGTGCATTTCATTAAATATATTCATTTTTGTGTTTGAACTGGTAAAACAAATTCTGTGAAATCGGGACCTGAATATTTTGACTCACCCTGTAAATGAAAAGTGCATGGGGCTGACATTTATATTAGTGAAGTTAGGCCTCCCCCCCCCCCCCCCCCCCCCAAAAAAAAGAAGGTCTGTATGGGATCTTTTTATTTTTTTTAAGAAAAAATAGCAATGCTAAATGTGGAAATTCCTTTTTTTGTGTTTTTGGCCCACTTTTCTTTCTTTTCTCTTTCGGAGCCATTTGTTTTTAATTTTTTCAGACAACTGATGAAAATGACACAAAAAAACCCCAAAATTGGGCTCATCGCGTAGGGTTATGTGGCAAAAGTGACTCCACATACTGATGCGCGCAGAGTATGTGAGACAGATCTTTTTTTCTTCTTCTTGGCCTTATGAGGGAGGAGGTAGAACTTATTGAATGAGTTCTCGTATTTCCATTACCGTTTTTGTGACTTTATTCCAAATCCTTGAATCCTTTACCAAGGTTAGTCTAATGAAACATTTTGCCATTTACACCACCACACCAGACATCCATCCATTGATTTGACTCATGCCATCATTTCAATCATTCCATTTTAGGGAAGCCATTGAGCACTTCCTATCATCACTCAACATGCAGAAAAGAGGTCTTGGCCCGCAAGACAGCAGCAACTCCACGGTGTCACAGAGCATCTGGAATACTATGTCTCACGCGATTACTTTTCTAGGACGTAATGATCTTCACTACTATGTACAAATTAAAGACCTTGATATGTTGAACAAGGAGTTTAATATACATGTTGAGACCGCGACTGATGTGGGGACGCTTTCGGAGGATGCCGCCTATTTGTTATTCTCTGGCGGTCGCGGGCCCGGCTCGCGTTCCTCGTGGACAGACGGAGTTCGCTAATCTTAGTCAAGTGTTTTTAGTAAATTGCATGGGACATGCTTAATAATCATTGATCAATGCATGTCATCTTCAACTATGAACTTCTTCATGGGATGCTGATTCCAATTGGCATCATGTTCGCCTTGGGTTTATTTTGCTTGTTCCGTTTGCGCTTACAACCCTTGCTTGTTGTATAATTTGAGCTTGACCTAATAAGTACACTTTCATAACAGTGACTAAGTGGCTATTGCGTAAATATAGCTGGATATTGCATGAAAAGCAATTTGGCTGAGTTATCTTGTAGATCTACATGGAGAAATGGCATGAAAGCAATTTAGTTCTGTAGATGTAGATTATAGATATGGCTATTTATATCTTTACTTTAAAAACCCTGAAATATAGTGAAAGAGAGAAGTGTTTATATATGTAACTATAATGGGCCTTGCCCTTTTACAAGTAGAGGAAAGTGAGTATTTCAGTGAGGTGTTATTCACTGATCTTTTTTCACTCTTTTTAACAATATAGCAAAAAGGATCGGGCTTTTCCCGCTCTTTCCTCGAGCTTTCCTCTACTTGTAGAAAGGTTAGGCCGAAACCCCCAAGTAATTCCCTTCCTCATTATGCAGGCATGAGAATTTTCAGTTTTAAATCAGAATTCAGGTGTGTTTCTTTTCATTTCAACCTGTTTTGGCCTTTTTAGCCTGATTGCACACATTTTTTGTGTGAACAAAGTTGTCGTAAAGTTTTTTTAAATTTTGTTTGTTCATTCTCATTCCTCATTATGTTACATAAGCCAATTTTTATCCATTTCTTGTTGTACTGACGCCACCAGGCTGAAAGGTCTTCCGGTATGATCCCGAATCAAGTGCAATGCACTTTAATTTTAATTTGTTGTACATACAATATGAGTCAAAGAGAAGTTGTATGGGAATTAATATTTTGTTCCAAAAAAAACAAGCAAATTTGACAAATCAATGAAGCACATATTCGAAGAGCATGTTCTTTCGCTCATATGGAAAAAGAATCGCTGAAATTGATCCTTTCTATCAAGAGTTGTGCCTATTTTAATAAAATAGCCCATTTTGGGATCTGTCCACGGAAAGCCAAAGACCCACTTTTGCAACTGTCTGGGATGTTAACTCCTTTGAAATGATCCGTCTAAGTGAGTAGCAAAGAGTAAAGATCCATTCAAATTCAAAAGATATTTATACCTAACCCATTTAAACACAGAGATGAAGGACAGTTTGGATAACATCGATATTCAGTGATACAAAGATGTATGACTTTTTCTGAAAGAACCAGATTCTTTGAGCTGTCAATGGAATTCTTAATGTCAAAAGCAACAGAAACTTTTAAAACATCGTTCTCATTTCAGAGAGAAATTGATTTACACCCAGTTTTACATGACCGTTATTCTTCATATTAAATATGAAACAAGAAATCTAACAAAAAGTGATTTTTTTCAGTGTTGACTCAACCTTTAGCCACAGATAATGGATATAATGCATACCATTTTATTGTGTGTTTGAAGATCCTGGGTTTAAATCTCATTTGAATATTAATAACTCTTTGTCATGTTTTTGAGTATGTACTCTTTGTTCCTCACTTAGATTGATAATTTCAAAGGATTTAGCATTTTGTGGACAGCTCCGAAAATGGGTTCTTGGAGTTCCTTTAGTATACCCTACCATTGCATGTCTTCAATGGGGACAATATGGTGATGAAATTCAATAATTTTGTAATTTTTGGAACTGTCGTCTGCAGACGACTGCCGCGTGGATAGGGTTAAGAGCCACTTGTAACAAAAGCTGGACCAATCTGAGTCATCCAACGGCATACTCATTTAAACCTTTTTATACATTATGGATTCCCGCCATGTAAGCCTTATTATATTTTTAACCCTGCTTGCTCAGTTTTTGCTACAAATTGTGCATTTATCCCTAAATCCCCTGCTAAATACTACACAATACTATCTCCAAACGCAAATGTGCGGACGGTTTTTAATAACGTAATAAACCGAGCCTATTTAGTGATCGCAGTATACTGCGCGATCAAGTAGCTGAGAGCCGTGGCTTGCTGATGGGTGCCTAGGTTTTTGGTTCGAGGGTCCCCGGTTTGATCCCCGGTCCAGGAAGCTGCAATTTATTTGTTGATTTCTCTTCTATAATTGCGATCCCGTTTAAAAAAACCCTTAGGGGGTTAGGAATAATAGATCAAGCATATTATCTGAAATAATTAATTAATAGCAAAGTATTAGCTATAACCCTCCAATCCAATCTAGTCTGTTTATCTCAGGTCTCAGAAGTATATTTATTATGCATAACTATGTGCTTTTATGGGCATTGTTTTTAAACTTGTTTTATTAGTGTCAGAATTCAGTATAAGTTGAACTATGACTATGCTCATTTGTAAACTGTACATAATATATTATATATTGTTACCCACTGAGAGTGTAACATATTTTTCTATTGCCAATGATTATGCTTAACCACCTGAGAACTACCAGCCTATTGGTCAGAAACATGGCTTCATAATTTCTTGCACCAATCAGATACATTGTTAGAATAATTGTATAATAGAATAATTGTATCCCTGATAAAGATTGCTGTGAAACAGTTTAAAAGCTGTATCGTTATTGGTTATTCAAGTGAGTATATCTTGAAATTATCCAATCAGAAACACTGTTAGATAGGCAGGTAGTGCCCAGGGGGTTAAGGCATGTTTTACAGAGAACTATCAGTGTATTTGTATTATATTGGTGTATTTTATTGTATTGTATACAGAATTTAGAGGTGGCTAATATAAAATAAACACATTTTAAGCTGCAGAAAGAAAATAAATATTAATAATATAATGTTGATAAATAAAAGTTTATATAAAGTTTGGACATCTCTTTCCATTGCCAATATTTTAAATGTTTCATAATCAGTTCATATAATGTGACATATCAGTGGAACAAAAGTAACAATTACTGTAAAACCAGAAATGTTTGTGAATTTAAAATTTCACAAATCAGTAAAACTGACCTAAATTCACAGCATGAACATTTCGCGAATGTAAACTTTGAAATTACATTGTGTAACTTTGCAATGAACTGCTACAAGGTAGATTGGAAATATTAATTTGCGGCATGGTATTTTTTGCGAAATGAGTGAAATTTAAATGTACACAAACATTTCTGGTTTACAGTAGTTGCTTCAGTGTTCATCTACTTGCTTGAGAATGTGAGGTCTCAATCATTATGTTCCCATCCCTTAACACTTCTGGACCGGTGATTTGACATTTCGCCAGTAATAAATCATCAAAGGATGTATCTATTTCCCACTATGTGGTCCAATTAAAAGACTGCAAAGGACATACTTATGCCCCAAGGGCATAAACTAACCTTCATAACCCTGAAAATGTACCACAGAGTCAGCGGTTGACAACATCTTAGATGATTTATTACCGGCGAAATGTCAAAATCACCGGTACAAAAGTGTTAAGGGATGGGATCATAATGATTCAAATGTGCCAAATTCACCACTATTTCACAACTCTGGGAGGTAAGTGCTCCAATATGGATTTTCATGGAAAATGAAAGATCATGGAAATGAGAGATCATGTATGGATTTGTGTATGGATAATGTGTTCTTTAATGAGAATATATAATATCTACTTTTGAATATAAGTGGCACCCCCAGGGTTACGCATCATCAATTGATCACCACATATGTGATGGACATTTCATCGGTTCAACATGTCATTTTGAAACATTAGGAATATCTCTCTTTGAATCCATTTGTCATGAAATCACGCAATACCAAATATTAGATGCTAGAACACAGCATAACGCTATGACTGTGCTGGTGAAGTGTCATTGTTTATCCGGCCAATGACATTTTGTGGTAGACACACGAACAAGGTTAATCACTTACTGATTTTACAATCCTAAAATGAGGTGGAAGGACGTTTTTATTAGAGAGGCTAATCCTTTGGTCATGTGATGTTTTTTAAAGAAACCATTGAACACAAATATATTGATACGTTATATTATGTTATATACATCAAATTCCATATCACGTTTATAAATATCTACAGGGTTGTACGGTCAACATTGAGAAAAGGTTTGTCTAAACTCTCTGCTATAGTTTGATCAGCTCCAAATTGGCGAAGCCTCATTAGAGCAGCGAAATTAACACTGAAAGAGACACTGGCTCGCATGATTGCAACAATGTACTAATGCATCATTTACATGACCTGTGTGTGCATTTGGCCATAAGGCCAACAAAAAAAGAAGTTGACTTGCCCTTTCAGGGCCAGAGTCTGGGTCGGACGGTCGGTTTTTAAAAAAAAAAATTACAGGGAGGATACTACACAAAAACATGTTTTAAAGAAGAAGAAAAAATGATTTTCTTTTTTTGTTTTGATTTTTTTATGATTTTTAAACAAGCAGATACTACTCAAAAACACGTTTTCATCTTTCTCTATTGTTGTGTGCTTCTTTCAAAAAAAAATCAAATTGTTTATTTTTTTTATTTTTTTTTCCGGGTTGGTCGGAAAGGGCAAGTCAACTTCTTTTTTCTTTTTTTGCCTAATGGTGTGCATTCAATTGGATTACTTATGCGCATGAAGAGATAAAAAATGACTATTTTGTGGCAAATTTGGAACTGATTTAACTATAGGGTGCAATGTAACCATTAATACACATAGCTGAGACAAATTGTTTTCTTTTGTGACTAAACTGGAATTATGAATACAAATTTGGCATGATAATTAATCGATGCAATGACCAATTGGAAACAGTCTTGCCATCACCTGATCTGTCACATGATATGTCACCTGATACTTCACACCATCTGCTCTGATCTTTTCCCCTCTATCTACACCACAGAGAAGCCGTGGAGCACTTCTTGAGCGCCCTCAACATGCAGCGACGTGGTATAGGACCACAAGGAAAGAGTTCAACAATGTCCAACAACATCTGGGCCACGCTTCGAATGACCCTGTCGCTGTCCGGCAGGCCGGATCTCTATGAACTTGCCGACAAGCGGGAATTGGACCTTTTAAATAAAGAGTATAATGTTGCAACGTGACTAACTCCCTCCTCCTCATCCTCGCAATGGATGAGACCTAGCGAGGTGTGTTTGAAATGCCAAAGAGCGATTTGTGTTAGGAGAGTTCTAGTGCCGGGTTTGGCTTGGTGGTGGTAAGGCGATGACAAAAAACCCTGTTCTATGGACGGACAAATTCATGCAGGGTTTTTAAGTTACTAATATTTAAGGAAAAAAAGGAAAAAAAGAAAAAACATGATTCAAATGTTAAACAATTGTAGAAAAAAGTGTTTGAAAAATAGTTGGGAACAATTCACACATCTTCCCCAAAATCATCCCTATTTTTTTAATTCCCAAAATGTGTTAACTCATTTTCCAACAATAGAAAATTAAATTAAAAATCTCAGATTGACAAATTCTGAGTAAGTTGGGGTGGGGCCCATAGAACAGGGTTATTTTCTCTATTGCCAGAGACATAAATTAATATTGGTTTGTTTGTCATAACAAGACTGGCTCTAAATCGTCATAGTAACATTTTATGTTGCTTTCTGGATGAATGAAAGCAAAATAAACCCACCCAGTCTGATGACCTCATCCTGAGTAACCCTCTTCAATTCAGATTGATATGACAAACAAGTAGATTTGGAAGCAAAGCCACCACAAGCATATTTAATCATGTTATTTATATGATTTTTTAATTGATTTTATACACAAATCTCCCAAGATATTTGTGAATTGTGAGCTGATCATGGTATTGTACGTGTTAAAGGCATTTTCAAATCCGATGGTTGCTTGGAAATAGTCAATATGGCAACACTGAGTGCAATTAGCTTAATTTTCATACAATGTGAAAATACATGTCATCTCTATTCTGTCAAAACCATCTGGTCCTTCAGCATGTATAAATTAATGTTTCCTATATATATATTTAACCAGTCTGCGGTAAACATGTTCAAGGGCCAAAAACACTTCTATTGAAACCTTGCATGTGCTCTCGCCCCTGAACATGTATGTATGCATCTATGCATGTTGGGCAGTTTTACTTTATACATGACGGATGGGCCAGGAAAACATATGAGGTTTGGACAGAACAGCGTTGATGTATTGATGGTTAATCACCAAGAACAATACAAATTTCTGGTTTTCCAATTCCAACGGTTTTGATTTGAAATGATTAAGTGATATTTAGGCTCGTTTGATCAAAATCGTTGATCATTGCAAATTGGGAACATCATTTCCACCATTGTCTGATTCAGAGATGTGATTTAGAATGAACCCTTAATTCTGATCAAATCCCAAGTTTTCTGCATTTTTGTTATTATGTTGTGTGTTAGTATAGAGCTTAACACTTTCCATGCGGCTATTTTTGCGTAAACAAAACCGATTTTCAGAAACCTTTTCCAACTTTCAAAGTCTATCTCAAGGATTACCGAACCAATACTAGGCATGTTTGTACTTATTTTAATGTATTTCTCATAGGTGATTCCAAACATGGTGATGAAATTCAATAATTTTTGACATTTTTGAAACATTTTGTGAACTTTTGAAACGTTGTCTGCAGATGCCTGCCACGTGGAAAGTGTTAATACATTATTTGTCAAAACCAATATAAATGTACTGACCTTTTTGACAATTTTAAGATTCATGGTCGACGCTTTCTTCAGAAATGATTGTTAATGACCGGACTTTCCTTTAATAGGATCCACTGTTGGTGGCGTGTCAGGTTTAAGGAAAAGGTAGAAAATGTGACTTGGTTGTTGCGCTCCCTCATCTCTGTTCATAGTTGTCTTTCCTCTCTTTCTGATCTAGATCACTTAATTTATTCTGCAAGTACTCGTCACATTCTCCTTTGCAAGGACTTTTGCAACTTCCCAGTTGATGTGGTGGTTGCGAATCATGCGATCATGGTCAATTTTCTGCTTGTATATATCGAGGATGAATGTTGAATGACATGCACAAAATAAGCCTAATACTACTAAACCAACTAATTTGATATTTACTAAGGATTGTGGTTAATAGTGCCTTCTCTACACAGAGTTATGTTTCTCCTGCATAGAGAGCACCAAACATAATAACCTTGTATCTGTACCCATATTCTACGGCCTTAACACTTTGTAATACAGACCAAAGACCCTGATATGCTATAAAGCGTGTTCTTCAGGCTGCGAGTCTGCTATCATTGTTGACTTAATAGCTCTTAATCAAGACCATCAACACAGTGCTTGAGGGCATAACCACTGGCCTGCCTAATCTGAAAATAGGAGAAGTTATGACCAGCCAATAGCTAAATCACCGGTATAAAAGTGATAAGGAGTAGAAATCAAATATTTACCATCCTCTGAGCACTAATGCTGGTCCAGTCCACATTGTAGTATCAGACATATTGTCACTCAAGACAAATGTTGAGATCTTAATACCAACAAAAGGGGCACTTAGACTGCTTGAAAAGACACCTTTGTGTGGTTAAGATTGGATACTGAAAAATTACAATACAAGTGTCTTTATTTTCTTTATTTTCTATGCCTAATTTCATCAATATCTAAAAATGCATTTTACCGACAACTGAACCATTTTGCCGCGGCAGTAATGTAACACATATGAGGAGAGTGATTACTCTAACCTCCACATTTAACACTTTTTTGATAGATAGGCTTTTCTTATTCTTTAAGGCTTTCACAGTTTAGGCTTGTTCATACTTAGGTGTTATTTATCATGCGGTAGCCTCAGTGTACAGTATTTCATCGCAGTTCACGCTGGGTTATCGCATGTAATGTTAGCTAGCAATCTGTATGTCAGCGTTATTGCGATGCATCGCAACCTGCCGCAATGGTAGTTAAATAAATAAATATTGCATACCTTGGACTTGGAGTGTGCATATTGTATACAAATATTGAATGCCTGAAAATATTGCACGAGCTATAAAAAATATTGCACGAGTCGGAGACGAGTGCAATATTTTTATAGCGAGTGCAATATTTTCTTGTATCACCCGAAAATAAGACATCCAATATTATTATTATTATTTATATCAGGCTTTTACCCATAGTTGCGTTGCGTGTTGATTTATTTGTATTTACACAATCTATGTTCCGCAAAAGTTCGTTAAAATCATCATCACTTATAGTCGTGGTCAGAATACTTCGGCACTTTTTTCTGTGACAACTGCGTACAGCGTAAACACGGAAGTGCATTGTAGAACAGCGTAACAACAGCGTTATCTTTGAGCAGTTCGAGGCGTCGCGGCCCCTGTAATCCGATTGGCCGCGATCGTATCTATGGGGCATGAATGTCCCCGCCCACACGCTTATTAACTAGGCGCGCGCATTGGCGGTTTTAAAAAGTGCTGAAGTATTCTGGCGACGACTATAGAGAAGCGAATCTCCCGAGTCTGCTGCGGTTCCGACATTTTGCAAACTTGTTGATTTGTTGTTTTCGTAGTGGTTCCCCACGTAAGCCTGCTTCATTAAGCCGATAATACGTATTTGCGAAACCATGCAATCAGCGAAAATTAGTCTCGACTGCATGCTTAATAAATGCTAAATTGCGTGAGCTCCTTTGTATACAGTAGTATAGACGAACAAACAAATAATGGGTATGAGACTAAAAAATATTGGACGGCAATATTTTTAGAATATTGGATGCATCCGGGTACTTTAGTTAAACAATATTGAATACACAGTTTTATTGTACCGTTAAAAAGCCTGATATAAATAATAATAATAATTATCTCATGAGGTCAAATTTTGACTTTTCAATTACACGTGGCGAAGCCGAGTATAATGGAATAATCCAAATTGGACAGAGTAATATAGTTTTACTATTGCACAAACAAACGGCATTCAATATTTGTTTTACATCACATGGCTGAAATCTGGCCTTTCAGTATATAATACAAATTATATACGTCATTCATATATTCTTGTTCATTGATTGGTTAAAAGTGGGTCACATGATCAAAAATAAACCAATATTTTGCCAAAAGTACTATTTACGGCTACCAAAAGTACTATTTACGGCTCCCAAAAGTACTATTTACGGCTCCAAAGAAGACTATTTACGGCGCATCAGTTCGCCGGTAGTTTCACTTGCCGGTAGTTTCACGCAGCGTTGTACTCCGTGTGACGCGAGAGGACGCACGATTTGCATCCCCGGGCACAGCGTGACGATCGTTCGATGCACTGCCTTTGAATTGAACTTTTAAAACTTTTTAACTGATGAAGATTGGAACTTACCGGTTGATTTTTGAATTTGAACTTTATGGAACTAGAAATATATGAATGACGTATATAAAACAAATATATACTGCCTTTATTTTAGTCTCTGGATTAAAACTATGGTCCCTCGGTGACTGCAATAGTGCTATTTTGCTGAGGGGCACCATAGTTTTAACCAGAGTCTCTCAAATTGAACTTTTAAAACTTTTTAACTGATGAAGATTGGAACTTACCGGTTGATTTTTGAATTTGAACTTTATGGAACTAGAAATATATGAATGACGTATATAAAACAAATATATACTGCCTTTATTTTAGTCTCTGGATTAAACCAGAGTCTCTCATGGCAGTATATATTTGTATACTATACATCACAAGGTCAAATTTGGACTTCACCGAGTGTAATGGAACAATCTCAATTGGACCATGTGATACAGTTTTACTAAATTGAGATTAAAGTACACAACTCCTGTGGACATTTTAACGACTTGATCACCTGCAGAATTTCTTGGATATAATTCAACTTAATTAACCTGAAAGAGCTCTAATTCGATGAACAAAATCACTGCAATGATAGGCCTTAGCAATAAATATTGACACAGGTGTGGCGTCACATTTGTTGGAACATATAATTGAGATAATTGTTTGAGTTTGGTTGAATTATGTCCATGTAAATGTGATTGCAGGTTTTTTTGACTCAGTGAAAAGTTGAATTAAAAATGTGCATGGATTGCAATGGCTCTTGATGCGTGAAGTGAACCATAACTATCTTGTTTCAATAAAACGTATCTTATTTAGTTTATCCTCCGAAAAAATGAAGGAAATTAAATGAAGTAAAATGTGACAAGTTTTGTAATGTGACCTGATTTGTCACCATTCCCTAGCAATATGCATCATTGTATCGGTCATTTATTGTGATACTGGCAGATTAAATGAGACGATACTCGTGTAAGATCCTGTATTCTTGGTCCGTAACTGCTGTCGATGTTGGTATTCAGATATGCAATTTCATTTGCCACCTTGGTATAGCATCACAGCAACATGTTGACAATTGATGCGATGGTATTGGTCATTTTAACAAAACCCATTTGATTGTGTGTAAATCCCATTGGAATGGTGAAAAAAGGTGTCGGCTTAACAAAACTGAAGATGCCGAGTCAATGCACATATCGAGGGTTCAGTGCATGCAACAAAGGGCTATCTGCATATTTGGGCAAAATGAAATTTTGGTGTCAAAATGATCTGCACAAGATCAGGAACCTAATTATGAGAAAATAGTAAATTCACCTAATCAAAAAGTTTGAATAGCATTTCATTTAATTTGTCAATGACGGGTACAAATCTTTAATTCACTTTTTCTCAAAATGACCGAAATGCCGATAGCCCTTTGTTGCACTAAAACCTTGATATGTGAAGATCAGGGGCTGCTACATACAACCCATGCACATTTTGTTTATTTTGTTCACCCTGTATGCACATTTTGTTTACCCTGTAAAAGATCATATTCTCCTATACATACCAGGGGCACCTGTATTCAATGAGAGCCTACTTGTTTAATCAGTTCCAAATTGGCGACAAATATTCATTTTTTATTTTTCCGCACAGAAAAAAATCAAAGTGTATGCGCGCGGTTATGGCCACACGCATACGGTTTGGGTTGCATGCACATGTCACGCTTTAGATTCCACGCCAGTAAATAATTTCAGTCCTTGTAGAGACGACAATCAAAAGTTTTTTCTTAGCTTTCATCCTGTGGCTCATTGATTATAGAATTAATCAGAAATGGTACTTATTGCTCCCAAATGATTAAAGTTGTAGTTTAATCCTGATTTTAGGACTACTACCTAATACCACAGTGGAAAAAGACATATTTTCAATGCATTTTGTAGGTTTTTTGGATGTATTTTGATTGTAAATGATCTGGCAACATTTCTCAACCTTTTCTGATAAATGAGGGCGCTACATCAATTGTCCAACTTTGGGGTCTTATTTCTCGGAACTTTCGGGGATACCATATATATTTGTTTTGATTAAATGATCAAATATATCATGAAATTTAAGGAAAATGTCAAATTGAAAATTCCAGTCGCTTTATAAGCGAGAAAATTGGCTTTTTGTAACTACCATTTTACATGTAAACGCATAGGGAAACCATTTGGTGGTGTGAATTCATATGATGTTTGTGCACCCAGGCCCTCCTTTATTCATTCTCTGCTGTAATGAGGCTTCACCAATTTGGAAATGATCATAGAAGTTTTTCATATTCAATCAAAGTAAAAAAGTCTGAAGGCAATAATACATATCATTTGTATTTATATTTATATTTTAAATTGTCAATTTTTTTGTAGGGGATATTAATTGATTTGTTATGAATGACTGTTTATATATATTAAACAATAAATTGACTAATTTTTATGTGAAAATGATACAATAAATATCATTCAATGCTAAAATTATAAGTATGTCGTCCTACTGTGTTTTCAAGTTGTAAAAATAACCAAATCTTTCTGGCAGATTGTCCCATAAGGTGACACAGGGGATGAGGTAAAAATGCTGATCATTTTACCACTTATAATCAAAACAACAACATAGAGCAACAATACGCAGTGGAGAACATAATCTTTTTTTAATTTTAATTACTTTCCACTTTCCAACTGCTTCAGATACTGGTCAATAATACACATAATATAAAAGAGGAAACTCTTACACATACAAGACAATTTGATAAAATAAGCGCTTAAGGAAAACTCTTACACAAGACTTCATGTACAATATGATAAAATAAGCACTTATAAATATAAATAACAAGATGGTAGCAGAGGTTGCTTTTAAAAAATCTAATTATCACGATACTACAAGAGAAGGTAAAAGGGACAAGTGAAAAAAATTAGTAAATAATTAATTTGAATTATGGGAAGATTTAATGGTAATTGGTTCAAATTGAGTTGATAAAAGTTGTTAATTTTACATTGCAATTTGCAGAAATGGTAAGAGAATGGGGTGGGTAGGGTGGGGGAAGCAGAACGGGTAATATGGTGCAAAGTGATAATGTATGTACATGTAAATTATTTATCACTGATTCTTTGGCATTAACAACATCCTTAAAATGGTAGTTGTTTTTACAATATATGTGGAGAAGAAATTGTGGAGTCTTGATCCAAAATTAAATTTTCAAGAGCATGTATAGTCATCAAAATAAGTAACTTACTTAAATATGCTTTTATAAAACTATTAAATTATAAATTTGTAAAGAAATGTCTTAATTTGTGATATTATATGTAACACGGCTATGAGTCTAAAACCAAGTCTGTTTTTAATTTTAGCGTTTGATTCTTCTACACTAAGCTTCGGTATAGCAATAGGCTGATTATTGATTAACTGGTAACGACAACTCACCAGTCGATAGTACGATGAGGATTGGGGGGTGCTTCAATTGATCAGCCAATACACATACCTGTCACATGTGTGATCAAAACCAAAATGCGAAAATGATAACTGCTCATTCTTAATTGAAGACCAGTCTTCACAAACGATGTCTCTAATTGAAGAGAAGAAATTTCTTTACAAATAAATTTTGGAGTTAAAGAGCATAGTTATTACCTAGTAATTTACTTTTATGAAGACGGTCAGCATGCATTAATCTTCGATTCTGCTGAACAATTGAGGGGCAGTCATAAAAAAGCAAGTGCATAAAAACTGTCATTTCAACACTATATATCGTCAGCCTGCTTCGATAATTGCCTAACTCACTTTTCAGCAAAATTGAGTTTTTTGCATAAATCATGACTTCATTACATTATGCACATGCTGTTATAATACCTAAGTCATTGACCAATCAAAAGTGTTGTTAAATGAAGAGCTTTGTTGCAAAAGGACCACCAGACCACTCCAACATGTTACTCATTTTGCATTATTGAATTTGCATTGACCAATCCATGGAATTAATCAAATTATTGTATGGCTTTGTTCATCTGTTTCTATATGACTTGGATTAGTGCATCCATGCACGCCAATTGAAGCATCAACAATACAAGACACATTCCACATAATGAATAGCCATTCATCAATAATGCTAAATGAGTAACAGGTACACAGGTAACAGGTTTCATACTTTTGTTGTTTTCTAAGAACTAGAAAAAATGAGTTAGGCAATTATCGAAGCAGGCTGACGATATATGATGGGGCAGCTCAAGACAAACAAATCACCATCGTTATAGAATATTTAATACACTGTAAAAGGAATATTACAAACAATGAGATGTTACTCTTGGAACCAGCCATGTTTGATTTATAACAACTATTTAAAAATGGTTTCCTATACAAATCTGAACAATTGACATCATTCTAACACTACTGTTATGTCGGTCTTACAAAAAGCATGCACATTCTGTGCCTGCATGGACTCCAGTTGATTGGATATATAAACATTGCAGATTACAATTGACTTGAAACATTCACAAAGCAAATTTAGAGTAATGATCTTTTTAATATCCTATACTCATAGAAGTTGTGCAAATGTTATATAAAAACACATGGAATTTACATTGTTCAGTCAGAATGGCCTGGTCCATGAAACGATTATATAACATAAAAGGCTCAGCTCAATACGTATGTCATATTCGCCCATGTTCAAATATCTACTACATGTTACATAGTATTCATTGGCCAATCACATATAGTCTGATGTAGGCATGCCTATCGTGGATTTAGAAGATTTGATAAATTGACTACTTCTTCCTAAAGACCATTTACCTGATCAGGAAAGGAGGTTGCATGAGCGCCGGGCGTGTGGTGACCCATACCTGGGGCCACTGTGTGGCGTGCGATGCCAAGACCACATGGGAAGCAAGCAGGAGGCTGAGCCCAGCACCTGAGGCTGACCCAATCGCCCATGCAGCCTCCTTTCCAATAATGCACCATACAACATAAAACACCATGAATGTGGCTGTGGGTGGGATAAACCAATCTGCTGTATGCCACCTTTTCAGATCTCCTTCTTTAAGCAACACTATAATACTGATCACCCTGAATTCAAGATGTCTACTGGTTGTGTTGGTAAACACTAATCATTGACCATAGTAGATGCTGTGACTACCGTGAAGCCAGAGGGGGCTTGATGCTGCAACAATAACTTTGTTATAATCTAAACATATTTACTCCATATAATAACTGTCCTTCTACAGGAGATATAGTTTTTATTTGGACATATATTTAAACATTTGCCATAAATACAGATAATATAGTACAGTATAATAAAATAGAACACATAAAAATCAAACATCTGATAATTGTCAAGAATTAATATCACAAAGCTGCTCAGGGGAAACCACTTACAGTAGAGATTACAGAATGTCACATACAGCGCACTGAAATGTCAAGTTATGTCAGATTCACTGTTGTATGTTAGCCCTTTAATCACTTGTCTCCTATTGACTAGAACTGGATTTGGTCGCTGATGTCAGAGACGGCCCCGTCTCCAACATCAGTGTATTAATTGTGAGCGACCGATACCAGTTCTCCTATTGACTTAACAAACCTCTTAGGTCACGTTCCCACTCATGTTCCCACTATACAAAATAATAGTTATGTAGACTCGTTCCTAGGTCCACATACATATCACGTTTTCACTGAGCACTGATGTATTTCAATTGGTTATTCAAATGAAATGAATATGCTCCTGAAGTAGTAACTGTGTGTTGAATGAGTAAGGTCATTTCTGGGTCACAAGCCTTATTTCATCATGGACGATGTAGCAGCCATCTTGTATCTTTTCGCCGTTGATAAATGGGATAAATCCAGAAATAATGATGGGTCACGCCATGATTTCTGTACCCAAAACAAATTTTCTGAGCCTATATATAGCTTTGTACCAATGGGCAAGGAGAGGAAGGACCATCAGCACAGGGTTAATTAATATCAGAGTTGTTTCTCAGATATTTTTAATTAGTTTTCACATAGTGTCAAGATCAAACAGGCAATCTATTTGAAAATATCAAAAACTTATAAGCATACACTACTCCGAGAGAAAATATTACATAAGAAACGAGTTGGAAAGCAAAGCGCTACATCTATACAATGAGTAGTTTTGTTAATTTATTCATTTATATATATATACACAATAATATAGTATATATATATTTTGGGGTAATATTTTCACTGATATAATCATATACTTGGGTGTATTGTACAAGCCAATTAGGTTACATCATTTTTACACTATTTTACAATAAATTACATAATGAATATACAGGCGTGTCCATTCATAAACGAAACAGAAAAACATGATTATTTAAAGCACCACAGTCAACATGTATGCTGACAGTCACTGTAAAAGTCCAAATGCTACATTTTTTTTAAATTTTATTTCTTGCAAAATAACACAGTTGCATGAAAACAAAACAACAAGGAAATATATCCAAAGCGTATGTACATGTCTTGTCGGAGTAATTCTGTTATACCCTTCACAGAGGTATTCATAGTGCATGATTTTTAAGAACGACGCATACTACCGATGTTGGTGTGTAGGGTATAACAGAATTATGCCGTCTTGTCTTTGTAAAGGAGCAGAATTAATTTCATCAATGCACCAAATTCTTAAAATTTGGCAGTATGTTCAATGTTTTGTGGGCAAAAATGACCACTTTTTTAATAATATGTGACCTATCACATTGAATGAATGATGGAAGCCGGAGGGGGGCGAGTACTCAAATTATCAGAGCTTTGAAATCCTGACACACTTTTAGGGGTGTTTATTTTACCTTTAAAATAGCTGATTTGACTGGGTTTCTTTGCAATTTAGGATCCACTTTTAGTGTTTTCCAGCACAAATCATACCCCTTTGAGTAGGCAAGGGACCCATTAGAGCGGCGCAGGGAAGCAACCCATTAGAGCGGCGCAGGGAAACACCCATTAGAGCGGCGCAGGGAAGCGACCCATTAGAGCGGCGCAGGGAAACACCCATTAGAGCGGCGCAGGGAAGCAACCCATTAGAGCGGCGCAGGGAAACACCCATTAGAGCGGCATATACCTTATATATGTGAGTACTCCCCACCCTGGGTTGGATGGAGGCATTAGTCAGGGTCACGACTTTTGGCATTATTTGCGACTTCTACTATGTACCTCGCAATAATAGACTAGTAAAGTGTACTTTCCGAAGTCTTAAACATACACACTGAATGAGAAAAAAATCTGCTCCCAAGTAATTATTACTGATGCATGTGATAATATACCACCTTAGATATTCCTGGGCAATTTAGTTATTAAGCCTGAGGACAAATAACAGTATGCAAAGTCATTTTTAGAGGTTTAATATGACGAATCTCGCCATATAGGTCGGCCTGGAATGACGTCACATGCCATTTGCTGATATTATAAACAACAGTCACTTACACGGCCTCGCGCAATCACAGGAACGATCTGGTGCAAGCCTACTTCAGATCTCCCCTACCGGTGTAATTGGTGCACTACAAGCATCGCTAAAATTGACCTGGCAATTATACCACTTGTCGTAGGTGGCATAGGAGCGCAAACATATATATCTCGGAACAGTGCTATAATATACAAACCAATGCTGTGTGAGATACAACTTGTTGCATGAAATACCATGACTACTATATATACACTCATTTTCAACAGGGATATTGCATCATTTAACCATTTCGAATAATGCAATTTGGCAAGACATTCTAAACACATTCATGTACAAGATTATATTGATTCCGGTTAAAGAAACAATAACCTTTGAACGGAAAACTTGGGATAACAATGACTAAAAATCTTACGACTACATTGTATGTTCCCCACTATTGCACTAGGTCCATGGGGGACCAGGCTTACAACTGACAGGTGCATTAATGAATGCAGCATTATAAAAGGCCAATAGAAAAGAACTGAAGTATGATGAGGCTCATATCGCAACAGTGCTCGCATGCAGAATATTCAACATTCTTTATTTCTTAACACTTTCCACGCCGCTATTAGTTTTACCCCATACAAAACAGATTTTTCAGAAACCTTTCATAACTTTCAAAGTCGTATCTCAAGAATTACTGAACCAATACTAGGCATGTTGGTACTTATTTTAATGCATTTCTCATGGGGACTCCAAATATGCTGAGGATGTTCAATAATGTTGACATTTTTAAAACATTTTGTCAAATTTTGGAACTGTCGTCTGCATTGGACGACTGCCATGTGGAAAGTGTAAAACAAAAAGAACACCAGCTACTGTAAAAGTTGAAACTTTCGTGCTACATTTATTTTCGTGCTTTCGCGCTTGAGCCAGCTACTGTGAAAATATTGACACATGAATATATATCTTTTGCGTATAGATCTATGTGGTGAAGCTTCAAATTGCAAATTTAAAAACATGCAAAACAGTTCAAAATGTGTTTAAATCGTGAAAAAATAATTACCACTTTTACAGTATAAGCCAAATAAATCTATAGGATTTTTAATTAAATTATTTGTATAGTACATCGATGTTATTATTACAATGCTTGGTTCAATCTGGTATCTAAAATCCAGGGCCAAATTTGATTGATTCACTTTACAAAGATACCTTACTATCTATAATCATATAACAGTTGAACATTTTACTAATTATAGAACTGACGTTTCAGTGTCATTTATTAGTCAAACCTGTAGGCCTTCTTAATACATAAATCATAAATATGTACACTGGAAACAATCAGCATACTATGACGTCAAGGTTAATCTGTCATCTGTAGATTCGAAAACTTTGGCTGCAGAACCATTTCAGTAAAAAAGTGTATCTTCCAATTAGGGGAGGCAGTGATTTGAATAATCTGGTGGTTATTGATACATAATGGTTCTATGTCTAATGGATCTACGGCACATAATCTCCTGGCATGACCACGGATGACCGTTGCACCGTTTTAAAATGAGGTTGAGCTCGCGTACTTTACGCAAGCTCAACCTCGTGGGTCCATAGCAGATTCACAAACATTGGCCGATCGGTTATTGATTAGGACTTATTCCATTAAACATTAGAGAAACCACAATGCACAGCAGCCAAAGATGGTGAATCCACTATAACGGCGTCTTGTATCGCATCCATTAGGCCAAACAAAAAAACAAGTTTGTTTCCAGTAGTGCTCGCACATTTCACTGAGACTCTTGATTCTTGCACATTTATTTTTTATATAGAAAAAACAGGAACAAATTATTGTGTCCAACATGTTTCAAGATGGCGATTGGCCACATATATATATATATATATATGGCAAACACGAAAGTGAAAATCCGCAGGGAAAATCACATTTTAGCGAGCATAAGAGTAACAAAAATGTACAGATTTGACTAAATAAAACCATTTCAAGTGAATCTCCACTATGAATTTGAGCAACAAAAAAAAAAATGCATTTCGCATTTGACTTTTTCAGGCTTGCTACTGGAAACAAACCCTTTTTTTGCCTTTTAGATTGATATTTGTTCACCTCACTTGCATACCATCATTCTATAGATAATATTTTAATTACACCAGAATACAGACCGGGGGGGGGGGGGGGGGGGGGGCACTCAACAGACATAGCACACAAGGTGCAACCAAAAATAAGAACAAATTTGGTCAATCCATGTTGATCTTTTCTTGTTTGTTACAAACATTTCATGCAAGCATCAATGTGCATCTTGAATCTACCTTCAAGGTTATAGTCAAAGATTACACTTTTTGAAGTGGTGAATCTTGAACTGATCTATATTTTGGAAAGGTGACGAATCTTCACCTATATTTCAAATTGTCCCATATATTACTATAGAATGAACATAGCGCACCGAGGTGAATCTTCACCAAAAAAAATTGCAGGAAAAGACCTAATCTTGATCTATTTTTCCTGAAGGAAGGTGAATACAGGCTCCACTTACCAGCTTTGAAGGGTGGGGTGAGGACAGGCCATAACAAAGTGTTCCAATCTTTAGGACGTAGATAGTAAATTGGAGGTAAATTTTAGTCTCTAATATATTTTATAGTGTTATACATTTAAACTGCCATCATATAAAATGATTATGTCTGATTTTATCTGAACATTCAGCAAAAATTACATTAAAAATAGTAAAAATATCTCTCAATTTGGCTCATTGTATGTGTATAATATATATCTATAAGATTCTAAAATGCTAATATGCCATGGTGTGTTAACTTCAAGCAGGGATTTTTAACATTCTCTCATCTGAATTTCTAAGAGAGTATCAATTGAGGTAAATTGTGCTTAACACTTTCCACGTGGCTATTAGTTTTACCAATACAAAACTTGTTTTTCAGAAACCTTTCCCAACTTTGGAGTTCTATCTCAAGGATAACTGAACCAATACTAAGCATGTTTGTACTTATTTTAATGCATTTCTCATGGTGATTCTAAATAGGGAAAATAAATTCAATAATTTTGAATTTTTTGAAGCATTTTGTGAAATTTTGGAATGTCGTCTGCAGACGCATGCCAAGTGGAAAGTGTTGAATCTGGACCATTTGAATACACACTATAATGGCATTCATTGCCATACACGTCTTTGGAGGGAGATTCACAAGCAACTATCATTTGTTTTAAATTTTACAGAAATATTTTACTATTCATGTTTTTTCCATACCAACCAAGTCCAAAGGGATATAGGAACAACCACTGAACAAACTTGTCTCTACTTTTTTTGTAGTAAAAGAACAGAAATATACAGGAATTAGTTTCAAAATTAACATTTGAAGTAGATTTATCGATATAACCACCATTTTTACATTGTTCTAATAAATATAGTTTGGTTTCGGACACCATGGCACATAGTTGTCAGATAGTTTTTTCCGAGATATATCTCATATAGTCTTATACACATCACAAAATACAGTTTATTTACAACATTTACATCAATCGCCTTGTACTGTTTACGACACCAAATAAGGCCAAATATTCAAACCCCACATTGTGCCCCGTCTCAGAGCCAGACAAAATCCAGGGTGACTCTATACCTTTTTAAAATGTCATACCTCCTAATACAAAAAAATGTATATCATTGTGAAAATTTAAATTGTGTTCTTCTTCAATAGAAAACACTTTGGAATTAATCTAATCTAATGTGTATTTTAGGCATAATACCCATGCAAAAGGATGGGTTTTTTACATTAAATTCCACACTTTTGTTTTATTGTTTGGTGTTTCATTAGATTTGCGCTTGAGTTGAGTTTAAGAAAAGATAAGAACTTTATACTAGATCATACCAATTGCATTGATAATGTATTCCACAGTACATAATATGAATGGTTGGAATCATAAATTTCACATTCACAGAGATGTATTGTAACAGAGGTAAAGTAACATTTCCTGAAAATCAATCGACCAAACACGTACGTTACGCAGGTTGCGCACGGTATCAACTATTTATGGGAGCTTGTACGGAGAATAGGCTACAGAGTAATTTTTTTGTTTTTTTATGCTGAATTATCACCAAAAACATTTCTGGAATATTTCTTTAATTGCCTATAATTTTCCGGAAATGTTACATCTCTGCATTCATCACGGAAACATCTTTCTCTTTCTCTCTATATTCGTCAAATAACTGCATATTTTAATTGCATGCACTGTGTCAATTTGAACTGATATATCTTCTGCACTTTTCCAACACGGAGAACTCCAACTGTATGTGCGGTATCAAAATAGATATACAAGTTATATATCCAAATATACAACATTTGTTCTACTCATGTTAGGACACTATAAAAAGGTATAGTCACTTTTGTGCCACCCTGTACTCAAATACTTGACACATAATGTGCGGCCATCACATACATATAGCATCTTTCATACATAACGGTACAATAAAATAGAAGAATATTGGTTCTACCTATGAGTAAGCTATCACAAATTAGTCGAGTGCACAAACTTCTATGTATCAGTTATACAGATTCATTCAGTAATACATGTAGAGGGCTCCCCTACCTCTTTTGCAGGATTAAAATTGCTACCTCAGCACCGACAGCCTAGCTGTCTAGTGGTATGACATTCACTTTGGAACAAAAGGTCCAGGGCTCAAATCCCAGTGTGTTGTCAGATTTTTATATAAATCTTTGCTTTCAATTCATTTTTCTCAAAATGGGGACAAAATTTCTAAGTTGGAATACTTAAGAATTCATGATAGCTTACTGACAGTTAACAGAATATGTAAACTAATATATTTTCCTTTTGTGAAGTATTTTGGGGCAAAAAGTAAGGTAAATTTTCATTATTACATAATAACCTTGTAAGCTTACCCTACATGTCCTATTTAGGCAAAAGGTCAAACTATCCCCTGAAAATGCATAAGACATCATTTGCATTGAATTTTACTCGATCCTACCAAAGTCAAATTGATAAAAGGTCAATAGTCACCATCATCACCTTAAGATTTGTACTACAAATGAAAACAAAACAAAACATTACTGTACTCAACACCCGTTTCGTGGGATTCTAAGAAGACAAAAATCATATTATCATTTGGTAAATTAAAAAAATCATAGTTTCCCTTTTCTCAACTACTTCACCAACTTGGCCTTGCAACTAACAAGTCTGAACCTGTAAGTTCTGCTTCGTCCAATCAGCATTAGGTACTTGAGTCCATACAAAAATCCTTTGGTATTCTAATCATCAAGTACTTCACATCACGCTGTCCCGACTGCTGCTGGTACTGGTAGTGGTTTCTTTGGTGGTGACATTACTACCGCTTGCTTGTGTCACTGCATTGTTTTCTGTTGTATAGACCAAACCAAGAATTAATAAATACAAATATCAATATCATAGTTTGATCAGTTCCAAATTTGCTCGAAATATGCAGCTTTATTTCTCCTTGCGCAAAATAATCCAAGCTTATGCACGCTATTTTGGCACATACAAGCGTCACACATACGAGCGTCGCACATACGAGCGTCGCACATACGAGCGTCGCACATACGAGCGTCACACATACGAGCGTCACACCTACGAGCGTCACACCTACGAGCGTCACACCTACGAGCGTCACACATGCGAGCGTCACACATGCGAGCGTCACACATGCGAGCGTCACACATGCGAGCGTCACACATGCTGAGCGTCACACATGCGAGCGTCACACATGCGAGCGTCACACATACGAGCGTCACACATACGAGCGTCACACATACGAGCGTCACACAAACGAGCGTCACACATACGAGCGTGACACATACGAGCGTGACACATACGAGCGTGACACATACGAGCGTGACACATACGAGCGTGACACATACGAGCGTCACACATACGAGCGTCACACATACGAGCGTCACACATACGCGCGTCACACATACGAGCGCAACACATACGAGCGTCACACATGCGAGCGTCACACATGCGAGCGTCACACATGCGAGCGTCACACATGCGAGCGTCACACATGCGAGCGTCACACATGCGAGCGTCACACATGCGAGCGTCACACATACTAACGTGACACATACGAGCGTGACACATACCAGCATCGCACATACGAGCGTCACACATACGAGCGTCACACATACGAGCGTCACACATACGAGCGTCACACATACGAGCGTCACACATACGAGCGTCACACATACGAGCGTCACACATACCAGCATCACACATACGAGCGTCACACATACCAGCGTCACACATAAGAGCGTCACACATACGAGCGTCACACATACGGTTCACAATGCGCTCAAAGAAGATTTCTTGAGCAGTCCAGCATGCTTCACTTTCATCACATGACCACAGGTTTTTGTTACCAGCGTCTACTGGTTCCCATTGGAATTACATTGCAATGAAAGGCATTTAGGCCTAATGTTGTTAAACGAGGGTATCTTCACAAAAAATCCTGCTGCAAGTACTACAATTGGGCATGACAGAGGTCACTTGTCACAGGTGAACAAAATCCTGGTTTGGAGTAGATCAGCCTAGTCCGAGGATCGTTATTCATCCCATTTGACCTTTAGATTAATATCACAAGCTCTCCCCCCCCCCCCCTCCCACAAGTGTCTAAACTAATACTCACATGGCAGACTCTTCACCAGACTTCGCATTTGTGCTTGGGATTCATACGACTGCCTACCGGACAATTGAACTGCTCAGCAAAGTCATAGTTGTTGGAGAGGGTCCCAATCACTCTGTCGAATATAAAATTGATAGGCCACAAATAAGAATGTGTCTTCTTAAGCAAGAGAAATACAACAATTGTATCATGCTGATGGGTTTATTTATAGATGATGTCATCTCTGTTGGTATGAGACGAACCACAGCAGTCTGATGATCTTCCCGCATTGCATAGGATTTCGGCCTGTAACCATTTTAAAAATATGGAACCACCATACAACTTAGGACATTTTACGCTCAATTCTCATAGCCCTAGTGCATATTATACTGAACCGATTAGAGATTGAACAGCACCCACAAGAAGCTGGAGTCCTAATGGACAATTCCCATTGTTTAAAATGCTAATCGCTTCATTGTTTTAATTTTGAAAGAAGTATGGGGATCAGCAACGCGTAAGAAATGTGATGCTTGAATAACTCCATAACTCCATACTAAATATATCTTTATATATCTTTAACTCCATAACTCCATACTAAATATATCTTTATCATTTCTTTGCCGAAACGGTTAGTCTGGTGTAGCATAGTCGCCACGCTCTAGCGCTTCCACACAGGAATCCAAGGTTCAATTCCTCAACCAACCTATATCATTATATATATATATGGCTTTTTTTTGTAGCAAACACCTTCCTGCAGCGTTCATAGTTTACCTCGCCGGATCTGAACAAAGAAAAGCCTGTAGCTATTATATATTTTGTAGTATTATGGGATAAACGCTGAGGCTGCTGTGGAGACCAAACTAAGCCATACATGAGTGAACTGCAATCCAGTTTTAACAGAGATTCGATAGTAATGTACTGTACAGTCATAAAAATGAGTAACTGACCAGGTAATATATGTGCTGATAACTCTACAAGTATAACTCCTACATAAACATATTAAATTAAATTAAAAAGTTGTTGAGGAATTTCTCCTATTTAATTTGAGATATTGCACGCAAAGAATGGTTGATTATTAAGGAAGTGTTTATCCCAAATTTAAGGTCAAGTATGATTTTCATTTTTGCATTTTGCTTTTCTACACACAAGCTCAATTACGGGAAAATTATTAATTACTGGTAGTCAATCTGGAATTAAAGACTTATAATCTAATGTGTTTATGTAGGAGTTACACTTACGAGTATCAGCACATTTATTACCTGGTCAGTTACTTTTTTTTATGACTGTCCATGTATATGTAAAATGCACATTTTAATGTTTCCATTTTTTATTTGAAACCTGGTGGTTTCAGTCAACTTTTACTTTGGGTACGCATGGATCTTTCTCCGGGGGAGGCAGTCAGGCATAATGTTGTAATCATCCACTTTTTTCTACCACAACGGGGGCCCAGGCTAAGGGTATCAAAAGCGCCACTTTTAGAGAATAAAGGTGTCTTTTTCCACTGAAAACTGCATCACACAATTACTTATATCCTTTGCAATGAATATGATTCGTCGAGCTATAATCCTTGTTAAGGGTCACTTTTTCCTTCTTTTAGAATCTGTGTTAAGGGTAGTTTTTGAGAGTGCATTCACACAGATTACATCAACTTTTATACATGAGTGCCCCCCCCCCCCCCCCTGGATCGTTCCCAAAATCGTAGAAAGGGGGGTTTCCATATAAAAAAATTGGGATGTTTTTTTGGAAGTTATGTTCCCGTAAAAGAAAAAAATAACCTGTTATATTTTAAAGTTGTAACCCAAAGTAATGCAATCAAACAAGTTAAAACGATGAGTATTGTTCATATATCAAATGGTCCTTGGAATAGGAAAAAGGGGTTTCTTTTGAACCAAATGTGTCCTTGTTTTTGCGCAAAAAAAGGGGGACTAATTAGAAAGTGTCCTTGAAATGTTAAAAATTGGGTGCTTTATCAGACAAAATGCCCTTGTTTTTGTGTGCGAAAAAGGTGAATCAAATGAGCGAAAATGTCCTTGAAACGCCGTCATGCATTACCCCTCTGAATACGAAGAGAAAAAACTGAGATTGGATATCGTTGCGACCCACAGAACAATATCATCCCTGGTGTAGAAATCTTGGGCCATGACTAAAATACACATTGATGTCGTTCTGTAATTTGAAGGGACAACCCGTTTTCATCTTGTGGAAATAAAAAAGGGGAATATATCTATTCAAACATCAACACTGGTTATGATGAAACTACTATAGTGAGAAGGGTTTACATAAATCTACATCATCTTGAAAAATATTTGTGTACACTTATTTACAAATCATTCCAATTCAATTCGGTATTTTCGCTAAAGTTCAATCAGTTCCAAATTGGCGAGAAATATACGTTTGTTATCTCTCGGCACGCGAAAGTAATCCAAGCGAACGTGCCCAAATTTAGCCGTACAAACACGATTTTGGTCAAACGCACACTTCACACATTCGGTTCACAGTGCGTTTGTTGCGTTCTTGTGCGCCTACAACCTTCTGTATTATTTGCTACTGCAAGGAGGCTTCACCAATTTGGAACTGATCAAACTATAGCTTAAACTATGTATCCTCGAAACATCAAGGTGGTGACATCAGTATACGATGGCATCATAATATGTGACGCGATCAAGAGGAATGAGTCGGATGTCGACCCTGATCGAAAATGAGTTTTTAACCCAGTCTTAAAGAAGACACCTAGAGCTTTCAGAAACTGAAAACCCCATGTCGATACGACGTTTTGTTCCAAAGTTATGTCAAATTGTATACATGAATTTCCATCAAAACTTATGTAAGCCGCCATTTTGAATTGGCCATATCTCAATTTGGGATTCCCCGACATCCGACTCATTCCTCTTGATCGCGTCACATATAGAGTGCACAACTCAGATGTGATGACATTTGAACCAATGTGATCAAAGTAGAATGTCAGCCCTGTATAACAAATATTGTGTTGATCCTGAACACATTCAGATGAGACAAAAACACACACAGAAATTGAATAAATACAAAAATAGGAAATATAAAGAACAAAATAAATCATAATATCAAAATGTGAAATGTGAGGTAATAAATTGATGATGTAGCATGCAGGAATGTTTTGGTTTAAAATGTTTACTGGGTTGTTTTTTTTTAACTAAGAGCCAAGAAGGACGATATAGGGTAATTTGTAAACGGAATAGCAACTTTAGTATGAGACACTTCCCTGGTATCAAAAACATAATTGGATAAATAACAAATTCTAAGCCTTGCGTATACAAAGAGGTCTCATTCTGCAGAAATTGTATATCAATAGTGTTTCCAATCTTTCCCTCCAAAACATCACTAATTTCTAAGACCATTTTTCACTTAAAATTCATAAATAACTTTCTTGCAGCCTCCCATTTCATCCCATTTCAAGATATGGTTCAATGAGTTGAGCGATGCCAAATGTAGAAGGGGTGTTTCTATTCTTTTTTTTTCATTCTTACTAATATTTGCTGTTAAAAATAGTTGTATTAAGATGACACATGCTCTGATGTTCGGTCTTTTTACCTAATTTAATTTGTTACTTTGATAATAATTTTGCCTTATACATCTGCAGATTATTTTTTAGCAGAGCCTACTCTAAAGCCAAAAACAATGTGTCTGTGAATTTCCAAAATTAAGGTAGGTATTCATTTATACATTAAAACCTTTTTATCAGTTTTCAAAATTAGGGTAGGTCGGAAATGGACAAATAAACACTTTTTTGGGAGGGGGGGGGGGGGGGAGGGGGGGGGGCGGCAAACTTTGGCTCAGTACCCAATTACCATCCTCTATTGGTTCCGTCACTTCCAAATTGTAGTAATAAATAAACGTACATAACATAATACACAAAACTAATATAGTCAGGCTGCAGGGACTTTTCACTGTGATATAATGTAAATGTACAAGTGAGAATAAATGTGGGATCATAAAACTTCACATACAACTTTCCAGTACAGGGTGAACAATCTCATTCTTGCAATACCAAGTTCTTAATGACAGACTATTTGAATTTGGACCTCTACAATTGAGCTATTTTTACTGGTACAGAGAAGAGATATAAATGAAAAGACCCCCAATTCAACACAATTGTTGGTTACCATGATCGTTCTTCAATTCATCAAAGGCCCCCTTTGAAAGGATTTTTCCATCGGTAAACAATACCCCCTATTTTGGGGGTTTTCAATGACTAGAATTCCAAGCACCCCTCAACAACAGGGAGAAAAACAGGACTATGGCTCCAGGGGGACCATGATTCCTTTCACACGCACCTCTGGCGCAGGGGATCGAACCCGGGTCACCTGCATGCTCCCAATTAACAGGTGTTTATGGTCCTGTGTTATGAACTGTTGTATCCCCAAATAGTGGATTTTGGGTTGTTACCATCTTCTGATAAGGATTGTGTATGTACATACATGAGTAAATACTCCTTTTCCTCAATTTCGCGAGGATTTGATTCATAAAATACTCCATATTTTCATGGTCCGCGCTGACACACGAAAATATACCACTTTTCAGCGATATTTAGAACAATCATGGTTACCAACTTTTGTGTTGAGTTGGAGGGGGGGGGGGGGGGGAGAAGAACAAGATGAAGAACAAGAAAAACAAGAAGAAGAAGGAGGAGGAGGGGGAGAAGAAGGAGAAGAAGATGGAAGTAATTTCCCATCAAGGGTTCCTATATGACAATATTGCAGCCAGCCAAGTAATGAAGTCTCCCAAGAATGAAATTGTTCACACATTATTTCACCAACAATCAATCTATACTGAGAAGAAAAAAAATACCAAGAAGTAAAAAAACAAAGGGATATTGATGTCCAAAACGGAATCACTGACCAAACATTCCAACCACCTAGGCTTTTGAAAAGTTGTTTTGAAAAGATCTTTTTTCTTCTTCAATTGCTGAATTCATGAATTCTGGACATATTAAAAACTCCAATGTGAAAATCTATAAAATGTCTATTTCTGGGAAGAATTGGGTATAATTTTAGAATACACTTCATTCCCTCATATAGCGTAAGGAGAAAAAAAAGAAGTTTGCCTCAGAAACTTTTTTGCAAAAAAGCTGTGCGCGATTCTAATTTTATTTTTAAAGAATTGCGATTTTAAAATAAATAAAATTATTGGCCATGTTTAATTTGACCGGTTCCCAAATTATGCATTTCTTTTTTGTGTTGATTCAAGCTTACAGAGAACCACAGGGGGAAATGCATCGCCGCGCTAAAGTTTATTTCACATACCAATACGAGCAGGTTTCTGAGACAAGCCTTCTTATTGGGGGCCATATTATTCTCTAACATAAGATTACAGAAATAATCAAAGAATTGGTTTTTTCTTCTGCAATCTGTCCATCAGTGTATTTATTGTCACATTCAGAAAGGAAAAAAACCAAAATATACACAAGCACAAATCAAATTTGACTATTTAATAACATTAAATATGACTAACAAATATTTTGTAATTAATTTCAATCAATTTCACTCAAATCAAATCGCTATAGCTATAACAAATAGCCTGGAAAATAAAACCTTGAAAAATAAGCTTATTTGACACAGAACCATATTTGATTACCTGTACAATGTTCTAAATTGGAATATAAGTAGTTGTTGAGTGTGGTCAATGATTTACAGTCAAATTATACACATATTCAAATGAAAGGGATCAAAATAAACTAAAAACATGCCCTGAAACTGTTGGCTACGGTGTTGACTACGATGACAGTGATTGGTGACAGTGATTGGTCACGGTACAAACCTAACTTCCGCTGGACTGTGTGGATCTGTTAAGAGTTGAATATGGTCAGCCTCTACCGTACTTATGTCACACCAGACCTGCAGCAGATAAAAATGCAGCGACAAACCAGATACAGAGAGGTTAGCGTTACATGCCCATGCAAAGATATCAAAGGCTTTCTATATACCCACCTAATTTCACCCGGAGCATGGACACCGTACTGGAGCTGCATTATCATGGACTCGGGATCCTCTATAGTACACCAAACCTGGAAAAGGGGGTGTGAATTGAGCTAGTTAGACCATCAATAGGGGGGGGGGGGGTGGGGTAGGGGCAGTGACCTGGAAAAGGGTGTGTGAATTGAGCTAGTTAGACCATCAATAGGGGGGAGGGTAGGGGCAGTGGGGAGGTCAGAGGTTGACAATGGAGTCAAAAGATCAGTATGCATGCCAAGGTTGTTTGGTTGTGAGGTGAAGGTGACATTTCACTGGCATGCAAAACAAGCAATATTATCATGCCTAAAATTGTCAGATTAGCAAATGTTAGGGATTTGTTTCAAAAACAGTTGTGCAAAATGTACATTTATGCATGTTCTATGCAATACAAAAGAATAATGCATAGTGGTGTGCAAAATGTTAAGCATAAGTCAAACATAAGCATTTTGTCTCAACTTTCTTAGACCTAATAGATCAAGTGCTATGCATTTGCTTTGGCTTTTAATTTGATAAAGAAACAGAAAAGGACAATTCTTAAACAGCTAAGAGAGTTTAAGCAATCCCATTGGTTCTCAGAGAAATAGGCGACATTTAGATGAGACAATGGAACACGGGAAGGTGGGGCTTACGTTTTAACAGTGTGTCCGACATTCACAATGCATGGTTTGCTCCATAACGCGCACTTATGCAGTGCGCCTTTCCTGCGCTTATTATGCCGGCGACGCGACGCTTATGCATGGTGTACTCATCGCATGGGATTGGATGGAATGTTTGTAGTATATTCGATCCTAGCAGGGGTAAAAGTTGTCAAATGTGGACAATAAAATGTACTTAATTCTTTCGGTAGTATTATTTTTTGCGTAGGACAACTCCACCTGCGGCGTCGTTGTTCTACTTACAATAATACTATCGTCCGCATTTATGTCAGACAATATAACACGGGTACGGTCTAAAAACAATACCTTTATTCTATAAGCAATGTGTTGTTATATGTGCATGTATATACCCTGATTTAAAGAGTACTAGTTTTGTCCGACAACCTCGCAAAATATATCTTATCTTAACAACTTTTCCATTTGATTGTTACTTATGTCATCTTAACAGGTATGTCTCCTAAAACTAATTAACTGTATAATGTAGGTATGTTTACCTATGCATCACAAGCTTAGCAAAGTATTTGTGATAAATTACAAACTCTAGTTTTTCCATGGTAACCATCCAATGGACGTTTTTTCAAAAATTATAGTGCAACGTGGTGCAGTCGTGCCACAAATGGGTGAAATGAGCGAGTTTTCCATACACACCACAGAACAGTTTTCAAAGGCTGATAGATAAGATATCATCCACACACAAAAATGATAAGGACCAGTGTCTTTGGCTTAACACTTCCCATGCATCTATTAGTTTTACCATTACAAAACAGATTTTCAGAAACCTTTTCCAACTTTCAGAGTCTATCTCAAGAATGAACCCATACTAGGTCTGTTTGTACTTATTTTAATGCATTTCTCATGGTAATCCTAAGAATGGTGATGAAATTCAATAATCTTGACATTTTTGAAACATTTTGTGCAATTTTGGAACTGTCGTTTGCAGACGCCTGCCCCGTGCAAAGTGTTAAGGCATGCATGCAAGGCAATGTCTATTACATGCATCTAGAATCTAAACATTGACCATTTTGATGCCCGAAATTTGCTGCAGACAGTCACAAACCCCATGCAAGTTACCGTCAAACCCTAGAAACACTTCCCGCAGCCTGGATGTGGGATGTGATCCACCAACCCACCCCCACCTGCGCTGCTTATGTTTAGGACCCCCGCTTGTGCTGCCTATGTTTGGGACCCCCACCTGCGCTGCCTATGTTTGGGACCCCCGCTTGCGCTGCCTATGTTTGGGACCCCTGCTTGCGCTGGCAATAGAACCTGCCCAGTGGTGTGCACAGGGTTTCCCTTTGGTGGAGCTGGTGCCAGGTTTTCCATTCCCCCAAATGACTTCACTCCATTTTGCCCGTTTATCTGTTCCTGAAAACATGCATGCAAGAATTTTGTAATATTTACACAAATCTGACCATAATTAAGGTACATTTTTGTTAACATGTACGACAGGCTTCTAAAGTGACATTCCTGGAAAATTGACTATTTTCATTGCCCATCAGGCCAAGACAGGGCACGGTTTTTATACCCCCAACCGATGCCTTGAAATTGGATTTCCCTGAATGATAGTCAAAGCGCCCCCCCCTTCGGACACACCGCGAAACCTGCGCAGAATAGAGCATCACAGAGACGACTATTTTCAAAGGCTGGAACCAAACCCTCAAGAAAAGCACCCATTCATTTGAGTGAGTGCATGAGTGCTGTATGCACAAGATGCAAGCATGCAATGTGTGTGTGTGCGTACTATACCAAATTCAGTCAATCCGAAATTAGAATAATCCGATCCCACATTGCCAGATGTAACAAGTTACTAAATCATTCTACAAATAAATAAAAGTTACAATGGAGCATAAAATGGCAGGTTTTCGCAATTACACACTAGCTACAGTTGGTGAGAAAATACAAACGGACATAAACTGCGTTTATATTCGCCTTCAGAATCTCTGACCAGTTTCAGGGCATTTTGAGAGTCTTGATGCATATTCGCACTGGGGTGACCACACTGGTGATGCGACGGCTGTATCCAGGTGTTTAATTGGTCAGAATATAGGATCGTTGTTGCCCACTTCATATTGGCATACATACATGTGTGCTTAGGCCAAAAATAAATAAATTGTTGTGTTGCCCTCAAGAGTGCCAAACATTTTGAAGTTGGGTCGGTCAGGTTCATTTCCTTCTTTTTTTTGCGGACAAATATTACTGACAGACCGTGGTTCATGACAAGACAAAATTGTTAAATGTCAATTTGACAAATGTTTATAGTGTGAATTCAAGCAAGCTTATTCATGTCAAGCAGAAAAAAAGCAATAATTGGACAAATTGGGTAAAATTAAAATCTTAAAAAAAAAAAATGTGATCCTCATTTTTGAGATTTTAGGGATGGTCGCTGAGGGTAACACAACAATTTTGGGGGGGCCTTATTCAAAACGGCAAAATATTTTGAAGGCAACTATAGTAATGCAGCAATATAGAGGTTAAAGCTTTAACTACACTAAAGAAACAAATACACTAAAGGTAGGGAAAATCAAATTGATTTTGAATTGAAAGAGTGTTAGAGGTGTTTTATCACACATTATAAATACACTTAATAACAATTCATTAACTTAATGTTGCCATCTCATTGGTCAATTCGAAAGACACATGATATTTTGCATGAGATATAGATTTGACTATTTCAAAACAGTCTCTTCCTCAGTAAGACGATCAACAAAACAACCACTACATGGTTTAATAAAGGAATATGGTTACATATTCGCGCTTTGACGATTTTCAAACAAATTTCAGCTTGTTTTGAAATTCATGATTTGAAAGATCATTACATAGACTTATTCAAAATAAATATGTTCACATGTCTTCATTTTCGTGGTATCTGCTTGGAGCGCGAAAAGTAATGTAACATGAAAATGTCCATGTTTACAATACACAGTCCGTGATGCTGCCCAAGAGTTTATCACCCTAACCCTTGGGTAACATCAGGAAAATCAAATGCACTATTTTACCTCTTTAGTTTAATCAGTTCCAAATTGGCGAAGCCTCATACAGCAGCGAATGAAAACAGAAGGACGCGAGCACACATGAGCACGCAAGGCAACAAGTGCACTGTACATCATATGCATGACGCGTGCGTGCGGCCAAATCTGTGTGGTTGTGGCCATAATCACCAATGTACGCTTGGAATACTTTTGCGCACAGAGAGATAAAAACTGAATATTTCTCGCCAATTTGGAACTGATAAATATATAGCCATGTAGTAAATCACATCAGAATGTAAAACAGTGGGGGCGTCATTGAGCCAAATAAGGCTTTTCATTTCAAAATTTGAATTGTCGTAGCATCAATGATATTATAATCTGATTCAGAATCCTTTGGACCCAGGGGGGGCACTCAACTTATTTTGGGGTAGGGGTGTGCCATCCAGGGTCCCAAACACTGGGCTTCGGAGCGGATTTTTGATGACAAACAAGGTCTTAAGAACTGATTTTCTCTAAAAAAGTAGGGTCTTAAGAACTGACTTTTTTTCAAATTTGTTTAGTATGAATTGGGGTCTTATAACACAATTTTTCATAATATTTGGGCTTTTGAATGCAAATGTTCATGATTATTTGAATTTTCAATAAAATGGGGGTCTAAGAGCTGATGCAGGCTCAAAGGGGAGGTCTTAAGAGCAGGCAGAAGAGGGTGAAAAGGGGGGTTCAGGGCGGCACATACCTATACCCCTTTCCAATGTCAGTGCCCCCACCCCCACCCCGGCTTTGGACATGGCCATCCTTCCCAATGTGTACCATTCATCTATGTGATTTATATAATATCCTTGCAGGCAACATATACACAGACAATCTTATGCCCTAACACCATGGTTATTCGGCTGCCAGTACCTGTGTAGTACAATCAAAGTTGCTGCACAGTAGCAGTAGAGGTACCGTTGCTAAGTAGCTAATTCGGTGGTACTTCACTTATACTATAACCCTAACTCCCACAGTCTTACATTGGCAATGGATCAATGAACTGGGGGAGGGGGTCAAGGGGGAGGACTAAAATTGGCAAGTGACTCAACCACCACACCATGAGCGCTGGGCTGCCCAGGCTAAATGTTTGGTGACTATCTATTAACCCTAACCATCCTCAATGCCACAAATGTCCACGGTAAAGTCTGTCTGTGCCAGCTGGCGTGGCACTTTTTCGATGAAACAATGGCCCCAGGCTACATAGTCGGGCCAATATACTGGCCCGAGTATGGTTGGCCCCCGTGGCGCACTGGTAGAGCGTTCGTCTCGCAACCGAGAGGTTGTGGGTTCGAGCCCCGGTGGCGGCGCCACTCTTTTTGTCTGCGTTTTTGTCGTTGAAAAAACAATTCTTCAAAATGTGACTTAGGAGGTTAGGCTTAAGGCTGTGACCTGGACTGTGGGTACCCACCTGTTATTTCGGACACCTGGATGCCAAATTTTGTACCCAAATTTGTTTATATTTTTCCAAAACAGGACCTTACACGACCCATATTTGACCCTACATAACCCACATAATACCCCATGACCCACACCATAGGAATGGTAACTCATAACCCAAGATCCTATTATTAAAGTATTGAAATTTACTCAAAAGTTTTGAAGAAAAAAACCACCCAAAATAAAAACACTTAACCGACCGACCATACCTGAGGTCCGTATAGAACGGGTGTTTTTCATTGCCTAAAGGGCAATAATATACAGTAATAAATACTAGAATGGAAGTGTTATTGATTGAAAGTCATACAAAAAAACTTCTTTTGCATACTTTGATGATAAAAATGTCTATAATATTTGTTACTATAAACATAATCTTCAATCCCAACTGAAAGACACTCCCTATGCATCTATCACTGTAATATAAACTGCACAAATGAAGGCAAAATCCTATAGATTCTATAGTTTAATATTATGATAGTATTTATTACCTGAGCAAATCCAACAAAGAAGAGTTGCCTATGTGATAAACCTAGAGCTGGTAATGGTGTTTCTTCTCCATGTATCTTTATCCAATCACTATAAGCCTGCAAATACGAAATTAATAACTTGTTAGGATTAGACAAGCTGTATCAATATGCAGCAATGGAAATACCCACATAAATGTCTAACCAGGGTTGTTTAGGTAGGAACTACACACTTTGTGGACTTCAAATATTTTTAACCCCAACTTTTACAAAAGAAAATAAATCAGTTGAAAAAGTGCTCTTAGTGGGAATCGAACCTCGGCATTGAAAGGCAGGTCTTTCATCCACTAGACTATCAAGGGGTGAACTGTCCAGGACATGATTTTAATCCCCCTGCAATACTACTGTTATGATCAGTATACACACTATTATTAATAGAGCTGCGACACACATGATCGTCCATCATGAGTCGACAGTCATGTGGGTATTTCCATTACTGCGTATCAATATAGCAACCAAAAGAATTGCCCAAAATATAAACTATTATCAATCGCAACAACAAAATGAACAGCATGTTAACTCCCTTCCCTACTTTTCTACCCAAATATTTTATGAGAACAGTGAAGTACCATTTTCTTTCTGTTTTTCTTAATCTTTTCTACATAAGAAATAATACAAAATGTTACTTGTTTTCAAATTTCTGACTCAGCGGCACATTTCCCGAAATTGTTGAAGTCCCCAAAAAACACCACAACACACCGCCCGACTCTACTTGAGAGGTTCCAGGGGGGGGGGGGGGGGGGGTCCAGTCACCTTAGGCTTAAAGATTGTGTTTGAACAGGGTGAGTGAGGCTCCCGGGTTGAAACCCATATCTAAGGGTCACTTTACCATGGACAGGTACCCATTTCCAAGGATTTTATCAAGATATAGACCCATGTCTACGGATTGTATGTGATACACACGCGAGTACATTACATACCCCCTCCCCCCCTCCCAGGTCTGTGTTGCATAACAATCTCAAGTCACAAACTCCACTGTAAGAGGTTAACACTTTCCACACGGCTATTGGTTTTACCATTATAAAAAACAGATTTGTCAGAAGCCTTTCCAAGCTTTCAAGGTCTATTCAAGGGATTACTAAATCACTACTAGGCATGTTTGTACTTATTTTAAAGATTTCTCATGGTGATTCCAAATATGGTAATTAAATTCAATAATGTTGAAATTTTGAAACATTTTGTGAAATTTTGAAATGTTGTCTGCAGATGCCTGCCATGTTGAAAGTGTTAAGATTGCATTTCTTTTTGCATGAAAGATCCTACACAACATTATTGAGTTCTATGATAATGCTTACCCTATATGCAGATTTTAAACCACCGTTGTCAGCAATATTTTCACCTAGCGTCATTTCACCATTTACCTGTCAGAAACAAGATCAAATTGCATTTAATAACACACACCGTATCAGTCTTCGCCATTATTATGGGACATAAAGGGCAAAACAATTTTAGACAATCATAATAACACAGTGTATCATAATTTCTACTGCATGAAAAGGAGTTTGCTTGAGTGAATATCTTGTATGTGTCCTAGCGTCTCAAAATTAACATGTTGTCAGCCAAACATAATTTTGAGAAAATACCCCCAAACTGTTAGGAAATGACAAAGAAAATAGCAGACCAAACTAGCCGCCTCTCCAGCAAGATCATTCCCAGCAATTTGCAAGTACTTTGGACACATTGCCAGAAGAGAGGGATACAACCTAGAAACGGTTAGCATCTAAGGAACTCTGGATGGGAAACGTAAACATGGCCGACCTAAGAACCATTGATATTATAGCATTAAAGACACAACAGGTCTAAGGATTATTTTTTTAAAATCCTTACAGCTCTTCCTGCTGCTCACCACAGTCACAAAATAATAAAACAAAATGGCGCTCCATCATCAAAAGGAATGGCGCTCCATCAACCAGTTGTGATTCATATGACGACAGCGACAACGAGCAGGAAAAATGTGCTTCACACAGTGATACATTGTCAATGCAAAGTTTCATATTCTATAAGAGTAAATTGGTAGATTTAAACTGACAAATTTCAATTTGCAGACAATTGGTCACTTATCAGGACAAAATATTAAGAAATATCTTCCTTTCTTTAAATATCATCAACTTAAGCTACATCTCAAATCAGGGATTGCCAACAACGTTTCCCCATTTTGATGCAATATGTCTCATCTCATTACCATACGTTCAACTTACAGGTTCTCCGTGGACTTCAAACTTTTCGTACTGTTCTACCATACACTGTACTTCGTCATTAAAGTTGGCTATCGTTTCGTTGTTCCACCACTGCTTAAGGTTGCCATATTTGTCGTATTCCCTGCCGGAGTCGTCAAACGCGTGTGTTATCTCGTGACCCATTACAACACCCATTCCTCCAAAGTTTAATGATCTAGTAAAAAGACAACGAGGATGATATAAAATGAGTCATAACAAATGATCACCATATAGGAGGCGGAAGCAGGATGATGTCCCCACACCCACGGCTGTTTGATCCCACATAATGTGTCCGTTTTATTCTGAGAACACCGTAACTTGCTGGCCCAGTTCTGTTTTTAACTGATTCAAATAACTGAATATACTGGCCATCTTTTGTAGAAATTCAGAACATTTGTTGGTGCCAGTTCTGAGAAATAGAGCTTTGAATATCATTATTTACTATAATAGCGCCCTCATCGGCCATATTTCCCATAGAGTTACATGTAAAATATGTATCAAGTAGAAAATGCCGATAATTTAAAAAGGGCTCGAACAATTTTATTGAAATTTTCACCGTATACTCTTATTCATTAGCACTACTTAAGGGGGTGTGGACTCTCAGGTACAGCCTCCGTAAAACTGTCGTAACTTCTTCAATATTCATTTAATCTTTATAAACGTATACAGTTTTTTGCAGAAAAGGGTTCAATGAATCCAACCATGATAATGAAATTGACCATTTTGGAAACAAATTATAAAAAACACCTTTTTGACCCATTTTAGGTTTGGAAAAGATAACTCAAAATATATTTTGTTAAATTTTGTCATACTAGTTTTATGATAATCCTGATAACATTCCCCAGGAGCGTTTTTTATTTTTAATATCTTATTTTTTATTTTTTGAGTTACAGACCAAAAAGTGCCAAAAAATGTGATATTTTACCGCCAAAATCATGAAAATCACCATTTTTGGGGAAAAAAACACATTTTTTGGCACTTTTAGGTCTGTAACTCAAAAAATAAAAAATAAGATATTAAAAAAAAAACGCTCCTGGGGAATGTTATCAGGATTATCATAAAACTAGTATGACAAAATTTAACAAAATATATTTTGAGTTATCTTTTCCAAACCTAAAATGGGTCAAAAAACATGTTTTTTATAATTTTTTCCAAAACGGTCAATTTCATTATCATGGTTGGATTCATTGAACCCTTTTCTGCAAAAAACTGTATTCATTTATAAAGATTAAATGAATATTGAAGAAGTTACGGCAGTTTTAGGAGGCTGTACCTGAGAGTCCACAGCCCCCTTAAATCAGGTCAAACCATAAAAGGGCCACTATATAATCTTTTTTTATCCCGTAATTTTAATTATAAAGCGGACAGTCAAACAGCCGTGCACCCCCTCCATAATTTCACAAACCCCTCTGCACCTCAAAGATAATTTGCCAAGCATCCCATGGACATGTGTATAAACATGTATATGTCCTCGTCCCCCTAAACTGTCCCCTCCTAAATGTTGATGCTCCTGTCGCCATTGATGGTCACAGTTTGAAAATCAAATTGATCTAAATTGTATTCCATTTAAAAACTATTAGATTAATTTTTTGTTGTTAAGAAACTATAGTCTTCTGATATCAACAGATTAAGTGTTATGCCCCGACTTTTAATAAATGTTCTCGTTTTCGACATAACATGTATTGTCACAAGTTGTAGGTAGGTTTGTTAGTGTGATAGACCTGATAGGGGAAGACCACAATACAATAGCATGCTTGACTTTTATGCAAAGGCTTTATGTAGCAGTGCCATCATTTTCAACTTGGACATATTCTGGTTAAATTGTGGAAAAATGTCAGAAAGTATTTAACCCTACTAGGGTAAATGCCATGGGAGGGCCTTTCTTAACACTTCCCTTGCGACAGTCGTCTAAATTTCACAAAATGTTTCAAATATGTCAAAAGTATTGAATTTCATCATCATATTTGGAATCACCTTGAGAAATGCATTGAAATGAGTACAAACATGCCTAGTATTGGCTCAGTAATGCTTGCGAGAAACTTTGAAAGTGGAGAAAGGTTTCTGAAAAATCTGCTTTGGATAATGGTAAAACTAATAGCCACATGGAAAGTGTGAACCCCTTCCCTTTAATCCTTCAACCCCAATACAAGAAATGGAATTATTCTTACCGTGGGTAGTTTTTGTCATAAAATGGCGCTTGCAAAATACCCGCTGGAAATACTACAATAGCAAGGATAAAACAATGGTGTTAAAATTGTACAAAAGACTTAAAATACCTTGTTACCCCAACAATAAATTAAACCCTACACAGAGGGTATAGCTAGAGAATATCTCATTAATTTTGGATATGTGTGGACAATTAAGGCCAAACAAAGAAGGTCTGTCTCAGAAACATTGTGCAAAAAAGCTAAGTGCTGTGCTTTTTTTTTTTTTTTTTTTTTAGAAAATAGGCTATGAGGTATGCGATTCATTTTTTTTTTTTTTTTTTTTTTTTGTTGCTTATCCAAGCTTACGGATAACTTTTTTAAACTTTTTTTTAAAAAATAAAAAAAATTCAAAAAAATAAAATTCAAAAATAAAATTCAAAAATCAACAACAAAAAAAGTTTTTTAGCCCCAGCGCATAGACCTACGCGCCGTAGCTCATTTCACATACCAATGCGGGCAGGCTTCTGAGACAGACCTTCTTTGTTTGGCCTAAAGTGTGATTTTCTTTAGATAACATCGCGAGATACAGGTAATTTTTTAACATTTTGATATCGTTTTTTTTCAAATGACATGTTCTAATCTTTCACATGGGTCTAAAACATGTATTGAACCAATTGTAAATAAGAAAACAATATTCCTAAAGTTACTAAACCTTTAAAAAGGATACACCTTGTATCTACCTGTTGTAAGTATAAGAGACATTAGCCACAGTCCTAGACCTGTTTAATTGAAACTGAATTTCTAAAACAACACGGCAAAGGGGCATTCCAAAAACCAGAGAGCTTATAACTCAAAATGTAGGAAACATAGCTGCTGCATATTTAGGGATATGAGATGAGAGTAAATATATCTGACATAAGTTGGTGAAATTATGAGATCAATCGAAAGTACAGTTTTGGTCAAAGTTTTGCCTTTGACTTTATTCTCTACAATAACTTACCCAGGAAATTTATCTTCATTATACTGCAATGGGTATGTCTAATGCTAAATATTGATCCAAACTACCTGTAATTTAACACTTTTTTGACCAAACTTAAGTTATTTTGTAGATTTCCATGCAGGAAAAACTTGCACACAACGCACAGATGTAACACATGGGTGTGCTTTTGTTCAATTGGAAAAAACGGGATCTGACCAATCTCTTTTGAAAGCTTTGTGTTTCAGAGAGTGGTTTCACAATTTCACCAATTAAAATCAGGTATATTTACCTTATTATCTGTAAATACGGAGAAGCTACGCTTCCTACTTTTTAAGTTATAAGCTCTGCAGTTTTTGAACCCAGTTTTTTGAGACACACGTACAGCAATTTAAAATATGTTGTTGTATTGAGCTTTGTGAAATACAAACCTGGTTTTACATAACAATATTACTAAGGTTTTAGTTCTAAACTTGAAGTTTGACAGATAACTGATGATATAACATAGCACATTCACAAGTTAGAATGAAATTTAAACATTCAATTATGCTCATTAGTCTCACTTGAATCATTAATATGCAAATGATTATTTATTCTCATATAAATGGTGCAACAAATGATAACATTCTACACTCTGGTTATTCTATTCATAACCCCCACCTGCTAAAAATATAATTTCATCAAGTCCCATCCCATCACATCCCACTCCATTCCATCTCATTACATTTCATCACATCCCACTCCATTCCATCCCATCTCATTACATCTCATCACATCCTACTCCATTCCATTCCATCACATCTCATTTTACCCCATCCATCCCATCTCATTGCATCCCACTTCATTCCATCCCTTCTCATCATATCCCACGCCATTCCATCTCATGGCATCCCACGCCATCACATCCCACTCCATTCCATCCCATCACATCTCATTTACTCCATCCATTCTATCCTATCCCATTCTGCCCATCCCATTCCACTCCATCTCATCGCATCCCACTCCTATCCTATCCTATCCTATCCTATCCTATCCTATCCTATCCTATCCTATCCTATCCTATCCTATCCCACCCTATCCTATCCCATGCCACCCCACAATAGTGTAGTGTTTTCCCTACCCATTTCGTTCTTGACTGGCGAGTAGTAGGCGTTGACCGTGTGAGGGGTCATTTCCCAGGTTCCACGATTGACCTTTTTCCTCAGAAGCGCCAATTCGCTGTCCATGACGAACTTTAATACTCTAACGTTATTTTTAAAGTACTCTGTATCGTTTATTTTCAACTGGAATTTGGAGAAGGAAAGAAGAAGAGAAAGAATGCCATGCAATGTGTGTATTGTAATATGTATAAGTAAGAGAATTAGTTAGAAAAATGTAAGCAATTATTATCATAGCGGAATAGATATAAAAAGATTCGTAAATACAAACATGTGCACATATAGTTATAAATGTATGCCGGTACCCTGCATCCTGGATCCCACAGCAAACTCATCCCTAGATGCCGTTGTAGGCTTTGTATTGTCATTGACCACCGAGAATCGACTCTACTCAGACAATATGTTGCAGCTCTGTTGTGACATCCCAGAAATAAAAGGATCAACCCAAATTATAGTCGGGGTGAATACAGAATGCATTGTTACGCTGTCATGGCTAATGCGAAATGGGGAACACGCTTGCCATGTGTGTGAAGTCCGAATCAATGCGTGAAGTTGGCATTGATCAAATTTATTTCTGGATTTTTTATGTCACTGCATGCATGCGTAAATTGGTATGCCAGAAAATCAAGGTGAATTGATTCGTACATACCTGTATCTATGGATGGGTTGTGCGGAGCCCAATGATACAGGGAACCAGCATATTATAAATGCTGCAGATAATTAGATATGGTTCATTATTATAATCAGTCAAATCATTTCTCGATCTAAGCATCACACTCATATTCATTCAAATGTTGAACGCACAATGCTCAGTGTAATGACGTACTGCATTCCATAACATCGGGTGCCCTTGCACTGCGTGGCTGTTGCGCATCAATCGCATAGGACGTGTGGGAATTGTTCAAAATTATTGAGAAATGATTGAGCTGAATATAATCAGAAAGCATATTTAACCCATGCTATGAACATGCACTGCTCATGTGATGTGCATGCGCTGTATGGTTGATAACCATGTGATATGCACACTTTTCCTGCAAAAGAACGTTTGTTACCAGTAGAACCGATGCATTTAGGCATTTAGTGTAATATGTGGCCGTCCACCAAAAAGTGGTAGTAAAGTCGTCCCAGAGTAATTTTCTGTTTTTTTGCATATTTCAAAAGTACACATTTTAAGCTAGATACCAAAATAGACCAAATAATAAGAGCTGTGGATGGTTCATTTGATCATTTATCGACAAGAAAATAGAATCTAGAGACCCCTAGCTTCGTGACAATACCAAACGTGGCATAGTTCGCTACCTATAATTTGTACATACAGCGGAGCGAATCTTGAGGTATTTTATTGTTTTCCAAGCAACTTTAAAGAAAAAGGATTTTCTGATAGACTTGGTCCAGACAGAAAATGTCATTTATCTGTTATTTCCGATCGATATTTGAAACCAAAACTTTGCCAATGTGTACAAGAAAGCTTATTTTTTTGAATTATGTGAAAATAATCCCTTCCGGCTATTTTTGACTGTATCACAATTAGAAAATGCAGACTTTACGACCGATTCGTGGTGGACGGTCACATATATATTCAAACCAATTGCAGAAATCAAATCCTTAGTATAAAAAGAGAATGGATTAATAAGTGTATTGAGTTGTGCTCATTATAGTAAGCCCTCCAAATCTTCCATGCACCTCGCAAGCATTCATATCCAGTCTTGCAAATGCTCATCATAGGACTGCATGATTTAATCCAAAGAAAGCTCACTTCCTTGTGAATGTTTTTGAAACTGAAAGTAGCAGCTATGGTCAAATGTCTATGATATAACAGATTCAAATCTAGTGTTTACAAGATCATTAATCCCTTGAAAACTACCTGCTGATTGGTCAGAAAGATGGGCATGTCATTTATTGCACCAATCAGAGACATTGTTAGAATAATTGTATCCCTGATAAAGATTGAAGTGAAATATTTTAGAAGCAGTATTTTAATTGGGTATTCAAATGATCATGTTGTGTAATTAACCAATCAGAAATAGTGTTGGATAGGCAGGTAGTGATCAGGGGATTAAATACATGGTTTCAAGATAGTAAAATATTAAATTTAAATAGATTTTGAGGAATCAATATTTTTCAATAAATATTCCCCAGGATTTGGAGTGAGCACACAGAGACTCACATGAAAGGAAATCAGAATAATACTTGAGGGATTAATTTTTCATTCTCGACCACCATTAGGTAAAGATACATACACTGTTGAAGTGATGTCTGTCTGAGTTCAGGAGGTCCCAGGTTCAAATCCCGGCTCGACCACCAAGAGGGAAAGAGTAATTATCATTATCACTTCCACCCTGTGAACAACATGTAAGTAAAGCTTTGATTTCATGTTTAGTTTGATAGAATTCATATTATTTCTCCATCTAGAGACTAGAGAAGCGGGGAAAATATGGAAAGTAAAACCCAAAGCCTTTTAGATACATTTAATTAAAACGCTTTGATGTCAATTGCCCTGGTTAGCTCAGTTGGTAGAGCGTCTGTCTAGAGTTCAGAAGGTCCCAGATTCAAATCCTGGATTTTACATTTCTAGACCACCATGAGGGAAATATTAATTATTATCAAGAATAATACTAATAGATATCTGAAAGAAATGTTTCCCAGGTTTCATTCAGTATTACATGACAACTCTGTTGAACAGCAGCTATCATTACTGCACACAAAAAATAATTATAATCAATGTTACCAAACGGTGATGCGGGGAAAAATGCTTTATTTCAATTTGAAACATTCACAAGAGAGTAATTTTCTCTCAACTAGATCATGAGCATGACTCTTAGAATCGCACCAGGGTCCTACCAATCTCATTCTGGATGGGCGAGTAATATGCATTAACTTGCGACGGTGACATTCCCCACAAGCCACGTTCGACCTTTTTTCTCAGCCGCGCTAATTCTTTGTCCATGATATCTTTTATTACTCGAACGTTATTTTTAAAGAACTCAGACTTATCTATGTGTAACTGGAAAAATGAAATGAACATATTAAAAACATACATAAACACAAATACAGGTACAGAGTTTAATGGCTTCAACACCAGACACTTGTGTGGGGATATAATGAATACACAGACCGCCATAGACGACACCAACCAAACCTGTTTTTTTCTTTCAATTTTTAATTATTTTTTTAAAATTGATATTTTTTTAAATGTTTTGAATTTGTTTGAAAATGTTTGAAATGTTTTTAATATTTTTGAAAATTTGAAATTGTTGAAAATTCACCAAAAAACTCCCGAAATATTTTAGTTTAAACAAACGCCCAACCGATCAACCCTACCTGAGAGGTCTGTTTGCCCGTAGAACAGGGTGGTGTTTTTTGTCGCCTAAAAGCATACCTCACATTTCAAACACAAAATGTTGAGAGCTAAATAATTAGACATTTATGATGTAATATACCATTGTGCTAAGACAAATAAATAATAAATAATCCCACATATGATACCTTAAAATTTATTGGTTTGTTCAAGCCCTCTTCAACCTTTTTGTAGGCATGTTTTGTTGATCAGAAACTCTTTTTTCACCCTTTTTATTTAAAGTGTGACTCAAACGATGTACAACAACAAATACAAGTTTCAAACAAACTTAATGCAAACGCATTACTAAGTTCAAGTAAGTAAGCTTACTAAGTTGTCTGCGCGAATCGAGTTAGATTCTCGCCAAATAACATTCGGCGCGAATCTTTGCGCAAATCAAATCCTTGATTCTCATCTAAATCGAGCCCCCGAGTTCCAAATGTTTGCTTCTTGATATAGAGATGGCTGACTAATCAATCACACATGTTAATGTTTGTTTGTGCATTAAAAACCTGAACTCCCTGCTAAACTCACTGACATGGTTGTTATATCCATATTCTTGTTTCTTTCATTTCAAAAACTGAAGGGGAATAAACCTGTTCCAAAGGCAGACGGACATCTATATAGGATCAGTCCAGCATTTCCTAAAAATAATTTTGATCCCCCCCCCCCATCCTTACTTTTTTGACATTATTTTCAATTCACAAATTATGAGTTGACTGCACACATAGAAAAATAGAGTTAATGGGCCGTATTCTCGTACTAAACACGGTTTTAGCTTAAAACCGTGTTTAACTAAACGTGTGTCTAACTTAAACGTGAGTTTATCCTTTAAACGATGTGTTTAATAAAACACGATTTTAAACTCTGCAAATCTCGTTCCCAGAGTGCTCCTGCGTTGATTGTATACAGGTATTTAATTCATTGTGGCCCTAATGGAGTACAATAAATATCGACCGAATGCCTTCAATACACGGTACTTTAGAAAAGTACTACACAATCCGCACGTCAGCTTGCACCGGGCACGGATGAGTGATCATTCAAGGCATACAGTTGGTGCGCGAGTTTAGTTAAACATGCATTAAACTACCCCCATACCCATGTTTAAAGTTAGACACATTTCGGCGAGTTAGACGCGTGTTTAAGTTAAACAAATGTACGAGAATTGCGTTTAGTTAAACGCTGTGTCTAAAGTCAAAGTTAGACGCGTGTTTACCTTAAAATCGTGTTTATCTACGTACGAGAATACGGCCCAATATGTTTAGATTAACAGCAGTTATTGTTCCAGTATTGCAAGCCCACTTTGGAGCTATCTGGCTACACATAGTAACAACGCCCTCTCTTGCTTGGGCTATGTCTACCAAGGTCAAGGGTTAGTGTGTACCATCACAGCAAGCAGACAACTTGGATTAATTCAGGGTAATCAGTAATACCTTCAAAAAGATTTAGAAGTGGTGATATACAGCAGATTGGTTTATCATGCCCACAGCCACCCATTTGTGGTGTTTTATGTTACCCTCTTATTGGTGCATTATTGGAAAGAAAGGCTGCATGGGCAATTGGGTCAACCTCCGGTGCTGGTCTCAGCCTCCTGCTTGCTTCCCATTAGGCCCCGGCGCCCATGCAACCTCTTTCCCGATCGAGCAAAAAGTCTTCAGGAAGAGGTATTTAATGTATTAATATTCTAAATCAATGATAGGTCTGCCTAAATCAGACTATATATATGTGATTGGTGCTGGGCAGTAAGTGTGTTTTATTTTCATTGCCTAACAACTGCATAATAGCATAATAGCCTACTAATGCAAGTTGATCTATCAATAAGACTGTTGACCATCAATCAGTGTGAAGCTTAAAACTGCTACGCTTCAAATTTAAAATAAGGTAATAATACAGTAATAATTAAATGAACTTACATCCGCATATGATCCGTCTAGTTTGTCCTGTTCCATTATGTAATCTGGAAATCCGATCAGATCTAAAATAGCATTGGCCTACAAGAAGGAAAAGAGTGCATGGTAGAGAAACCTGGGACTTATATACCTATAGGGATAAGAAGCGCCCATTCAATACCTGCTATGTGCAGCGATTCAGGTCTGATACGGCATTGTAATAGTTGATAGCCAATCGATACTCACCATTCAGTTTAATTTATAGCACGACCCATTATTTGAATTAGCGCGCTATTTTGAATTTAGTGTTATGCACACATATATTTTTTTAAATAACCTGAACACACTTTAGTGATGGGATGGATCTGCCATACAGACCATGACAAGATTCATCAGCTCAACCACATCTAAACATTTGTGTTTCAATTCATATTAAATCTAAACACAAACCTTGAACTTTTAATATCATAATACATTGTGTATGTGTTTAAGCAGGTCACTAGTAGGTTTTAATTGGCATACTTCTTCTGAAATGCCATAATTCTAGCAATATAAATGCGTAATCATTTTAGAAATCTATCACAGTCTGTATGTCGGAAAGTGTATTCAGGTCACTTAGAAAATTGTGATACATGTGTGGATAACGCTAGATTTGAACGTGGTAATTCTTACATAATTAGGTCGTGCTATAAATTAAACTGAATGATGATAATCGATTGGCCATCAACTATATCGATGCCGTGATCGCTGCACAGAACAAGTATGAATAGTGCTTCTTATCCCTTTAGGTATGTTGTCTCGGAGAAAAACAGGATAAATATCATTGAAATATTGTATACACATTGTTTTTCAGCATTATGTGCGACAGTGTGCGACTTTATGATAATACATTTTAATTAGACTACTTTTGTTGTTGCTCGCCTGGAAAAAGTTGAGCTAACATCAATGTATTGGACTACATTTTGCTGTGGGCTGTGGCCTAGACGGCACTTACTTTGCGAAAACATTTAAGATAACAACTCTGTTACACAATAAGAGGATTAGGAGGGACAGACCTGTGTTGAATGCGGCCAAACAACCACGCTAACAAAGGCAAGAGAAGTGGCGTGACTTTTGTTGGTTGAAAAGAAGCGATTGACAATATCGACTATAATTTCTTGTGCCGTCTCCATTCTAAAAACTCCTTGATCTAACATAGAAGCTGACTTATATCCTTGGTGTAAAAACAACATAATGACAAACCTTATCTTTGGCTGATATTCTTGTTTCATCATCCATCCAGCTCAAATCTGGCAGATTATTTTTAAAAGCAGATCGTATTTCTTCAACCATATGGCTAGCCTGTGAAGGTAAACATACAAACACTGTAGTTATCATTATAAAGGTGTCTGTTCGAAAACACCAGGGGGTTCTAGTACAGGGTGTCCCAACAGTTTCGAAACCATTCTAAAGATTTGTATCTCTCTTAAAATAGGTCACAGTACCACATTGAAAATATATTTGGAAAGAGAAAACTTGTAGAATCATTTTGGTACCACACATGGCTCCTTTTTGAGGACCCTCAATATAAAACACACGCTGAAAGGTTTGGCCACATAACTCACAATACCATAAAATTGTTCCTCATATTCCATTCATGTGGATTTTGTTGAAATAAGGTGTTCACTTATTAAATGTTGTGCATAAAAATATCAATAATGTTCATAATAAGGATTATATCAATCTGAAATTCAAACTCATCATTGTAGAGTGCTCTTTTTTCTCTCCCCTACCTCTTTCTGTTTGTTGCATCCTTGACATTATTCAGCTACGCTTTTATATGAAAGTACAGTTTTACAGTTCGGGAAACTTTCGTCTGTATTTCGGCAAAACATAGCTGTTATTGTAAGTTTGGTACCCAAACAATTCTACAAGTTTTCTCTATCTAAACATATTTTTATTTTTATACTGTAACTTATTTAACCGGGAATACAAAGTTTTGAAAAGGTTTCAAAACTGTTGGGACATCCTGTACATATGAGGTCACAGGGATTTGCTGCCGAATAGGGTCTCTGGGGACTAGTAAATAATTAATTATATACAATATATGAAACAAGTCCCAACTGAAATAGTGTAAAGAACCGCAATCAGGATACCCGAAGGTATAGAGAGATGAGTACAAATGTAAATACAGTATTATAGAGAAAGACCAAAATAAACACAGAACAAGCGCCGCTAAATGTCCCAACTAATTTGGACAGAAATATTCCTACTAAAGATGTATGTTTTTTGTAATAGATACAAACAAACATGGATTACCAAAGCCGTAATATGTGGTGTCTGAGGGCGGGCTTTAACTACATTAGCTAAATTTGCATTGATCTTCTAAAAATACACAGCCATTTTCTTATACCCGGTATTATAATGGTTACTTGGCTCTACAGGTATTGTATGCTTAGTGCCTGTATGGAAACTGTGTACAGTAAGTGTTCGGTATACAACCTAAGTAGCCCCACAGAAGCAAAGTTACCGGCACTGTGCAGCTATTGGTGGTACGTCACTGGCACTTCAACATTACCCATACAGGTTTTGGGCATACAGTACCTGTGTAGATTCCACGCCACTAAATGATTGTAGCCCTTACCGACGACAATCAGACTTTCTCTCACTCTTACCATCCTGTGGCCCAATTGTAACCATAAGTAATCAGGAAAAGTACTTATTGCCTCCAAAAGATTAGAGTTGGAATCTAATCCTGATTTTAGGACTAATATATATTACCACAATGCAAAAAGAGATCTTTTCAGTCCATTTCTTTCCAAAATCAGGGCTAATTTTTGGAACTGTCAGGGTTACCCTACATAAATTATGTACTTCAATGATCACAAATATCATGAACTTAAAGGAAAATGTAAAGTTGAAAAATCCAGTCGCTTTATAAGCAAGAAAATCAACGTTTTGTAACACTCCTTTAACATGTCAAAGTAAAGGGGGCCTATTTAGTGGTGTAGTATCTGCAGAGTTACCACAGTGCCAGGCATAAGATCAATTCAATTATTGACGACATGTTGCAACATTCAACCCCCTGAACACTACCTGCCTATATATCGGCATCGAAGTACAATATTGATTTGTTACAAAGAGTGTTATAACATACATTAGCCAATCAGAGATACAGTAAGAATAGTGTTATGGTTAATAAAGAGATATAAAAGCACTTTTTTGATTGGTTACTCACAGGGTTATATTACATTATATCCTGTAATGAGCCAATCAGAGACACTGTTAGAAAGCAGGTAGTGCTCACGGGGTTAACCTACTTGCTCTTTACTTCTTCCATGGAATGTTTCTTTGACAAAGATGGCCCCTAGTGCAAATCCCAGACTATGGTCCGTGTCGGTGATACAGTAGCGCCATTTGGCCATTGTTGATTTGCGGCCATATAGAGCCTTCTCCAGTTCTCTCTCTGCTCTCTGGAATTCTTCACTTAAGTATACCGTGTTAGATTGTATGACGAACCACATCATGTAATTGTGTAATAACCTATATAGGATGAACAATCCATCAACGGACTATTATTAGTTCAACATTAAGAACTACATTGAAATCACAAACTGTTTAATGATGGCAACAATTTTGGGGAAGGGGAACCTTCAGGCAACCATAAAATTTTATATTTTCACCATTCTCAAATAATGACAACTCAAATAGTCAATTATGGTTATTGGTCATATACTTTTTTCTAAGATGCTGTAAGATCATTTAGAGTTGATGGAATATAATCAAACTGCATCTCGTTTTGTAAACTGCCACAGTTTGCCTTTTTTCAGTTGATTACTTTTCATTTTTTGGGAGGATAAACTAGATTAACAACGCTTTATACAAACAACAAACATTTCATGGTTCAATGCACACATCAAGGTCAAATGGTCGTTTCAAATCGTGCACAATGTTTTTGATTCACCCTGTATACCCATGAAAAGGAAAACATTTTAAAATGGGCATGCAATTTGACAACACAAAATCAATAAAGCTGTGTGCTTCCGATTTTAATTAAATCAGCCAACATTTACGATACATTGTCATAACTTCGGTCACATTCGGGGTGTAATTTCACTTTGCAAATCTGCCTTTATAGAGCCAACCCTTTTACCATTACTGCCATATATCAACCTAGCTTACCAATAATATTTAAATCACTTTAATTACTCTATAATGTAGTTCATTAACCTTACTTTTACTACTTTTTCAGGAAAATTGAATTGTTTGTGACTTAACATGGTAATTATTGATTCATGTATTTTGATATATTAAAAATCAGAAGTATAGACCTTCTGGAAAAGGAGTTTCATGCTGATAAGACAATCGTCAGACAACAGGATTTTGATGAATTATGTATAATAGTGTCTATAAGAAGACCCTTGGCAACCACACTTAGCCAAATATGTGACCCATCACAACAGATCAGTTGTCTCCTAACTATTTTTTAGCTTTAAAACGACACCTAATTTGTCAAAATCGAACATGTTTTAAGCAACTCAAAATCGAACAGGTTTTATACAAATCAAAAGGTTGAAAGAAGAAGGAAAAAAAAGAAGATTTTTTTATTTTTATGTTATTATCTCCAGACAACTGGTCGGTTTTGAATGTGATGGGTACAGCATCTATGTGGTTATTATAAAAGCCTGAAATGGCTATACCACGTTTTGTTCACCTTTAACCAGACATTATACAAGCCTCTTTTCCATTGTTTTCATATTCAACAGCAAATTAAATTCAAGACGCTGACATATTTCACGGCAATCGAAATTGAAGACTCTAAACATTGACATATGCAAGTGTCTGAGTGATAAATAGTTGATCAATTTATGCCAAGTTAATTCAGGGGAAATGGTTTGTTTCCCTCTGGTGACCTGATAAATACATGATGCCCATTTGGTTTGTTAGATTCTTTTTACTCTGTTTTACATGTACACTGTAAAAAAATGAAATAAGACTCAAAAACATTTCTTGGTCAATATTTATGTAAAGATAAACAATTCTTAGCATTTGCAACAAAAAAAAGTCTTTTTTTTGTGTTGACAGTTTGAAGTTAGAATCGGTCAATTGAAACATTAAGTTGCATTTCAATAGATTAGGCCTCAATTTTAACCCGGTTGGGGGGGGGGGGGGGGGGGTCCACCCACATATGAAGCGGGTAGGGATAGTTTGGCTCTGAAATCTGAAATACGATTCTCTAGAACTGGAGTCGCTTGTGAACTGAGGACATTTAGAATTGATGAGCCTCATATAATTGGCACCTTATATTATAAATTGTATATTTTGCCTAGTTTTAACAATTTGAGGTATCAAAAACGAGAATGGAACCCTATCGCCTTAACTGCAATTCAACAACTCCCCCATACCGTAAGTACAGTAGCAGAGCATTGTTAATTTGAGTTAAACCACGCTCTATGGATATGAGCACGTCAATCGAACAGCACTGCGCAGATAATGTGTTTAAGTGATACGCGATCGCAGCTGCAGTGTGTGCTGGTGCTGTTTTGGAATGATCGCTGTTTACGTTGACTTTTTCCAAACTAAAGGAACTTGATTGTTATTTTAATTTGGTCATTTTAGTGTTAAGGTTTTTGAAAATACTTAAAAATTAAGTACAATTGTCTATTTATGAAACGACATTCAAATCCTTGGTCGTTGTTGAAAAGGATTCCCAGCCAGGTTAAAACATCTTACTATTTTCAACAAACAACAACTAAAAGTATTGACTGGCCTTTTCAACCCAATTACTACTTACACTGGATCTGTCCTGTAAATGAGGTCTGATATATCTGACAGGTACTGCTCCGCATGTACTATGATTGGTTCGTCTTCTCTTATCTTAACCCCAGAGTCTTTGAAGAGATACCTGAAGTAAGGCACCCAATCGATCTGTGGTTACAGACAGGAAACAGAGAAAGAATCTGATTATGACAAATGTAGAAGGAGAGATCTGAAGTACTTCAGGTTCATTTCAATTTTATGTGCTCAGAGGTTGATTCAATGCAATATCCCAGGTATCATTGTAACCAATAAGTTTTTTAAAAAACCCCAATAACTTTAGTAGATATTCATAGCTTAGGTCATGTCATAGGATGTGTCAACGTTCCTGTAGACGTCAACATTAATGCTAAATTTGGCTGGTTTAATCTATTTTTCTTCAATATTATAATGTTTTTAAAATGCTTAAAAAATAGGAGACTTTTTTACTTTTTGGATATCATTGTATTGAGAAGGAAAAAAACAAGTCCAAAAATTGACACAAATATGAAAAGTATGCCAGTTACTTCCTCTCATGAACCATGTTTATAATGCAAAACAGGTGTTGAATTAGCTCCATTATCCCACTGCGCAGTGCTTATCTACTGCATGCTGGGATTACATTGAAGCAACCTCAATTTATGTGCTACTATACTTTTCATTCTAGATAGATGTAGAACAATTTCGATTGAATGGTTAGCAACTCTTGTCAAGTTTGATGGAGATTTTATAGCTGACTATTCTATTTTTCGTCTACAAGGGTCATTCAATATGTTCTGCCTCCTCTCTCATAACGCTTGCCAAACAGCAGACAATAGTTCCAAAATGTTACGCAATGTTTCAAAAAAGGTCTAAACTATTGAATTTCATGAATTTAATGAATAACCCTCATATGGCTGTCTATTCCATTTTGTAATTCCTATCGGCTGTTCCATTCACATTTCTTAGACACCCCTAAGATTTTTAACATTGATATGGCATTAGAAGAGTAAAGGCATGTTCATACTTCCGTCGTTGAGGACCGGCCACGTCGAAAGATATGGCGCCCGAGTTGAAGGAATGTCAACTTTTAATCCATCGACATCGGCAAATGCGCAACGACGGGAGTAAGACTGAGCCTTAAGAAGGTCCTTAAGTAGGTATGCACATATTTTACAGTAAGTTGCAACCTAAACAATAGGTAATACAATAACCGTAAAACTGAAATTATATGGGGTCATGGAGCCGCATTGTTTTGACACCTCTGCATATATTGGTAGTAGGTTACTTACAGCAGGCATCATAGCATTCAAATCTGAGATAGTCCTCATATGGTAACTCTCTTCTGGGTCCATACCCATCATATTACCACCGTAACTTGTAACCTGCAAAGAGAGTGATAAACAGAAGCTAAAGGGTTCAACAACAAAAGTATACACTTTGTTTATGTCATTTTGAGTAACATTCAAAAAAAAATTTTACCAAACATTTTTCAAAAGTCACATTTTCAATACATTACGCGGGAAGAAAAGACCACATGTTACCTGTCCATAATCAAATAGCCCGCTCGTTCAGGCACAACCCAACGCATCCCCACTGTGTGATCAATATCCATTTCATTCCCGGCCATTCAAAGTGCCACGCACAGCACTTTCTCGCGGCTTGCGTGCGTTGAAAATGTGACTTTTGAAAAGTGACCAATTTTCTTTAAATGGTGCTAATCATGGTTTATCTTTGTTGTTAGGGGGCAAATTTGGTATGAAATGATGCCTAAAAGATTCATCTAAATGCCTATCTAGCCTGTTTGGTCAAACAAAAATTGAATGTTACTCAAAATGACATAAACAAAGTGTATACTTTCTTTTGTTGATCCCTTTATAAAGGATGACACATACAGGGTGAGCCCACAGGGAGCCACTGATGTATAACAGTTGTAATCATCTGTGTAAGTCCACTCTCAAAAACTACCCTTAACATGAATTCTAAAATAAGGAAGAAGTGACCTAACAAGGATAATAGCTCAACGAATCATACTCATACATGTAGCAAAGGATACAGGTCCTCGAGGTGGAGTTTGAGACTGAAATGAACGTATGAAGTAATTGTGTCTTCAGTTTTTTAGTAAATTTGTCTTAGGCATAACCATTTTGGACTATTTTTACAATGATGACACATGACTATCGGTCAAAGCAACTCTTAGCGTGGATTCAGGTTTAAAAAGACCCTTATTCTACGATTTTGATGCCCTTAACACGGGCCTGTGTTGTGGTAAAAAAAAGCATCCTTAATGCACATTTTTGCTCACACGGATGATTACAACATTATACCTGACTGGCCCCTGGGATGAGCCAGAAAGAAAAAAGAATTTTTTCCGCAATGGTGTCATGAACATTGCAGGCCTGCATATCCAAAATCAATGTAGCGCTTAAAAGACGAAATATTTGCCAGTCATTAAAAAAAAATCAATTAGACCATTGCGTCATAATGTTTCATCAATTTGAGTAGAACCAGGGTTTTTGTTAAAGCCAAACCACGGGATAGCAATAACACACAGAATTGCTGGCTAGCTGATTCAGAGATGCCAATCAATGACACTGGTTAAAATGTCTTAAAATGACTCAAATATAAATTGAACTGAGTAATTACGAATAAGAAAAAGCCTGAATTCAAGAAAAAAGACTGAAAAGAGGCAACTCAGCTGAATAAGGTAGCGAGTCTGATTAGAATATATTGAAGAATAGCTTGATACTTCAACTATCTTGTGGATTGGCATTAAAATTGGGAGTTTTACTCAAATTAGTGTAACATGATAACTCAATGGTCGATTTTTTAAATTCTTTTTTTGGAATGAAAGCCAAATAATGGGTCTTGTCAGCACTGCCATTGGTTTTGAGAAATGCATACCAAACATTGTTATAACACCTTTGCGGGAAAAGTGCCCGTTCTTTCAGACTCACCCTGTACAACGTTAATAAAAATAGCTATCTTCTTGGTCCATACTTTCCATCATAAATGTATTGGATAACATTTATAATGGTGTTGCACAAACATTGCTAAGCCCATTCAAATTATTAATTTCGACAACTTGATGGAAATTTTTCCATTTTACTGTACAAGATAAGCTACGATTGAAACGAACATTGACGATAACCGATGAATCATAATAGCGTGTGCATATTAGTTTGAAAACATGATTTGGTTAACATTTCAAAACCAGCTGTCTTTCAAGTGCAATGGGTAAAGTGATAGAGTGGATATGTGGTTAGACCTGTCAAGACAAAGGAGTGAATGTTATCCACGGCATGTTTCTTTAACGCTTTCCACACGGCAGATCTCTGCAGACGATATTCCAAAAGTTCAAAATGTTTCAAAAATGTCAACATTACTGAATTATATTACCATATTATCATCTGTTTTGTATATATATGGTAAAGCCAATAGCGTGGAAAGTGTTGAAACATGTTATCATATCGAGGGTTTAGAGCAACAAGGGTCCATCTTCAATAGCTGTCAGATGTTATCATATGTGGTAGTCTATACCAGACCTCCTTGATATAATAAACTAAAATTAACACAGGGCAGCTATAGCAGATGTGACATTTTTACACTTACATCTTAGTTATGTGAAAAAAGCATTATCTACACTAGCTGCCCTGTGTTCTATATTAAGGGTGCTTTAAGATATGTCCTTGTGACATCACGATATAAGAACTGGCAGCCAATGCAGATAGGACTTTGTTGCACTAAACCATTGATATTGCTTGTCATGGCTCAAAATGTCTATGTGGTTCATTTCATCTGGATGTTGCCCCATGAACTAAACCGCATAGATAACATGGTTGCATCTTTATAGACTTTGAGTTTGTAGTTTTTGCAGACCTGTAAAAAGTTAGCATTAATTTGGTACATTGTATGATCATCGCTGGTATTTTCTCTTGTTTTCAACATCAAATCAAGAAAACATCATGAGACAGTGAGGGGTAACTTGCTTAAACACATTTCAGTTCATAATTTTGCTTCTCATAAACATTTCAGGTTAGCATACTTCCGCTCATTTGTGACTTGTTCTTGCAAAATTAAACGTTACTGGGTGGGGGTCAAATTAATTTTGATTGGACCTTTTAAATGGTTAAAATTGTCTGTATGATAGAACTTTCTTTTTTGACATTGGGCATCCCTTTCTTTTGTTCATTATCCTATAGTTCAATAAGTCCCAATGAATACATAAGAGCGTGGCCACACATAATGCTCGCATTACGCAATGGTGGTTCAAAAAAAAGTTGACCCAAGTTCAAAGTGACTTTTCAACCACATTTGTATTTTCAGAGAGTTTGTGTTTACTTAGTCTTGATCAGCAGTAAGTTTTGAAATTATCCTGAAATAATGGCATGCTTAGCTTGTTTGGTTCTTCAGATATGGCTCATTACATAAAGCAGCCTTAATTTCTGTCTTCAAGAAAGCAGCATGCATGCTCTAGATTCAGAATTGAAAAGCCCGCCCTGACAAAGTATCCTAATCTCTATGCCTATGTGTGCCATTCACATTCAAAAAAGAAACGTAGGTACTTAGGTAGGTGGTGTTATGCACCACACAGATTTTTCCTTATTTTTGTTTTCTTCTTTTTTCACAATTTGTGACCAATCGTATGCAAGTCCATTTTGTGCATTCCATTTATACTAAAGGACGCTCCCGTGGACAAGGCAGTTTTGTGCATGCTTAAGAACTAACCATGCTAAATGTACCATTTTTTCAAGATAATTTCAAATCTTACTGCTGATCAAGACTAAGTAAACACTAATTCTCTGAAACTATTAAAGGTAGATGTTCCGATTTTCAACTTGAAGTTCTCTATTCTACATGAAAGGTCATTCTTAAAAAAGTCGTGTTCCAAAGTTTGAGTTGCATAGCTCTAATGGTTCTTATTTTAGACGCACAAGATGCTGTGAACTGTACCCATTGAGTAGTACACAAACTATATCGGTGGTTACCACCATTCGCGGTAATTCGACGTTATTTCATCGATTTCTCCGTAATTATACCGATTTAGGCCGTCAAATTTCAGTATGATAATGAGAAAAATACGAGCTTTCATATGATATGAAAATCTCTGTATGTTTGAAATAATTCTGTGTTACGAAAATGTGATCGGGTCATCTACCTTTAATGTGGTTGAAAAGTGATCTTGAACTTGGGTCAACCTTTTTTTGAACCACCCAGTAGTTCAATAAGTCCTAAACAGCAGGGAATGAAAACATAAGAGCGTGGCCGCACGTAACGCTCGCATTACGCAACAGGAGGTTGCAATTTTGCACGCAAAGACATTAAACTGCATATTTCTTGCCAATATGGAACAAACTAAACTATAGGTGCTGTTTTTGCATTTTTCTCAGATCTCACCACTTGCCCAGTTCAATCTAATTTGAAAGAACATGTCACATTTGCTAGAATCTAATTTCTCTATAGCTTAACCAGTTCCAAATTGATAAGCCTCTCTACAGAAGCAAATTAATACAGAAGAGCGCAGGTGAGCATTAATGCAACAGATGTAATGAGTATCATCGTTGTATATCAATGTGACACATGCCATATACCAAAATAACGCGCTTATGCTTGGATTACTTTTGCACGCGAGATACAAAACTCCAAATTTCTCGCCAATTTAATTGATTATCTGATTCAACTATAACAGACTCTCTTTTGTGAGAATCAGATTGATTTTTACACTGTGCAATGAGGCAAACAAATATATTAAAGTCGGGCGGTCGGTTGATTTTTCCCTTTTTTGTTTTCACTGACAAATATTATTGACAGAGCGTGGTTCATGACAAGACAAAATTGGTAAATGTCAGTTTGACTAATGTTTCTAGTGTGATAATAATTTAAAAGCAGTCTATTCAATCAAACTTATTCATTTCAAACAGAAAATAGTAATTTTTGACAAAATGGGTAAAATCGAAATGTTAAAAACAAAAATATGAGACCCTGATTTTTGACATTTAAGGGACGGTCGCTGAGGGTAACACAACAATTTACCTATTTTTGGCATCAAATTCTACCCTTTTTTCTGTAACATTTGTCTTACTTACATTAGCAACTTCCTTAGCAAATTCCATTATTGCTGACATCTGTCTTTCGGCCTCTTCAGGCGTCGCCCCGAGTAACTTGGCTATCGTCACCATGTATTTATAATAGGCGGATAATATCTGAAAGAATTAGGAGAGACAGAAAGAACTAACTGGTTATCTTTTAGTTCGTTGTGTAAGGCCACAAAAAAACCAAACAACTTTATCTCAGAAGACCGCACAAGTAGCTTTTAAAATTTACTAAAAAATAAATATATCACATTTCGCACAGCCTTTTTCAGGTTTCTTCGGAGACAAACTTGTAAAACTCACATTTTTACTGCATAAAAAAACAAAGCACAATTTGCATAGCCTTTTTCACTAAAAAAAACAAAAATGGCATTTCGCATAGCCTTTATTCAGGTTTCTTTAAAGACAAACTTGATTTTTGGCCTTACGAGACTAGCTGTCATATTTGACATTTTCTGCTATTTTAGAAAAGAGACACAACAAAACTAAAACAAATCTAAATATATAATTTATCAAAAAGTCCATGTACATTGTCTTGTCTACACTCTCTTGTACTGGATTCCAAAGCATATGTTGTTGAAATCTGTACAGGGTTTGTAATGACTAATTTGGCTGCAATAGGTTTGACTCAAACATAATAATTTGACATGACCAAGACCGAGCTTCTTATCCACTGTGTAAAGAGCCGCCAGCTTGAGATTCATTGGACATATTCTGCGTCTTCCTAATGAAGAGCCGTCTAGAGAGTATGCCACCACATGGTCGAATGAGATCTGGTCGTCCATACATATCATATTTGTTCTATATACAACATATAGGGTACAATGAAGGAATGATTCAAGATTCAAGACAGAGAAAGATTAGTTACTCTTGCTAAAGACTGCTGTGCATGGAGAAAACTTGTAGTCGCCTGCTCTGCAGCCGAAGGATGATGATGATGATGAAAGTCGGAACTCACAAATATTGATTTCGGGATAACCAAACAAGGGATAGAATATCTTTTGTTTTTCTATCATTTTGAAAACCCTTCAATTGCTCATATCTTTGAAAGTACTTGTCCATTCTTAATGGGTTTCTCTGCAAAATGTTGCATAGAAAACTACAAATGTGATATTTCAGACTCATTTTGCTTGATCGCACCGCATATCAATCAAAAGAAGCAAAGCAAGTGGTATCTCTTGCACACAGATCAACATTTGATTCGACAATTTGCCCATTTTATTTCTGAACGAACTATAATCATACTCACTGGATCATCATCAGATACGTTTAAAAAGTACTCAGGATCGGGTAACAATAAGTTTCCTTCCAATATCTGAAAAGAAAAATAATGGATTAAATATAAGGCAAAAAAAAGAAGATCTGTCTCACATACCCTGTGAGCATAAATATGTGGAGAATCACTTTTGCCTCATAACCCTACGAGATAAAAAATAGGCTACAAAAAGGAAGGAGGGGGGGGGGGGGGGGGGAGAGTGGGCCAAAAACACAATAAAAAAGAATTTTCTGCATTGAGCATAGCTATTTTTCTTTTTTTTAAATATCAAGAAAATTGCATATCGCATCGCTATTTTCCCCAATGTACAGACATTTTTTTGTGTCTAAGCTTGACTCACATCCTGAATAACCAAAAACAAATATTCAGATTTGATCTGATTACAATACCAGGAAGCCAAAAAAAGTTACTTTGTGGAACACAGCAAAACAAAATCAATCACTGATGGATAACATCACTGCTCTGTCAAAACCTTGTATGTTTTTCCGGCCCTTCAACATGTGTAAAGTACAACATTGACCAACAGTTATGCACAGGAAGTGTTGCATTATTAGGTTTATGGGCAAGAGCACAGATGTGCATAGAGCAGACTGCCTAAAGAGTATACATAGGAAGTATTACTTTATACATGCTGAAGGGCCAGTTGGAGAAACAAGGTTTTGACAGAACAGCAACGATAAAGAGCTCTGAATATGAATTCAATTTTAAGGCGCAAAATCTGTGGTGCTTTGGAAGGAAATAACATTCCGTGTGTTTTCCACTGGACGAACAGCTTTTTATACAAATATAGAGAGTAACAAAATATAATTTTTAAATCCTGAATGAGGATGAAACTTTAACCGAAGTGATCAGTCAATGACAGACCGTAATGGTACTTTGAGACTAGCCAGCAGATTATCCATTCCATTATAAGTATACCCAATACACCTCACCGCAAATGGGGATTTCCCCCAATCGTTTTCACATATGCTTGCTATCGGTGGCAGAAGAGGGAATATTCAACCTCAAGAATGGATATTACAAAAATGAAGCGTATCTACTAATTAGGCCAACAACAAAAACAAGTGCCGACAATCTTGGGTCCTCTTTGTTTTTGTTGACAAATATTACTGACAGACCGTGATTCATGACAAGACAAAAGTGGTAAATGTCAATTTGACAAATGTTTCTAGTGTAATAATAGTTTAAAAGCCCTCGATTCAAGCAAACAATAGTAATATTTTGACAAATTTGGGAAAAATTCAATCCTTGAAGAAGAAAAAATTACAACCCTGATTTTTGATATTTTAGGGTCGGTCGCTGAGGGCATCACAACAACTTTTTTTTGGCCTTAAGTTAGACCCTGACATTATGTAGAATCTTTAATTGTGATTGCGATAAAGCAAAATGAATCTGAACTCGCAAAATATTGATTTTGCAACCGTTCAATTGCTCATATCATCGGAACCAATTGACCAATTATAATGGGGTATTCTGCAATATTTAGTTTTACAAATGTTGTATGCAATTAAGTAGAAAAATCACAATTGAATCTGACTTGACTTTTGATTCATTTTGCTTGATCACACCACAATTAGCAAAGGGAAAAGTTGCGAAATGAAACACTTTTGGCTGTGAGGTGCTATGACTTGTTTCAAATTGATCAAAGATTGTTCTTTTATAATTGACAATTTACTCAGCTTAAACTCGGTTTATTCGGTATCATGTAGATAAGGATTTTTAAATGCTTAAAACTACATCAAATTTGACAACAAATTCTAATCAGATTTGATATTTTAAGCAGCCATTTATTTATTTTTATGGAAACATCTATCTTATATGACTTCTATAATATATCTATACCATAGAAATGCAAAAAGATTTGTTAAAAATTCCAAATTTTTTATGGCCTATATGGAAATCAAGAAATGGTTACATCTCTGACCATAGTAGTTAACAAGAGGGGCCAGGTCTAGCCACCATTGCCATCCACTTGTGTTTATTTGCCCCAACTGGAGCTGAAATGGGTAAATATGTTACCGTCATCTTGACATTTATGACAACAATGGGCACATAAAACTGCATGGTGTACAAATGTGTGATTGCAAAAATAATCCAAATTGGTTGCTAATGTCACCCATAGGCAAGCATAAACCATGTATCAAGCAATATGTGTAGTCACATTAGTTTGAATGAGCTACTTGCAGTAACATTTTAGCAAATGTCTGGGTGTTTTTTAGTGTTCATTTTTAGACGCCAAAAGGCAAAATGAGATTGCACAGTGCATTATAGGCACCCCTGTTTCCTGTATTTTATTTGTGCGATATGTACACATGAAATATAACTCCCTCTCTCCAATGACATGGTACTGTCAAACCAGAAATGTTCTGTGTGCCATTTAAATTTCGCGAGGAGCAGTAAGTCGGAAAAAATGTAATGCCGCAAATATTTCCAATCTACCTTGTAGCTATGCATTGCAAAGTTACACAAGGTTCCTTTCGCTAAATTTTCATGCCTTGAATTAGACCAGTTTTGCATATTCGTGAAATTTTAAACTCACAAAAATGTCTGGTTTTACAGTATATGTTTGCTAACCATTTGGTGTAGAGTTCCGATGGTAAATCAGATTTGACTATTTGAAATGATCGCCGCAAGGGATTCCCTCATGGGATTTGAACCAGGGGCCTTGTGTACAAGATGCAAGCAAACATCTTGTAGGTCATGCTTTTACTGCCAGGTGCACTTAATATGTCCTCGTTTAAATTGACTAATACTCTCATAATGTAGGTAAAAACAATATTGTTGGATGGGCTGTTGAATTTAACACACACTCACTACAACTGGAGTGAAACTTATCATGGAGTGTGTATGGAGCGCTAGTATATTGCCATTTATTAAATATTTTTGACCCAGTTAGAGAGGTATTTAGGGTAGGTCTGAAATGGACAACAACAACAAATTGCCTTATCAATAATATCCTCTAGCAGGTTACTTGGTTGATATCTCCTTGTGCAAAAGTAATCAAAGCATACAGGTGGGATTTTGGCATACCCCAGTTTAAGCATAGAGTGCTTGTTGCATTCATGCACACCTATGTTCACCTGTATTTGCTGCTGTGAGGAGGCTTGCCAATTTGGACTGATTAACGTAGCTATCTAATGAAATCAACTAAATTTAAATAGCATGGTACTTTGTCATCAAGATAGTACTATTGGATTCTACTGACGATGCCATTTCTGAAATCAGATAACAATGTTGTTCTGCACATGTTATTATACCATCTTGTTGTCTCTGAAATATGTTAACAATAATGCATCCTAGGGGCATTTTGTAATGTTGATATCAAAGTTATCGCCCCGACAAAAATCCTTCCTTGTAAATAATATTGCGGGTAATTTTTAGCGCTTTGCTCATTTTGAACAATTTTGCTCTGTTTTATTTTTGCGGTTTTGTGATTCCTTACATAGACCTACTTACAAAATGAATATATTTGTGAATTTTAACCCTTTTTTTGCCCACTTTTACAGTATCAGTCATGGATATGTATCAGATAAGAGTATTCTATCATCATGATAACATCCACTGAAGACAAAACTTTAACAGCAACTTACTGTATTACTTACTTGGTATCATGGTAGCAATGCTATCTACTGAAGAAAGCAACACTATGCCTCATTAGGGTTCTGGCATGTTTTAAAATATTTACAATTAGGCCAAACAAACAAAAACAAAATCATCACACAGACCTATATGCAAAAGAAATATATATGTGTGTTATTATTTTTACGGTGGAAATTCGAGGGTGAAAAGCGTGAACAATTTCTACTTTTACAGTATACAAACACACATCCCCCTGCTCACCTGTAATACATTTCTACTTGAATTTTTGTCGTCTGCTGAGATAAATATTGAGAAGAATGGCTGTTCCACGTACCATGCCTCCATACGCTGCATGGTTCTATTAAAAGAATAATTGGTAGAGTTAAAGGTCCCGGTCACATTCCAGCCTCCTAACTGCCAAAGAAAACACACAAGAATGAGCTGTTAGAAACCACATTTATTGGTGTTAAACTATTACTTAACATTTTCAATGCGACAGGCGTCTGCAGACGATATTCCAATATGTCACAAAATGTTTCAAAAATGTCAAAATTATTAGATGTCATTACCATATTTGGAATCACCATGAGAAATACATTGAAATAAGTACAAACATGCTTAGTATTGGTTCAGTAATCCTTAAGATAGACCTTGACATTTGGGAAATGTTTCTGAAAAATCTATTGTATATGGTCAAACCAATAGCCGCATGGAAAGTGTTAAAGAACATTTTTTCAGACCAAGAGGTGTTGGGCAGACAGACACTTAGACTAACTGCTGTAGAAATTCACATTTCTCAACATTACATTACACTGGGGAGACGGGTAGCAATTGTCATTTTAGCAATTTCCATGCAGCTATTAGCTTTACCATATACTCTGAGTTCATTAACCTAATAAATGTCTGGGTTATTGTTCACATTTGCTCTTTATATAAAAATAAATAAATAAAATAAAAAAAATTCAGAAACCTTTCCCAACCTTCAACGTCTATCTTAACCCTAAACCTGGTTTAGGGTTTTTGACCGGGATCACAATTTATGAAGACAAAACACCAGCTAAATCGCCAACTAAATCCAGACACCGGCCCTAGGTCCCACCCACTAAGCCACGGCCCTCAGCTACTTGTTCGTGCAGTATACTGCGCTCACTATATAGGCTCAGTTGATTACGTCATCAAAAACCGGCAGCACAGGCGCTTGAAGATGGACTTAGGATGAGCATTTTTTGGCACTCAGGGGGGGTTAGGGTTAAGAATTCCTGAAGCAATATTAATTACGCATGTTTGTACTTATTTCAATGAATTTCTCATGGTGATTCCAAATATGGTGATGGAATTCAATAATGTTGACACTTTTGAAAATGTTGTGAAATTTTGGAACTGTCGTCTGCAGCCACCTGGAAATTTTGGAACTGTCGTCTGCAGACATGGAAAGTGTTGAAGTTAAAACGGTTCCAAGATTGATTGTATATAAGAACATTTTCATACTCTTTTCTCTCAGGTTTTTTTTTGTGCTTTATGACATTTATCTGAATCACATTTGTACAAATATTCAATAAAGTTTGTATTGGATCATTCCACAGATCCACCATTTGCAAGTTAAGCCCCCTTACCCAAAGAATATTGTCATCAAGTTTGGCTGATTGAACTGGTACCACATTGAATGGGACTATTCAATAACATTATGTAACTAGTTCGACTCTCTCTGCACAATATGAGAAAAGAAATTAACAAAATTAAAGAATTTTTAAATTAAAAAAAATGTAATTTCAAACCTGTCTTAGCACTAGACTAATTTGTGATAGCTTAGGCAATGGGAAAAACACCTGTTCTACCAACAAACGAACCTCTCAGTCTCAGGTAGGGTCGGCCAGTCAGGCGTTTTTTAGTGGGGTCAAAAATGTGGTCAATTTTGGTCAATTTTCAAAAAAATAAAAATATTTTAATTTTTTAAATCACAATTTTTTGTTTTGGTGCATATTTAAAAAAGAAATAAAATAGGTAGGCCAGGTCCGTAAAACGGGGTAGTTTTTTGGTCACCTTACTCCTAGATAGAACCTGAATAATACTGACCGTATCTACAAGGTCAATAAGTGGTTTAGGTCCTAGTTGTTCTATGTGCTCTCCTTCATCCATACATGATCTATAATAATCTTGTGCTTTCTGCTCCGCTGTACTTGTTGTGTTCATATCCCCACCCTCTGAAACAGAATGCAAAAGTAAACTCGATTAGAAACAGTATTCAAAAGATCTTGTTTATAATCAGGCCAACAACAAAAAATGTTGTATTGGCGTAACATGCCATAAACCTTATCACCAATCGGAAAAAATCCATTGATTATCCTTTTGAGATCCCACAATGCAACAGAAAAGGATAATCAGGGCGGGATTTTTTTTTTAAATTTTAAATTGTATAAATTGTACTGTATTCTTTTTTTGTTGTTGAGGAGGAGCACCCAAGAAGGTTTTTTTATTGTTGTTGTTTTTTTCTGCAAAAAAGAAGAAGATAGGGTAGGGCAGGTTGCCAATTTATTAACCGTAAACAACATTTGGCCAAACACTTTATACATACCAATCAGTCTCATCATGTTACTAGATACGCTTTATTCCGTCAAGGTATCAAATGTTGTTAACGGTAAATAATATCGCGGGCAGGTTACGTCAATACAACAAAAACAATTTTTGGCCTCAGTTCAATAATTTCTTGATCATTTCAAATAATTCCCACATGTCCTATGTGATTGGCGTCGTAACCACAACAGCCGCATAGGGTAAAGGTACCTGATATTATGGAATGCGGTGCATCATTACACTGAAAATTCAACATTCATCATTCGGATGAATGCGTGCGTGATGGAGCTCGGATGAGAAACTATTGAACTGAACCATTGTTATTGGTCAAAGGGCTTATGATTCTAACAGCTACATATATACTTTCAGCTTTCTTAGGAATTTAGAATTTTAAAAAGTTGACGTTTTAGATAGAAATTATGGACTCTTTTGTAAAAATGGTAGATTCCAAGTTTGACCAAAACTATCTCTTTTGAAACTCATAAAATCGTTGACCATGTTCAGCACAAACCTTAATTCAAATGATATGCAGGTAATTTGCTTTGTTCTCTGTTGGTGATATTTGATGAAACAAAATATGTAGGAATTGTTCTGCTTGAGCGATTTATATCATACTGTCTTAAGTGACAGTTTTGAAGTTTGATGTGAGTTTTATCAATTGAAATACGCTGAATGTGAAATACAGGTTTTCAACGATTTTCAATAATGTCATGCCATATCGGAACGGAAGATATTTTGATGACATTAATACAGTAATTAGGTGGTGGGTGGGGGAGTGCTATGGGTATATTTATGAGTGTGTGCAGGTTATAGGTTTTAGTATGTCTTCTTTTTACTTGCTCATATGGTGTGTTTGTTGTGGTAACCTGGTACAATTGTTGGTGTTTTTAATGTATATTTATGTCATTCTTGCATTTTCAATGTATATTTTATGCATACTTGTAATTGCAATATTGTGCCAATTCAGCGGTTGGCTGTGATGACAATAAATCATACCATGAATAATAAGAAACATGCTCCCCATTATATTGCAGGCTTTAGACTTGGACTGCAATGTTGTTTTTATATTTTCATTATTTTTTGGAAACACAAATTAAATCATTCTAGGTTTTGCCAGGTTTACAAATATGGTCTGTGTTGCAATTAAAATAGAAATGAGTTATTCCTATTTGTTGATATTACGTTTGTAATAAAGCCTTCCTTCTTAATGGCCACCAATTTGCTTAAAGGTATATTATGTGATCTTTCCAGGGAATGCCCTCAACATCAAAAACAAATTTGAAAGCAGATTTTCTTGCAGATTTACATTTCTGATCATAAATCGTACATACATTCCAAGTTACAGGGCGATACGATTACTTCAAAATCCTGATTTTAGAGTGAAAATAAACTGTCGGGATAACACGACAGTTCATATTTTCACTCTAAATTCACTCTAAAACCATGATTTTGAGGTAATTAGGAATCGTATCGCTCTGTAACTTGTAATGTATGTACGATTTATAATCAGAAATGTAAATATATGCAAGAAAAAATACTTTCTAAAAAGAAATCATGAATAGAGAGCGCTCTCTGGAAAAGATCACATAATATGCCTTTAAAGGGACACAATGTAATATAGAATTTTTTTAATTTTAATTAATTTACTTCAGAATTCAAGATGAACATTAAAAATTGCCATTATTGTTGTTTCTACTAAAAACAACCCAGGAAAACTTGATTTAAACAATGTTTTAAATATGTAGGAATACCACCCTTAACCATGTAAAATGCTGATCGGGCCCGATCAGCATTTTTTAAATCGACGTTTTGTTGTACAAAGAGGGCTGATTTTTCTTAATCCTTATATCCTTATAGGTGTAAGTTCATACATGTAATACAATTGTAACAATATACAAATCCCAGTTTTTATTAAATTATTTTTGTAATTGAGGGCGCTGCCTCCACCACATCTCTCAATGCCCCTTTAAGACATGTGTGTGCCCGCCAACATGTTGCTAACAGCTCGCCTAACCATTTCCCTGTTGCAACGTAGGGATGTCACTCCGGTTTCCACTTCTTGAAGGTTGACTGGTGATGCTGGTATTCAGATTTACCTTTTCATTTGACACCTTGGTATCAGAAGATCAATTGCTTATCTCAGAGTTAAAGAATTAATGGTTCAGGAACATTTTGACAATTGGTGTGATGATAATGACCATTATAGCAATACCAATTTTACTGTGTGCAAATCCTGTTGGAATGGCAAAAAATGCCATCAGCTTACAAAACTTGTACCAGTTTACTTATTTTTCAGTCGATTACTTTCATTTTGGGGGAAAATAAAGAAGACCAACTACGCGTTATACAAACAACAATTTCATGGTTCAATGCACACATCAAGGTCAGTCAAATGGCCGTTTTAATCTGTGCACAATTTTTTTTGATTCACCCTGTATGCATTTTGCCATCATCTTGCCACTCTGGCTGAATGTGTAGGAATTATCATTCCGCAACGCATAAATACTGCAGATGGATAGCTATTGTCCCGGTCATTAATGTTTAAGAACTACAGCAATTATTAATGCTTACTACAGTTGAAGTGTCCATAGGGATTACAAAGATGGATCATGGTAAAGTGAGCCATTATGGGGGAAAAGCACAGGTCAACTCTTAAGGCGGGTGTTAACTCAAGAAATATGAAAATTATCGAGCGCTGTAACTTTTGAACTATTAATGTGATGTATATAAAAGTATACATTTCTGGAAAGGAAATGAGTCAGAGAATCCGTTTTCGGTGTCAAATGTCACTAAAAATGCTGATTTTTAAAATTGTGAAAACAAAATAGAAAATTCAGTTTTTGGTAAAAAATGCCGAAATTGAACCAAAATGATCTAAAGACACTTCTTTAGGAATGTTTGGGGTGTTTTACCTCAACAATGTAACTGTTGACCTTTTTTGGTCAAAAATTTCACATTTTTTTAACACCCCCTGTAAGGGATCCTGAAAGAATATACATAGAAGAATTTGACTGGAGTAGTGAAAAAAACATGGAGGAAACTGTGTGTGTCAGATTAAAGGTATTGTTTTAGAGAGTATCCGTGACTGTCTGACATTAATGCGGGTGGTAGGTCTTATTTTAGATGGAACTGCTGACTTGTTTTGTGCAAACATCTATTTACTACCAAACGATACGAAACAATATCTATATTCGCATCCTTCTTGTTAAAGTTAGTACCTTTTACCCATATTTGCCAACGTTTACCACTGTTTGTATCGAATAACGTAGATAATGAAGGTATGGATGGCGAAGTAAGTACTTTCTATTGAAACTATATGCTCGTCTCGGATGAAATATGCACAACACAAAAGCCTGTGTAGTCTTTTGCACTGTCATGAATGAAACAACTTCTCACAATTTATAAATAAAACATCACTCTCGTTCCCATACGCGTTAAGCATTGATTTGAAAAAGATGTGCTCGTTGTCCATCAAACTCATGGATTCAAATGTAGGTGTTATTAACAACTGGGTAACATAGTTGTCTATAAAACTTCACAAAGAGTATTACATCAATCGCATCAGTGAATGTGGGTATTAATTTAATATATTTGAAATATTAGAAATATTTGAATTTTCACCGTGGCATTTTTTCTCAAACTTTTGTTATACATCACATTCGCTTCTATGAAATATGCTGTTGCTGCAATAGACTAGCAGTGCCCACATTTATTACAAACATGCCAGTTATTCAGGTGTGAGCGAGATGCGACAAAATGTTTACTTTTATATACATCACGTTATTAGTTCAAAAGTTACAGCCCTTGATAAATGTCATCATAAAAGGGTGGATACCTCCCTTAAATTAATACTCGCAGATTCTGCAAAGTGTGTTAAAACACTTTCCATAAAATATTAAAATATTATGATTCACATACTTTGACCGGTGGAGTGCAATTAAATGGCAAATTTTCCCAGTATCCCAGTACGATTGGTGCAGCCTACATGTATATAATATTTTTAACCATATGAGGAAAATATCAAGTCAAAATATGTACAACATTTATAATAATATTGAATGGCATTGAGGGGGCGGTGAGCACACTCGCACATCTTCTGCGCCGCACAAAAAATATTGGACGGCAATATTTGTTGAATATTGGATGCACATCCGGGAACTTGGTGCACAATATTCAATACACGCTTTTATTGTACCGTTTGGAAGGCCCATACTTTATTTAATATTTTTAAATACTTGGTTGGTTGGTTCGGTCCTGTCATGACTGACAGCTCGTGACCTTACAGATACTACGCCACAAATAACGATTTTCAGCAAAGGAGTAACAATCACGGAGAGGGTGTCCAGTAATCAATTTTATTTGGTCAATCCACCGGGAACGAGGTCTGCCTCTCTTGCGCTTCTCTTCAATCATGCCTTGCATGATCGCAAGGGTAACAACCTTTAAACACTTATAAATCAGTAATTTTGTAAAAAATATCCTTTTTTTAAACATATTTTTATACGCAGTGATTTCTTTAAATATCGAACACAATATTTACACAGAAAAATTTGAGTTTTGCAATGCAGATGGATGCACTGCCATTTCTATTGCAGACTGTGTAATGGAGTCAATCCAGGAATATGCACTACATGTAGCTGTGGAACTGAAAAATGGCTCTAAAGTATTACGCTCAGTGCTAAAAACATTTCTTGTGGCTTATACACTCCGTGAAGTTTGCCTTATCTGGAACCGCCGGTTGATTTAGCAATTTCAAAGATGGGAGGTTTTGGAAAGGAGCACACAGACCCACGACATTAATTTAATTAAAAGGAATCGGAAATGTGTGACATATTGTTTAATTAACCATCATCATCTAACATGCTTTGACAATGGTTGTCTCTTTTACTGTGCTTCAAACTACAGGTTGTATGTAAAGATAATAAAACAAATCTGACCGACCGACCGACCGACCGACCGACCCTACCTTTTGGTAGCAAGCGGAGGACAACCAAACCATTTTTTGTGGTCATTATATAATATTGACATCTGGAAACATAATTACGGTACTTTCATAATAAGTTGGTGATAGTACGCTATGCGACAGTGTATTGTGCTACGTAAACCGGAGCGGTACTCGGATACTTTTGTAGGGAAGTGCCATCATCAAAATGTCTGTGAATGACAGCAAAATTAAGGATTTAAGACCCATAAGTTTACCAAAAATGGCTATGAAAAGGAGTCATACATTTACCAGATAGGTGAAAAATGGGATCCTATTTGGGGGCACATCCCGTAACCTCACATCCACTAAGTACCCCCCCCCCCCCTCCCCCGGACGTAAACATGCAGGAGGAGCGCAATAAGGTGCACTACAGAAGTGCACTTTACGAAATAAAACCATAGTCACCACGCAAGACAATAAAGGTAGTTGCACATAAATTCAAGCTCTACCTAATTTATGATGCTTCATATAATAAATGTCATTGAATTTGTTATATATGAGATGGATCAAAATTGCTTAGCTCTTTAAAGGAGGTGTCTCGCAAGCACAACATTGTGCAATATATGTTAGAAAAATAAATATCGAGCCCAAATCGCGTAGTTATATAGACCCAAACATCATACTAATCATAAAAACAAATAAAAACTGCCATCACTCAACATGCGATATTTAAATTCGCGGCGATCGAAAGCCCCGGTGTCGATGACATCATGATTATTGATGCTCAAATTTGCGCATGTGCATTGTATAACTATGACTGTATCGACACACGGGACTTTCGATCGCCGCGAATTTTAAAAATTGCATGTTGAGGGATGGCACCGTGTATTCGTTTTTGTGATAAGTATGATGTTTTGTTCTATATAATTACACAATATGGGCTTAATTATTATTTTCCTAACATATAATGCACAATGTTGTGCTTGCGGGACACCTCCTTTAAGAATGCTCAACAGAGACCAGCATACAAAGCCATGTGGTTTTCACACTGCTGTCATGTTGTTATTTCGCAAATGTTATACTTGTATCGTCACTCTCATTCCCTGCATTGCTTGTGATGTAAGTACAGGGTGTCCCAGAGTGTTTGAAAAAATAATAAAAATATTTTAAAAACATTAACAGTCCAAATATAATGCTTGCAATATAATGGGGAACATGTTTCCTACTTACTCTTGTTAATTTCATGAATATGAAATATTCATGAATATTATCTGCTGATATCAGAACACCTATTAATGATATGATGACTTTACTCAAGTGGGTAAAACTAAATGAAAGGTGGACAAATCAAATGCTTACCAAAATGTTTAAGAAATATCAGTCCAAATTATTTATCATGCCAATTTGATTTTGTACATAATAGTCATACTTATACAACAAGAAATCATACATCAAATACTCTATTGATTCCCAAATCTAATAGCAATTCTGGTAAGCGTACATTTCATGCCAGAGCTTCTTCTCTTTGGAACAATGTTTCACCAAAAATACGTATTGAGTTGAGAAATATGTCACTAAGTCAATTTAAGTCATGTATCACTACTTCAAACCAAATTATTATTATTTAGTATGGTATTATAATATTTTATATTATGTGTATACCTTTTCTTCTCCTCTTTGTAAATAATATGTTTATGTATACATACAATGAGGGCCTACTTGGAAAGCAGTGTTGGACACTGAAGTATTTTACCCTCAATACATAAAGCATAAATAAAATATATCTGTATCTGTATCCGTTCCGATATGGCATGGCATTATTGAAAATCAGTGAAAACCTTGTTTTTCACTTTCAGCATATTTCAATTGATAAAACTCAAACAAAAAGTCACACTCACAGACAGTTGATATCTATTAAAGGGGCATTAAGAGATGTGGTGGAGGCAGCACCCTCAATTACAAAATATATGACAACAACTGGGATTTGTGTTTTTTAACAATTGTATTACATCTATGAACTTGCACCTATAAGGATTAAGAAAAATCGGCTCTCTTTGTACAACAAAACGTTGATTCAAAAATGCTGGTAGAGCCGCAACCAGCATTTTACATGGTTAAGGGTGGTATTCCAACATATATATTTAAAACATTGTTTTAATCAAGTTTTGCTGGGGTGTTTTTTAGTAGAAACAACAATAATGGCAATTTTTAATGTTCATCTTTTTTTAATTCTGAAGTAAATTAATTAAAATTCAAAAATTCAACATGATATTGTGTCCATTAAATACAAAATTAATAGATTAGGATACAGCAAATTACATCATTTAAATTGAGCTTTGTGCCAAACAAAACAAAATTATTTTATTAGTTTCAAAAGAGATCATTTTAGTCAAAAACCTGCACTTTTTATATTTATAAAAGAGTCCTTAACGTCTGTCAGAAACGTCCTATTTCTAAAATTCAAAACTTTTAAGAAAGCTAGATATACGTAAATGTTAGAATCATAAGCGTTTTGACAAATAGCAATGGTATTCATAGCGAAATAAAGACGCACCTTTCCCAGTGTAAATCATTCTGGGACACCCTGTTCTTCATGTGCAGTCACTCAGCAAGTATTTCTGTGATAGATGCATCATTTATGTGTTGGCGGGATTCCGCTTTGAAAGAACATTTACAAATAATGCTATGCTCACTTGAATATGCGCTGATGTCTTGTTTGTACTTCAAGTGACATGAAGTACGGTATAGTCAAAACCTTGTATCTCCATTTGGCCCCTTAGCATGTATAAAGTGATCCTTCCTATGTATGACATTTGGCCAGACTGCTCTAAACATGTTTGAGGGCCAAAACACATCTATCTAGACCTTGTAAAGTGCTCTTGCCCCTGAACATGCATAAAGCAACACTTCCTATGCATAACCGTTAGGCAGTTTAACTTTATACATGCTGAGGGCCGGAAAAACATACAAGGTTTTGACAGAATAGAAACGATAGGTTCAAAGATGAAGCAGAGGTTGGTACAGGAAATTATATTATTTGCTCAAAGTATCGTACTGGGTGAAGTCGTTCGGCTTCACTCAGTATGACACTGAGTACACAGTTGAAAATGTTCATCAGGACTGTTAAAAAACCCTGAGAAGTAAGGTTATCTGGTCAAGGTTTTAACCTTAGCGGATGATTTGAGAACAAGCTGCTCTCTTTATCAACACTGATGATGAAGTGACGATCCTGTGTTGACAAGTACAAAAGATGGGTAAACAAGGCCATAGAAATAAGAAAACGATGCACCACCATGAATAGAGACGAGGGACAGTTCAATCTTAGTCACGTATTCAATGATCTTCTGGTTGCTAAAACATCTAGAAACACAGTTTCCGACCACCAGAAAAAGTAGTGCTATTAACACAGGATCATCACTTCATCATCAGTGTTGATAAAGAGAACAGGTAAAAAGAGGAACTCTCACACCCCTGTAAAATTGTTCAGATACTCGCAGCTCAGAGACTGATAAAGCTCGGATTCCAAATGTCTGGGAAAGTGTCAACCTATTACTGATAGTGATAGCACATACAAAAATTACAGCATAAGGTGACGAAAAGATACACCCTGGGGTTTTGGGGGGGGGGGGGGGGGGGCTGGGGCAGGTTTAGAAACTTGTTTTGACAATGTAGTTTCTTTCTTTTAATTATTTTTTTTTAACATTGTTAATTTGTTTTTAATGTTTTGAAAACGTTTGAAAATTTCTAAAAAGGTTGAACATTCACCAAAAAATGTTGGGGAAAAAACAAACAAACAAAACCGCACGAAACTACCTGAGAGGCCCGTTTGCCCGTACAACAAGGGTGGGGTTTTCCCGTCATGTAATAAATATAAAAGAGCCTGATGTTTCAAATTGTTATTTCATTATTTTAAGCTAAAACCATTCCACAAGCATCCGTACCTCAGCGGTTAAAAGAATATATTCAGGAATTGGTAAAATATGCAATTAGAAAGACCTTTTTCTAGCATTTAGGTGGATCGGACTTGGAAATAGATAAATCTCTTGTTACCTAATGTATTAATCCTTCAACCTCTAAAAATAGTTCACTTGAAACAAATCTGCTATGTTGTCTCATTAAGTGCACAAGTACAAATGCCATACTTGACCCACCTTACTCGTAGGATTTATTACAAGTCCAAACTGAAGGGCTGTTAAACTAATTACGATTGTGATTAGATTTTCGCAAATAAGTGGCGGGTAATGCATATAGTATCGCTGGAGGGTGACGTAAGTGCAACGCCGTGAAGGATGCTGATATTGAGCAGCTTCGGGAATTCTCACGCCCCAATTAATATACATATTTCATAATTGTTTCAAATTCCGCCTCAAGCTCAATAAAAGTATCAATACCATTACAAAAGGTCTCAACACCTCAAACGTATAGATATATTTACAATGTTAGGGTTGCGGGTAAGCATCTTGAATGATCTCATATACCCTTGTGTTGTTGTATTGTTTGTATAATTAGAACCCTTGACTTTTCTGTATCACTACTATCTGGTTTGAACTCTGTTTAACGGAGACGGCCAGTTAGCTCAGAGGTTGGGTGGTTGCGTCCTCATCCTTTTCCTTTCCTCTTCTCCCTTTCTTTCCCTTCCTTTACCTTTTCGAGTTTTCGCTGCCGTCCCGGTCAAATTATTTTTTGAGGAGGGAGCACTCTGCCCCCCTTGCTACATTACTGGCTGTGATGTCACTGCACAGAGATAAATAACGAAGTACAGCAGCTATCCTACAGAAAATACTATAGTTTGATCAGTTCCGAATTGGCGAAGCCTCCTTACAGCAGCAAATTAATACAGAAGGACGCATCATATGTGAATGACGCATGCATGTGCCAAAACCATATGCATGTGGCCCAAATTGCCAATGTACGCTTGGATTACTTTTGTGCACGACGAGGTAAAAACGGAATATTTTTAGCCAATTTGAAACTGATTAAACTATACCTATAAAGATACTCACCTAAAATATTTTTCAATACATATTGATTTTCCCTCCATAACACCCCAAATGTACTCCATCTAGTGCTACCATCCGGCATTTGATGATGTTTATACCAGCCACCACACGAATACTTATGAAAATCTTCACAGGGATCAATGGATTTGTCCATTGAGCTAAGAACACTACTAGCAACTACTACACAGGCTTCTGTCAGACATACATCTGTAGGAGAACAAGACAAAAAGGGAAATCATATTATTATAACAACAATTAAAAAATCTTCTTTTTTATTATCATTTCTTTCATTTCTTTCGCTGAAAAGATCACATACATCATAAAACAATTCAAATAAACATGTGGTGATACAAATTATATTTACCAAGGGGTACATTCATGTATAAACAAATGTTATATAGATTGAACGTATTTTGTATTATAAGCAGGTAAATTTATACAGAGACAGTGTATTTTTTCCTCTTTCTTATAAACATACATGCAATAACTTTGAAAATTTAATTATCTTATTTCTCAAAAACGGATGTCCATTTATGCCACCGGATATTGAAAGCTTTATTTTTCAGGTCTGCATTATAAATAGGTTTTTTCGTTGACATACAAATTTATCAAAACAACAATAACCAATAAATAGTCAGGCACTCAAGACACCTGGACCCACTTTCAGTCCACAACCCATTCAAGCTGATCACTACTATCCCGTCATTTTCCGTTGCATCATATGTGACCTGTCACGTCAAAATGGACATGTTGGAGGCTCGAGTTATTGGTATGATTTGAAAGAGAACTTTTTAAGCTTTGAAATGATACCTTGTTGAATGTAATCGGACTTTGTAATCACAAGATATGAATTACAGAAGCATATTTGTGTCTATTATTTTCTTTATGTTTCACCAAATATATTGCCCTCTTTCTCAAAACTGTGTTTGCCGACAACATGTCCTTTTTGACGCGACTGGTCACATGACGCGTGGTATCTAATTACCATGTAATCGCATTGCCAGCGAATTTATTTTTCAAAGTCTAATTTTTGTTTTGGGGTTTCTCCCTATTATTTTTGCATTCTAAATCACCTTGTAACCTCTTTATGTAAAATGTGTACATCGTCAGTATAGAGTAATGTCCATGCCTCCATGACAATAGCAACCAAATTTGTGTTACGTTTAATGATTTATTAAAGGTGGCCAATTATATTTGCGAGCTCTGCTCTAATTTTGGTCAGCCCACCAATGGCTGTACTGAATCTGAAACTGAAAACTAACACCACTGTGTTATACATAGGCCTACAATTACTGACCCCAAACATGGAATTTATTTTGTTGTCCTTTAAAAAAATGTTGATTAACATCATGTAGTGAAATCATAATCCTTTCCAATGTTTTCTGCGGATGCATAGTTACTCATAATGCTAACCTACTCCTCCCCACCCACCCACCACTTATAAAACTCGCCCATTACTTGTGTGGTGGATTTTGATCACGACAGGAGCATGCGCAGATGCGATTTTTGTGTAAGTGGTCTGTGATTTTGTCAATATTATATTTTTACTGTGATTTGTTTGTCAATCTGCATTAAATGCAAAAAGTAACAACGCCCCCGGCTGGACTCGAACCACCAACCTTTCGGTTAACAGCCGAACGCGCTAACCAATTGCGCCACGGAGGTGATTAGTTAATAGGCTGTTTTGGTTTGTCATGTTCACCCGTACACTTCCCCGTACACTTTCTTGCAAAGTCGGGCATCGTTTTTTCTCAAATGTTGCTTGCATATTGCCGTTGCTGTCGCCTTTAATACATGTGCTGTCAGTTGAACTTGGAACCAGCGTTTACTTTGAACTGTCTATTTTCAATAAAAAAATATTCCAATACGGGAAAAAAATCAGAAAAGCTCACAGACAACAAATAAGAACATCATTTTACTCGACCTAGAATTTCAATCAACGTATTTCAATCATCGGGAAAACCCGATGATGCGAGTGACGTCATTTAATGAGCTCATTAGCATAATTTATGTCCGTGAAATGTACAATAGAGTTTTATTAGTGCCCACCACCTGGTAGAGAGTAAAGAAGAATGGTAAGGTTCAGAGGAGGGGGTAGGAGATCAGAGGGTGGTTGCGGTGGCAAATTGCTGGAATATCCCCATGACCGCTGGTTTCAGTCAACATTGACTTTGGGTACGCATGATCATTCCAAAGATCATTGGAAAAATAGGGGTAAAAAAATAGGGGTCATATTGGAAATGATGTTGGAAATTATGTTCACAATTTCAATTTTTTTTTGTCCGCAAAAAGAAAAGAAAATGAGAGTTGTGTCGTATATCAAATTGTCCTGGGAATAGGAAACAGGAGAATTTTGAACCAAGTGTCCTCGTTTTTGCACAAAAAGAGGAACCTCTTAGAAAGTGTCCTTGAAATGGTGGGAAAAGGGGGTTATTTTCAAACAAAATGTCCGCGCTTTTGGTCGAAAAAGGGGGTCAAATTAGCCAAATTGTCCGCGAAACGCTGTTAAGTAGGGGGTATTTGAAGATCCTGGAACGATCATGTGATACCCCTCTGAATACGAAGAGAGAACATCGGGCCCCATTACCACCAATTTTCATTCAATTATTCTAGATCAAATATGCAACCTCGCATACTTCTGCAAACAATCTAGGAATCAGATCAGCAATAACACCTATATCAAACACAGACTATCCCTCTATGGTACACCTTGTCTAGCTACAAATCACCTTCCCAAACCTCATCCATCCATAATTGATAGCACATAGCGTATTATTCCAGGAAGATTTTACACAAGCCAAACAATAAAAGCACATGCTGCATACATTGGGTGTCATTTACATACATGTTTACTGGCATATTATACATCTGACAGAGAGACCATGAATTTTGCCTCGATCTACGAGCGCCGACTTCTTCTGCCAGAAGGAGGCCAGTAAAATGACTTTTATCAATGGTTACAAATCGCTGCAAAATAAACTGTCAAAGATAATGCAACACCATTTATTCCTGCTAACAGAAGGGATTGAACCCGGAGGGGGTTGGTACTGACATTGGAAAGAGGTATAGGTATGTGCTTTCTGAAGACCCCCTTCTTTTGCCTGTCCATAAGTCCCCTCTCTCTTTTTTTGAGCCTGCATCTGCTCTTAAGACCCCACCACCCATTTTTATTCAAAAATCTTGAAAAAGGCTCCAAATATTTGAAAAATGTGCATACTAAAACCCTAATTTTTCAAAGCCTCCGTTTTTGAGACCATGGATGGCAAACCCCTACCCAAAAATAAGTTGAGTGCCCACCCCCACGGAGGTTTGAACTTATCTGATATGTTATAAAACAACCAAGTCTCCTTGAAAATTACAAATCAGTCTATATGAGACTGAACCCCACATCTATAATCAGTCAATTTGTCAAGAATGGAACAATCCAATGTGAGTAACCAGTTAATAACAGACTGAATATCAAAGAGACTATGTTGGCCAAAAATGATCCAATTCACTTTATGACAGCTCAAAAAGTGGATTTTTTGTTTTTGTTTGTTTGTTGTAGTGTTATATTCCTGTTCTCTCTTGCTTACCTATTAATTTAATATAATATTGCACTGTGAATTGCCATCAACTGAAGATAGCAATTGCTATCTACTGCTGATAGCAATGGATTGCTATCTACTGCTGATAGCAATGGATTGCTATCTACTGCTGATAGCAATGGATTGCTATCTACTGCTGATAGCAATGGATTGCCATCAACTGAAGATAGCAATTGCTATCTACTGCTGATAGCAATGGATTGCTATCTACTGCTGATAGCAATGGATTGCTATCTACTGCTGATAGCAATGGATTGCTATCTTCTGCTGATAGCAATGGATTGCTATCTACCGAAGATAGCAATGAATATAAAGAAATAGTGGGAGATTTTTCACTCTGGAGGGAAATTTTGGGTTAGTTTGCTGGGAAATCAAAAAAAAAATCCAGGCCTGTTACCTAGTCTCTTTGAAAATGACAAATCAGTCTATATGAGACTAAACCCACATCTATAATCAGTCAATTATTCAAGAATGGATCACAGCAGTGTAAATCAAGGGTCGCATTCTGTCGCGTCCTCGTGTCATAGACCCCTCACTTTCTTGTTTGATGTGTCAGGTTACACATTGTGATTGAATAACGGTCCCAATCAATATTGCAGTGACCCCTTAAATTTGATAATATGTATGGAAATGGAAACCTGAACATTATGAAAATTGTCATTGTCCATCTTTCGCTCACATTATAAATTTGTTACTGTTTGGAAAAAGAAGACAAATCCTCTGCTTTTAAAGGTTTTAAAACATTAAATCGCTTCCAGAAGAGGTTCAAGTGATTTTCAATACATTCTATCAGTATCCTCTACTGATTAATATTATATTCAGGACCCCTTGAAATTTGTTTGTGGGACCCCTTAAATTTGGTTTTGCAGTCCTTACGGGGTCCTGAAAAATAAAATTGGACCCCTCACATTTTTGAGCCGGCGCTACCCCTGGTGCAAATCCAATGTTGAGTAATCAGTCAATAATAGAGTGCAATATGAAAGAGACTAGGTTGGCCAGAAGTGATTCAATTCACTTAATGACCGCTCCAATTTTTTCCTTTTTCTTTTTTGTAGCGTTATATTCATGTTCACTATTGCTTACCTATATTATGTTACTTCAATTATGGAATACTGTATAACATTACATTCTCAAAACTAGGGTCGCGGGATTAAGAGTAATAGATATTGGGATAAGGGTTGAAATATGGAAATCAATCATATTTTTAGAATAACACACTTTTGATATATTGTAATGTTATTTTCTTTTGAAGCAGCCATAGAATCCAAACACTGAATGGATTGAGCAAGCCACATTACCAATTTTAAGATTTTTGGTACCCCCACCTCTCAAAAGAATCAAAGTTATTATAAATTGGGCGACTACCGATGACGTCAGCAGTGGGACCAAATTACGAGGCACGCACATCGCATTTCATAGAAACCATAAGGAGTATCCAACACTCATGCATGCCCGTAACAAAAGCTCATAGTTCCCGTAGTATTCGTTTTTCAGATCAATTCAATGCACAACCTCTTACACGCTTCACTGGTCAAAGAATTACCTATACATTTGGCGGGTTATTTGAATGGGTATCCATTCAACATGCGTGTGTGTCACAGATTATGATTATGTGATGTTGCTCTTTTATATTTCTGAAAGTTTGAAACAGATTTTAGTTCCAGCAAATATGGTCGACACATGGATGTTCTCTATTGATTACCTTAGGGCAATAAACACATTTTTCGAGTTCATAAGAGTTTTGTTTTTGTTTTATTCAATTTATACCACTGATTTTTATCCGAAGAATGGATGGATAAAAGTTGACACCTTTCTTCACGGATTGCGTGGCACTGAGTTTGTTTACATTCAGATATATACAGTGTATAGTGTAAATGTTTTGCCATAGGGGTAACCTGCCGGTGAGTCATCCATAGGTGACGTCACGTGAATGCTTTGTATTTGGATTGTCAAATGGGGCGCTTTTTGGGCGACTGAAATCCAGGTGTAATACAGTCATAATTTGGTCTATATATGTTTGTGTGGGCTCGAAAATGAATTAAAACTCTCTTTTTTTAAATCTAGAGGTTCGAAGCTTTCCAATGATATAAAGTTGTCCACTAGAATCATATTCAACTTAAAACTAAATAAGGCCACAAAAAACCAAACCTGTTCTACGGGCAGGACAGACACAATTCTTTTTGAATTTTGGACTTTTATAATATTTATTTTTACAATATTTTTATTTACAAATTATTTCGATTTTTGTCGTTGAAAATTGAGAACCGACCCTACCCGAGTTTGCCCGCAGGACAGGTTGTTTGTGTGTGTAGCTTGATGCATAATTATTCTTACACAGTGGATTAATTTCAGGCATATTTTACATAAGGGAGAAGCATTTTCAGACTGTTCAGTGTGTCTTTTAAAAGGGTTTCCCAGTTAGTGTCAAAGGCAGCTCAGCAACCATCAAAATACATAACAAAATGTGCCAGTCAGTATACATTATATGCATGTATATGACTATGACCAAAAAATTACTAAAAATATGAATGGAGAATATTCAAAAATTGAACTGAAGTCTCGGTTTTTCTTACCAGTTATTTAAAGGGTGGTCAAAATTGAACAAATAGTATTTCTTAATTTCTGTCTTCAAAAGCCTTCATTTTGTTTCACCTCTTTCAGTAATGCGCTAACGAGATCCAATAATAAAACAATGCTACATCCGTATGTTTATACATACTTAGTTGCCTAGATGCTTGACACATCTTCTCAAGTCTACTTATACCGTGACTCTCTTGGGTACTCATGGGAGCCAGCCTCCCAAAGGGTGTAGGACAAACCATGGTTGTGTGACTGACTATGCTGCAGCATGCATAATACAAAGATCATGAATTTTTAAAAGCGTTTTAATATGCAGTAAACCTGAGAAAAGACAAAACAGTTGAGTGATAGTATGCTAATACACTATACTAGAAATTGGATTATCACTATACTAGAAATTGGATTATCAGTGTATGTTGTTACATTTTGTGTGCATCTTAATTGTGAAGATCTATAAGATATGCATTTCTGGTCATTTCCATTAAGATATTGTATGGAACAATCGAGGATTGTATTAGGTATGCTTTACATTGGTTTTTACACTATGGACGCACGTCACATGAGGTTGACCTCGCGTAAAAGTATGATTTTTTTATGATAAAAAGATCAAAATAACCAATAAACTGAAGGAGGATAAGAATAAAATATAGTGTGTAGCTTGCGGCGACCATACATGACTTCAAATATGAAACAGCCAATACATTATGAGACCAGCGTATATAGCAAAACAGCTACAAACTATATTTTATTCTCTGATTAAATATTCCCTCTTACATAAATGCACTAATCGATATCCAGAAATACAACAATAAAGATCGAGAAAAAAGAGAACGAGAGAGACGAAACCCCTACGGCTACTAGTCTAGGGACTATTAATTCATACTCAGAAAGTGGAAATTTTGAGGTTTCCAAAAAGTCAAAACATAATTGCAATCCATTTTGTAAACATGAATCTAGAGCTCAGCCAAATAGGTTACCAGGGTTTTCTGTGATTCCTGAATATGTGATATTTTCTACAAACACTGCCTACTATAGTTTAATCAGATCCAAATTGGCGAGAAATATTTGGTTTTTATCTCTCCGCGCGCAAAAGTAATCCAAGTGTACTCTTGCGATTATGGCCACTCGCACATGATTTTGGTCGCACGCACACTGCACGCATATGATACACAGTGCGCTTGTTGCCTTCATTCGCGCCCACGTCCTTCTGTTTCATTCGCTGTTGTAAGGAGGCTTCGCCAATTTGGAACTAAACAAACTATAATGTGATTGCTTCTGATTTAGAATGCTATCATAGATATATGAAAGTCCGGCCAAAGAATTATAGTTTGATCATCTCCAAATTGGCAAGCCTCCATACATCAGCGAATTAATACAGGAGGGTGTAAGCTCACATGGAATGCAACAAGCGCACTGTGCATCAAATTTGTGACCCGTTCACTTGGATTACTTTTGTGCTCGGAGAGTTAAAAACCGCATATTTCTCCCCAAATTTGGAACTGATTGAAATTTAGTATAAAACTCATTTATTTGCAAAATAACGCAACATATGGCTCTTTGCATCTGGCTTTAAGTGATGTGTAGGAAAGCATTACAAAAATACCTTTAAAATGATGGCGTTATGCTATATCCAATGACTGTTAGGGTTAATGCATGAACAAAATTTGCAATTATTTCTCCTTTCTTTTTTCTGGTGTGAAAGAACGACATTTTCTTAAAAGAAGTGTAACATTTTCTACATTCGTATTTAAACTGTTAAAATGTATGCTAGGCTTAAACTTGAGCAAAAAAGGTGTACATTTTTTCTTTACATCTGTAATATTATCATTAATATCAAACATTTTGATACTGCCCCTGTGCCTAACTCCACACTAGACAATATGTAGTGCTAACATTATTGAAATGTGATTTCTCTCTCAATTATTGCAAGCATAGGCATAAATCCCAAGGAATATACCTCCACCCCAATATTTGACCATGGGGGATGGACTATAAATTCAATATTTGACCATGGGGGATGGCCTATAAATTCCTACCCTCCCCCAATGTTATGCATGATAACATGCTCACCGTAATAGAAATGTCTAATTCAGAACAAATTCAGGCAAAAGCCAACATTTGCGCGAGCATTTTTTCCCTTACGTTTATCAACACGCCTCGTGCACATTTTTCCACCCATAATATTGATGCTGGCCAATCATCCCTCAATGCCAACAACAAATTTACACAACTGATTGCAAGAAGGCCCGGTTATTTTCCAGATGGTGTTGAGCTATTTTTCCGTTTCGCAGGTGTGCGTTGTTTTCACAGGTTGAACCATAGTATCTTATCATTTCACTTCCGTCTCAATATGAATAAAGAGGGCATCTGTTTCATTTACTTAGATTACACACAGACATGTTGTCGCTGTTCTGTCAAAACCTCTTATGTTTTCCGGCCCTTCAGCATGTATAAAGTAAACTGCCTAAGGTTATGCACAGGACATGTTGCTTTATACATGTTCAGAGGCAAGAGGGCTTACAAGGTTTTGATAAATGTGTGTTAGCCCTTGAACCTGTTTAGAGAAGTCTGCCCAAAAGGTTATACATTGGGAGTATTACTTTATACATGCTGAAGGGCCAGATGAAGATACATGGTTTTGACAGAATGACAGCGACGAAGTGCTCCTCATTCAGAGTTGCATCTGATATTGAACAAGTTGTGATCTATCCAACGTGTACATATGTTCCATTGAAATAAAATCTTGTTTGATGTACAGAAATAATGTCTCAATTTCCTGTTACATACAATATTCATATGCAGCATCCAAAGTATATGTACAGTCAAATACATGCACAACTATTTATTAAATATCGATAACCCATTTTGACAGCCATTTTGAGTTACTTACTAATAAAATTTGGTAAATCTCTTTACATATTATCTTAGCAGAGGCTATATTAAGCATAAGTGGGCAAAAACCCTAAGATCTTGGCTCATTTCATTTATGATATATTGAATGTTAAAATTAGCATATATATATATGCAAAATTGGTTTGTCTAGAGTAGCCTTCTCATCTTAGTTCATTTGACTTCTGAACAGGATTCAAAGATATGAAAAATAGCACTCTCACAGACATTTTTGTCTTTAATTAATAATCACTTAGCAACAAATAGGAGTAGGTTAAGATTGCAATGGCCTAACATGAAGTATTGTGACCAGTGTCTTCTATGGACAAGTAAATTTTGCACATGCATGATATCTTTAAAATACTATATTTCATAAACAAAAATGATCCAGAACTAAGATTTGTTGCCCAGTGATGCTCAATAACAACTGCTTGCATAAGATGCAAAGATATTTATAAACATGTATTTGTAATAGAAGAAAATAGCTTTCAGATGTGGGTAAACCTTTTTTTGAACCACGCTGTATTTTACTTTGATATAATATTGATATTTATACGTAAAAAAGATAGAGGGTTTCTGCACCATGTAAGATCTTACATTCAATACAAATAATGAATTGCTATCTACTGAAGATAGCAATGAATTGCCATATACTGCTGATAGCGATTGATAGCAATGAATTGCTATCTACTGAAGATAGCAATGAATTTCCATATACTGCTGATAGCAATGCTATCTACTAAAGATAGCAATGAATTGCTGATAGCAATGGATTGCTATCTACTGAAGATAGCAATAGATTGCTATCTACTGAAGACAGCAATGTATTCATTACAATATTTGAGCCCTGGTCTAGAACCTCTTAAGAAACATATCATTCACTGAGACATCTACATGCGAGGATACCCAAGAACCTACTTTTTGTTACGAGTGTATAGCCATAATGATAATGGTATATGAAAGTATACATTTGACAAAAGAACAAGAGGATATTGCACTTCTTGGATTACAATATACAAAATGTCAACGATATTCTGTTTCACTGTAACTTCCTGTCTCCTTTTTACCCTTCGTCTCTTGGTCATGTTTGTATTAACTCATGGATGCAACAACTGATGATAGCCTCTTACTTTTAGAGTAGAATAAAAACAGCTAATGCTACACACAAATTTATGTATGTTATACCCATTGCAAATTTGGGGTGAAAGGTTAAGACACCGACCATTGAGGAGGCTTATAAGAACTTGCCATTTTTTCATACTTTTAAAAAGATGCTAAAAATCACCTGTTTCCATCAGAGTAATTTGTTTTTCATCACTTTACATGGCCTATTGGCTCTATTATTGCCCGTTTTTTATATTAATGTATCTATATTCTTGGTATTTGTAATTTATATACATGTTGTATTTTTATAATACTTAAACTGTGTATATACTTTGATTGTATCTTTTTAATATCTTATAATGTCGTTATTTGTATTGTGTACTTTTTTTGGAAAAGCGCCTTATAAATGCTCTGTTATAAATAAATAAATAAATAAATAACGTCTTCTCTCCATCCTGTATCCCTTTGAAGTCATTTTATCAACATTCTTAACACTTTCGATGCGGCAGGCGTCTGCAGACGACAGTTGCACAATTTCACAAAATGTTTCAAAAATGTTGAAATTATTGAATTACATCACCATATTTGGAATCACCATGAAAAATACATTCATTGAAATAAGTACAAACATGACTAGTATTGGTTCTGTAATTCTTGAGGTAGACTTTGAAAGTTCGAAAATGTTTCTGAAAAATCTGTTTTGTAAATGGTAAAACTAATAAATAACCGTGTGGAAAGTGTAAAGCAATACAACTGGATGTATCACTCTCCTTTGCAAGGGGTTAAGCAAAATTGCCTTGATCATTGCAGTATACAGTCATTTGATATTGGCTTTTTTTCTTCAATTTGCAACAAAATCCACAAATCTCACCGATACGGTCATAACTGGATTACACCGTGGCTGCCGTGACAGAATAGCAAACCACCCGTTGATAGACCAACAAAAATGGCTGATGCACAATAAGAAATATGATGCCTATATAGTAGCGTGCATTTTCAAAAAAGCATAAAAGTCACTACCAGTTGCATCAAAATTGCACACGATGTTGACGTAACCTGATTTTATGTATGTCAGGTTGTCTGGGAAATCCCATAGGAACTCAATCTGATGAAATACAGAAAATGGTAATTGTTGTGTGTTTTTTTGGTGTCTGTTTAATCCATCTTGACTGTTTTGGTGAATATTGAGAAAAAAGCCACAAAAACAATTGACTGCGGGTATAATTATGTTTTATGGAGCACAAATAATGAGATGTTAATAAAAATTCGTTCAGAATGCATAAATTTGTACAGATATGTCTCTGTATCCAATTCTAAGCCACTGTTCTTTAATTTGACATATCAATTATCCCATAAATGTTATATGTGCACAAGCATACATTAATGCAGCAGTACATGACACTTGCTTTAATTTTATTTTGGTGTAAATATTGGTTGGGCTTAAAACACTGTAATCACAAATCACATCAAAGGGGGACTTTGCGGCTGTGTGTTTTTAGGATGTAGATGAAAACGGAGTCATTTTCACTTGTAAAATCTCAATGCCTTGATCAATTTTGATAAATCTGGTGTCATTTTAAAGCTTAGAAAATGCTCTGAAGCACACATTATAAACTCAAAATTGACTTCACATGCAAAGACCCCTCTTTTGATGTGCTGCACCAAAAAAAGGTCAGCATATGGCAATTAATTCTTACACCTTCCTGCTTTTTGATCAAGGTGAAGTTTGGAAACATTTGGGAAACATAATTTACTATTTTAACACATTCATCTACATGTTCTTTTCTAAGAAACCTATTTGAGATCGAAACCCGGCCTATCGACCGACCCCCAGATATCCAGGGACTTGTTAATAATGAGCAATGATTGGAGTGAAACCATAGAGACACATAGACAAGGCAAGCCATTAGCCCCGTGACTGCTAATCCCTTTCTGGCAATAATTGTTTCATTAAATTGAAGGGATAAATGTCCCGAGGGGAGGGGGACACTTATGTATAAAAGTTGTAATCATCAGGGCTGTCAACCTTTGGGATTTGCTGGGAGGGAGACATACAGACTCCAAAAACAATCGTAAAACATGCACAATTTTTTTTCTGCCAGCAGCTGCAATCTTGATAAGTTGGGGGGGGGGGGGGGGGGGGGTGGGGGGGGGGGGCGGTAAGCGATGATGTTTTCATCTAATCCGCACGAAAATTGCATGGTCAAAATCCAAATGTACCGACGGAAGCTAGTATAAAGCTGTTGATAAACATTTTAATTGAGCTAATTTTGTGGGGCAGATTTTTTATGCTAGGCGGGAGTGCGGGAGAAAGAGTGTCTAGGCGGGAGACTCCCGCCTAATGCAGGAGAGTTGACAGCCCTGTAATCATCCATGTAAATCCACTCAAAAACTACCCTTAACACTGATTCTCAAAGAAGGAAAAGGTGACCCTTAACAAGGATTAATACAGGTAGTTCTTAATGACCCCTTAATATGGCTGCTGATTCTAAAAGACCCTAACGCTTTAAAAATGCCAACATTTGCAGTTGAAAGACATAATACCTCTAAAACAGTGGCGTACCGACCGGGGGGGGGGGGGGGGGGGGCAGCAAGTTGCCCCCCCCTGGCTCCAAATACCGGGACGCTAAATTCCCAAGACCGGGTCGCTAAATTTTCATAAGGAAAAAAAATAGGGCCTAAAACACTGAGGAATTGGCATTATTTGTTAACTGTTGTGCTTTTTTGAGTCGAAAATTTTGTGACCGTGCGAAATTTTGTGACTGTGCGAAATTTTGTGACTATGCACATTTTTTTGTGAAATTCACAAGTTGACTGACTGGGAAAAAATTTGGGGCAACCTTTTACGAAAATTTACCGGGAAATTTACGCCACTACCGGGACGACATACTTCTGCCCCCCCCCCCCCCCGGCTCACATGCCGCGGTACGCGCCTGCTCTAAAAATAAGGTCTTACTCAACAATATTTAAATATGATTCATACGTGTATGTAAACACCTTTTTAAAATGTCCCGGTTTTAAGCAAAAAATATATGTTTAAAAACACCTTTCCTTTTTTGTCTTGGCATTTCTTTTTGTTGTTGTATGCGCTTTGTATCCCTAGGCAAAGGCGCGGTTAAAAAATTATTTATTATTATTTATTATTATTCTGCAAAGTCCCTTATAATTAGTTCAGTGCACCCTGGATTTGGGATGGCAAGGTAGAGAGTCTGGATTTGTGAATGAGTAGAAGCTGGGACAAATGGGTTAGGGAAAGGTGGTAAGAAGGGTGGGGGGAGATATTTAGGAGGAGGCTGTAATAGTGATAGATAATATATTGCCACAGAGTGCATTCCTCTCTACATATCAAATACAATTCTTGCTTGAATTATCCCTGAGTTCAGGTGTGGCCATGTTAGATCCCTGTTAAGATTATGCCAAGCCATGCTCTTGTACTTCCAAAGTTTATTAAGCTACAATTCCCAAGGGTTTGGTGCAACATTCTGACATGGGGCTGTGGCTGATAAAGTTTTTTGTTCCCCTAGCTAGAAAAAAACCTTGATTTTGAAGTATAAGGTAGAGCTGGTTGAGTTCAACAAAACAGTCTTTTACTGGAGGTGAAATTTTGAGTCATTTTGAATTCTTTTGTTTTGTATCGTTTTTTTGGCCAACAGAGGGCAGTCTATTTTCTTTTGGTTTTTATTGGTTTTCGACTCCCATGGTTAAATGTTCTATACAAATTTAGTTTTTTGTTTTTGCTCTAAATCTTTATTGAAAACTCCATTTGATTCCCCAGCACAGGAAATGAGGATAGTTGTACAGGGTGTATCAAAAAAATTAGGACACTTTTTGATGATGGTTTAAATCCTTGTTAAATCACTGAAGCATGACCAATTTTTATTTCAATGTAAAGTACAACCGATAAAGATAAAATCCTGAAGAGATGAGAAAAATCCATCATTAATTAAGGAAATTGTGACCTATTAGGCAAGGCAATCTATTTTGTAGTATGTACAATGGTCATTCACACAGTAACAGTATAGTAACATGAACGCGCACACTATTTATGCCAATATCATGGTAATGAACCATCTACAATAGGTTTGAGAACTTTTTTAATTGCACAGAATATGCATGCATCTGATTTGTGGATTATTTAGCCAGTATTGATTTGTGCCAGAATTAAATGGATTACCAAACTAATCTTTGCTATTGACTGATAGATTATTTTCTATGTTTATAATTATTGCAACGTACATGACGTATTGAAACGTAAACCATGTTATTTACTGGTCTATACATGTAAATCCCATTGTACAAACCAGTAAATGACATGGTTTACGCAAATTATGCTAGTTTTCTTATTTTTCATCGGATTGATCTCATATTTTCAGGATATCATATTAATTAATTGGGCTTTACATTGAGACTAAATTGGTCATGGTCCAATGATTATAACAAGTATTACACCGCCATGAAAAAGTGTCCTAATTTTTTTGATACACCCTGTATAGCCAACATATATACCAAGTGGCTTACAGTTAGTTAAGTGCATGAACTTGAAAAAATCATTAAATGCATTGATTAGCCTCATTTTTTAATAACCTAAAGGTTCCTTAGATAATTAAGTATAATTGATTATGCAGATGTCTTACAGCCTTCTCCTGCAGCACAATTTTCTAAAAACTGTAATTAACAAGCTCCTAAAATTCAAGCTTTGTAGCATTTATAGCTTTCTTGTAAACATTTATTAAGCATTTTTACATAAATTATTTATCTTGCTAGGGGGTCAAAAACCAATAGAAAACAAAAGAAATGGATGCTTCAATTTGGCTTCATTTTTGACAATAAAATTGTCACATCTTTTAATCCGCTCCTCCTATCAAACTCAAATGTCAGATTATTGTGGAGCTCAGCAAGCTCTATAATATATCAACAATTTGTGGTAACCAGGGGAACATCCTTACTAAATTGGCGAGAAATATTTGTTTGTTATCTCTCCATGCGCAAAAGTAATCCAAACTATGCACGTGATTATGGCCACACGCACATGAATTTGTTCATATGCATGTGTCACGCATGATGCACAGTGCGCTTGTTGCCTTCAGCATGCCTACCAGTGTTGTCACTAGCCAAAATTTAGTGCTGGTTAATTTTTACTGACGGCGAACGGAATAAGTGTTGCAAACAAAGTGCAGTGGATCATGGCATGGGGTCTAAAGGCCTTCTTAATGGTTTTTAGGGGTTATTAATGCATTTTGAGGGTTCTTGCCACATAATTTCTTGTTTTATGAGGCAGTTTAATGTTTTTATCCACAAATTGTCAACAAAAAAAAAAAATTAAGTGCCGGTTCTTTTACCCCTTTTTTTAAGAGTGCCGCCACCTACTGCCTTAGTGACAACCCTGATGCCTACGTCCTTCTGTATTTATTCCGTGCTATAAGGAGGCTTTGCCAATTTGGAATTGATCAAACTATAGCAATACTCACTCCCCTCTAGCTTCATCCTCAAAATACATGTTGCACATGAAACCTGGTCAGTGTTGTAACTAGACCAGATTGAGTGCCGGACAATTTTACTCACGGCTAACGGAGTAAGTGTAGCGAACAAAGTGCAGTGGATCCTGGAATGGGGTCTAGAGGCCTTCTTATTGTTTTTAAGGGGTTATAAATGCAATTTAAGGGTTCCTGCCACATAATTTCTTGTTTTATGAGGCAGTTAAATGATCTTTTTTAGTGCCGGATTTTTTACCCTTATATTTTAAGAGTGCCGGACGCTGGGCACCACTTCCGGACGGCCCCATCCGGCATAGCTACAACCCTGAACCAGGTCGTAAAACCAGGTATTGTGTCTTGTTACGGCTTCAGTATGATGTCAACCAAGAAACAACTTTGTAGCTGCAATACTTTATGTATCAAGATGCCATCTTGAAGTTGGTGACTTCTGATATCTTCCTTAACACTTTCCACGTGGCTACTGGTTTTACCAAATATACAAACAGATTTTTTAGAAACCTTTCCCAACTTTCAAAGTCTGTCTCAAGGATTACTGAACCAATACTAGGCTTTTCTGTACTTATTTCAAAGCATTTCTCATGGTGATTCCAAATATGGTAATGAAATTCAATAATGTTGACATTTTTGAAACATTTTGTGAAATTGTGTAATATAGTCTGCAGACGCCTGCCGAATGGGAAGTGTTAATATCCATACCTAAGTGACATCAAATGAGAGAGGTCTTTGACCGATTCAACCCAAATGACACCAGGGCGTAAGTACGTATTGTAAACGAGACTTCTAATGAAGAAATCCGTAAGTGATTGATCATCGTAGATTGGTCGCACGATTTGGCAATAACGAGTTTCAGCTTGGCATATTGAAGGCTAACTACCAATTTGATGTTAATTAAAGCGTGCTAGAAGTTGGCAGAGTGTGTCGTGTTTGAACACTGCAGCAAGAATTGCCTGCATTTTTGGTTAAGACTTAAAGCTGGTAATGACAGTGTTGGGTAGAGTAAGAAAACAATCCAGTCCACATTAACCCATACTCTACTATAAAACAGTTCGTTTAGGGAAGAAAACAAAGAACAAAAAAAGAAGGTTTGTCTCAGAAACCTGTGCATTGGTATGTGAAATAGGCTTTAGCGCGCAGCTATACGCGGCGGCGATGCATTTTTCTTTTCTTTTTTCTGTGGTTCTCTGCAAGCTTGAATCAACACATAAATTATATGCATACTTTGGAAACCGGTCAATTCTCTATATATAAAAAAACACACAGCACTTACGCTTTTTTGCAAATGTTCCTGTGACAACCTTTTTTTGTTGTTGCCATATGCTCTCACTATCCTACAAACCAATACATCATTAGGGCCCTTTTTGCCCTTGAATGATAACATTTGTCTTCTTCAATGCCTTAAATTTGATATCTATTTTTGAAAACTGACAAAAAAGTTTTTACTGTACAAATTTTACCTACCCCAATTTTTGAATTTCCAGAAAAAGGATTTTGTTCTTCTAGAATTTTGCTTTCCGGAAATATGCTAACATATTTGTAAAGCCGTTTCTTAATTCTTCTAAACTGTTTTAAAACATGAATGAAGTGATGTAATAGTAAAATATTCCTATTCACATCTTACTCAGCATATTATACATGTATTGAATGTGATTTTTAATTATTTATTTTTAATCCGACCTACCGATCCTACCCTTTGGAGGGGATCCATGTACAAACAATTTACCTAATAAAGAACAGCTATTACCTCTTACTATACAGCCTATTCTTCCTCCGATATCCATCACACACAGAACAGCCCACCCCTACAGGTAATCACCGCCAAACAAGGACCTTGACGTGGTACTATCCAAATGAGGACACACCAATCTTGATACATACCGGCAAACCGAGGACAAAATGGCGATTAAAAAAAAAGGTGTATCACATCGCCAACCAGACAGTGCACTATCCAACAGAGGTATGTCAGGGGTATCACATCCGAGGACCTCATTTGGATAATGTTTTTACACTGTATGCATCATTTTGGAAAAATCAGGAAACCGAGGTCCATCCTCGGGAAACCGAGGTCCGTCCTCGGTTGCAGGTATGTCCACGGTTGGGTGGTGTGTATTCAAACTTAGGTCTGCAATTGACGGGGATTACTTACACTCATATACATAGTAAAGTATACCCTCTAATACACCCAATCCTCTATTACGCACAACCTTAACCCTTATCTATCCTTTGAAACACCATAACCACCTCTTGTATACCCCTCGACTTATGCAGCAAATATCAACTTATTTGGCCTGTTTGGGCGACGAAAAAACCACCCCTGTTGTACGGGCCCGACCGACCCATTTTTTAGAAATTGGTGAAATATCGTTTACATGCAGCTGAATACCCCAAGATGTTTGTTTTGCTTGACAAAAATAGGCAAAATGTTTACAGATGTATTTTTCAAATGTACGGTCATTTGTAAGGGAAAATAAGGAGGGAAAAAAGCCCAACCGACTGAACCGACCTGAGAGGTCTGTTTGCTTGTACAAAACGGGGGTTTTTCCCGCCGCCTGAACCATAAATTTATATTTTGCATTACAAAATAGTACAAGCTATTCTTCTATTTTGCAAGTGCTCACTATTCGGCCCGTCAAATAACAGCACATACAATCAGACATTCATCGGGGTTTACCGTGTCGCGACAGGACAGGTGCATGAGGTTGATGTGTTTACAGTGCCCCCATTGTAGCTCTTGGGGGAATGAATATCTTGTTGCAGGTTTGACTACAACGTCTGTCAAGACGCACAATTAGTAAAGGGAGAATGTCAAGACGTGAAGAAAAGATAGTAGACTATGATGCCTTGGTACAATATGGCAAAATTGAGGTTATGAAATAAACCTTACAGCAAAATTGAGGTTATGAAATAAACCTTACGGCTGTACATTATTCCACTATGACTCCCTCCCGTGGATCCAGATTTATACCTAGGATAAGGACCCAGCGGCTATCCTTTCCCGTACTATCCAAAAAATCTTGGAGGAGAAACACTAAGACATGTGTGCATGGTGGGAGAGGGAGCGAAAAGGGGAGTCATTTGGGAAAATCTCACCATTTTATACAAAATGGTGGACTATCTACCTGAATATCAATTATCTACTTTACTTACTCAATATCAAACTATAGTCCCTTTCAAAATTGTTGGCTGGTTTTGAGAGGCAAGTGCGCCGACGGCAGCATGCGAGATGGTTGTATCCAAGAATCTAATTGGTGAGAATTGCAATTTTTACCACCCACTTACTTTGCATAAATACACACCCAATACATAATGAAATTCCTAAACACTTCAATTAATTTAGTTGTCATAATTGTCAATCAATGCAATCGCTCCAAGCGGTCCCGGGCGCAATCAGGTATAATGTTGTAGTCATCCGCGCGAAACAAAAACGTGGATTAAGGTTGCTGTTTTTTACCACAACGCAGGCTCGTGCTAAGGGTTATCAAAATTGCCAATTTCAGATTATTATTGTAAAAATAACTGAAAATGGTAAGTCCTATAAGACAGAGTTACTAACAAAACTGAATAAGACAATTACTTGAGTCTAAACTCCGTCTTGAGGACCTATATCCTTTCTTTGCTATGAGTAAGTTTCGTCGAGCTATAATCCTTGTTATGGGTCACTTTTTCCTTCTTTGAAAATCTGTATTGAGGGTAGTTTTTGAGAGTGGATTCACACGGATGATTACAACTTTTATACATGAGTGCTCCCCCCCCCCCCCACACACACACCCATATTAATCTCAGATAATGATTGATTCTTGTTGTCAAGTTCATAAAATGATGATGATAAATGATCCTTCAAAAATAATCTAGTTATTCCTTTTTCTATTTAATCCAAGGTCTATTTTTTTATATCCAACATTAAAATATGTCAAAATAATTGAAATATTACATTGTCTATTCAAGAAAATCTAAAATTACGACATATACAATTTTGTTCAATTTTATACTCATCATTTGAGGCTTGGATGACAAAAGAGAGAGAGAGAAAGAGCAAAAAGTGATTTTTCTTTTTGTACTGGATTTTGACATCCTCAAGAGCTTCGAGATATTAGAATTTGTCTTTGCTCTTATAACACATGATATAAATGAACATGTACAAATTGAATTAAGCTGTGCTCAACCCTAGTAAACAAATATCTAGAACGTAATACACACCAGGGAAATGTTTAATAGATGGATATTGGGGCTAAATCCAATAAGTCTATTACATTAAGCAATCTATTATATATGTATAATGTCAGTCAAAAGTGCAGGAGTGTGTATATGGCACAATAAAATGTGGGAGAAAAGAAGAGTTGAGGTGAAGGATGTATAGTAAGGGGGCTTTAGGATGTTTGGTAAGGGGGTTTAGGATGTTTGGTAAGGGGCTTGAGGATGTTTAGTAAGGGGGTTTAGGATGTTTGGTAAGGGGGCTTGAGGAAGTTTAGTAAGGGGTTTAGGATGTTTGGTAAGGGGCTTTAGGATGTTTGGTAAGGGGGTTTTAGGATGTTTGGTAAGGGGCTTGAGGATGTTTAGTAAGGGGGTTTAGGATGTTTGGTAAGGGGGCTTGAGGAAGTTTAGTAAGGGGTTTTAGGATGTTTGGTAAGGGGGTTTAGGATGTTTGGTAAGGGGGTTTTAGGATGTTTGGTAAGGGGGTTTAGGATGTTTGGTAAGGGGGCTTGAGGAAGTTTAGTAAGGGGTTTAGGATGTTTGGTAAGGGGGCTTGGGGATGTTGTTTAGTAAGGGGGTTTAGGATGTTTGGTAAGGGGGCTTGAGGATGTTTAGTAAGGGGTTTTAGGATGTTTGGTAAGGGGCTTGAGGATGTTTAGTAAGGGGGTTTAGGATGTTTGGTAAGGGGGCTTGAGGAAGTTTAGTAAGGGGTTTTAGGATGTTTGGTAAGGGGCTTGAGGATGTTTAGTAAGGGGGTTTAGGATGTTTGGTAAGGGGGCTTGAGGAAGTTTAGTAAGGGGTTTAGGATGTTTGGTAAGGGGGCTTGGGGATGTTGTTTAGTAAGGGGGTTTAGGATGTTTGGTAAGGGGGCTTGAGGATGTTTAGTAAGGGGTTTAGGATGTTTGGTAAGGGGGCTTGAGGATGTTGTTTAGTAAGTAGGTTTAGGATGCTTGGTAAGGGGGCTTTAGGATGTTTGGTAAGGGGGTTTAGGATGTTTGGTAAGGGGGTTTTAGGATGTTTGGTAAGGGGCTTGAGGATGTTTAGTAAGGGGGTTTAGGATGTTTGGTAAGGGGGCTTGAGGAAGTTTAGTAAGGGGTTTTAGGATGTTTGGTAAGGGGCTTGAGGATGTTTAGTAAGGGGGTTTAGGATGTTTGGTAAGGGGGCTTGAGGAAGTTTAGTAAGGGGTTTAGGATGTTTGGTAAGGGGGCTTGGGGATGTTGTTTAGTAAGGGGGTTTAGGATGTTTGGTAAGGGGGCTTGAGGATGTTTAGTAAGGGGTTTAGGATGTTTGGTAAGGGGGCTTGAGGATGTTGTTTAGTAAGTAGGTTTAGGATGCTTGGTAAGGGGGCTTGAGGATGGTTAGTAAGGGGGCTTGAGGATGTTCAGTAAGGGGTTTAGGATGTTTGGTAAGGGGGCTTGAGGATGTTGTTTAGTAAAGGGGTTTAGGATGCTTGGTAAGGGGGCTTGAGGATGTTTAGTAAGGGGTTTAGGATGTTTGGTAAGGGGGCTTGAGGATGTTGTTTAGTAAGGGGGTTTAGGATGCTTGGTAAGGGGGCTTGAGGATGTTTAGTAAGGGGGCTTGAGGATGTTTAGTAAGGGGTTTAGGATGTTTGGTAAGGGGGCTTGAGGATGTTGTTTAGTAAGGGGGTTTAGGATGCTTGGTAAGGGGGCTTGAGGATGTTTAGTAAGGGGGTTTAGGATGTTTGGTAAGGGGGCTTGAGGATGTTTAGTAAGGGGGCTTGAGGATGTTTGGTAAGGGTGCTTGAGGATGTTTAGTAAGGGTGCTTGAGGATGTTTGGTAAGGGGGCTTCAGGATGTTTGGTAAGGGGGCTTGAGGATGTTTAGTAAGGGGCTTTAGGATGTTTGGTAAGGGGGTTTCAGGATGTTTGGTAAGGGGCTTGAGGATGTTTAGTAAGGGGGTTTAGGATGTTTGGTAAGGGGGTTTTAGGATGTTTGGTAAGGGGCTTGAGGATGTTTAGTAAGGGGGTTTAGGATGTTTGGTAAGGGGGCTTGAGGAAGTTTAGTAAGGGGTTTAGGATGTTTGGTAAGGGGGCTTGGGGATGTTGTTTAGTAAGGGGGTTTAGGATGTTTGGTAAGGGGGCTTGAGGATGTTTAGTAAGGGGTTTAGGATGTTTGGTAAGGGGGCTTGAGGATGTTGTTTAGTAAGTAGGTTTAGGATGCTTGGTAAGGGGGCTTGAGGATGGTTAGTAAGGGGGCTTGAGGATGTTCAGTAAGGGGTTTAGGATGTTTGGTAAGGGGGCTTGAGGATGTTGTTTAGTAAAGGGGTTTAGGATGCTTGGTAAGGGGGCTTGAGGATGTTTAGTAAGGGGTTTAGGATGTTTGGTAAGGGGGCTTGAGGATGTTGTTTAGTAAGGGGGTTTAGGATGCTTGGTAAGGGGGCTTGAGGATGTTTAGTAAGGGGGCTTGAGGATGTTTAGTAAGGGGTTTAGGATGTTTGGTAAGGGGGCTTGAGGATGTTGTTTAGTAAGGGGGTTTAGGATGCTTGGTAAGGGGGCTTGAGGATGTTTAGTAAGGGGGTTTAGGATGTTTGGTAAGGGGGCTTGAGGATGTTTAGTAAGGGGGCTTGAGGATGTTTGGTAAGGGTGCTTCAGGATGTTTAGTAAGGGTGCTTGAGGATGTTTGGTAAGGGGGCTTCAGGATGTTTGGTAAGGGGGCTTGAGGATGTTTGGTAAGGGGGTTTCAGGATGTTTGGTAAGACGGCTTGAGGATGTTTAGTAAGGGTACTTCATGATGTTTGGTAAGGGTACTTCAGGATATTTGGTAAGGGTACTTCAGGATGTATGGTAAGGGTACTTCAGTATGTTTAGTAAGGGGGCTTTAGGATGTTTGGTAAGGGTACTTCAGTATGTTTAGTAAGGGGGCTTCAGGATGTTTGGTAAGGGTACTTCAGGATGTATGGTAAGGGTACTTCAGTATGTTTAGTAAGGGGGCTTCAGGATGTTTGGTAAGGGTACTTCAGGATGTATGGTAAGGGTACTTCAGTATGTTTAGTAAGGGGGCTTCAGGATGTTTGGTAAGGGTACTTCAGGATGTATGGTAAGGGTACTTCAGTATGTTTAGTAAGGGGGCTTCAGGATGTTTGGTAAGGGTACTTCAGGATGTATGGTAAGGGTACTTCAGTATGTTTAGTAAGGGGGCTTCAGGATGTTTGGTAAGGGTACTTCAGGATGTATGGTAAGGGTACTTCAGTATGTTTAGTAAGGGGGCTTCAGGATGTTTGGTAAGGGTACTTCAGGATATTTGGTAAGGGGGCTTCAGGATGTTTGGTAAGGGTACTTCAGGATATTTGGTAAGGGAACTTGAGGATGTTTAGTAAGGGGGCTTCAGGGTGTTTGGTAAGGGGGCTTGAGGATGTTTGATAAGGAATAACTTCAGGACTTGAGGATGTTTAGTAAGGGGCTTCAGGATGTATGGTAAGGGTACTTCAGTATGTTTAGTAAGGGGGCTTCGGGATGTTTGGTAAGGATACTTTAGGATAGAAATAATAGGCATATACGACGGGTTTTTTAGCCTATTAAAGTACATTGTATATATGTAATTAAATCCATGTTGAAAGAGAGTCCTATTTTTGGTATGTTTGGTAAGGGAGTATCAGGATGTTTAGAAAGGGGGCTATATGATGTTTGGTAAGGGGGCTACAGGATGTTTGGTAAGGGGATTGAGGATGTTTGGTAAGGATACTTCAGGATGTTTAGTGAGGGGGCTTCAGGATGTTTGGTAAGGGGGCTTCAGTATGTTTGGTAAGAGGCTTCAGGATGTTTGGTAAGGGTACTTCAGGATGTTTAGTAAGGGGGCTTGAGGATGTTTGGTAAGGGGGCTTCAGGATGTTTGGTAAGGGTGCTTTATAATTTTTGGTAAGGGGCGTCAGGATGTTTGGTAAGGGGGCTTCAGTATGTTTGGTAAGGGGGCTTCAGTATGTTTGGTAGGGTTGTGTACATTCTGCCTGTATGTGAAAGACTTTACACATCCAACAGATTTCACAATCTGACATCACCTCCAAACTTGAGTTGTGTACATTCTGCCTGTATGTGAAAGACTTTACACACCCAAGGGATTTCAGAGAGTATGTATCAACAACCTGAGACGGAACCTTTTAGGGGTTGGTTTGATAAAGTCTGGTTATGCCCACGCTGTCATAATTTTGAGAATCAAATCAAACACCCTTTGCTCGGAGAGTATTATCTCTAAACCCCAAACCTGTTGATATTTTCATAGAATCAAGGAGCATACAAAGTCTCACCAATCAACATTGGAGTATTTAAAATTGACAAAATACCCGATGGGGCTCTTGTGTTCCACCATAGATAATCAAGACGGGGATGGATAAGTGGTGTTTTTTTTATTGAAGCTATGTGTGTTTCTGACCAAGGTCGCTCAACACAAAAACCGATGTAGCCTTTCGCCCTTTAATGAAATAACTTCTCGACATCCATAAATAATACGCCACTCTCATTCCCAGATGCATTCAATCGCTAGGAATCAATTTTCAAAAGATGTGCTATTGTCCATCATGCTCATCATGGGTTCGAGACTAATAGAAAACTAGGTGAAATAAGTGTCTATAAACTTCGGTGGATATGTGTATCAAATTTATATGATTCAAATATTAGAAGTATCTTAACTTTCACCGTTGCTTTTTTAACAAACTAATTTTATGTATCCCGTTAGCTAGGATTATATACTGTAGTTGCCGCAATAGACTATCAATACCCAATCTGTTTACCGGGCTTTTCAAACATGCTAGTCATACAGGTGTGTACAAAACAGACATAGATCAGCTCCCCACAACATTTCAATAGAGATAATCCGGGAGATAAATATCCCCTCTATTGACGATCTATGGTTCAACGCTGCTCAAGTTATGATACTATTTCAAAATATAGATAGGCCATTGTATTGATGGCAAAAATGGCAACATCTACTCTCACCTTCACACTGCTATTAACTATAGTTTGATCAGTTCTTAATTGGCTGAAGCCTCCCTCCTTACAGCAGAGAACGAATATAGAAGGACGCGGGCGCGGCACGCATGAATGCAACAAGCGCACTGTGCATCGTGCGCGACTGTGGCCAAAATCCTGTGCATGGGGCCATAAATCGCGTGTGTAAGCTTGGATTACATAATTTTTGCGCGGAGAGATAAAAACCGAATATTCCTCGCCAATTTGGAACTGAATAAACTATAGAGACAATGCTAGTTAACACTTTCTACTCAGCTATTAGATTTACCAAAAAACAGATTTTTTAAGAATTACTAAACCAATACTAGGCATGTTTGTACTTATTTTAATGCATTTCTCATGGTGATTCTAAACATGGTGATGAAATATGATAATTTTTACATTTGGTAAAATTCTGGAACTGTCATCAGCAGAGAACTGCCTTGTGGAAAGTGTAAAGACCAGCAAATTGTAACATATTAAAAGATTACTTTCTTTGATTCATTAATATTTAATCCAACATTTGCCTCGGCACATGGATATTCCTTGTTTCTCAAAATAATAGTTTCAAAAAGAAACAAATGAAAACATGTACTATACAAGGCTCTAAAATAGCTCAAAATATGATAACCTGTTGTGTATACCTTAACACAGTATACCATCAACACAAAACTATTGTTTATTTATCTATCCCGAGACAGTGACACAACTGCGTCATTTAAACATTGCAGTATATAAATGTGCGCACACTATACATACACATGATGGGAAGCTACATACATACGCGTGCGTAAATGCTGCGCCTATAAATTACGTTACTGTCCAGAGAAAGATAAATAGAGTGTTACAAAACTTAAACAAAATCTTCCCCCGGTTTCTCGGGGTAAAATGGATCACTCACCTACTCCTTTTGGCAAGGCATATACAAGCGCTAAGATGAGCACAACTAATAACAGTAGTAAACACAGCACTATAAGAATTTTCTCCAAGGTAGTTCGCCCTTTACGGGGCTTTTTTGTCGACGGCCGATAGGAGGTGGAGTTTTTAAATTCTACCATGCCGTCAGGTGATTTGTCCTTAACCTCCATTTCTTGAGAGTTCTGATGCAAAGTGTCTCCCACTTCATTGTCGTCCAAACCGTCTCCGCCGCTTAGGGACGATCTCTCATACTTCACCATCTGGAGGGGAAATCAAAAAAGGAGAAAGAAAATAATAAAAGAGGGGGGATGAAGCAAGGATGATATTTCAATTTACCATGGCAACAAATATAGCTGAAAATGCCTGATATTCCATAGAGAGTAGGCTTATAGTAATGTAATGCAAGGCTGATTGCTTTGGCACAATGCCACATGCAGCACATGGAATAACATTCCAGATTCACACATATGTAACACACAAAAAGAATCATCAATATATTAGGTCCAATTTTTAGCACAAACATAAGTCCATCTTCGTACCAGATAGCCCCCTCCATGCCGGCTATTGGAATACTCCGAATAGTCCGTTCCGTAAGAGGAACCGTTTCGTTTGGTTTGGACTGCCATGACGGCAGTGCTCTATACACATGGAAATTTAATTACAACTGCATCACTGATTCTCCGTGCATGGTGCCTTTATCGCTTCCCTGTGAATAGATAGTATGTAAGCAGTGAGAGAGCGTTATATAGCATCCGCAGATCCCCGGCACCGCACTGCTTCTGTCTGGCTATTTAACCGTACGATGCTGCTATGCACAGACCCTGAATCAGGTGGTTTACTGCACTAGCGATGCATAGACGAGGGATTTGTGGATGATGTATTCGAGATGACTTCTAAGATGTACTTGTGATGCTGTCATATACTATCTTTCCACAGCCCTATACTCATCACAATCTCTCTACACACACTGCTGTATAATGCGCAGCCACCTCACTGCCACATGCCGCCAATGTCTTAATCACACACCGCATACGCAGTATATACATCTGTATTATTCGTTGCCAGAAATGAAACCTGACTCCTCTGAAAATGATGCAAAAATGTGATTTTATGACATAGCAGGCATTGCAAAGTTCACAGCAATATGTCTACACAATATTGAACTTGGACCTCTATAGGAATGGAACAATCACTCAATGCATTACTTTACACATCATATTACATGGAGTGGCACGACTTCAGATATAATGTACATTTAGCAAATAGCACTTAACACACCACCATCTATCGGAAGCTGTGTGGTTTTTCACTTTGATATCTAGAAATGTATACAATATACCAATGGTCATGCATATTTCATTTTGAACAAAAACTGAAACTGAAACAGATACGAAAACTAGTTTAGAGGCAAGTCTGTAGTTAGTGCTGTTAGGTTTGTTAAAGGCATATTATGTGATCTTTTCCAAGTAGCGCCCTCTATCATTGATTTTTACTATGAAAGCAGATTTTTGTGCAGATTTGCATTTTTGATCATAAATCATAAAGATCTTCTAAGTTACAGATAGATACGATTCCTAATTACTTCAAAATCATTTTTTTTCTTCATAATTTTTTACTCTAAATCCACTCTAAAACTATGATTTTGAGGTTAATTAGGAATCGTCGTATCGATCTGTAACTTGGAATATATTTATGAATTATGATCAGAAAAGTAAATCTGCAAGAAAATCTGCTTCCAATTTTTTTTGAGGATTGAGGGCGTCCCCTGGAAAAGATCACATAATATACCTTTAAGTTTAGGGTGTGTGTTCTGAATTTTCAACAGCCTAGTATAATTGCCTAAATATGTTCAGCGAATCAGCGGTATACCTTTTCTTTAATGCAATCGTTTTTATCTGTGTAGTGTAGTTCGAAAATTTATAATCACACAAAATATTGGCTTATATAAAAATACTAAGACTGAAACCAGTGATGTATTGTAGAACTCAGACATATGAAAATGAGAATGATACAAAAAGAAAACATGCTTTGTATTTTTTTACTACCACATCAATTAAGCCATACTTTTATTTTTCATAAACTAATTAATCCTCTAGCATGCAGGCACATGTAACAATCAAAAGGGAAATGTCGTCAGCCTGCTTCGATAATTGCCTAACTCACTTTTCAGCAAAATCGCATAAATCGTGACTTCATTACATGCACATGCTATAATAATATCTAAGTCATTGACAAATCAAAAGTGTTGATAAGTGCACAATTGCAATTCTGCCTAAGTCAGCATTGTGAGTTAGGCAGATTGTAATAATTATGTAAAATGTTTAAAATGGGTCATATTAACTCGTATTAGGCCTATAATAAGCCACATTTCACTTAAAGGTGTATCCCCAACCTAATTCTATCCAACAGGTACTGCTCCTGTTGGAATTCACCTGTACTATTCATGCTGCTATTCAACATATCGTCAGACTGCTTCGATAACTGCCTAACTCACTTTTCCTATTTTTGTTATTTTCTCAAAACTAGAAAAAATGAGTTAGGCAATTATTGAAGCAGGCTGACCATATGCATTTTGTAAGATATTGAGGAAGTAAAGCATGAAACGAAACCAGAAGAAATAAAAAGGAATTTCCACCTAATATTAAACATAAAATCCGAATTCATTGACATAATGTATCAGATGAGGTGTCCTTTTAAAGCTTACCACATACATTTTGCATGAGAATAAAATCTCAATTTACATTTTGAATGACAAAATCCGACCCTTTGATGTGACTAGTCACATCTTAAATACACCCAAAAAAGATGCAAGTTCCCCCTAGCATATACTAGAATATTTCGTAAAATATTTGATGGATTTAAATATGTTTAACTAGAAAGATGCACCCAATTGTTAGGCACATTTTTATACCAAATTTGTTGGCCTTGAGACAATGCAACGATAAGAAATTGTGCCATTTATCAATTTTCATACAGAAAAAAAAGTGGCACTAAATCTCACTGGCTATGGCTGGTTTTGTCCAGGGTTTTGTCATATTTTGTTGGGTGTATATGGTGGGCTGTATATTTTGATTTTGATTTTTCACATAAGGCAAAAAAAAAAAATTATGTTGCCCTCAGATACCGACCCTAAAATCTCAAAAATCAGGGTCCCCAATAAAAGGCCAATCCATGCATTCTCAAATTTAAGATTTAAAATTTACCCAATTTGTCAAGATATAACTTTTTTCTGCTTGAAATAAATAAGTTTCCTTGAAATAAATACATTATTACACTAGAAACATTAGTCAAATTGACATTCACCAATTTTGTCTTGTCATGAACCACGATCTGTCAGTAATATTTGTCAGCAACAAAAAAAAAAAAAAAAAAAAGGAAAATCAATGGACCGACCCAACTTCCAAGATTTTTGGCACTTGAGGGCGGCAACGCAACAATTTATTTTTTGGGGCCTAAATGAACAGCGTCTCTTAGAAGAGCCGAATCACCTCCTCCTAAATGCATTCACGTTAGGCCTCTCTACTTACATATTCTTGTCACATATTTTGTTACATCTATAAGATACATTTACGACACATTTCTTGAATGCTAATTACAAGACAGGCAATACTGACAGTCACAGTCCACGAGGCAATACCACCATTATATTCACTCCATTATTTAGACGGTGTTCTGCGGGAGGTAGTACCGAGATTTATTTACTGTGCGCAGTGGAGGGTAATTTTCAGCTTCATAACAAAATTAGAAGCTGACTTATGCAGATATGTCCTATTTTTAGATAAAAATTGAGTAATGTTGTGTTTGTTCATACAGAAATGAAAAATAATTGAAATACGACCCATCCCAGGCATGCAAAAACCCAACTGAATAATCAGGTAAATATTTATACCAAGGCCTATAAAAAAAAAAGGTTTCATTGGCCTAACCCGACCGACCCTAAATACATCGCCGACCCTGAATATTTTTTTATTATTTTGGAGAATTTTTTTTTTTTTTTTTTTTTTTTTTAAATAATTTTACAAATATACAAAGTATTAAAGTTGCTGACTGTTTGCTTTCATTTTTGGCTATTTAAAGTCCCCAAAGCAATTGATTAAAAAAAAAAATTAAAAATCCCGACCGACCTAGCCTATTTGTTTTTGTCATGTTAGGCCAATCAAACCAATTTTTTGTTAGGCTTAATTAGACGGCGGCAAAAATTGCCAATTTTGGGACGGCACACTACAATTGAATTATTTTAATCTGATGCCTATTTGTACATCTTAATACATAGGCTACATAAGGCAAAAAATGTTTTGTTGTCCTCCAGAGCTCTCAGAGGAGGGGCGGGTGGGTTTTTTTAAAATTAAAATAATAAGTTTTCTTGTACCAGTGGAAGCTCAAAGTTCAGCCAACAAGAAGTTGAAATCACACTAAGAGTCGCACATATATGTTATAAACACTTAGTTTAATATTCAATGCCATTTAAACTGTTAAAAGAAAATCTGAAAAAAGAAGACGTAAATCTGAAGATAAATAGAAAGAACAAAAATCGGAGCAGCCCTAAATCTGACGAGCGGGCGGTCGAGGACAACATAACAATTTTTGTTTTGGCCTAAGTATCAAATATTTATGCACAAAATGGTCACCTTTTATACATACTTTCAAAACAAATTATTCAAAACTGAGGGAAGGGGAGAGGAAATACTCGGAATCCCTTGATAGGTTTTGCAAAATCTATAATTCATAAAGCCCTATGTCCAAAATACTACGACATTACATTGTAGGGCTATTTAAGTTAAATATACACAATGACTGCAGATGGAAATTGTCTCATGTGCATTCAACAACGGGATCATCAGTCGATTGCCACTTGTCTTGGGGAGTTCCGGTCCTCCTATAATCAATACTCCCTCGAGGTGGGGAAGGGAAGCAGTGACGAATCCGCATACTAATAATATTCAACAATAGATGAAATGTCATCATAAAAAACATAGACCCTATCCCACTATTTCCAGCAAAAGTAAAAATGTAATATCCATAAACAAGATTATAGTATACGGCTTGATCAACAACACAGAGTCCATACGCAAATAAAAGCAACAGATAATAAAACTTGTATGTTACATTAAGCCCAAGCTCTCGGTTTTGTTATTAGCCATCTTGCAGTGAGTGAAAAGATTAGCCTTAGAAGCATACACGGGCAGGCAGGTATATACGGGCACAAGCAGGCAGGCAGGGGTGATACTAACATCTAATATTAAACAAATATGCCTTCCAGGTTCCTGTATGTCATGTGCCTTATCCAGGTCCGTCATCTCAGGACGACCCCGGGGCAGTTATCACTGATATTTCCGTCGTGTACCAAAACACACAAGCGTGCCGGCACACACTCGACGGCTACGTACTGTCACAATACGGTCAATCAAATGATAAAATGCTAATCAAACGCTTTTATGAGGATTCCGATAAAAAGGTTGTACGATGGTTATATGAGAGGTTTTTTTCAAGGGGTTGAGGGTCACTGGCATTGGAAAGTGGTATGTATGTGCCTTCATCATGAAGACCCCCCTTTTCACCCTCTTCTACTAACTCTTAAGACCCCTCCCCCTTTTTAGCCTGTATCAGTTCTCAAGACCCACATTTTATTAAAAATTTAAACCAGTTCTTAAGACCTACTTTTTCGAGATAATCAGTTAGTTATGACCCTATTATTCATCATAAAATTCACTCAGTTCAGTTACAAAGCCCCCTTTTTGAGACTCTGGGCGGCACACCCTACAAAAATAAAAGTGCCCCCAGATTTTTTTTGTCAAGAAATGTTGGAGACTCCAGCAACAAAAAGGCATGAGACATTCAGCAATGGGATATCCTAGTTGAAATCCACACCCCCTACAGAAAATATGACCTTATTCTTCTACAATGGGAGACACTGAACCTTGATGAAGTAATGTCACAAATCAACCATTCAAATTGCAATGACACTAAGCAATACAATGCCAATTAAAGGTGTATGTTCGATCACTTTAGATTTTTTTTCTCGCATCTCAAATTTTGATGTCAAAATAGAATCCATATTTTCTCATTATTTCTGTAAATTCTAAGGCACAAGATAATTATGTTCCATTTTGACGTTAAAGGCCAAAAGGCAGTGAATTACCGCCAGCTAGTTTGTGTACTACTCAATGGGCAAATTTCATGTCACCTTGTGCTTCTAAAATAAGAACCATTGGAGTTACGCAACTCACACTTTGAAATATGACTATTCTTAAGGATGACCCTTCTTGTAGAATAGAAAACTTAATCTCAGATGACCTTTGACCTTGATATACGACCTTTGACCTCATTGACATATGAAGGTTCCCATTGTATCTTTGAACCAAGTTAGGTCGCTGTTGGATTTTTTTGAAAAATAAATGGAGAACAAAGTATACCAAGTGTTTGACAGACTGACACACACCCCGCTCCGACAGACTAACACACACGCGAAGGATGCAGCCATACAGTCTCTCAAACAGACGACCTAAAAACTAAAGGTAAAATAATTGACTTGAACTATTGCGATGCTATGAAAGAAATTTATGTTTAATTTACTGAATAATTCGCCCTGCTGCCATGTTGCTAACCCACCAAAATGGTCAATAGCGCAAAAGGAGGCACTTCAACCGAGGTACGAAAAACAAACATCACTTTCAACTTTCAAAGGTCCTTCCCATAATGCATTATGCTTTAACGCTTTTAAATTTGTCAACAGAAGTAGTGCAAGTTTATTATACATGGTAATTTGATCGGACGCAATGGTTTCTGGGAAGATACCGATATCTTCTCTTATATTTCCTAATGCACATTGGCGACTTAACGCTCATTTTGTGGTAACAGGTCTCATTTTAGTATAATTATAGTTCATTGACTTGAAGCATAGCGTAATGTATTAACAATGGGATCTATCTCCCCGACTTAAGTCTAACATATAAATGTTAAAAAATAACCAAGAAAAGAAGAACAAAATCCAAGTGTAGCATTATGTAAAATGGGAAACAAATCTGAAAAGATTATATATCGCAAGTATGCATTATGTATATGGCTTGCTCCGATGAGACTTTCAAGTGTCAAAACAAATACTCAAGTAACATGTTGCGTTTTTTTGTGTAGTGTCTTGTTAACGCTTTCCACGCGGCTTTTAGTTTTACTATATACAAAACAGATTTCCCCAACTTACAAAGTCTTATCTCAAGAATTACTGAACCAATACTTGGCATGTTTGTACTTACTTTAATGCATTACTCATGTTGATTCCATATACGGTGATGGAATCCAGTAATTTTGACATTTTGAAACATTTTGTGCAATTTTGAAACTGACGACGTTATGTAAAGTGATTAAACAAGTATGGGGGCGGCATACACAAGAACAAACATGTTACATGGGGGTGGGGAACTAACAGTATATTGTTGGTAAATATAGAAGAAAAGATAAGAAACAATTACTAAACACATTTCTAACAGCCCACTTGCGGGGTTTTCCCCAGTGGTTGAGTGTTTTCAAACCGCAAAACTTAAGATAGACATTCATTATTTTTGATGTAATCATTGGAGGTACTCAAGACTTTTGTCAAAGATCTTTGTCTCTACTTAATACTTGTGCGAAAATCTTCATTCAATGAAGCAAAAGTGGTTTATTCAATGAAGTTTGAAGAATACATGTTAATTCAATGAAGCAATTTGGTAGGGTGTACGCTCCATTCATTAACTAATGAAGATCAACTAATGTTCATTGAATGAAGTGATTTCATAGTGTGTACATGGTCCATCGTGTATCTTGCCCAAGGATACAAACATGTTGGCCACGCCGGGGCTAGAACTCACAACCTCATGATTATGAGTTCCGCATTGTACCGCTAGACCATGCTCATTCAACATCATCAACATCTGGCCCCATTACAGATTGCTGAATAGAGACCAAGGCCACCGTGAACTGCCATTAGTTAACACATATAAACGCCACATCGGAAGATGCGAAGGGTTACGCATCACATACCAACACGAGGATCGCATAAGCGATTCAGTAGGGAACTAGAACAATGTAAATAAATAAGAGCGAGGCAGATAACTACCGCAAAGTTCCACAACTGGAACTTTGCGGTAGTTATCTTCATTATTTAACAATAAGCCCATTCCCTGCCAAACCCCAAAGACCCTAATATAAGGACCTGTAACCTGTAACTCATTTTGTAACTTTTTTCATATTAGTAGTTTAAGAGTTACAGCGCTTGATAAATTTCATACCTTTTAGGGTTAACACCTCTCTTAAGGGGGGAATTTTTTGAATTTTGTGAGTGCTGTAATTTTTGAACTATGACTTAAATGTATATAAAAAAATATACATTTTTGGAAAGGAAATAGATCAGAAAATCCAAATTTTGTATCAATTTTGACCAAAATTGTTGATTTTTTGAGAAAATCACAAAAAAGAAAAAGGTCAAAAAAGGGTCTTTTTTGGGTCAAAAAGGGTCAATAAAGTTCAACAAAGCTAACAAAAATAATTTTGGGTAACAAATTCCCAAATTGCTAGATTATGATGTTAAGACACTAACTAAGGGACGATTTTTTTTAAAACCTTATCTAATATTGTTTGAAATGTTGACACAAAAAAGTGGCGCTTTTTGGTGAACATTTCAAAAAATATTAAATTAGGTTTAAAAAAAAATCATGCCTAAATTAGTGTCTTTAAATCATAATCTAGCAATTTGGGTAATTTTTACTCAAAATTATTTTTGTCAGCTTTGTTGAACTTTTTTGGGTCAAAAAAGTGACATATTTGGTCAAAATTGACACAACATTTGGATACTCTGAGCTATTTCCTTTCCAAAAATGTATACTTTTATATGCATTTTATTAATAGTTCAATAGTTACAACACTCACAAAATTCAAAAAATCAAGTCAAAAACTTCCTTAAGTCTCCCCTTAAGAACCCTAACCCAACTGAATCTCACTGCCAGAAACCATGCACGTGCTGCTGCATTGCCTTGATGACGTCACCTACCGCAGGCATATGTGGGCAGGAAGTTTTAGCCCGCATATGCGCTGGCAGTTTAGCTCAGTTGGTAGAGGGACAGACTGAGGTGCGGATGGTCCCGCGATCGAATCTCGGGGATGCTGGGTGATTTTTCGGGTAAAAAAATAGTACTTTTTCCCCCTCCCCTGATACGCACAAAAAACATAGCTTTACTGGTTAGGGTTTTAAACAAGCTTGGGGTGGCATTATATATACATACATGTATGTATCTGTATCCCGTTTCATGGGTGTTCAGGGCGTCTGTATGCAGATTATCTATCATGTTTCAATACTACCGCTCAAATAACACATGATGCACTTTTAGAAAGTATTATGGGGGTGGAATAAACATGTATCATATCATGTCACATGGGTGCAAAGTTACCCATCAGATCTTCTTGTATACAAAAAAGACACATACAAAACCAGTCACATCACTCAGTACAACACAAATTGGGAGTGATTTGTACCCTGTTAGGACAGAGCTGAAAGATTAGTCATAGAAGAAGATGACGCTTAAGAAGTTGATCACATCGAAATGCACTTAAAATATGTGGATACCACAGAGTGAACATTCAACAGGGTCAAGCAATGCCCAACAAAATCAAAATGCAAAAACAGAAAAAGTGGGACCAACAGAAATCCAATGGTAACAGGGTTATCCTATATCTGACCCGTCACGTCAAAATGGACATGTTGGAGACCGGAGACAGATCTGAGTTATTGGTATGACTTGAAAAGAACAGATTTTGAGCTTTGAAAATAATCAGACTTTGTAATCACAAGATATGATTTGAAGGAGCATATTTTTCAATTATTTTCTTTATATTTCACCAAATATATTGGTCTTTATCTTAAAACTGTGTTTGTCGACAATATGTCCTTTTTGATTTGACTAGTCACATATCTCCTGTAATCTGGAAAAACCTAGTAAGTCAAATTTTGGAATCCCCTATATATTGAGGGTTGAGCGCCAGAAGTCCGTAACTCAACTTTTGGGCAAAATTAGATTTTGGTACCAATATAATCCATATAACCTAGATTTTCAGAACCATAAAGAGATAACTCAAAAAAACAATGTTAATTTGATTAAAACTAGAGTTATAAGTTGGGTGCTGCAGTGTATTGTAATGAGTCCCCAATATTTGAAAGTTGATTATCTCAGAATAGCATTTTTTAAGTTACGGCCTTCTGGCGCTCAACCCTCGATTTAAACTGTAACTCAACATATGTAGGAGAAACAAGGAGACAGTTCAGCACAAATAACACAAAGCCGAGTCAGACAAAAGTCAACAAAGTCAACAAAAAGACTTTCATGTGAGCATCACGAAAGGCATCCACTTCAAAACAATGTAAATCCGCTACCGTATAAGTGGAAATTGTTGCTACATAAATGTTTGCCCGTTTCGCACTTGAATGAGTTACCGTGAAAATAATCAAATGCAAATATATTTCTTTTGCGTATAGGTCTTTTTGTGAAGAAGCTACAAATTGTGGTTTCAAAAACAACAACAAAACAGTTGGTAAAGCGCGAAAAATCAATTTAACAGTATCACAGACCATGTAGTAGATCAAAACCATGTGATTTACTGTAAGGGGCCACTATTCTACACACAGAGACAAGAAATACACTAGATTGATTCTGGAATCCATATGATTAAGAAGAAGAGGTGAAACATCTATGAACAATGACAGGGATGGGGCTTATACAATTTTTGCATGTGTAATTTTTCACGCTTTGCATATTTTGAATAATTTTGCTTAGTTTTTTTGTTGTTGCAATTTTGAGCTTCCATACATAGACCTACATACAACGCTTGATAAATTTCATATTTTCAGGGTTAACACCTCCCTTAATGCGGTTCATCTTACTCTTGGGGATGTAGGTCTCTACTAGTATTATCAGATGATACTTTGTCGAGAAATATTATTTATCCAGATTCCCAATCCATTCTTCTGTCAAATAAACCAATTTTTTTCTTTCTGAACGAGTCCGAGTTCTATATTATGAAATCGATCCTTTTTAAGATAACATATCATCTGAGCTGACTTATACTCATGGGGGTAAACTGAACCTTCTTATAACTTCCATGCAGCTATTAGTTTTAACCATATACAAAACAGATTTTTGAGAAACCTTTTCCAACTTTCAAAGTCTGTCTCAAGGATTATTGAACCAATACTAGGCATGTTTGTATTTATTTGAATGCATTTCATATTGTGATTCCAAATATAGTGATGAAATTCAATAATGTTGACGTACTTGAAACATTTAGTGAAATTTTGGAACTGTCGTCGCATGGAAAGTGTTAACCGATATTACTACTATACCATAGTACATTAAGACTGTGGGGTATGCATCTATGGGGCCCCATAAGTATCAGTGTGCTTTGATAGTTAAGATAATGCTAAGTGATGTGGAATTCACTTCCGTCTAAAAGAAATGTGTAGCGTTTGGTTTGGGTCAGGCTTATGAAGAGGTTGAAGCAACCACTGAAAATTTCAGGTATAAGGCAAAAACAAAACAAAAAGTTGGTAGGTGGTCTGAAAACCAAGATGCGAGATGCGTTTTTTTATTTATAATTATTTTTATTTTTTAGGGGGGAGAAGTTCGGTGGGATGACTTTCCAAAGGCAATTTTTGCAATTTACCATACGCCGCGAACCCTGAAGACACAAATAATCACAGCCAGTATCCTACTGTGCCCCATATCATAGTTACGTTACTGGGTTCCCAGAGCAGACATATTCAATTGTTTGTGCAAAATGTTTTGACAAAATATTTTTTCAAAAATGGGAATAAAAAAATGAAATGAGGTAATTTACGTCGCTAAAACGAATTGCCTGGGCCTACCGGAAACAAACTTGTTTTTTTTTAACGTTTATGTTTACAGTCTGTTTGAAAGATATTGTTCAATCTTTTGCTATCTTCAGTAGATATCATCAGTTCATCACATTATGTATCTGCTTAAAAATCCATATGTTGCTATCTTCAGAAGATAGCTCGGCATTTGTAACTCTATTTGTGAAGTTTATAGACACTTATTTCACCTGTTTTTTTATCACACCTAAACTCAAACCCATAAGGGCGATGGACAGTAGCACATCTTTTGAAATCGATTTGTGCCGATTTAACACGTCTGGGAACCAGAGTGCCGTTTTATTTATGGATGTTGACAAGTTATTTCATGACAGGGCCTAAACACAGATAGCTTCAAAAGAAAATATTCACTTGTCCATCCCTGTCCTGATTATCTATGGTTTTTAATGATAACTTAAAGCTGTTTATTTGTTAGTGAATGGCGCTGAATGTTGTATAATAACCTTCCATTTATTGCTTCTTCAGTTGACAGTGCATTTGTCTGCCTTAACCCTAACACTCCCGGTGGATTTTCCAACGAAATATTTTTCAAGCAAAAAAAGCACACACAACAAGAGGTGCCACGCCCCGGGGTTTGAATCCACGACCTCTCGGTTGAAAGTTGAACGCTCTACCAACAGAGCCACGGGGGAAGCTATGCTGGGCGAGTGTACTCGCCCAGCTATGTAGCCCGGGGCCATTATTTCACCCAAAAACCTCAGCGCCAGGTGGAACCGACAGGCTGGGAAATGGGATTTCATGGGATACGGGGCTGTAAGGGTTAATAGACTGAACTTTTAATGAGAGCTTTAAGATGTTCATTTGTTAGTTAATGTTGATGAAAGTTGTGAAATAATAATAACCTTGCTTTAACCTAAAATATTGGTCAAAAATGTAAATGAAAAATTCCCAGAGAAGTGTCTTTAGATGATTTGGGTGCAATTTTGGCATATTTTACCAAAAACTGATTTTGCTATGTTGTCCACAAATTTTTGATCCAAAAAAGTGATTTGTTTGGTCAGATTTTTAAAAATTAGCATTTTTCTTGATGGATTCTCTGACTCATATCCGGAGTAATTCTGTTATACCCTTCACAGAGTTATTCATAGTGCATGATTTTTAAGAACGACGCATACTACCGATGTTGGTGTGTAGGGTATAACAGAATTATGCCCTCATTTCCTTGCCAAAATTGTATACTTGTCTATACGTCACATTAATAGTTCAAAAGTTACAGCGCTTGATAAATTTGATATTTTTAGGGTTGACACCCCCTTAACAGCTTCTGTGTAAGATTTAAGCACCTGTATTTGTTAGTGCGTGGTGCTGAAAGTTGCATGAGACAATTCCAAATACTGCTATCTTCAGTAGATAGCACTGCATTTGTCTGCCTCTTTAAGCTAAGCTGATAATCCACATTGAGACATTATGTTTGCTGGAAAGTAAGCAATTCACTTGGATGCATTTCTTTCTTCTTCTGCTGTTAATACTGGAATTGCTATATAAAGTATAATTATATCAATTTTATTCTAGGAGATGGGTTTGCATAATCCTGTGCCGTAATGTACCTTGTCTATGATAGTTGTTTAGAGAGGCATCAAATACAATATCTATTCTCAAAATATAAAACAAAAACTTATCAAACCTTCAATAGAAATTTAATCGCTGGTGGATCTTAACACTTTCCACACATATATTAGTTTTACCATATACAAAACAGATTTTTTAGAAACCTTTCCCAACTTTCAATGTCTTATATCAAGAATTACTGAACTAAAACTAGGCATGTTTGTAATTATTTTAATGCATTTCTCATGGTTACTCTAAATGTGATAATGGAATTCAATAAATTTAACAGACGACTGCCGCATGGAAAGTGTTAAAGGTAACCACACAGAAAGCAAACCTTTTAATAAAGTACCTTTAATACATTCCTGCAAATGACAAGAGATATGTATGATGTCACAGTGGTAAACATCTGATAATAAACTTAGATTGTAGGGTTGCCAAGTTACACTGGTATTACATGAGGCCACAAAAATCAAATGAAATGATTGGATTGAGTAACCAACTAACTCAAGATGTACTGCCAATGCTGATTTTGTATTGTTAAATTTGGGGGTGGGGGAGGGATAAATTAGAATCTTATTTGATATTGCTTATGTGACGCGGTCAAGTGGAATGAGTCGGATGTCGGGAATTTTGATTTTGAGTTATAGGTACAAAAGAAGTGACAAATAATTATGTTTTACTTTGTTTTTCAGTTGGTAAATTGTTTGAAACTTTAAAAAATAGAACTTCAATTTTAGTGGGGTTTGGACCATACTGTAGCATTTTCTACCTGCTTTTTTAAATGATGGACAAATAAAATATCAAAATTGAAATCTGCCGACATGTCACTCATTTCGCTTGATCATGTTTTCAAATTGGCACAACATATTTCTTAAATAAAGGGTTGTGAGCTCTCCTTGGTAGGGTGCAAATGATTACCTTTGGTTTTGTCTGATAATGGGCTATTCATTTGAAATCTATACAACCCCCTGTGTAACACACAAACTCAATCTTCTCCGCAGGGAGTGTGAATTTCAAATGAGTGACTCCATTTGAAATTCACATTCCCTGTGTGGACAATTAAGGTTATGTCTACTATGGGGGGTGTATGGATTTCAAATGGAATAGCGTAATCATGAAACTCATCTGGCTGTATAAGACCAATAACAAAATTGTTATGTTGTTCTCAACCGCCCACTTGTCATATTTGAGGGCCGCTCCGATTTTTTTTTTTTTTCTAAGATTTTCTTTAAAACTGTTTAAATGGCATTGAATATTAAACTTAGTGTTTATAACATATATGTGTGACTCTTAGTGTGATTTAAACTTCTTGTTGGCTGAACTTTGAGCTTCCGCTGGTATAAGAAAATTTAAAAATCTGCCAGCCCGCCCCTCCTCTCTGAAAGCTGTGGAGGACAACATTACCCTTTTTTTTGTTGGCCTAAACCAGGAAGTGACTTTTCTCATCAAATTGTAAATGATTCCTGATGACAAACTAGAATATCTCATAAGTATAGAGATTGTCATTGGATTTGCAAATAGAAAAAATAATCTCAATTAATGATCCTGATGAATTTAATATAACAACCTGCTGCTAACGTGAAAGTCTGTGCTTTTCTATTTGTGTGTGGGTGGGTGTTTTGGGTGTGGGGTGCGCTTGAAGCAGTAAGGGGTCGTCCAAAACGGGCCGCCAATTTTACTTCAAGCGTATGTAATTATTTACCCCTTCCCTCCCTCGAGTTATGTACGCAATAAATGGCGAAATATTTATAACCCGAGAACTAGTCAGGCATTTACATTTATTTTATGGAAAGCCGCAATCTACGGGCCTTTAACATTACATGGGTAGGACGGATGAAAATAAACCTTTGATTTGTACTTAAATAAATAAAGTATGTGTATCCAAATGTAAAAATAACCCATTGTATTAATGGTTTGTGTGCTTCCATTTTTATAGAAAGAAATTAATGCTTTTAAAGTTAATAAGATATATTTATAATGCAGGCATAGCATGAATCATATTTTAGGCAGGAAATCTTAAGCATCAATCTTTCATTTTTTCTGAATTATATGGGTGATAAAAAAAAACTTTTGTGGAGAAGCATATGTGATCTTGATATGCAGCCAAACAAATGATATAATTTCTTTTGTTACCTACTGCTTTATAAACCCTTTATTTGCTCATATGTTTGGCTTTAATTGCCAATTATTGGGGGGATTCCTGCAAAATGTTGCGTTGCAAATGGCCAATACAATCAAGTAGAAAACTAAAAATGTAATATTTGCGACTCAAGACTCGTTTTGCTTGATCAATCACATATATGCAGGCGCGTACCGCGGCATGTGAGCCAGGGGGGCAAGTATATGTCGTCCCGACAGTGGCGTAAATTTTCATAAAAGGTTGCCCCAAATTTTTTCCCAGTCAGTCACCTCGTGAATTTCACGTAAGTGGGGGGTGGGTAGGGTCAAACAAATTTGCACGGTCACAAAATTTTGCACGGTCACAAAATTTTGCACGGTCACAAAATTCCGCACGGTCACACAATTTCGCACGGTCACAAAATTTTGTAGTCCAAAAAGCACAACAGTTAACAAATAATGCCCAATCCTCAGTGTTTTCGGCCTAGGCCCTATATTTTTTTCCTTATGCGAATTTAGCGTCCCAGTATGGCGAATTTAACGTCCCGGTATTTGGAGCCGGGGGGGGGGGGGCAACTTGCCCCCCCTGTCCCCCCGGTCGGACGCCACTGCATATATGATTGGCAGTGCATTGATTAACACGCGAACCCTTCTGCCCGATCTATTTCCTTAACACTTAACACTTGTAATTCCATTTCCGTTATATCTGTGCCGTCCGGTGGATAATTACCATCAGTCATATTCCAGTGTGCTTCATTTCATGTGTCAAAACTCATAAGTGTAAACTTAACACTAAGGCCTAAAAAAGGTTTTGTTTGCCCAAACAGTTATGTTTATTTATTTGGCAACAAAAAATATCATTTAAAACATACATTTTCACCATAAAAAAATATCTTTAAAAAAAAACAATTAAAAAAAAAAAGATTGTATGGGTTTATCGCGCTTGGGCAAAACAAAACAAAACTTTTTTGCCTTACAGTTAGCTGGACTCTTGGTCCTGATTTGCTTCATTTACAGTGTGTCCCATAAATATAGGATCACTTGGTTGAGTTAAATATCAAAAAAACAATTACATATGATATGGTAAGCATAATGTCTACATGTATGTACAGGAAAAGGTATGTACAGGAAGAAAAAAAACTGCCCAGTTTGAAAATACTGAATTCTAAGCTTTTACAAAAATTATAAATAACACTTTTATGGTAAGTAATATTATTTTACTACCAGTGTTGTAGTCGAATCAATCATCCAAGTCCAAGTACCCTTTTAACAATAACAACAACAACAACATTAACCCATTATAAAAATGAATAATTATTTACATTGTTATCAAAAATTCTGGCTCAACTGGCTTTCCATCAAAAATAAGCAAATACTTCCATTTCCAAGCAATACATTGACACCCACAACCTGGCTTTAATTAACAAATCCTCCATCACCTGTTCCACTGACACACTTGCATATTAATCCCAATAAGATAATCTGTCATAAGCTGTTAAATCTAGCAAAGATTTGCACATTCCAGGAAATATCAGGGACCCGATGCATACAATTGATGTATTACTTAGATGCATTGATTTGCACAAATTAGCACAAATTTTGACTACAAATTAGCGCAAATATGATTAAAAATATGTTTGCATTACTCTGATTCCAAATACATCAGTAATTACGAATGATCTAAAGATTTGTATCATAATAGTTCTTTATAGAGCATTGCTATTTGATCAAGTAGTTTTGATTTGTGCATAAATAGCACAGATGTGAAACAATAACGCCTGTATCTATAATCAAAGTTTTCTGATTTAAAGTTATCTGGTAGTAGCGTTTTAACACTTTCCACACATTTTATTTTAATGGGTACACTCTGCGTCAGCGTATTGCGCCGTATAAGCACACATGGAAAAGTGCACACAGGCGCGCTGCAGAAGTGTGTGTTATGGAACAAAACTATAGTATACCACTAGCGGCATGAGGGTGATCATGCTAATTAATGTACGCCATGTTATATTGCCTCATATAAATGTTAAAGATTTCTTAGTAGCTTAAACTTTCTCAGTTGTTTAAGAATTACCAATAATGTCTGCTCTTTTGCAATGGTTAAGATCTGTCAAATGTTGTCTTTTTCCCCCCCTATATTTGAAATTTGAAATACCCTATTCTTAATTTGTAAATTGTAAGTATAAGAGCATCCAATTCTTCTGCTATACATTTCTTGAACTTTGATCGTTTGATGAAATGCGGGTCACGTAGCGGTGGGATGATGATGCTGCTGATTGACAATTTATCAGAGCGTGATATTACAAGCTCAAGATTTCTGTCGTTTATTCACCGTACTCATTTATTAGGAAAACAGTACAGATTGTCTCCACTAAGCCAATATTATGTTATATAGATATGGAATGAAATTCTTGAAATATTGCAAAATTTGATGATCCTATTTTTAATCAATCCATACCGAGGGCTCAGACACACAGGCCTTATCTCCATTTTGACCATTTTGAGAAAAAGACTATTGAAGATTTTTAAACACATTGGGGAGATGGAGATGAGGCCTTGTGATTACTGGCTATAACTTTGAAAGGGTTGTGTTATGGAGATAAGGCTTTGTGTTACTGAAAAGAGAATGTCTTTCAGAAAATGTTGATACCAACATTTTATTTTGGAAAAGATGGAGATGAGGCCTATGTTTATGAGTCCTCGATATGTTGATATGAGAGTACCGCATATGATTTTGTAATACAGACTTTGCAGCATCAAGGCGATTTAACATTACACAATAAACAGAGGTCTGTGTTGAAATGTTAAAATCACTGGGAAAATGTGATTAGAAAATTAAAACTCTTTTTCAGTTTAAGAATTTTAACAAAAAACAATCACAAGTTCCTTGAATTTATACTTGAATTAATTGGCAAAAATACAGCAAATATCAGACAATATTCAACCTCACTTGGGGAACTGAAGAAACACACAAAGAATTTATCCATCTACTGCCAAAACCAAATCTGTATGTAGTTCTTTGTTCACATGCACATATAAATACAGAGAGGATGCTATACTCAAAGAGATGCGTTATCAGCAAAAGTAAACGTGGACCCCAACTATCAGTTTTGAATGAGAAGAAGGGCCCCCTTTAGTTACATTTCAGGAAATATCCACATAAAAAGAGCAGGGAAAAAATCAATTGATTACCAAAATATGTTTAAAAATTAGGTTATCTGTTGACCAGTACAAAATTGTAATCATATTTGGAAACATATCCCCTGAGTCTCATACCCATTGATACAAGTCCTCCCTCATTTCCCCCCCCCCCCCCCCCCCCCTTCCCTCCCTGGGATGAAATTTTTGGGATCTCACACTTTGGGCCTCATTAAGTCCCTACACTTATGAATTAATCAAAATCTGTGGCTTGGAACAGGGGTTTGGCATTGATGAGACATCCCTATCATCTTATCAAGGCAATGTCTGCTATTCCCATTATTGCGTTGCCAAGGTAGTTCACAAATAGCCAAAACTGATTAATGACACAAACTTGTTGTAGCCTCAAAGTGGTTAAGACTTACATTTATCGTGATGTTATAAGATGACTTAGTGTGATGTGCAGGCCCTTCAATAGCTTGGTTCTAACTCCTCATTTACTCATCTATTCAGCGAATATTAATTACACAGAGACTTACTAGAATCTTGATATATCTTTATGTATTTCCTGGTAACTCTCTTCTTCTTTCCAAACGTGAATAAACGATGTAAATAACGGTTAAAAAACAGTGCAAAAATCCGATACACACACACTCCTTGGGTTTCATCTAGCTACTGCCTAAAATCATGACTCAACAAAGAAAAAGAAGAAACTCTTCAGGATCATTTTGATGTCAACATCATTTTATATTTCTGAGGAAAAAGTATAGAATATCGCCTACGAACTCCATCTTATAGTCAAGAAATCTTATGGCAAGCTTATTTCCTGTATACTATGTGCTGTGTTAATTCACCCAGCCCTTGTGTGTATACATAGTTAGCCATTGTATGACCCACCTTGGACCCACCCAGCCAGAACTTCTTATTGTATGCAAATTAGGGAGGTTGTATAATCAACTATTGTGGCCTATAGAGGGCAGTATTTGCAGCTACCTTACTGTGGATGTAGAGCATCACTACCAGCAGGTGCAGGACGTGATCATTAATCTCTTGATTTGGAGAATAATTAATAAATATGAGCCAAGTAAGATCCAGCACTAGAAAATCAAAGCCAACGGCAGAGGCGATAATAGAAACAACAAGAAGACTAAAAGTAGCCAGATCTGTAGCCTGCGGTAAGGTTACTTCAAAAACGAATGAAGTAGAAGCAATACGAACATCATCGAACAGAATCGATAAGGAAGAATTGCAGAAAAGAGTCAAGGAGTGGGATGAAGCATTGGCTAACCTTGAGGAAGCCCACGCCAAGTACGCTGCGCGTTTGTCTCGTGAAGAACAAGAAAAGGATGCCGAGACATGGACAGCACCGGTGTTCAATGGTTTCAACGCGGCGAAGCAGTCCATTCACAGGTTTCTACAGAAAGTGAAAGAGAGACCAGAGACACCCGATTCAGTACATGCCAGCGATAGTGTGTCCGTAACGAAGAGCAGCCAAAGTTATCGGTCATCTAAGTCAAGCTCTTCATCCCTAGCATTGGCAAGAGCAGACGCCGCTGCAAAGAAAGCAGAGCTATTGGTAAGAGCTGCCAACTTAAAGAGAAAAAGAGCTCTTCAAGAAAAGGCGACTAAACTGAAACAACACCAACAAGAACGAGAGATGAAAAGAAAAGAAATGGAAGCTCAATTTCAGAAAGAAAGAGAAGAAGAAGACCAACAACGACAAGAAGCCGAAGAAGAGCTACAAAGAGAGCAGGAACAACAGGAAGTAGACGAGGAGCTTGCAGCTGCTGATGCCCGTCTACAAGCGTTAGATTTAGAGGAAATTGATGATCAGTCAATTATTGACATTGATAGTATTCACATTCACGAGGGATTGAATCCACAAGCCAACGAGTTTAAGTACTATAGTGCGAAGAAAACCGCATATGGTGACGTCAAGGAGGAGCTTGCAGAGTCCACTAATTCCGATATGCTCAACATTATTTCTCAGCAAACGCAGCTATCGAAGATGCTCATCGAGTCTCAAATGAAGACATCTTTACCCCAAAGAGCCGTCCCTATATTTGATGGCAACCCACTAGAGTACGCATCGTGGCTTTCTGCATTCAACCATGGAGTAGAAAGTAGATGCAGTGAAGCAGCCGACAAGTTGTTTTACCTTCACCAGTTTACAGCTGGTGAAGTACAGAAGGTGGTGTCAAGTTACATGAGAAAGGATGCAGACGTTGGTTATCGTCAAGCTAAAGAGCACATCGCTAGCCACTACGGCAACCGACACCAAATCGCGGATGCATACATGAAGAGGGCTGAGGATTTACCGGCGATCAAATCTGACGACGTGTCAGCTCTGACAAGTTTCTCACTCTTCCTGACAGAGTACTACAACGTGATGGAAAGCCATGTACAACCCATCCTAACACTGTTTCGCAAGCGAAAGGCCCATCACCGTTGCTGTTGATGACACGAAGCGGCTCCATAGCTTGTGGCACGTTGTTACCGATTAACAGACCAATATCTGCATTGATGGTTGGAATGCTAACGATGCCAAGGTGCGGCCATCTCCTTATATCGGTTTCATGAAGGATTTCCTCCTTTGTGACTGGGATAGATTCCTGGGTGTACACATGTGGTAGCTCCACCTTGTTAGCGCTGTTCGTAATACTTATGATTTCTAATCCGTTCAGACATGTGCTGGCGACCGTCTTTGTTTGGTTCAGTCTAATGAAGCTCATGCCACATCACGGTGTACCACATCATCATGTGCAGCAGGGGTCGGTGACCAAAGTTATTTGCCACCGATCATTCCAGTCTTGGTAAGAGCCAAAGATTCTGGCATCGTGGTGTCTACATATGCTTTCCTGGATGAGGGCAGTAGCGCTGTCTTTTGCACCAACGATTTACAGAAGAAACTACAGACGACTGGACGACCAACACAATTAACGGTGAAAACACTGAACCAAACAAAGACGGTCACCAGCACATGTCTGAACGGATTAGAAATCATAAGTATTACGAACAGCGCTAACAAGGTGGAGCTACCACATGTGTACACCCAGGAATCTATCCCAGTCACAAAGGAGGAAATCCTTCATGAAACCGATATAAGGAGATGGCCGCACCTTGGCATCGTTAGCATTCCAACCATCAATGCAGATATTGGTCTGTTAATCGGTAACAACGTGCCACAAGCTATGGAGCCGCTTCGTGTCATCAACAGCAACGGTGATGGGCCTTTCGCTTGCGAAACAGTGTTAGGATGGGTTGTACATGGCTTTCCATCAAAATCACCAAGACCTACAACGTCAGTCAACAGAATAGTTGCACAAGACCTGGATAGCGTGCTGATCAACTTGTACAATCACGAATTCACCGAGCGTTTACATGAAGAGACTCCGCAAAGATCCAAAGACGACGTCAAATTCTTGACCATGGTAGCCGACAGCATTCAGCACAAGGATGGCCACTACGAGATTGACCTGCCAGTCAATTCTGATGTTAACCTGCCAAACAACCGAGCTATAGCCGAATCTCGAACGGCGCACTTGAAGAGAAAACTGCATCGAGACGACGATTACAAGAATGCGTACACCAGTTTCATGGACAACATGATCCAGAAAGGTTTCTGCGAAAGAGTACCTGAGAAAGAGACGGACCGAGATGACGGCAAAGTATGGTATATCCCACACCATGGCGTTTTCCATCCACAGAAACAGAAGTTACGAGTGGTGTTTGACTGCGCAGCAACGTTCAGAGGGAAATCTCTCAACACTGAGCTGCTACATGGTCCTGATCTTACAAGCAGTTTGGTCGGTGTACTCCTCCGGTTCAGGCAACATCCTGTAGCGCTGATGGCAGACATCGAGGCCATGTACCACCAAGTCCGTGTGCCAAAGAAAGACCGCGATCTTCTCCGCTTCTTATGGTGGCCACAAGGAGACGTCAGTGCACCACTGCAAGAATATCGCATGGGAGTGCATGTGTTTGGAGCAACGTCATCACCAGCGTGTGCAAATTTTGCATTGAAGAAAGCGGCAGAAGACGGAGAGAACAAATTTGATCGACAGATATGTGACACCATTAGGAATAATTTCTACGTGGATGACTGTTTGAAGTCAGTGTCGACAGAAGAAGATGCCATCCACGTCGCTCACAACCTGACTACACTCTGCGCAGAAGGAGGATTCAGACTCACCAAATGGATGAGCAACTCTAAGAAGGTTTTGGAAGCTGTACCAGAAGCTGAACTCACAAAGGAAGTGAAGTCACTAGACCTGAGTGTTGACAATCTTCCGACAGAACGGGCACTGGGCGTGTTATGGAATGCAGAACATGACCAGTTTGAATTCAGTATTAGCATGAAGGAGAAACCTCCTACAAGAAGAGGAATACTCAGCATGGTGAGCTCCATCTATGATCCTTTGGGGCTCATCGCACCAGTTACACTTCCTGTAAAGATTATAATGCAGGAGTTATGCAGATTGAAGTTACAATGGGATGAGGAGATTCCCGTCAAATATCGTGCGATCTGGGAGGAATGGATAATGCATCTGCCGAAGTTGACACAATTTGCTATTCCACGATGTGTCAGACCCACAGAATTTGAGCCATTATCAACAGAGTTGCATCATTTCTGTGATGCCAGCGAAGTGGGATATGGAGCCGTTAGCTACCTGAGATTCGTAAATGGCAGCAAAGTGCATTGCAGTCTCATCATGGGCAAAGCTAGAGTGGCACCGATCAAGCAGATAACTATCCCACGACTTGAGTTGACAGCAGCAACAGTTGCAGTTCGTGTGGACAGCATGCTGAGACGCGAATTAGAATTCGACATCGACAACTCGTACTTCTGGACAGACAGCACATCTGTGCTGCGATATATCAACAACTCAAGAACACGCTTCCACACTTTCGTCGCCAACCGTATAGCTGTAATCGCTGAAGGTTCAACGCCATCGCAATGGAGACATGTTGATACCAAGTTGAACCCAGCTGATGACTGCTCCAGGGGTTTGCCAGTTCAACAGTTCCTGCAGAGCAGTAGATGGACACAGGGGCCGGAGTTCCTTCATGAGTCCGAAAGTGGATGGCCCTCTGCTAAGCTTGAGAACCTGACATGCTTCAATAACGACCCTGAAGTTAAGGTGAAGGTCAATGTAGTAAACACGGAAGTCGGTGAAGATGTTGTGGAAAGCCTGTTGAAATACTACTCCAGTTGGTACAGGCCGAAAAGAGGCATCGCATGGATCTTAAAGATAAAGGAACGTCTGAGGAAACCGAAACAGGCAACCGCTGACAGCCAGCAACTCAGCGCAGACGATATGAAAGCGGCCGAGATCGCTATAGTTCGATCCATTCAACGAAAGGCTTTCTCGAACGAAATGCGAGATGTGACAGAGAGTAATGTGAGGATATCTAGTCCGATCTACCGACTGGACCCTACATTGGACGACGGTGTACTACGAGTAGGTGGTAGACTCAATAACTCAGCCATGCCAGAGAAGTCGAAACATCCAGTCATTCTTCCAAAGGGACACCCAATAGTGCACCTAATTCTTCGTGACATCCACGAGAGAAAAGGACATGTGGGCAGGAATCACATGTTAGCGATCATGCACGAAATATACTGGGCAGCTGCAGCGAACGCATCAGCAAGAAAGGTTGTGAATGACTGCGTAACGTGTAAGCGACAGAGAGGGAAACTGCAAACACAAAAGATGGCCGATCTACCCTCCGACAGAGTCACTCCAAACGAACCACCATTCACGAGAGTGGGAATGGACTTCTTTGGTCCATTTCAAGTCAAGAGAGGACGGTCAACGGTGAAACGCTATGGAGTTATATTTACATGTCTAGCCGTGAGAGCCGTCCATCTCGAAATGGCAGACACACTTGATACCGACTCCTGTATAAACGCAATCAGGAGGTTCGTGGCAAGAAGAGGACAAGTGACCGAAATAAGATCAGACAATGGCACGAATCTGGTGGGAGCAGAAAAGGAACTGCGTATAGAAATACAGAAATGGAACCTACAGAAAATAAATGATGCATTGCTAAGACAGAACATTGTCTGGAAGTTCAATCCTCCAGCTGCCTCTCACTTTGGTGGAGTGTGGGAGAGAATGATACGAACCGTCAGAAAAGTGATGCACTCTATCCTGAAGGAGCAAACGCTGAACGATGACAGTTTGACAACATTGTTCTGTGAGGTCGAATCCATCATAAACGGAAGACCTATCACCAGAGTTTCAGAAGATGCAAGTGATTTGGAACCCCTTACACCAAACCACTTGTTGCTTCTGAAGAGAGTACCGCAGTTACCACCAAACATATCTGCCAGGACAGATATGTACACAAAACGACGCTGGAAGCAAGTCCAATATCTGACCAACCTCTTTTGGAGTAGATGGATAAAGGAGTACCTACCCTTGCTACAGCAACGACAGAAATGGGTACATCCTCAACGGAACGCCAAAGTTGGAGACATTGTCCTAGTAGTAGACGACACACTGCACAGAAACCAATGGAAATTGGGCAAAATCCTTGAAACGATGCCCGACAAAGGAGGAGTTGTAAGACAAGTGAAGCTGAAGACGCAGACTTCAACTCTAGTGAGGCCAATCAGCAAAACCTGCTTACTCCTTGAAGGTGAAGAATAAGAGATATATCTACATCAGCATCATGAAAGAAAAGGAAAACAGACGAAGCTTGCACACACAATGTTCCAGTGCGATTCGGGGGCGCTATAACCTCCTGCTGGGCTGAGATATGTCCGTGTGTTGGGTATTAAATCACCCAAAAGTGCAAGTTAATCTATTTTCTGGAAATACTACAATATGACAGAAGAAATCACCAAAGAACCAATCCCATCACCTAGATTCATCAGATGAACTGGAGAGATGGAGGAGTAACGAGATCGATCACATCACTGCGTTGCCAAGTGACGACATCCATCAACAGGCAGATGAGCAACCGATGATTTCTACCATTATGTGCCATGCAGAAGAGGAGCAGTATCAGAAGTCTACCCTGACCTGTGTGATGTTGCAATGTGGATGATGTTTTATAACTCTTGTGCTTTGACGACAATTTAGTTATAATTTTTATTTTTCGGACTTCTTTGTTAAAGTTGAATTTTATTTTCAAAATTATCAAAATGTTAGGACAACTGACTTGCAAATTAGTTCGTTTTTTTTTTTTTGTTTTTTTTTTTGTTACAATACTGTTAACTACATGATGTTTTTCGTAGTTGAAATTTTACATAGTTTGAACCCGTGTTGTCAGGAATTTACTTACCTGAGGTTCTAAACGTGTTAATGTAGAACCCGTGCTGTCGGATATGAAAATCCGAGGTTCTTGTGAATCCTAATTAGAATAGTTTTAGAATTTAGTGACTTTAACCAGATATGGACGCTTACAAACGATGCTTGCAAAATTGTGACAAGCGATTACGTTTGTGCTGTCTGACGAGTAGTCCACAGCTTTTACTTATCGACTCCAATTAACCATTTTACAAGATGCAGATACAGCATTTAAAGACATTAGAATAGTATGTTGACTGTTATTTGTTTTGCTTTTGCTATGTTTGCGTGCACGTGATAGATCATAACGAACGTTTTGGCATAATTGGCACTGTTATATTTATTTGGTAATTGTTGCGCTCTAAGCTCCTCAATTAGGGGCCGGAATGTTAGTGCCGATTAGGCCTTCTGATTTTAGATGGTTTTATTTTGTAGAAATCTAGTACACATGACTTCCTCCCCCTGGCAAGTTTGTTTGTGTTTTGCAGCCCTCGCTTGACTGCTCATGATTTTAGGCAGTAGCTAGATGAAACCCAAGGAGTGTGTGTGTATCGGATTTTTGCAAAATAAAACCATCTAAAATCAGAAGGCCTAATCGGCACTAACACTTGTTGTCTGCCATAGTGTATCGCAGAAGTGGGTTTTTCACATAGCATAATATGATTTAAGATATAGCCAAACAGGAGATAATTTTTTTAGTTTCCTATGGTTTTTGCAACCCTTCCACTGTTCATTTCTTTGGTTTGAACCAATTGAACAATTTTAACTCTTACCCTCTTGAGTACAACAAATTACTACGATGCGGTGTGCTTGTTTGTGTTACCCAGCGTGGCAGTTTTTTGATGAAATAATGGCCCCAGGCTATATACTTGACGAAGTATACTGAGCCAAGTATGGTTGACCCTGGGGTTCGAGGTCTGGGGTTCAAGACCTGGGGGCGTGTGGGCCATTTTCCTCCCTCGCTTTTTGGCCGCTAAAAAAACCCTTTAGAAAAGGTGCCTCAGGGTTAGGGTTACTGTAGCTTTTCAAATGATGTATGAAGTATAAAAATAAAAATTCAATCCAACTTGACTTAAAGCAAGAGAGCTGCCAGGTAATTGGAACATATTGACCCTCTTAGTACCCAATTAACCTAGCCCTGCCAATTAACCTAGCCCTGCCAAGCGTAATCATCCGATCCTAAATGTGATCGTGGTGTACTGCGCGAGCGCGTTGTACTGCGCGAGCGCGTTGTACTGCGCGAGCGCGTTGTACTGCGCGAGCGCGTTGTACTGCGCAAACGAGTAGCCTAGGGTCGTGGCTTAGTGGGTGGGACAACAGGTTCCCGGCAATTTAGTAGGTGTTTTCTCTTCCAAAATGGTGATCCCGGATAAAAAACCTAAACAGGATTAGAGTTAAAACAAGCCTCCTGGGTTCAGGCCCCTCAGGTCAGATGCTTTCTGGACATACTCCAGGAACAACTGGCACTGAAAACTATCTAACATTTTGCCAAGTCATACACTCTTAAAACAACAGGGTAATTAAAAAACAAAAAAGGGGTCACATTTTGACAACAAAATTTGACTCCAAAACAATTATTTTCCCATCATACTTGTCGCTAAAAGAGGCGGCAGAAACATGAAAAGTTGAACCCTAAGCCTGTACATGTTTTTATAATGCTTCAATACCAATTGCCTTGATGGCTCAGTTGGAAGAGCGTGTGTCTGGAGTTCAGTAAGTCCCGGGTTCAAATCCCGGTGGAGGAATGAATTTTTCGACCACCACTAGGGGAAAATTAATATTATCAATCATGTTTCATATCGTTATTCTTCAATAGCATCTATACAGTTCTATTATATGGCAACACCTGGCAACCGGCCATGAATTACGAACTGTCCCAGTTGTAACTCCCATAAAGGTTTCATCTCAGTGGATTCGTTATGAAAACTTGTTAGAATCGGACGACTAACTATAATAACTCAATATAATTAAGATGTTTATCATTGGGTTTCTGTAAATAAAGTATACCGCATGTGCACATACAATCATATTAAATTAGGGCGTTATTAAAGGTGGATGTTCAGATATCAGATGACCACCCCCCCCCCCCCCCCCCACCATATTTTTCTCATTACATCTATAAAATGTTTGGCGCAAGATACAGGGTGTGTCAAAAAAGTGTCCCATGATTTTGAAAATTAATTAAAAATACATCACATGTCTTTTTGTTTTAAAAAAACACAGAATGTTGGTAAGCCCTATTACTATTAGTCCGCGGCAATCAAATACACTTTATCCAATTGAATTTCACCACCTAACTAACCACAGAGATATGATCAATTCAGTAACAACAGTGTGAATCCCACTTTGGCCACTTATCAACAAAAAAATGACTTTCAACTGAAAAAAACTTCCTTTGTGATTATGATGATGATGATTATTAGGATGTCAATGTATTGTTTAAAATACCGTCTAAAATTCAAATATTTTATGGTATGTCATGGATAATATTGATGAAAATATGTTTTTGTTCAAATTCAATTAACTATCAACATTTAGTAGGTATATTATTATTGATTTTATTGATACGTTCAATTACACACTGAATTACGATTCTAATAAAAGAGCTCTCTTCACATGAAAAGTGGCCAAAACTGAATTTGAACATAATGGATTGGCCATAATTAGATAACCGAAGCTCCAAAATGGATAGAAACCAATTCTTATTACACAATAAAGATTGCTGAACATGATTATTAGTATTTCAAGAACAATATTTATATTTTTAATTGCCCAAAAAAATCATGTTTTTCATGGGACACTTTTTTGACACACCCAGTATGTTCCATTTAGACGTTATAGTCCAAAATGCAGTGAATTATTGCCAAGGTGTACTGCGCAATGGGCAAATTTCAAGTCACTTTGTGTTTCTTAAATAGAACCATTGGAGTTATGCAACTCAAACTTTGGAATACAACTATTTTAAGGATGACCCTTCACATAGAATAGAAAACATCAAGTTGAAAATCAGACCAGCAATCAGAACACCTACCTTTAAAACATGATGCTATTTACAGAAGATGGCATTTACATACAATACGTATAATACATTTAGAGATACGTTCCCCAAAAGATACCAAACATTCTATAGAAGCAAATTATATATCTTCAGAAGATAGTAGAAACTTGATTTTCTATCTTCAAAAGATAGCAGTTACTCCATGACATATAATTATCTTCAGATGATAGTCAGAAGTAAAATTTACTGTAGAGATGTTAATTTTCTCGGAATTAGTATTTTGTTCTTGTCTGATTTTAAGAATTGTTCTTGTTCTTGAATTTAAGATTTGAAATTCATTAGATAAATTTATACACAAAAGAAATATATTAGTGTGCGTTTCTATTTGCAGTAGCTGCTGGAAGCATGAAAAGCATAAAATGTAGCAGAAAAAAGTTAAATGCTTAAAGTAACAAAAAAAATATCTTATTTTCAGAAGATGGCAAACACTCAGTTTAACAGAAAACTTTATATATTCAGAAGATAGCGGACAAAAGAGATTTGATATCTTCAGAAGATAGTAGAAACTACGTACAAAAGAAAACAACTCATATCTTAAGAAAAACTTCATACAAAGGAAAAACTGACTATCTTCACAAAAGATGGCAAAAACTCCCAAAACAAAAAGAATCATATCTTTGGAAGATAACAAAAACAGAATATAACTGAAAACTTAATATCTTCAGAAGATAGCAGAAACTTCATATAATAGACAATTTTATATCTTCAGAAGATAGTAGAAGCTCCATAAAACAGAAGACTTCCGGTCTTCAGAAGATATCAGAAACTTCACATAATTAATAGATTCATTTTCTTCATCAGAAAATAGCAAAGGAATATAAAGGAAATTTCATATCTTCAGAATATAGCAAAAACTCCAAAACAAAAATTCCCATCTTTGGAAGATAACAAAAACTGAATATAAGGCCCAAAAAAAGAAGTTGTGTTGCCCTCAGCGACAGACCCTAAAATTGCAAAAATGAGGGTCATTTTTGGTTGGTTTTTTCAAACAATTTTTTTTTTCAGATTTAAATGTTTAAATGTAACTATTATTTGCTTGAAATGAATAAGTTAGCTTTACTAAATGTTTTAAGACTATTATCACACTAGAAACATTAATTAAAATGACATATTGGCCTATACCATTTTTGACTTGATATAAACCATACATTTTCAGCCAAAAAAAAAAAAGAAAAAAAAGATTTCTGATCAAACGACCCAATTTTTTTCTTTTTAGCACTTGAGGGCAACAAAACAGTTTGTTGTTGATAGCCAACAGAAAATGTCATATCTTTAGAAGATAGCAGAAACTACACACAAAAGAAAACAACTTCCTATCTAAAAAGATAGCAGAAACTCCATTAAACAGACAACTTTCCTGTCTTCAGAAATAGCAGAATCGTCATATAATTAATAGAACACTTTCTTCATCAGAAAATAGCAGAAACTTCAGAAACTAGTACAAACTACATAAAACAGATATCTTCAAAACATAGCACAAACTACATACACACACACAAAAATAAGTTCCTATCTTTAGAAGATAGCGGAAACTCCATAACCGAAAATTTCCCATCTTCAGAAGCTAACAAAAATTAAATTTAACAGATAACTTCCTATCTTAAGAAGATAGCACAAAATACATGGAACAGAAATTTCATATCTTAAGAACATAGCAGAAACTACATACACAAGTAAAAGTGTTCCTTCCTATCTTAAAGGTAAATGACCCGATCACATTTTCATAACACAACATTTTCTCAAACATATGGAGATTTTCATATCATATGAAAGATCATATTTTTCTGATTAACATACTGAAATTTGACGGTCCAAATCAGTATGATTACGAAGAAATCTATAAAATAACATCGAATTACCGCGAAGGGTGGTTAACCACCAACAACGTTTGTGTACAACTAAATGGGCACATTAACCAGAGTTATGCATTAGAGTTATGCAACTCAAACTTTGGAATACAACTCTTTTAAGGATGACCTTTTATGTAGAATAGAAAACTCAAAGTTGAAAATCGGAACATCTACCTTTAAGATAGAACAAAATACAGAAAACAGAAATCTTCAGAAAATAGCAGAAACTACAAACACAAGACAAAAAACTTCCTACCTTAAGAAGACAGCACAAAATACATAAAACAGAAATCTTATAGCACAAAATACATAAAACAGAAATCATCATATCTTCAGAATACATACACAAGGAAACAACTTCATATCTTAAGATGATAGCACAACATACATAAAACAGAAAAATTCATATCTTAAGAACATAGCAGAAACTACACACACACACACACACAAATATGTTCTTATCTTTAGAAGATAGCAGAGCAGAAACTTCATAACCGAAAATTTCCTATCTTCAGAAGCTAGCAAAAACTAAATTTAACAAAAACTAAATTTAACAGATAACTTCCTATCTTAAGAAAATACAAACAAACAGAAATATTCTTATCTTAAGAACATAGCAGAAACTACATACACAAGAAAAAAGTTCCTATCTTAAGAAGACAGCAGACAGAAAGTTCATATAACAGACAATGTTGTATCTTTTATCTTTAGAAGATATAACTCCATAAAACAGAAAACGTCCTGTCTTCAGAAGATAGCAGAATCGTCATATAATTAATAGAACACTTTTCTTCATCAGAAAATAGCAGAAACTCAATACAAAGGGAAACTTACTATCTTCAGAAGATAGAACAAACTACATAACAGATATATTCATATCTTCAGAACATAGCAGAAATTACATACAAACAAAAATAAGTTCCTATCTTAAGAAGATAGCACAACATACATGAAACAGAAATATTCATCATATCTTAAGAACATAGCAGAAACTACATACACAAGAAAAAAGTTCCTATCTTTTGTAAGATAGCACAAAATACATAAAACAGAAATCGTCATATCTTCAGAATACATACACAAGGAAACAACTTCATATCTTAAGAAGATAGCACAACATACATATAACAGAAATATTCATCATATCTTAAGAACATAGCAGAAACTACACACACAAGAAAAAAGTTCCTACCTTTAAGAATATAGCAGACAGAAAGTTCATATAATAGACAACTTTATATCTTTAGAAGATAGAAACTCCATAAATAAAACAGAAAATTTCCTGTCTTCAGAAGATGGCAGAATTGTAATATAATTAATAGAACACCTTTCTACATCAGAAAATAGCAGAAACTTCATACAAAGGAAAACTTACTGTCTTCAGAAGATAGCACAAACAACATAAAACAGATATATTCATATCTTCAAAACATAGCAGAAACAACATACACACACAAAAAATAAGTTCCTATCTTTAGAAGATAGCAGAAACTCCATAACATAAAACGTCCTATCTTAAGAGGATAGCACAAAATAAATAAAACAGAAATTGTCATATCTTTAGAAGATAGGAAGTTGTTTTCTTTGGTTTGTAGTTTCTGCTATCTTAAGAAGATAGCACACAATACATCAAACAGAAATCTTCATATCTTAAGACATAGCAGAAACTACATACACAAGAAAATAAAGTTCCTACCTTAACCCTTACAGCCCCAGATCCCATGAAATCCCATTTCCCAGCATCCTGGTTCCACCTGGCGCTGAGGTTTTTGTCTGAAATAATGGCCCCGGGCTATATAGCTGGGCGAATACACTCGCCCAGCACAGCTTCCCCCGTGGCGCAGTTGGTAGAGTGTCCGCCCGCCAACCGAGAGGTCGTGTGTTCAAACCCCGGGGCGTGGCACCTCTTGTTGTGTGTGCTTTTTTCGCTTGAAAAAAATTTAGTTGGAAAATCCACCGGGTGGGTTAGGGTTATTGAACGATTTTTTTTCTTCTTTTTAATTTTCACTTTTTTTCTCTAATTTTACCCTGATTAACCCTTACCGCCCCAGATCCCATGAAATCCCATTTCCCAGCATCCTGGTTCCACCTGGCGCTGAGGTTTTTGTCTGAAATAATGGCCCCGGGCTATATAGCTGGGCGAATACACTCGCCCAGCACAGCTTCCCCAGTGGCGCAGTTGGTAGAATGTCCGCCCGCCAACCGAGAGGTCGTGGGTTCAAACCCCGGGGCGTGGCACCTCTTGTTGTGTGTCCTTTTTTCGCTTGAAAAAAATTTCGTTGGAAAATCCACCGGGTGGGTTAGGGTTATGAAGATAGCAGAAAGTTCATATAATAGACTACTTCATATCTTTCAAAGATAGAAACTCCATACATCAGAGAACTCTCTATCTTCAGAAGATAGCAGAATTTTCATATAATAGACCACTTCCTTTCTTCAGATAATAGTATAAAAATGTTTTCTGCTCATGGAAAAAATAGCGCAAAATAGCCTTCTGCCTATATTTTCCAAAGGTTGAGGAAATAGTAAGCACACGCTCCCCAGTCACAGAGGGAGGCTATTTTGCACCATTTCCCGAATATAGAGCAGTAAATATTTGTTTTATATTTATAACCTCGTATAAACAATATTCCTCTCATTTGATTTTTTGATAAACATAATACTCAAATAAATTGTCATGAAAGTTACCAATTGCAGGGGAAAATTCCTATAATAAGCTACTATTGCCCTCATAACTCCTTATCACAGGGCAATAGTACTTTTATTATGGGAACTTTTTTCCCTCGCTGTGAAATATTGGGGAACTAGTCCCGAATATCTTCCTCTCAGAAATCTTCCTCTCTTCAGAAGATAGCAGGAACTATACATATTATAACAGAAATCTTCCTATATATTTAGAAGATAGCAGGAACTACATATTATAACAGAAATCTTCCTATCTTCAGAAGATAACAGGAACTACATATTATAACAGAAATCTTCAGAAGATAGCAGGAACTACATATTATTACAGAAATCTTCCTATCTTCAGAAGATAGCAGGAACTACATATTATAACAGAAATCTTCCTATCTTCAGAAGATAGCAGGAACTACATATGATAACAGAAATCTCCCTCTCTTCAGAAGATAGCAGGAACTATACATATTATAACAGAAATATTCCTATCTTCAGAAGATAGCAGGAACTACATATTATAACAGAAATCTTCCTATCATCAGAAGATAGCAGGAACTACATATTATAACAGAAATCTTCCTATCTTCAGAAGATAGCAGGAACTACATATTATAACAGAAATCTTCATATCTTCAGCGGATAGCAGAAACTGCAAATAACAGAAAATCTTCAGAAGATACTACATACACAAGAAACGTCCAATTTTAAGAAGATAGCAGAAATGTCACATAATAGAACATTTGCTATCTTCAGAAGATAGTAGACCTACATATAACAGAACATTCCATATCTTCAGAAGATAGCAGAAACTACATATAACAGAAAATTCCATATCTTCAGAAGATAGCAGAAACTACATATAACAGAAAATTCCATATCTTCAGAAGATAGCCGAAACTACATATAATAACAGAAAACTTCAGAAAACCTCAGAAGATACTACATACAAAAAAACACTTCCCATTCTAAGAAGATACTACAGAAACATCATATGATAAAAACCCACTTCCTATCTTCTGAAGATAGCAGATACTCCATAACACAGAAAACTCACTATCTTTAGAAGATAGCACACATTGCATATAACAAACTATTTCCTTTGAATGGATTCACACCCTCTAACTAGGTGCATAAATCAAAGACAAAATACTGTAACGCTTATGAGAATCCATTTAGATTCTCACATATTGTTAAGATTCTCACATTTTGTTGAGGAGAGTCTTTGTGAGAATAGATTATCAGATTCTCTCAGAATTTCAAACCCTACTTGACAGTTTCTAAATTATCTTTTGAAAGTAGCAGTTTGCAAGTAACAAAACTAGTTGATGCTGACCTTTTCAAAAACAAATCTTGTCACTGACACATATTTCATTGACATATTTTCTATTTATTGACACATTTATATAATATTACCTTCATGCAGCTTCAAGGCAAAAACCAAAGAAGTCCTTCCTCTGGCACTTCCTACTTAAATCATCAAATTCACTTACTATTCAGGATGCAGCCAAAAAATCGACAAAATAGTTGGTAACAAATATGTTTATCTAGCGCAATATTCTCCAACATATGTTGCCGTAAATCACAGCTGTAACATTTTCCTCAAGTCTTTACACATATGCCTTCTTGGTAAACGCTCTGTTTATCATTATCATCGTTTGAGGTCTCAATTTATAAACAAATAAAACCAAAGAAGACCGACAACCACACGCAGGAGGAATGCATAAAAGTTTAAATCTTCCAATTTGGTCTCTCATTTCTAACCCCGAGTGAGTCTGTTTTATGGATGTTATTATTTTAATGTGGTTTCGGAGGGACGCCGCAGTGCATACAAAAGGCCTCGGTGTAGACAACATTCTTTTTTATGTAACATTGAGAGAATAATACTATGTTCTAGTTTCCTAATTAGATTACACTGCTAGAAGCTCAAACTAGTACTGGAGGTGTTACCAATTTATATAACTATCATGTAGCCCAATATGGTCTTACGATTTAAGATCACTCTTAGTAAGGATCAAATGAGATAGAAAATTGATTTGCACTGTGGCCCGCAAATCTTTGTCATGTTTTAGATGCAGTTTAGCATAGAAACATTTCGAGGGTTAGGAGCCACAAGGCCCATCTATCTAAAATAGCTGCCATGTGTAAGGTTGTATATTTACACCTCATAGCACCAGAAGTGTGGCTATAATATAGCATATGGCAGCTATTACATATAGTGACCTTTCACATCACTATGTATCTGAAAAAAATCCAACATATCCATAAAAGCTACTCCGAGTTAATACATTTAGTTAATACCAATTGCTCAGCATTTATCCAACCCCATATAAGTAAGACACACATGGTCCAACGGATTCACCCTCGCTCCATAATACAAAGGTTGTGGGTTCGAGCCCAGGTGGTGCCAGCATGTTGTGTCCTTGGGCAAGGCACTTAACAGCAATTGCCACACTTCACCCAGGTGTATAATTGGGTACCAGCATTAATTCATGTTGGGAAGTAAAACAGACTCCCTGTGCGGGAGGAATGGCGAACCCCCCACAGCCAAATATTACATGGAGGAGTCTGGCCCAAACGCTAATGAAAGAGAGATGGGCACTCCGTGGGCGAGCTTTGCTCTGCGCGAGTCTTTACATTTTTTATATATATAACAACTGGCAGCGATTACAGATAGGACCTTGAGGCAGTAAGCCCTCAATATGTATCAATGACTAGATTAACATATCAGTTCACTAGCTCTTATTGGAAGAGTATTACAGCTAAAGTTTATGAATCAACTATAAAACATCACTTTAAACAAAGGCTGAACAAATCTGTCCTAGCCCAATTGTGCTAGTTGCTCTCAGTCTTGTCAACCTTGTTGCTTAGCAAATTGGTATTCTGATGGTAAGTTGGCGGCAAGGCAGTATTACACACAGGTGATTCATTAAACAAGTTCATGCTCCAAGCACACAACATGGTTAGGGAACATGCAGATTTACTTTTGTACTTCTGATTTCCGAGCCATATTGAAAGTTGGAAATGCATGTGATTATTTTACATTATTTGGTGTCCGAAAGGATAGCAGATATTGGGGGTTTGTGTGGCTCTGGTCACAGCCTTACCTTGGCCTAACAAATGTGTTTCTTCTTTGGAATGCAACACAACCCCCTCCCTGAAAACATGGAAGAATTTGTTAAAAATGACAAGGGGTATGTCTATACCCTTGGGGTGAGGGGATAAGGATGAGTGAGTTGAATACAAATATATTTCAAATAAACTGTTCCTTGTTTAATCTACTTCTCTTAGGGGTCGTCCAATATTTTCTCCATTTTAAGTTATGTACAAAGCGTACGTAGCAGGGAGGGAAAGAGTAAACATTTGACAAGACGTACATGAAGAAACAAAACCAAAAAAACAACCACCACAACAACATTTAAAAAAAAATGAAAGCACACAAACCATTATACAATTTATTGTTTTTAAATTTTGGATACAAATACTTTAAAATTTATCTAAGTACATATTAAACTTTTATCTTCATCCGTCCTTCCCATAATATAAAGTTAAAGGCCTAAAGATAGCTGCCTTCCATATAAATAAATATAAGTGCAACTAGTTCTTGGGGCAGAAATATTTAGCCATTCATTGCATACGTAACTTTGGGGAGGGAGGGGGGAGGGGTAAAAAGTTATGTACGTTTTTGTATGTAAGTGAAAATGGCAATAATTTTGGATGACCCCTTATGGAACCCACACATGCAGACATGCTTAGGTAATAATGGGGAGACAAGGGCACATTATGTTACAAATTCACATCACTTGGGAGTTGTAGATGTCATACTTAATTTTTCTACAAGCTTCATGCCAAATCCCATAATAGCTGATTGTTAGCTGTATTGGAATTTAGACGAACCTTTGAGGGTGAAAAAATGTAATAAACAAATGATTACTTCTCTGGCACCCTTAATAGGCAATAGGCAATTTTCAGCACCGCTTCTTCTAAATCCTTGTTACCGCACTGTTAAATAGAGCTTTTAATGTAACACATTTCAGAATAAAGATAAGAAACATGGTATAAGGAGTCACTGTGTCAGGTATAAGCAAGCTTAAGATTACAGGGTTTTTTACCGGGAGCTACTTTTTTCAAAAGTAGCGCCCGGATCATGGGATTTATTTAGAACCAGGAGCTACTTTCAGTCTACCGGGAGCTAACTTTTTATTAAATCATATCGTCAAATCAAAATTCGATGTCTTAGGCAAGCTTACCGATCATCAACGGGCACTGGTTTGGACAAAATATCAGCGCTCGGTTGTTTATTTTTCAGCATTACCGGGCGCTATGGCAGGCGGACCGAGGGGTAAAAATCACCCAGCGCCCGCTCATCTTGAGCCTTGGGTATAAGGAGTCACTGTGTCAGGTTTTGAGAAATCAGCAGCTCCAAGTCCTACTATATTTTATAAGAACTTTGTGTCCGCCAGGAATTAAGTTAGGAAGCCATTATTTTGAAATACTTCATATGACAAAACTCTACACTCGGGTACTCATATTAAAGAACAATCTACCGCCATATGTTTTCTGTGGTTTAAAATAGCACCATTAACCTAAACCCTCAACCTGTTTGTTTTAAACAAAACCGAGGATTTGGGAGACGATGAACAAATAAATTGCCGCTCCCCGACCTGGAATTGATCCGGGGACCCTCCGCACATGGAACCGCAGGCACGTATAGGCAAGCCACAGCCTATATAGGCTCGGTCGATTACGTCATGGAAAACCGTCCACGAATACATGGGAGATTTAGTAGAGATAGGGTCAAAGCCTTTTTAAGTTTGGTACTACAGTTACAATAATTGTATTACTAGTTAACAGTCCAGATAAAAGATGCTTAAATGTAGCTCCTGGTTAGTTCTACTGTATTTTGAACCAGAAGCTGTTTAAATGCAGAAATGGATCCGGTACTCTAAGTAGCTTCCAGAGCTAACTTATATCTACCCTTAGATACTTGGATACTTTGCTTAACTGAATTCCGATAGAGGTTATCAATGTAGCCATGCGCAACCGACTACAAACGGGAGTCGCACCCGGCCTATTCTACATTCAATTGAATATGCACATGACGTCCAATTCATTGCATGAACCGTGTTACCAAATTTGGCTACATCTCATGAAACAAACAGGTGTGTCTTCTTACTGAAAATCTTGACCACAGTTATTATTCAAGACAAGATGGGGGTTAATCCAAAACACGGATAACCCCCATGCACTATGGGAGAAGAAGGGGATACCCAGAGGAAGAAAGTTTACCTGTCTCACATTTCTAACATAAATGGGGTAATGCTACAATTTAATCAGAATTATACCATTTTCCCTTGAAATTTAGAATATTTTTGAGACATTTCTTGCAATTTTAAGATTTTTGTCTAAATCGAGGCCATTATTATAATAGGTAATGAAAAAAACCTCTACATGATCTCCAAATCTTTAAACAAATTACTTCTAAAACAATCTAAATCTTCAACATATTCTCTCTTATAATCTTTGAGAGAAAACCCCATCTACACCAATAAGAATGCTGGGCCAGATCCTGTCACTGTTATTAGGTATTGATGACAGACTTCAACAATCTCTTGTATCATGTGTATAGGAGAGCTTGTTAAAATGTTACAGTATACACCTTGGTCACATGACCTTGGGCAAATCTCGCCACAACTTGATGTACATTGCATGCATGGATTTTAAAGGTGCTCTGTCTGATCAATACTCAGATCTTCCTTATTTTATCACATGCAGTGGACCTTGTCAAATGGAATCATGAAGTTTGGTAAAAACTAGACATTTCAAGCAATATATTTGTTTCCACTCCTCAAAATGACCATGTTTTGTGAGGTTTGAACTGTTTTTAGTGGATATGAGGTCACAGGGATGGGCCACCAAATAGGGTCCCATTTTGCACCCGTCTGGGTTTCGGTTCGTAGCCATTCGGTTCGTAGCCATTCTGGTAAATTTATGGGTCTAAAATCCTTACATTTGCAGACATTTTAGCCAAATCTGTAGGAAAATGAGGGGGCTCTTATAAATATAGGGGTTCAATTCCCCCAAAAATTGGTAAATGCTTGGGTCAATTTTCAATTTGCTGGCGGCACATCCCTACCAAAAGGTATCTAAGTACCCGCCCCCCCCCCCCCCCCCAACAAAAAAAAACCCCTTACATTTGCTGTTTTGCACAAACATTTTAGCAAAATCTGTAGGGAAATTATGGGGCTCTGATAAATATAGGGGTCCATTTTCCCCTGAAAATTGGTAAATGCTTGGGTCAATTTTCATTTTGCTGGTGGCACGTCCCTACCAAAAAGTATCTTTTGAACTAGTGTGTAGAGACAACATTTTACTAGGTTTAAAAGTGTGAAATGATTATGCTTTGTGGAGTTGTTGTTTCTATATTAAAGGCAGATGTTCCGATGCTGGCCCAATTTTCAACTTGATGTTTTCTATTTTACATGAAAGGTCATCCTTAAAATTGGCACATTCTAAAGTTTGAGTTGCATAACTCCAATGGTTCTTTTTTTAGAAGCACAAGGTCACAAAACATTTGCCCATTGAGTCCTACACAAACTGGTTGGTGGTTAACCACTTTTGGCAGTAATTCACCACATTTTCGCCTATAATTTCTAAATGGAACATTTCTGGCCCCTAAGATTTGACTTGACAGACATAATGAGAAAAATATGGGGATTCTTCTGATATCAAAATATCTTGATGTGAAAAATAAATCATAGCCCCAAAAAGTGATCGGAACATACACCTTAAATAAGGTCCATTGTTATGATATTTGGATTCCCATTGCAGTAATGTCACTAGGAACCAGCAAACATAAGAAAGTCACTGGTTATAAATGTGATGAAAATGAGGCATGATGGTGATGGATACCGAATCATCATTGAACTATCTCTCATTTGAATTAATCATTATCATACTATTTTTAATAATAAATTGGTCCATCAAACAGCCATGACCAGATGCACAAGGTTATTCTGGAGCGATAAACCACCTGTTATTTTGCCAAAGAACGCTTAAAAGGGAGTTTAGTATTGAAATTATTTTTTAACATGAAATTAAGCAAAATTAAATGGAAAACCATCTCATGTGAGTGTGACCAACCTTCCTTAGTGCTTTCCATATACTTAAAGTGGCGAGGTTATTCACACGTGGAGGTCGATTACCTACTAAATAATTGAAGGATTGTGTAAGGTACACTCTTGAATTACAAGGAGAATGGTTAACATCTGGACGATTAATATACAGTGCTGACAAAAAGTAACTTACCAGCAGGGGTAGCGAGCGCTGGCTCAAAAATGTCAGGGATCCTATTGAATTTTTCAGGACCATTTTCCTGGCATTTCGGTATGAAACAGATGACTTAAATTACTTTCCATTCCAGAAAGTGGTTACAAATCATGCCTCTTTCTCTTGGACTGCCCCCATTCCATTTTAAAGGAATTCTTATTTTGGCTTAAATGGTAGCGATATTCTTTTAGGTAATCTGTGACATCATAAAAAGGAATAAACATTAAACTACTTGACAGCTTTAAGCGTATCCAATAGTGCATGCAAACAATTACAATAGATATTGTTTTGAGGCACCAAAAAACACACCCTGTGCACTGCCCTCTGTTTTTGAAGGGGGAGCATAGCTGGGGAACATCGGTCCATTTGAGGTTTCTGGTCCCGGTCTGCTGGCACAGGGAGTTATATACCAAAATGTTCCTTGAAGTCTGTAAAACTACAACCATAGTGGATATCCTTACCAACATGGGTGTTTAATTGACCTTTGACCTTGATTTAGGGTAAAAGGTCAGATGTGTTTCAATGTGTTTCAAGACCGTGTGTGCTCCCGGCTATTAATAACAGTCACGATAAAATATTCTGGGCATAAGGCTGCTTTTATCATTTTTTGGTGAGTGGCAACAGCAGATATTACAATTATTAATGTTTATCTTGGAAGCAAATTATATTCAAAAACAAATTCTTCAACACTACTGTGCACCCCTTTAACCCTTACCTTACCAGAGGCCACAGCAAATAGCCTCTGTGCCCCGTGCTTCATGATTCTATGTCGTGGCGCGATCCGGCGCATTGGGATGATCATTAGCGGAAGCCTGATTTCCTGTTTTTATGCTCTGGGATTTGACAGATATCAGCTTAAACCTTACATTATCGTCTCTATCTATACAAAAGGTATAGCGAAGATGATATGATATCCCTGGAACACTTTACTAGCAGATTTTAATTCCGGAGAGATATTCTGGTACTGAGAATGGTGAGATAGTCATCATTTCAAAGACACTGTTTATGGTGTTAACTCAATATTATCAATGAGACAGGCGGGTCCCTTAGGAATAAAGATTATAAAGTGGTTCACTAGGATTGTATATGGCTTTATTTATAAAGGCTAGAAAAAATGGATGAATTACAGGAAAGATAACAGGAAATAAAAATAATAAAATCCAACATGCAGTCACGTTGGTTTTGTCATAATGTGTTGTTTTACTTGCCCTTATTAGTATTGTTATTTTCTGAATCAAGAGCAAAATATGTGATATGATCAAGCGAAATCAGTCATATGTCGGCAGTTTTCCATTTTGATATTTGTCTATCATTTAAAAGTAGGTGGAAAATGCTACAGTATGGTGTCCAAACCACACCAAAATTGAACTTCTAGTTTTTAAGTTACAAACAATTTACCAATTGAGAAAACAAAGTAAAACATAAGCATTTATCCCTTCTCTTTACCTATAACTTATTCTGCTTGACCGTGTCACATATGAAAAGACTGCTTCCGTACAGCATTTATGCATCATTTGTCTATCTACTTAAGAGAGTATCCAGATGGAAAAAATACTCACTGTTGTTGCAAAAATAATATGCTGTGAACCACAATGCGGTGGCAGATAGTGGTGCCGAATGCTGACATAAATCGTCAGCCTGCTTCGATAATTGCCTAACTCATTTTTTCTAGTTCTTAGAAAACAACAAAAGTATGAAACTTGTTACCTGTGTACCTGTTACTCATTTTGCATTATTGATGGATGGATATTTATTATGTGGAATGTGACTTGTATTGTTGATGCCTCAATTGGCGTGCATGGATGCACTAATCCAAGTCATATAGAAACAGATGAACATAGCCATACAATAATTTGATTAATTCCATGATTGTCAATGCAAATTCAATAATGCAAAATGAGTAACATGTTGGAGTGGTCTGGTGGCCCTTTTGCAACAAAGCTCTTCATTTATCAACACTTTTGATTGGTCAATGACTTAGGTATTATAACAGAATGTGCATAATGTAATGAAGTCATGATTTATGCAAAAAACTCAGTTTTGCTGAAAAGTGAGTTAGGCAATTATCGAAGCAGGCTGGCGAAATGGTCTTTTTAAACCAACAACAAAAACCTGTCCTATTGCTGACATTTAATTTTTACCCATTTTCCCAATTTCCATCCTAGCAACTAAATCAAGTTTCCATCATCACCAAGCACCGCATATTGAATACTGCAGAAAATGACAGCCCCTCATATCAATAATACTGAACTCTAGAAACTATAACTAATAATGTTATCTCATTTCCTCTTGGGCACAAAAAACACCTGAAATTGAAACATATATACATGTTTGACACAAATTTTACCCATTAGCCTATTTTTATATACATTAATAATAATAGAAAATATAATTTCAACCCATTTATCGACACAGTAATTGTAGTCATTTGCAAATATTCAACTCAAGAACCACCTTTATCTCAAGAAATATTTAATGACTTTTTTTACCTATTACCATTTCCGGCCTCTTCCATCAGCTGCAATGTTTTCAAACCACCAAGACATTCCTGAATATCTATCTTCTAACAAAACTGACAATTCTACGCTAAATATAGCATATGGAGATATCTTATTATGGGTTGGCATGCTGCGTCTCATAGATTTCATAATATTCTTAAAAGCTCCGCGGTTGGTTATTATTAGAGAGGAAATTGAAATTTGGTGCACTTGCCACCTGAGACTATTTCATAATGAGTACACACACATCAACATGTTGGACATTTGCATATTCATTCCATCGTTTAAAGGGGCAATGAGAGATTGCAGAGAAAACAAAATTTGGAAAAGTGAATTTTCCAACAGATAAGGTACGTAGGAACACTGAAGTGTAATGATTTATGGGGGGGGGGGAGAAAGGTTGAATAATGGCGCTAGATAGAAATTTGATTGAAGCATTTTATGTGGTGAGTGATGCTGATTATTTTGTTGTGATCTACATCGAAATTACCAAATTGTAAATTTTGTACATGATAGACGGCAAATTACTGTAAACAGTTTCAGATGGTAGTTAGTATATGCCCAAGTATTACATAGGTGCTAAAAAACTGATATCCAGTAAAATCGTGGGTGCACTCCCATACATATTTCTCAGTGTCTCTTTAATGAAGTTTCTATAAATTGGTTAGAATTTATATAACTGCACTGTCAGACGGTGTAGCTGGATGCATTATGAAAGAATTAAAATATTCTTAATGATGCAAGGCTTTTTAAAATAGAGAGCTCTACACAGGTTGGTGGTTGCAAATCATATGAGGTATATAGAGGGCATACAACTCATAATCTCCATGGTGTATAGAGGGCTCTAGACCATATTGACTTTTCTATATCATCACAGTCAACTACACTAATCAGTAGAGGGCATAGTTATGTGAATTAAACTATCAGGGGAGAAAAACAGGTTAAATTTGAGGGGGAAATTGGTTTTCCGTGTGCACCAGGGATTGAACCTGGGCCGCGTGCGTGCAAGTCTGATGCTCTACTGAGTGAGCTATATGGGTCAGGTCAAAAAACTTTTTTCACAAGTTGAAAGACTGGCTGAGCGTGGTAAGAGATTGACCGGGCGATCGCGTGGCACAAGATTGTAGCACTGTCGGGTTTTGTAGTGTCTAGGCGCATTAGGGTAAACAGCGCATAGGTGCTGATTAACCCTAACTTCCAAGGCGTGGATCAGGGAAGACAAAACAGCCAAATTTGAGGGGAAAACCGGTCTCCTTATGCGCCGGGGATTGAACCCGTGCCGCGTACATGCGTGCAAGTCTCAGGCTCTACTGAGTGAGCTATAGTACGGGTCAGGTTAAAAATAATTAAGTTTTGTTCACACGTTGAACGCCAGGGTGAGCGTGGTTCGAGATTGACCGGGTGATTGTGTGGCACAAGATTGTAGCACTGTCTGGTTTTGTAGTGTCTAGGCGCATCAGGGTTAATGCAAAAAGGAAAACAAAATGATTTTAAGTGCCAACATCTTGGTCGGTCGGTCGGTCAAATTGTCTTTTTAGGTAAACATACAAATACTACATAAGAACACAGATTTCAAAGAAAGCTGAACATGCATCTTTCTTCATTCCTATACTATAACTTTCGATATTCAACCTAAAGTGAGTAATTGACAAATGTATTTCTATTAAGTTGCAGTTAAACATAATAAGCACACAATTTGCTATTAATTGTAACCAGTTTATGATATTTAAAATAGTTCAGAAATATCACAATCTTAATAATAAAAAAACACCCTAGATTTTCAGATTTAGGGTCCAGAGAGCAAGTCAGCATTTTTCTTTAGCCCAATAGAGAGTTTCAGACCATGATGTCATTTCATAAATCAAAGATACAATTGCCAATTGAACAGATTTTAAGGGAGAACACCACATCCTCAAGAGCTTATAAGGTTCCATCACACATTAGCTTATGTGAACTACTTGCAAGTCTACACACACATATATTAACTAGGATTAATCCTTAGACATTTCTATTTTGAACCAAACCAAAATATATGAAAATTGCTGAAAAGTCACCCCACCCCCTTCCCAAGTTTCTGATCAATGATTTTTTTTTTGCTGTTGCGATTACATGATTAGGTTTGTTCCTCCACAGCGCTTTTTTCTCAATTTGTCAAAGAGAATTGATAATGACCTTCAGTGACTATTTAAAATGTTCTTTTAACCAATCAAATGACAACGATCTATAAATTTGGTATATAATTCAATCAATCAATTTTAACTGCTTTCATTCGGCTTATGGGTCTTTGTCTTTTAGAGATTGTGCTTTTTCTACTGTCTGTTGCTCCACAACTTTGAAACTCTTTACCAATTGAATCAATGCCTATTCATCGGTTTAAATCAGGACTCAAAACATTCTTATTCAATGCTGCTAATGACAGCTAAATATATCTGTTTTGTTTTATATTTTATTGCTTTGCTAATGTTAATGATTTCATAATCAATTGTAATTGCAAGTTATTTTGATTTTATGTTAAGAATAACAATTTTAGATGCTTTTTTTTTAAATACCTCATTTTTGGGCAAAATACCTTATTTTGGGGCACTTTTGTAATCTTTTACATTTCAGATAGTTTGAGATTGTATTACACAGGGTGACAGGATGCTGACAATTCTTTAATAACCTTGAATTATGAATGATAATAATAGTAATACTGATCTATTTATTGAAAGGACTGAAAATTGGTTGTGCCATGGTTGTGCTGTCATCTGAAAACCCGTTTGTCGCCCTCTAGAGTGAAACTCCCTCTAGAGTGAAACTCTGTCTTATATTTTCCTATCTACTGAAGATAGCAGCATTTTTGTTGTTAACCACACTGCCCTCTTTCATAATAAAAAAGATGGCTTCAATTATGTGCTTAAATAAATGTGACTTAATATGTAAGACGACAGTGATGATTATATAATTATTTACACATGGCTATATAAGTGAGTGACTATACTCATATGTGACTTTACATTTATGTGAATATATACTTATGTGACTGTATATTGAAGTGCCATAAAGAATATCAATATACAAGAATTTATGTAAAAAATGTGAGAAATGTGCAAAAATACACATATGTGACCCGTCACATCAAAATGGACATGTTGGAGGCCCAATTCAAATCTGAGTTATTGGTATGACTTAAAAGAGCACATGTTAAGCTTTAAAATGACACCATGTTGAAGGTAATCAGACTTTGTAATCACAAGATATGATTTGAAGAAGCACATTTCTTTCTTTTATTTCCTTTATATTTCACCAAATATATTGGCCTCTATCTCAAAACTGTGTTTGCCGACAACATGTCCTTTTTGATGCGACTGGTCACATATTACCGGGGAGGGTAAAGGAGACGTAATCGATATATCTATACACTATCACAAAGCCTTCATTGTGCTCCTTTATTGTTTAATATTTATCTTCTTTTCAGTGTTGGTTTGAATTTCTTGTATGAAATGGGTTTCATTGATAATTTAAATAGCTTTGAATCAACGATTTTGCACAGATTTTGTTGTTTTTCCTCAACTTGGTAGCTCTTACACCCCTTAATCATTTCAAAAGTTAACAGTAAAGGTAATTATTTTGAACTAGAGCAACATTAACCTATATCCTTCTCTCACCAACCATATAGTCTGTCAGGCTAATATATTTCCAGCTTGCTAACCCCGTCCCAGATTCCAAAATGCTAAGTCCTGACAACCAGACAAACATACTTATGCCACCCATTTCTACGATATCAATACTAATTGGAATATTCTACAGGGTGAGTGAGTATGTGCGAGTGATTTCTACACTATTTCGCAGATCTTTGCTGGCAATTAGAGTTCACTGTGAACACTAGGCAAACAAAAAAGAAGTTGACTTGCCCTTTCTGACCGACCCGAATTTTCAGAAATCTAGGGTTGCTAATTTGTGTTTTTTTTCAAAGGAAAAAAAAAGGAAAAAAAGTTTTAAAAAGTTTTAAAAAGTTTTGAAAGAAGCGCATAACAATAACGAAAGATGAAAACGTGTTTTTGAGTAGTATCTGCTTGTTTAAAAATCAAAATATTTTTTACAAAAATAAAAAAAATCTTTAAAACAAGTTTTTGTGTAGTATCTCCGTTTAAATCTAAAAAAATTTAACAAAATAAATTTTAAAAATCCGACCGTCCGACCCAGACTATGGCCCTGAAAGGGCAAGTCAACTTCTTTTTTTTGGGGGGGGGGGGGGGGGGGGGGCTATTGAGGATTCATATGAATGGCTGAAGCCTTTGTTTTTCACAGGGATTTAAAATTTTACAACATTGATGGCTGTGGTGGAGGAGCTATGATATTTGTTTTAAAGTGTCTCATTTTCCATTGTGCACATCGATAAATTTTTTCCACACAAAATTGTTCTAAATGAGAAAGGCTTGAATCCATATGAAAACTGGACGGGGTAAACCAATCAGCCCATAGACTGCTGTGTACAAGCAAGGGTATTAAATGTTTCATTCATAGAAAGTTTCCAAAATCCAAAGATGTTATACAGTGTAAATGGCATAATCAACATCAATTTATCATCACCGTGTAGCCTTTCACAATTGCACTATCAGTTTATATGCTGGTTATATGTTGTGTGGTGTTTCATCAGTATTTCCACCAAATTATGATGGTTGTAAAAACTTCAGTGAATAAATATAATGGAAGGTGCCTTGCAGGACCTTATGGTTGAGATGTTGTCCTTCATATTGAAAGACATTGTGTATATTGCTGCCAGTATCTTTAGTGATATATGGTGAAAGATTAATAATGTTAAAGTTTGAAATAGTTTTACCAGTTCATGTTGGTACTGGTTCCAACCCTGGGCTGCAGATCTGTGTCAAGAAGGACATAGTCATTTACAAATATTAAATACATATTTATAAATCAAATCAAATCAAATTCATAGTAATTGTGGCAGGGTTCTAGCTACGGTGGGCGGCACTGGGCGGGGCCGCCCGGCATTGACAATATCCGCCCAGAACTCTAAGAAAAAAAAGGTATATATATATTTTTTTAGGGGGGTTTTTTTTTTAACAATTTGTGGATAAAATCATTAAACTGCCTCATAAAACAAGAAATTATGTGCCAGGAACCCTCAAAGTGCATTAAAAAACCCTAAAAAGACATTAAGAAGCCTCTGGATCCCATGCCATGATCCACTGCACTTCGTTCGCTACACTTTCTCCGTTCGCCGTCAGTAAATTTACCCGGCACTAAAATGGTCCTGGCTAGAACCCTGAATGGTGGTATGGTGCTCTAACTAATTGTTTTGATTATTTTTACACTTTCATGTGATATCGTATATTATTATTTTTACATGTTCATGTGATATCGTATAATGTTATGATATGGTGCTTCACAAACTACCATTATACTATTTGTAAGCCTATCTATGCATTTATGTAATATCATGAATGGCTAAATAGTACTTACATGCATGTGTGACTTTAGTGTTATACTGTTGAAGTGGACATTTTGCGTGTGTATTTTTTTGCGTCTTGCACATTTTCAAAAAGGTTGCTTGTTTTTATTTTTGGGATATTGAGCTTCTTTCCATAGAACTTCATACAAAATAAATATATTTGTATGCATCTTTATTTTTGCTCTTGCTGATTTTAGCGTGAAAATAAATGTAGGGCGAAAATTTCAACTTTTGCAGTATAATATAGAGGCTGGAAGGTGGGGGTTGAAGATATTATGAGAATACTTCTATTTCTGATGCTCAAAGTAGAATGTTCATCACATTGATGACACAAAATACATTTCTTGTAGTACAAAATGATCAGGCCTAAATCCTTTTTTGTGATCTTGGGACACAAGTGACCCTGTTAAATCCAGCAGCAGTGTTAACAGTATATATTCCTTATGAGTTCCCGTTAGGATTAGGGCTGTGGTTAAGGGCTAGAGTCATGGTTAGGGTTAAAGGTAGATGACCCGATCACATTTTCGTAACACAGAATTATTTCAAACATACGGAGATTTTCATATCATATGAAAGCTCGTATTTTTCTCATCATCATACTGAAATTTGATGGCCTAAATCGGTATAATTACGGAGAAATCGATGAAATAACGTCGAATTACCGCGAATGGTGGTATACCACCGATATAGTTTGTGTACAACTCAATGGGTACAGTTCACAGCATCTTGTGCGTCTAAAATAAGAACCATTAGAGCTATGCAACTCAAACTTTGGAACACGACATTTTTAAGGATGACCTTTCATGTAGAATAGAAAACTTCAAGTTGAAAATTGGAAATGTGATCGGGTCATCTACCTTTAATATACGGAGTAGACCTGTTAAAACTGCTGAATTTGACAGGGTCATACAATTATGGCCCGAGGGTTACAAAATGGCCTGACCCTTTCACCCAAGATAGATCACAATGTACATGTATTTATCATAATCTTACATAACAACAATATTCGAGCATTGTTGTAGTGTGAAAAGCAAATACATACATAACGATGGACAGAGAAGGTAACACAAGTTTACAATTAATAAAATCACATGCGAGAAATATTAAATAAATGTTTAACCCTGAAATATTTCAGGTCTTTGCAAATAGGCTGCACTTGGATAAACACCACTAGGGGTGATAATCTGATTTTAGTGAAATCGTCAAAATATTAATTTTGAGATATTTACAAAAGAAAGTGTCTTTTCTCCATCCTCTACCAAATAGGAAAGCAATGTTTTGGCAATATAATATGGTATGGCTAGCTACATGCAAAGCAATGGGATGGCTTTATACATTTATTTACATGCAAAATTAGCTGGTAATCATTCGTACTGACTATATGACCGATGAATTTTTCAGTTCCCACTTTAAATTAACTATTGCCGCTGCATTAAGGGTGAAATTTGCTGTGTTGCCCTCAGCAACCGACCCTAAAATCTCAACAGGTAGGGATGCTTTTTTTTCTTTTAAAAAAAAAAAAATTAAAATGTACCCAAATGTGTTCTGTCGTGGCAAAAGAATGCAGTTGTCTGTAAAATACATTTTGAGATATTGATGGAATTAGGCACGGAAAAACAAAGACATTTTACAGTAATTAGTATTCATAAAATCAGAAAGCAGTTTCCAATATTAACCACAAAGGTGTCATTTTGAAGCATTTAAAAATTTGAAGCATTCAAAAAGCTCCTTTTGTTGGTATTAAGATCTTAACTTTTTCTCAGAGAGACAACTGCACGTCTTTCACAAATTGTCAAAATATTAATATTTTCTGCCAGAAATGAATAAGTTTGAGTTGAATAAAGAGTTTTTAAACTATTATCACACTAGAAACTTTTAGTCAAATTGACATTTACCCCATTTGTCTTGACATCAACATTTTTGGCACTTGAGGGCAACACAACAATTTAATTTTTTGGCCTTAGTTCAGATGTAGTTGGCTATCAGACACACAGACAGACAGGCCTGATATCAACAATTACACTCCTATTATGCTCTCATCACGCTTACATCACAGATCCAAGAAATCATGATGTGCACTGCATGTTAATTGTACGCAGGTGAAATCATGACATATTAGGCTGCTCCAGTTGAAATCCAAACCCCCTATGGAAGACTAAATAAACCTTACTCTTCCCCATAGAGAGTGTGAATTACAAATGGGGTTTAAAGGCATATTATGTGATCTTTTCAGAGAGCGCCCTCTATTCATGATTTTTTTTTAGAAAGTAGATTTTCTTGCAGATTTACATTTCTGATCATAAATCGTGCATACATTCCAAGTTACAGAGCGATACGATTCCTAATTACCTCAAAATCATGGTTTAGAGTGAATTAAGAGTGAAATATAAACTGTCGTGATTTATTTTCACTCTAAAACCATGATTTTGAAGTAATTAAGAATCGTTTCACCCTGGAACTTGTAATGTATGCACGATTTATGATCAGAAATGTAAATCTGCAAGCAAATCTGCTTTCAATTTCTTTTTCGATGTTGAGGACGTTCCCTGGAAAGATCACATGATATACCTTTAATAACTGCATGGGTGACTCCATTTGAAATCTACACTCCCTGTGTGGACGTAATGGTAGTGTCTTCTACAGGGGGTGTAAGGATTACAAATGGGATAGCCCATTCACCATTGAATTATGCCATGCTGATTTTATAGAGCACACCGCGCTGACCTATGAAAGCGTTGCAACTCGAGAATAATCTATTTGTAATTAAATTAAGCTTACAAAAAGAACATTGACAAATGACCGGTCATTTAAACAGCATGAACAATACACCCCGTAGTACATCTACTTATACAAGGCGGTTCTCGAACGGCGCGTCTCGCCTATTCATCAAAAGTGACTTGAAAGAAATGATGATGAAACATATGATACAAAAGAACACACCAACCCCCTTCCCTACACCAAATCACATCAAGATAGGCCTTACAGATCTATTTGACCCCATATTTGACCCCCGATGACCCCGAAAAATTAATCAACCAAAAGAACACACCACCCCCCTTCCCTCCACCAAATCCCATCAAGATAGGCCTTACTGAACTATTTGACCCCATATTTGACCCCCGATGACCCCGAAAAATTAATCAACAAAAAGAACACACCATCCCTCTTCCGTCCACCAAATCCCATCAAGATAGGCCTTACTGATCTATTTGACCCCCGATGACCCCGAAAAATTAATCAACAAAAAGAACACACCACCCCCCTTCCCTCCACCAAATCCCATCAAGATAGGCCTTACTGATCTATTTGACCCCATATTTGACCCCCGATGACCCCGAAAAATTAATCAACAAAAAGAACACACCATCCCTCTTCCGTCCACCAAATCCCATCAAGATAGGCCTTACTGATATATTTGACCCCATATTTGACCCCCGATGACCCCGAAAAAATAATCAACAAAAAGAACACCCCATCCCTCTTCCGTCCACCAAATCCCATCAAGATAGGCCTTACTGATCTATTTGACCCCATATTTGACCCCCGATGACCCCGAAAAATTAATCAACAAAAAGAACACACCACCCCCCTTCCCTCCACCAAATCCCATCAAGATAGGCCCTACTGATCTATTTGACCCCATATTTGACCCCCGATGACCCCGAAAAAATAATCAACAAAAAGAACACCCCATCCCTCTTCCGTCCACCAAATCCCATCAAGATAGGCCTTACTGATATATTTGACCCCATATTTGACCCCCGATGAACCCGAAAAAATAATCAACAAAAAGAACACCCCATCCCTCTTCCGTCCACCAAATCCCATCAAGATAGGCCTTACTGATCTATTTGACCCCATATTTGACCCCCGATGACCCCGAAAAATTAATCAACAAAAAGAACACACCACCCCCTTCCCTCCACCAAATCCCATCAAGATAGGCCCTACTGATCTATTTGACCCCATATTTGACCCCCGATGACCCCGAAAAAATAATCAACAAAAAGAACACCCCATCCCTCTTCCGTCCACCAAATCCCATCAAGATAGGCCTTACTGATATATTTGACCCCATATTTGACCCCCGATGACCCCGAAAAAATAATCAACAAAAAGAACACCCCATCCCTCTTCCGTCCACCAAATCCCATCAAGATAGGCCTTACTGATCTATTTGACCCCATATTTGACCCCCGATGACCCCGAAAAATTAATCAACAAAAAGAACACACCATCCCTCTTCCGTCCACCAAATCCCATCAAGATAGGCCTTACTGATCTATTTGACCCCATATTTGACCCCCGATGACCCCGAAAAATTAATCAACGAAAAGAACACACCACCCCCCTTCCCTCCACCAAAGCCCATCAAGATAGGCCTTACTGATCTATTTGACCCCCGATGACCCCGAAAAATTAATCAACAAAAAGAACACACCACCCCCCTTCCCTCCACCAAATCCCATCAAGATAGGCCTTACTGATCTATTTGACCCCATATTTGACCCCCGATGACCCCGAAAAATTAATCAACAAAAAGAACACACCACCCCCCTTCCCTCCACCAAATCCCATCAAGATAGGCCTTACTGATCTATTTGACCCCATATTTGACCCCCAATGACCCCGAAAAATTAATCAACAAAAAGAACACACCACCCCCCTTCCCTCCACCAAATCCCATCAAGATAGGCCTTACTGATCTATTTGACCCCATATTTGACCCCCAATGACCCCGAAAAATTAATCAACAAAAAGAACACACCATCCCTCTTCCGTCCACCAAATCCCATCAAGATAGGCCTTACTGATCTATTTGACCCCATATTTGACCCCCGATGACCCCGAAAAATTAATCAACAAAAAGAACACACCACCCCCCTTCCCTCCACCAAATCCCATCAAGATAGGCCTTACTGATCTAGTTGACCCCATATTTGACCCCTGATGACCCCGAAAAATTAAGAACAAAAAGAACACACCATCCCCCTTCCCTCCACCAAATCCAATCAAGATAGGCCTTATGGATCTTATTTGACCCCCGATGACCTTGAATGACCTCTGATGACCTTGAAAATTTATTCAGCAAAAAGAACACACCACTCCCCTTCCCTCCACCAAATCTCATCAATATAGGCCTAACTGATCTATTTGACCCCATATTTGACCCCGATGACCTCTGGTGACCTTGAAAATTTAATCAGCAAAAAGAACACACCACCCCCCTTCCCTCCACCAAATCCCATCAAGATAGGCCTTACTGATCTATTTGACCCCATATTTGACCCCCGATGACCTTGAATGACCTCCGATGATCTTGAAAATTTAATCAGCAAAAAGAATACACCACACCCTTCCCTCCACCAAATCCCATCAAGATCGGCCTTACGGATCTTATTTGACCCCATATTTGACCCCGATGACCTTGAATGACCTCCAATGACCTTGAAAATCTAATCAGCAAAAGAACACCCCACCCCCTTCCCTGACATCAAGTCCCATCAAGATAGGCCTTACGGATCTCTAGATATCGCGTCACAACGCGTCTCAAAAGTTTTAAGCATATTTGACCCCGATGACCTTGCATGACCCCCGATGACCTTGAAAAATCAATCAGCAACAGAACGCACCACCCCCCTTCCCTCCACCAAGTCCCATCACGATAGGCCTTACGGATCTCCAGATATCGCGTCACAAAGGTATTTCTTAGCACACGGCATACGGCGGACGGCGGACGGCATACGGCATACGGCATACGGCGGACGGCGGACGCCGGACAGAAATAGTGATAACATAGTCTCTTTCTGATTACATCAGGCGAGACAAAAACTGGCTAGCCTGATCATCCTCAATGTTTCGCATATTTGTTAACATGGTGCAATTACATATTATGGCCATGGGAGGGTGATCGAAAGTGGATCATGCATGTATGATCTCACTAACGAAAATGTCAACAAAATATTTGTAACATTTTGCTATCCTCAACAAAATTGTTCAATTTTTTTGCTCAAAAACATTTTTGTTTTGTTTTGTTGTTGCACATTTTAGAAACTGTAAGCCCATTATTGCATCCCTTTTTTAAGCAATTGAAAATAAATAAAACGATATTCATTTTTGAAGCGAGTGCACCCAACATTATGGCTTTGCCTCTGGTATCATATGGCAACTTATGTAAGCTGTCATACGCTTTAGATAATACACATCATATCTTAGTAGTACAAGCAATTATGTCAAGAACGTGACTGGACAAGTGGAAAAAAATTGTGCTCCAATAATGTTCACGGTTTTTGCTTTGATCACACCGTTTATTATCACGAAAAACCCCCATTTATTTCCATATTTCTATGTATATCTGCCTATTCAAAATCAAAACATTTGGCAAAAGCAATGGCAACTAAGCATGCAAAAATTACCTTGTTTGAAGTGCTTTGCCACAAATCTTCTCACGTTTTTACCACAATCGCTAGTAACATGCAATATCGAGGTGATCAATTTGACAAATGTGTCGAGCAAAAATTAGCCTGTAGGCTTGTATGACAATATTGAGCTATGCAGTGACACAATACTAGGAGATGTTTTATCCTGAATTTAGAAGCTCATCTCTGTCATATAATAATATACAGAAGCACGCTCATTTTGTGGGGTTTGTTTGTGCTTTTAGTTTTACTATGCAGTTACAGGTAAAAGGATTAGGCACAATGTTTGTGTCGTTTTGCAAATAGATGGATGATGATAAAAAAGTTGTGTAATTTGAAGTAATTCAGTCAGTTCTAGCCCATTTCTGCGAGGTATGTGACCAAATTGGTCCAAATATCACAATACTCCATACAAGGCTGAAAGGCTCTGCAAAGCTCACTTTTCTAGGTTCTCTAAATTTGACAGATTTACGAAATTTACAGACAGTTTTGGGGATTTTCCCCTTCACATTTAGGTGTTTTGTGTGTTGGCTATTGTGCGTGTGTGATAAAATCACAGTGATGGATATTATTTGTTCAAAAAATGTTGCAATTAATGTTGAAATATCACTTATTTTAATTTTTAAAATGTGGGAAATTCCCAATTGTTTTCAACAAATGGAGAAAAAAATCTGAATTTGAGGCTGACATTTTAACAAAAATCCAAGCGTCATATTTGCAATGTTAAATTTCTTTGGTTGATGAGTTACCCAGAGCGAATGAATAACATTTTCTCCACCGACCCTGATGGGCTGAACCAATCTAGCCAGTTTTATAAGCAGAACTATGATTTATTCAAAATAAGATGACCCATGGCAATCCGATTCTTGCAACACTAATTCCATACAGTCAATCATAGGTCAGGGTTTCATCTTATAATGAATAAACTATAGAAGTGTTAGTAAGGTATCCTTGCCTTGTAGCGGTTAAAGGGTGCCCTGAAAAAGGAGACGGCCATTGGGCCATACGCTCACATATCCCAAGCACTGCATAAAGTAGGCATTAGGAGAGAGATATAAAACAAAAGACAAAAAGAGAGAGAGATGTATAAATGAATTGTTAGTAAAGAGACAATTATGTGTTAAAACTTCACATACCATATTAATAGGTGATGGCTGGGAGCATTAGTTAGCTCATTGTGTGATCATCCAAAGCGGATTAGCTTTAGTGATGCAAAATTAATGGAGAGAAAAACAATTATGAGACATGTTAGTTAATATGAATGAAACAAAGTATAAAAAGAAACATGGATGAGTTTAAACACTGCTAATATGGCAACCATGTGCCAGGGAGGGGGACACATGTTTCCCTGAGGAAGGGACTCATGTTTCCCTGGGGGAGGGGGACACATGTTTCCCTGAGGGAGGGGGACCTATGTTTCCCCTGGGGAGGGGACCCATGTTTCCCCAGGGAGGGGGACCAATGTTTCCCAGGGAGGGGGACCAATGTTTCCCAGGGAGGTAGACCCTTGTTTCCCTAGGGAGGGGACAATGAAGTATGATGTTGTTCAAAGGGGTGAAAGAGTTTGTACACAGCAAATGTTGGGGTCTGGACACTTGCAAAGTTGAGCTTCTTAGCTATAGTATAAATCATGAAAAGAATACCTTTTTTTTCAGGGGCGTTAAATGGAGTAAAATACGTTAATTGTAATTGTATAAATGTATGTTACAGTCTGTATGCTTGCTGTTAGATATATTGCATTCTCTCTCGTATATCATATGAACTATTTGTTTATTATATTGTTATTGAATGCGACAGTTTGTGAAATAGTATAAACATTATAGATTATGGTTACAATCTTGTAAATCAACACTTAAAGGTGACTGCATGTAACTAACTGTCACACATGTTTTTGACAAACAATATTTCATTCTAATAAGAGCATGTTCCCACTATACCTGTTTAGTACCAGGACATGAACTTGATGTTACATCAAAGCCTATGGGAATGCAAAATAAGGCAGTCTCAGGTGAGCTGTGAAATGGTTTCAAAAAAGTTGACTTTTTCCTTCCATGTCGGCACCTCAAGGTTCGATCCCTGGCGGGGGCGTACAGTGATCGTCCCAAACAAAATTGACCCATTCGTATCGCCTGATAACACCGGGAGTGTTAGGGTTAAGGAACGATTTTTTTTCTTCTTTTTAATTTTCACTTTTTTTCTCTAATTTTACCTTGATTAACCCTAACAGACCCGTACCCCATGAAATCCCATTTCCCAGCCTGTCGGTTCCACCTGGCGCTGAGGTTTTTGGGTGAAATAATGGCCCCGGGCTACATAGCTGGGCGAGTACACTCGCCCAGCATAGCTTCCCCCGTGGCTCAGTTGGTAGAGCGTTCGCCTGTCAACCGAGAGGTCGTGGGTTCAAACCCCGGGGCGTGGCACCTCTTGTTGTGTGTGCTTTTTTTGCTTGAAAAAAATGTCGTTGGAAAAGCCACCGGGAGTGTTAGGGTTAATGGTCAAAAACAAACTCAGGGAGTTCAAGTTAATCTGAGACGCTCTGAATTGGCTCTCAGTGTCTCTCTAAAACTAAATTTGCTGCACATAATGTAGTTTGCAACAATATTATTAAGTGTCAGTCTTAACAACAAAAATACCCCAAATGACATTTCTTATAATGACTCGGGTAGTATCACGGAAGAGTTTTGGAAGAAATGTCTCCAATCACATACATGGTCTTTACAGAAGCAATTTATTGTATCACATTTCATATCATGCTACTGTGCATAAACAGAAGAGCAAAGAAAGCTATTCCCTTAATATGAGCCCACATTTATCAAAGTAATCATATCTTTTATGATATGCCACACCCACTCATCCGTACAAATATCCCTGAATTTGAAGTAATGAGCTGTCACCTATTTAGTATTTGTTAAACAGCCCATAACCAATTGCATGAAAAATACACTCCTAGACAAATGGGTGAAAATGAACCACAAGTGTTAAGTGTAGTTTTAGGGTAATAAATAGTTATTATATTGGGATGTTTTCTTTCACCAAAGTTTAACAACTCAATTCTCACAGAAAGTTTAACAATTCAAGAGGATGAAAAAAGGCTGATATAATATTGTATTATATATAATTAGAGTAAGCAACTCTGATTCAATTTGTTATGTTATACATGTATACAAGAATTATTACATTCTGTTTTATGGAAAACAGCCCATTTTTAACAACAGATTCTGGTGTATGCAATGACATGGTACATATTATACCACGTTAACAGCCACTTCCATACAAAAATTTCAAATGCCAAATGTAAGGGCAATAAACTTGACAAATTGGTTAGGTAAGCCATGGGGATTTATTGAGGCCAAGAGTCTATCCTCCCTTGTACAGCTGACAAGTAGGGGAAAACACCAGGGAATTGTTGACAACAGCTAGATAGATGTCAAGTTCATGCGCAAATTCCCTCATGTAGAACATTCCCTAATGTAGAAAGGTAGTTTGTAGAACATGTCAACCTATCCAGAAAATGTGTGTTTTATTAGGCGACAAAAAAACTCTCGGGTAGGGTCAGTCAGTTGTTGTTATTATTGTTGTATTGGGGGTTTTCTTCAAAAATGCCGGGAATTTTGGTGAATTTTCAAAATGTTCACACAAAATTTCTTTTGACAATTTGGTGGGAAATGGATCGGTCGGGCCTGTACAACTAGTTTTATTTTGTTGCCTTGTGCAAAAGGATTCAAATCTTGTCCGGTCCTAAAAATCCCCACATACATACATCTATACATACTGTTAATACTGTACACAGCGCCCTACCTCGGGCATTAAGTGGAGCGCAAGCAATATTGCTGTTATTCTAGATTAGTCAAATTTGACAGGGAAATGGTCAAATCTGACACAGAAATTAGTCCGCGGGGAAACTACAACTTATTAGTCAAAATAACACGGAAAAATGTGTCACTTTTTTGACACTGAAGTGTGTCAAATGTAACAAATATCCGGGTCAAAATTATCATTTTATTTGTTAAATCTGAATCGGAATACTATTCAAATGATCATTTTGACTCGGATATTTGTTCCATTTGATACAGTTCAGTGTCAAAAAAAGGTGACACATTTTTCCAACTCATTTCAGACGCATAACGACCAATAAATTGATCAGTGTAACACAAACATGTATCAAAAAGAAATGACACAGAAAATTTGACTAATCAAGAATAAGAGTGTGGCAAATAAGGGGGAGGTAATACTACCAGGGCCTGGGGTCCTACATGTAGGGACCAAGCAATTTTAACACATTGGCGCAACTACTGAATGCTAGACTAGATGCAAATCTTGCTTAAACAGTGTCTGTTATGGACATCTTTACAGTTCAGCATTCTTTCCATGAATGTATGATGGAATCAACTGCCGGCCCATGACTTTAGATGTCTAATAGAGAACCCTCAACTACATTTCGTCACTTTGTGGCTTACGTTTTTGATAAAATTCATCCTTTGGGCATAAATCTGTTATTCTGTTATACCCTACACACCAACATGGGTTGTATGCGTCGTTCTTAAAAATCATGCACTATGAATACCCCTGTGAAAGGTATAACAGAATTACTCCATACTTTGTCCCCCTCGCCCGGTTTCCACACAAAAACATAGCCTGGCTGGTTAGGGTTAAAACACACAATTTCAGGGGTAGAATTTCGTAACCAACCGCGCGAATCCGTTAGGATTCTCGCGGAAGGATTTTGCGAGAATCCATGGATTCTCGCAAATTTTGAGAATCCATGGATTATTGCGAAATTAATGAAAATAATATCAAGAATAAGGCTATAAGCTTGCACAACTCCAAATTCGGCATGTTTGTTGACTAAGTGTCAAATACCAGTCATCTAAGGTCCTGTTTTGGACTAAAAAATAAAAAAAGTTAAAAAAAATATTAAAATTTTTTTTTTTTTTTGTTGTTGTTTTTTGCGCGAATCCACCTGGATTCGCGCGGTAGTGATTTTGCACGAATCTTCACGCGAATCGATTCGCGGATTCGCGGCGAAATTCTACCCCTGAATTTTCCATGCCTGTTATCCCTAACCTTCCTAGACACTACGATTCACTACGGCCAAAAACAATGTCCACGCGCATGCTACAGCATTGATTGGATGACGTCATCGTCCAAGCTGATATTTGGGTAAGAAATCGCTGCCCGGGCAAGCGTTGGCAGCTTAGCTCAGTAGTTAGGGATGCCGGGTGGTGATCGGAGAGTCTGTGGGTTGAATCCTGTGGATTTCGCGGCGATTTCTTGGTTACAAATTCATACTTTGTCCCCTCCCCCGGTTTCCACACAAAAACATAGCCTGGCTGGTTAGGGTTAACACAGAAAGCTTACATTATCAGCCAATTTCATGAGGGAATAATAGGAGGGAATGAAGAAGGGTTAAATACAGGTCATTTCAAACTGGTCAAATGCTTTAGGTTATGTTTTCAGCCTTACTTGGGATTTAGTTGAAGATACCAATACACCTTTAAAAATACAAACAGTCTAGGAATGCTTCATGGGTGATTGAAAAATAGCCCCAATACATTGTGCGGACTCCAACAACTTAAGATTTTAAAACAAAATATCAGCTGCCTGTTTCCAATGAGCAAATTAGTTTAGCGACATTTTCACTCATCTTAAACAATATAATTGCACTTGTTCTCTTTCTGGCAACCCATAGAGAGTTTTCCCAAAGGTAAATCAATGGCGATTTGTTTTTACTTGCCATCTATTTTCAGTTTTCTGGCTGAACACACATTTACCTCCAAAATAAATTGAGAAACTCTCCCCTTCCCTTCCACCACCATACCCCCCCCCCCTTACCTTCCCCCTCACCCTGTCCCTCCCTCACCCTTCCCCCACACTCACCCTGCCCCCATCCTCACCCTTCCCCTCTCTCACACTGCCCCCTCCCTCACCCTGACCCTTTCGTCACCCTGCACCCTCCCTCGCCCTTCCCCCACCCTCACCATGCCCCTTCCCTTACCCTGCCCCCTCCCTCACCCTGCCTCTTCCTTCACCTTACCCCCTCATTTACCCTTCCCCTCCCTCACCCTGCTCCCAACCTGGTGAAAAGGAATAGCGCATTGTTAGCAACTGCACAAATACAACGAAAAACAGAAGAGGAAATTGTCCCTCTAAATTACTGGAATTAACCCTAACCCATTCGGGGGAGGGGGTTGGGGGTTAGAGCAATAAAGCTAACAAGGGGAAACACGGAACAAATAAGGACACAAAAACGGTGTGTGCCGCCCCCATGAATCTAACCCAGGCCGCCCGCTGCCAGAGTCCAGGTGATCGTGCATCACGCTATGGGGATCATGCTCCCCAAAATAACTTTTCGGAATAATTATAATGTACCTTTGCATGATTGCGCAATGAGTTGGATTTTGTTGGATTTAGTGTGGTTTACTTAGGGTTATGCGAATACAACTCATTACATCTACAAAGCTCACCTACAAAATTCACACTAAAGTACCTTTAAGATGTCACATTAACACAATAAATTACACCATTTGCCAACATTATCAAAAGGTGGAACAAAATTTAACCTTATAACTTTCAAAATAGTCCCATGTGTTTGATACAAATTATATTGACAATATACAACAGCGTGATTTGTTTTGATACAGATCAGCTCCAGGTATAGGGAGCGTGCTGTTCTGTAAATAGAGTTACACTACTTTTTGTCAATTGTGAACTTGGTCTATCCTAAAACATAATCCATGTCTTCCTACTTGAGGCCCCCCACCCCCAGTGGATATAAGGTCACACGGATGTGCCGCCAAAGAGGGTCCCATTTTTCACCACTCTGGTAAATGAATGACCCCTTTTCATAGCCATTTTAGGTAAATTTATGGGTCTAAAATCCTTAAATTTGCTGTTTTTCACAGAAATGTTGGTCAAATCTGTCGAATATGTAGGAAAATTATGGGCCTCTGGTAAATATATGGGTCAATTTTCCAAGTGCAGGCACCTCCTTACCAAAAATATCTTCTGATTTATCCAGTTTGATTTTCAGCAAAGTGGTAGGGGAGGGTGGTGGGTGGGCGGATCTGATGGCAAACTTCTATTAAGGCCAGAGTCATTACATAACCAATTTTATTCTACCCATCAATTTTGTTGGACAAATATTTCTTCTACCCAAGCAGCGACATTTGTATCAGGCTGACAACCAATCTAGAAGGATAGAGAATAGAGATAGAACTTATTGAATGACCCATGTATAACACCATTTTATGGCATCACATTATTCGTGTCAGTCACTGCTACAGAATGTCATTTCGCAAATTCAAATAATATACGAGTGTGATAGCATTGTGACCTTATAACTCCTATTAAATCAAATCATCTGATATAAATGTCAATGCTAATGAAGAAATTGAGGGGCTAGCTGGCTCATTATCCCATCTATAGGTCAAATGTCAAAGAGAAGTAAATAATATGGGATATCAAAATTATTTGACATCACCGGTGGGGTGGCATATTTCATGAAAGTATGCACTATCAATTGCAACCCCAGTCCTGGGGGACCCGGGACATGGTGTGGACGCGGAGACTGTAACGGGGACATAAAAAACGGTTGCCCGGCTATGCTGGGGTGTGTATCGGGGACATACAAAGTGTGCCCCCGCTAGCCAGAACGTCGCAGGGAAGTATCACTGGTGTTTTTTTTAAACCTTTGGGGCCGGGCTGTAGCGGGGATGTACACAAAATGATGGCCTGCCCTGCGGGGACCGTACACGACTGTACTGGGGACGTCACAGTGCCAAATCCCCACTATACTCTATTTGTCTTCCTCTGGACAGTGACGTAAATTTAAATACTGCGTGTTACGACACATATGTATCTTCCATCTTCTACTCATACGTGTGTTCGTATATATGCCAGCGCCTCAAGTAGATGCACATTAAATAAATGAAAACTGGGAATTTACCAATGTTAAACTTGTTTTAAGTTAGTATATGTTGTCAAAATGCAGCCCCTGAACACCCACATACGAGCCCTTCTCAAAACACATAGAAGATATGCAAACCATAGCACTTAATCTGATTTGCACGTGTAGGTATGCTAATAAACGTGTGAAAGTAAACAAACATATATACCTTCTACAAATCCTTCACGAAATTAAGTGGTTTTACAGCATCATTATGCCTTAGAAGTGACCTGAACAAAACTTGATTCATAATTCTCATCTATTATCAGTACAGAAAGCGAAGAGTTTCATGTTCACTAAATGACTTGGTATGACTTGCAACTTGAGCCAACCAGTGACTTGGATTGACTGACTTCACACAAATTTAAAAAAAGACTAGACTTTACTCGAGTCACCTCACGGCTGTTTGATCCCACATAATGTGTCCGTTTTATTCTGAGAACACCGTAACTTGCTAGCCCAGTTCTGTTTTTAACTGATTCAAATACCTGAATATACTGGCCATCTTTTGTAGAAATTTCAGTACATTTGTTGGTGCCAGTTCTGAGAAATAGAGCTTTGAATATTATTATTTACTATAATAGCGCCCTCATCGGCCACATTTTCCATAGAGTTACATGTAAAAAATATGTATTAATTAGAAAATGCCGATAATTTAAAAAGGGCTCGAACAATTTTCTTGAAATTTTCACCATATACTCTTATTCATTAGCACTACCTAAATCAGGTCAAACCATAAAAGGGCCACTATATAATCTTTTTTTATCCCATAATTTTAATTATAAAGCGGACAGTCAAACAGCCGTGACCTCAGTCCGTAACTTGACTTGTGATTCAAGGTTTAGTGACTTGACTGTCATTCTGATTCTAAAACAGGGTCAGTAATTCAGAATTCATTCTCGCAAAGATTCCCGCCAGTAAAGTTGCGATTCTCATGGATAATCTGTCTGACACACTATTTGAATGGAGGCGAATCCATAGATTTGCGCCAAATTGTTTGAAAGAATCTAATTGGATTCTCGTACCCTTTGACGAAATTCTGACCCTGTGAAATATATTTTATCAAAAGTGATGATTCCAAAAATGGATTGAAGTTGCTATATATTTCAAAAGCACATTAAATAAAAATGAAACTGGGAATGTACTTTTTATGTAAAACTTGTTCTTAGTTAGTCGTGAAATGTATGTTGTCAAAATGCAGCCACTGAATCACTAACATGCGAGCCCTTCTCAAAACACATACATGTACAAGATATATACAAATCATAGCACTTAATCTGATTGGCGCGTGTTGGTATGCTAATAAACGTGTGAAAGTAAACAAACATATATACCTTCTTCACACTACAGGTGTGTGCAGACAATGCCACACAAGAATCACCAAAATAGGAATTTCAGTTTGGTTAGATTTCCTTCCAACTGACTTGACTTGTTAGCCCTGTTGGTAGTATTTACTGACATTTTATAATTGTCTTTAATAATTCACATTTTGTTATTCATGGCAGTTTGCTTATTTTGTGTAGTTTTTTGGCTTGTATTATAATAATAATAATAATAATAAAACCATGCTTATTGAGCGCATAACACAATTAAGTCCCTATGCGCTATAACAAATAAAACAGAAACGCAAATATACAAAACTATACATGTAGTAGTAACAAAAGACATGACAAAAAGGAAAATCATGCATTAACATTAAATAGGTAAGTTTATGAAGTGTATTGATTGTTAGTTTTCTTTTTAATGTAGATTATTATCATTTGGATAGGGCATTTTGCTTGTAAAGCGCCCAGGGACTCACGTTTTGGGCGCTATATAAATACATTATTATTATTATTATTATTATTACGCTAAAAGGCGTTTAAGGCGAAAGAAAACAATGCGATTTATTCCGTCTTTTGTTCGTTAGGGCGAAATCTATTGTTTAAAATGACGTTAAGGCGAATTTCTTTTCAAAAGAAATTCGCCTTATTCCACTATTAGTATAATTATTATTATTATTATTATTATTATTATTATTATTATTATAGTAACAATCGGTACATGAAGCGAATATTTTTTTGGTTCAGTACGATACAAAAACCTGGAGGTACCTGGACGTACATTGAACCTGGAGGTACCAGGTTCAATTCCTAGATGGTCAGTGAATATTTCTCTAGCTGTCATTTGTGTTGTGTAGAGTAAAACTAATTTAAATCTGCATATTGAAATCTCATTAACACAGAGCTTGGAAACAAAAACACTTTGTGTTACTAGGAATTATGCGTTGACAGAGTTTGTGTTAAAGAGGTTCCCTTGTAATTAATGGCAGGTTAAAATTAAATAAGTTTGAATATTGATATGGAAGGTTACATACTGACCCAGTAACATGTATGTTTCGGATATGCCTGTATCCTTTGCCAATGCTCCCATCTACCTCACTCGCATTTTCAATGATCTTTTATCATCTGGCAAAAAATCCCCAGATGATAAAAATCAACTGGCAACTCCCAAGTCTGCAAAAAGCATCATGAGCAGGGCTCCAAATAAGCGGGAACCTGAAGATTTTTCCATACTGGTTAGCATAGAATGGCTCCTGACCGACCTCCTACAATATATGATCAGGAGCCACATTTTGCCCATAAGTAACTGAACTGAAAGCTGCTTTTGGCCAAGAACAGCCACTGGTTCAAACCTTGTTATTGTATACACCTGTGTAATAACCTGCAACTAGTATGTCATTTTACACTAATTTGACAGTTTGACATACTACAATAATCTTGTTTTTTAAACATTGGTATGTTTGTTTGTTTTTTAAATGGCACCTGGTTTTATTAAATTGATCCTGGTTCCCCCTTCAAATCACAGGACCAGGAGCCATGTTCCATAAAAAATGGAGGCTTGGTCAAGATCATCACTACCAAAAGTGTTGATAAAGAACACAGATGTGTCCGAAACGCACATGTATGTGAGTACCTTACACTGGATCAGTAGAATGAACTTTGCATATCAGATTCTATTCAAAGATCCTTATGAACCTATTTGGTAATAAAGTTTGAATATTATAGTGTCCTTTTTCACATACAGAAAATCAATGATTCAGCAGTATAAGGCAAAAAAGGGCAATCTACATTAGAGTCATTGAACTTCGGTAAAAGTTGACATTTTTTAGCGTGTAATTTTTTCACGCTTTGCACATTTTGTTTATTTTTGCTTGTTTTTATTTTTGCGATTTTTAGCATCCTTAGATAGACCTACATACAAAATGAATATATTTGCACGTTTTTCATTTCGCGCTTGCTGATTTTAGCGCAAAAAAATGCAAATAAATAAATGAAGTTCAAAAATGGCCACTTTTACAATTATGCAAGTTACAACAGTTGTACTTGCAATCACCAATCATGCATGTTGGGAACGACCTGCTTGACTAATTATTTGTAAAAATAATACAGGAAATATTCGACCTACAGGTCTCCTGTATTGGTGTGAAACCTAGGTTATCAGAAAGGTTATCACCAATGGTTGTTAGAACCCAATATTTGCAGTACACAAATAGGCCTTTGCATTTCCATAGGCCAGCTACAAGTTGGTCAGGATATATGGATACATAGGTATTGAAAGTTATCGTGAAATTGTTCATGTTATTGTTAATAATATCTTATTTAGTCCGATTGTATAATATTTTCACTATAGCTTAATCAGTTCCAAATTGGCGAGAAATATTATTTTATTTATCGCTCCCCGCTCAAAAGTAATCCAAGCCTACATGTGCGATTATGGCCAAATACACACGGTTTTGGTAGCATGTGCGCGTCTGGCATAGGATGAACAGTGCGCTTGTTGCCATCATGCGCGCCCGCGTCCTTCTGTATTCAATCGCTGCTGCAAGTAAGCTTTGCCTATTTGGAACTGATCAAAACTATAATAGTACATTGCCATGAGTCAATTAGTATTAAGTATGTGAAGTGGATAATTTGACAATGAACCAAACAAGTCAGTCAGAACAAACCATGTCACTTAGAATGAGGTTGGTGCACTATCTTGGGTAGATGTATTCATACACCTCCTGACCAGCCTAAGAAATGGCTTACATTATCCAAAAATATTGCATTATCATACTGTATTGCATCATGAGCATGCATTGGACCAGAGCTGTGTCGGACACACAGACACTGGATTGGGGCAGTCAGAAATTGGGGTAAACATAGGATGCCTCGGACAGACAGACACTGGATTGGGGCAGTCAGAGATTGGGGTAACAGAGGATGCCATGGACAGACGGACACTGGATTGGGGTAGTCAGAGATTGGGGTAAACAGAGTATCTATTTCTAGATCTATATCTTGGGTACCAATACCAATTTGTTTGTGTTACACACGAGTATGCTATATCACGAATTAGCTTAGTCGTAAGGTCTTCCGATTTAGAAACTTTGTCCCCACTTGAGGAAAATAAATTGAATGCATAGGTTTGGTATAAAATCTGACGATACTGGGGTTCAAACCCAGGACCAAAGCAAAAGTCATAATCACTAGACCAGCTAGGCTGTTGGTGCCGAGGTGGCAATTTTAATCCTATACTCTATTTCCCTATCTCCAGACAGTGACATAACTATACAGGTGCAACATTTATGCACATGTACATGTATGAGTATTCCACCTTTCTAGGGGGGGGGGGGGTGTGTGTGTGTGTGTATATACGCCAGTGCCTTGAATAGATGCGCACATTTATGTGCTGCAATTAGTGAATCACACAGTTACGTCACTGTCTCATTATGGGCAAATAGACCATACAGAGGCGGTAGGGTAACCCAAAGTCTATGAGTATAACAGAATAAAGCCATAGGCTATAAGGCTACGAAAAAACATCACCATGTTTTACGGGCGGACGGACGGACCTGTCAAGCAGGGTCGGTCGGTCGGTCAAAAAACAGCTGATTTTACATGATTTGAGAAACAAAATTCTAAATAAAATCTTGAAAAAAATCTTGAAAAACGTCGGGCCTGTTAATCAGGTGTTTTTTTCCTCGCCTAACTTTACAATAGAAGTATTTGCACTCAACTAATACATGATAGCTTTAATACTCATAGGTAGAAAATCTAATTTTAGAATGAAAGTTTTTATGAGGAGCAAATGGTACCCGGGTACTTACTTAACCAATACAGAAACACAACCATGAAACAATTGAGGATGCAGTACATGCAGAGCATTTATATTCTGCACAATGTTAGATTAGTGTTTCCACTTTCCAGGAAATTTCCCAAAACTCCGGAAATTATGGTTGTTTTAGAGTTATGTTCAGGAAATGAAATAATTCCAGGAAATCTGTGAAATGTCAACATTTGTGATAATGTATTTATTTATTTATTTAAGAAGAGGAAAAATCTTTCCGCCTGGTATTCTTTTTTCATTCATGCTTTGCGCCTGTAATATATTAAACAGTTGCCAACATTAATCGACAATCACCCCTATAATCAAATAGTCCATTTTGTTATATTTTCAAACCACATAAACCCTACTCAACTTCCCTACATCACATGCATTATATCCTTGCTATCCTTAGGACTTCCATAAAATTCTAAAAATAGCACAGATATAGCATTATAATGTAAGTACAGCATCATAATGTAAAAACAGTTTCTGTGACAGCCCCCAATTTTTGAACCCCGATGAATGATTAGTTTCTACTCTCTGGTTGCCATTGGCAAACATATTGTACAGCACATTGCAGTGTGATGAATTGCTATATCTGAACACAGAGCATGATGGTGTCATTAAGATTTCCACCCAAGGGGCTCAAGTAGTTCTAATTGGATGTGCCAACAGCAAAATGAACCAGAACATTTACAAATGAAACCCTTTTATCAACTAAATTGGCCTTATCCATACAAGTCTTTGATCCATATGTGATGCAGCACATCAAAAAGAGGGGGACTTTGCAGGTGAAGTCAATTTTGAGTTTATTATGTGTGAGCATTTTCTTATCTTGTAAAAATGACACCAACTTTTTGCTCTTATCTTGGTCCTTTTCTTGTTTCCAGCTAGTTTTGTTGCTCTTTATGCGCCATGAGCGTCTTGCGGATTTGCACCCTTTACAAGTGTCCATTATTATTATGATTATTATTTTAAGTGTGTTTCAATGGGTCATCTTTGTGACATCTTTTATTTAACTGTGCAACACCATGCCTTTGTTAATATTATTTGTATTTGAGTAATTAACTACCGTACTGACGTGTGTATAGTCCCATACTCGATTTAAGTCCCACCCCCTAATTGAGCTCATATCTCAGACTAGGATGGGCACCTGTCTTAAGTCCCAGGGGTAAAAAGTAGTGTACAAGTCAGTACTTAAGGCTGGGCGCGAGTCCCAGGAAATCGAGTCCCGCCCAAAAATGTCGGGTCCCGGGAACAAGAATCACCTTCCCGAATCCCCCCCCCCCCCCCCAAAAAAAAAATGAAAATGAAAAATAAAAATAAAAAATAAGCTTACTTAAAAAAACATGTGGTCAGGTAATTCATGATTATTTGATGCAAATGTATAGCGGAGATGTATTTGAAATACATTTATTTAGTCAAATATGTGGATTTTTTGTGTACTCCTATGCTCGCAAAATGTGATTTTCACTTCATTATCGGCCATTCAGCAATTTATCGGAACATTTGAATCAAATTCTTAAAATATTAAAACTAACAAAATTCTTACCTCATTATAAGTGCTCATGGTTATTCCTGAGATTAACTGATGTTCAGAAAAAAGAAACCCCGTTCACAAACTTCACACAATATACACCAACCAAGTAATGATGAAGGCACTCTCCAATTAGGTCAAGTACAGTGATCACTTGTACAGTTTTAAAAATATTCCAGATTAATATCAAAATTCTCGTCGTTAATTCCTCACTTTGGACAGAAAACGATGAAGAGCTACAAAACAAATGATACACACGGTGTGTTTCTATTCTCACACGGCGTGTTTCTATTCCACAGAATTTTAACCGCACATTTCCACATTCAACATGATATCGTTGGTTACATCCAAACAAATGGAGTATAAATTCACCACTTCCTTCTGTAGTGATACCCTGCCTCTGAGTAATGCACTAACCACAAATCTAATGTCTTCCTTTTAAAAGATCCCTTTACTTGATATCAAAATTAATTACATAATATTAATTCTGAAAGGCTACTTATGAGCTGGCCTATTGATCAATATCCATCCATGCAAAAGTGTGTCGCTGTAAGTTCATTCCATCCAAAATAACGCAAGGGAATTCTTGCAAAATTAATTACGGTAAATCCCTTCACTTTGATTGTCAGTGTGCGCGAAACAAGAAGTTCCAAACGTTCAAATCAATAGTCCAGTATCACTTCAGCTATATAAGAAGCGTTTTGACCACATCTATTTTTTGATCCGTGCACTTTAAAATCGTTCAGTCATTGAAGCAGGAAATGCTATTCTACTGCTTGATGGTGGGGGAACAAAAATCTTGTCACTCCATCTGTCAATTTGTATCTCCAATCCAAATAAATCTGATTGTCTCTATGCATGTGGTACCAAGCCAATCAGTAAGAAAAGAACTGTTCACATTTTCAAACCATTAACAACGTTCAATGTTGAAATACGCAGTGCCAAATTGAAAACAATCTTCCCAACTTGACCGGCTAACTAGTCCGGTCTTTACCTGTCCTTGTAGTATCTGTGCACTTTCTTGTTTGTGTGTCATTCACAGTTGAGCTTGCTATTCAATTCAACACTGTTTTCCGCTCCATTGGCAAAGCGAAAAGTCACTACAAGGTATGGTCACGAGTGAACGCACAAGTCAGCTGTGTAAGGCTCCTTTAACACAATTATATAATCTCAAGTTTGTTGTCTGGCAAGTGGAGCGGAATGATTTTAGAGTTGCTACTCATACACCTGTCCAACTGTGCCTGTATCTGTCTGCTTTTAAAAACAACACAACACAAGCCCGGTGTGATAAGCTAGTACTCACTGAGCAGACAGGATGGAGGAGAAGAATTCCACAGCCTGAACACGCTCTAGACCTGGAATGCTGTACATGTAACGCGGTCGAAGAATCCCAACAGATATCATAAGCATATTTAATTGATGCCCCATTCACAAAATAAAATGGTATGTGTCAGTGTGAGTAGAGTAGGACTGGTAATTTGTCTACCAGCAACTAGAGCTACTTACACCTGTGTGCGACTGAGCTAAGACTTTAGACAAGCTACTTCCTCTGTGGTACATCCGAGTAGACCTATAAGAGATGGTTATACTATCCCACAATGCAATGCAATGCTTATAAACAGATACGGAAAATTGAGAGCATTTCAAGCTACATTCAAGTTTGTGCTTTAAGTCTATGTAAAAAAAATCAAATCATGTATATATTTAACATCATGCAGAATTATTCCAAATCAGTAAACAATGAACAAATTAGGAATAAGAAATTATAATTTTACTGGGCAAATTTATGTAACCAATAAAAGTACATAATTGATTGTTTTTTTGAAAGAAAAACATCTCAAGAGAATTTTGTGAGGGAAACTGGTTTGATGTGTTGCCTGCCGCCCTGCAAAAGAGTTAAAATGATAGATAAATTGAAGACGGGCAATTGACTTGCAGGGTGGGACAGATTTGTAAAAAAAATTATAAACCAAAATGCATTATGGGATAGATAGCCTGTTTCACCTCTGGGATCCAGTCTTCAGTTGTCATTATCACAGCTGATTTGGTACTACGGTATAACGTGATAATACTATTCGCACTACCTGACGTTATCTTTACACTGGGTAGATAGTAACTAGGCTAAGTGATATGCCGCGGCTTGACTTGCGTAAATATTTGGGTAAGGAATATTATTGCTATGCACAGGGCTGCAGTCAGGATTTTTCTTTAATAGGAGGGGGGCAGGGGCGGGGGCGGGGGCAGGGGCGGGGGCGGGCCCGTCAAAAGTGGATTATATGATTTTTCTTTTTTTTTGCAGAAGAATTGTTTTTTTAAATCAAACAAAAAACCCTTTTCAGAAGGAGGAAGGGTGGGGGAGGGGTGGAGAAAAGAAAAAGACAATTCACACTTTGATGGATGGATGGATAGCACAGAAGGAGGGGGAAAAGACTCTTTAAAGGATGGATGGATGGCACTAATATATTATACTCAGCCTAAAGTGTAATCCAAACTATGATTGGAATCTGCCTCGGGATCACAGGGAAATCCAAGCAGCATTGATGGAATCCTTCCTCTAGCAAGTAAATGGAATAGACCTTTGTCAAGTCTAAACTAATGTAGGCAACCATAGCAGTGACAAATGGCCTAGACCTTGATCAAGTCTCAATTAGTGTTGTATCATGTTCCTCTATATCCAGGGTCTCTGCTTTATATCTCAAATTGAAACCACATCCTGGCCTTGGGGGGGGGGGGGGGGGGGGGCACTGACATTGGAAAAGGGTTAGGTATGTGCCGTGCTGAAGACTCCCTTTTTCACCCTCTGCTGCTAGCTCTTATGACCCCCCCCCCCCCCTTTTGAGCCTGCATCAGTTATTAAGACCCCAATTTAATTGAAAATTCAAAAAGTCAAAATTTTGCGTTCCAAAGCCCTAATTATTCGAAAATGTTGTGTTCTTGCTAATCAAAATTGAACTGTAGGCAAGTTCTCAAGACCTACTTTTTGAAAAAAATCAGTTCCTAAGACCCTATTTTTCGTCATAAAATCCACTCAGTTCAGTTCTGTAGCCCCCCTTTTTGAGACCCTGTGCGGCACACCCCTACTCAAAAAAGTTGAGTGCCCCACCCCCCCCCCCCCCCCACCCGGATCCTGGCTCGATTTGAATCAATGTTACTATAGTTCAATCAGAGTCAAATTGGCGAGAAATATGCAGGTTTTTTGGAGGTTTTATGGCCATGGGTATGCAAACTCACTTCAATCATAATATCTACCAATATGATCAGCTCATCAAAAACTTATCCCTTCAGAATTATTGGCTTTGGTCTTCATTACCTACTTGCTAATCAATTGCCATGTCAAGTGCTGGTCAAGTGCAGTATGTAACCATAAATGGTTTAGACTTGCACCAAGTCTCTACTTGCTAATTGCAATGTCGAGTGTAGTATGCATCATAAGAATTTTAGACTTTCACCAAGTCTCTACTAGCTAATCAATTGCAAGCCAAGCCTGGTTTCTACTAGTATAATTATTGCAATGTCAAATGTATAGCCTTAAATGTTAGACTTTTGCCAAGTCTCTGCTAGTTTATCTGTTGCAATGTCAAGTTCAATGCCCCAGATGTCAATCATTGACTAAGAAATCTGTATACATTGCTGCCAGGTGTTATTCTTGTTATACTGGGGGGGGGGGGGGGGGGGGGGGGGGCGTGTAATCAGGGTTGGTTTTTTTTATAGATTGGGTGAGGGTCTAAAATCGACCAAGAGTGAAAAATTTACAAACCAATCCATAATTAATAATTACAAGAGGGATTTTTTATAAATTGAAATTTCACTATCGTCTGAATGGGTTTTGAAGATGAGGTCATCAAAATAACATCATGAGACATTTACTAAAATGTGACAGCTGAAAAAATGTTGGTCATCATCCATGCACTGTTAGAAAAAAGTGACCGTTAGCAAGGATTTGTTTGGCAAATCATACCTTTAACAAACCTCAAGGTCAAAGAAAACAATCTGTCTCACATACCTGCGCGCATAATGCACTTAACAATTACATCCCCGGCCCGGGGGACCCGGGGATAGCAGGGATTAGGGCCAGGTTTTTTGTACGTCCCTGTTACAGTCCCGGCCCCCTGGGCCGGGACAGACAAAGGGTACAGTCCCGGCCACCCATTTCCCAGGACAAAGTATTCACCCGGCTACAGTCCCAAGGTCGCTTATTTCTTTCTGCAACCATAACGGAATGCATTTCTATGTGTTCCCTATGTGTTATTAGGCTTTTCATCAAGCGCTGCATCTTTAGCTTATTTATACCAAGTGCCCGCGGTACATTTGTGTACCTTAGCGTACGTCCCCGCTACACGCCACGGCTAGCGGGGGCACAGTTTGCACGTCCGCGTACATGTACACTCCACCGCATAGCCGGGCATCATTTTTTGTACACTCGTGTACGGTCCCCTCATGGTCCCCGGCATGCTCGGGTCCCCGGGGGCTGGGTTTGCAATTGATAAGTACACAAGTATGTGGAATCATTTTTGCAGCATAACTTTTTTTATGTTCTTCGAAAAATATTGGCTCGGAAATGGTGGGGGGCAGTGGGCCAAAAACACAATAAAAAATAATTTCCGCCTTGAGTGTGCGAGACAGACCATTTTGGGGGGGGTCTAAGACGGAGTTTTTTTTCTTCTAGAATAAAAAAGGACTGAAGTTGTGCCTGAATTTTGTTAGTGCTTTTTGCCATGGGTACGATTGTAAGGCTACTTTTAACACAATTAATGTGATTATTGGCTCAAGCTACCCATATTACCGATTCAATTTGACGAGAATTACACCCTTATTCTCCGAAATAGGTGATTTTGATGGTTTTGGCACAGGCCAGCAAGAGCTCTCGAGGCAGCGGGAAAAATCACCCTCCACACAAATGCTAACAATTTGATATCTCCATAGACCCCTGGGCTTCAAAGTCAACCCCTCTATCTGGAATCAACACCTTTATAATCCATAGTCACTCCATCCATTGCCAAGTGTAGTAATCTCATTGCTTACACTACATACCATATGAAATATACAACACCAATATAATCCGAAACAATTTCATCGGGGACACCATAAGGATGGTTTTAGGTTAAGAAAAGGAATCCTTTACTAATGGGTATTAAATACATGTAATCTATACCACTGATGACATCAGATATGATGCAGATATTGAAAGACTATATGAGCCCAACCGTTGGCAACAGTTATTATGTAGGTCAGCAATTAAGAAACTGTTGCCATATAACACATATCATCGTTACCTATAATCTATGAGCGTGTTTCTACTGAGGCACTGGAAAGTTAATGCTATTTGAAATAACGATATTCACGGTTAAATATTTGAATCACCCCCGTTTCTACTGGGGAAACTTGTCGGTAAGTAAAGGTAAGCCCGCCCATGCCATGAATACATTAACACTGGTGCATACACCAGGGCATTGGAATATGACCATTTGATGACAGTTTAAGCATTCAAACAAACAAAATAAACTTGGAATTTAAGATAAAATTCAAGCTCAAGACATAGGTCGCACATCGCATTTAAAAATGACAGAATGAAATGTGGAGAGGTCAGACCAGTTCAATTTACATTAAAAAGAACATGCATACTTCCAGATCAAGACAACTTAGCGATAAGATTTATCCGCTTGCTGTTTCTACTGGGCAAGTTGTTTTTTGCTGTTAGAAAATGTAGCGTTTTTTTTGCGTTATTTGACCATTTCTACTGGGCGAAAAGGCTGGTTGGTACTGTTAATTACCGTTAATTTGCCCAGTAGAAACACGCTTTTAGTTGTGTAGCACATGAAAAGTATAAGAACTACAGGGATGGTAGGATAGTCGTTAAAATTCTGCAAATAGTACTCTTAACAATAGCTAAACAATTAAATAAAAAAATTGTAAGTCCTTTTAGCTGTGCAATTTATCTACCAGGGATTCACAATCAAACGTATCACAGTGATTTCCCTTTGACTAATAGCCCTTGTGTATTGACGCAAGCACACTTGTGTTATGTGAAAATGGGTACAAAAAAGTTATCAAATATTTTTCATGTTAAGTGGAGAGACAGAACTTTAAGATACACGCTCTATTAAAAACGCATAATTAACATTCTTCTTTGAACCCATTTATATACTGTAACAGTGGTAATTTTTGTGCATATTAATTTTCTCACTTTGCTGATTTTCAGCCATTTTCCTTGTTTTTAAATTCGTGATTTGAAAGTTCATTACACACAAAATAAATATATTTGTGTGTTTTTATTTTTGCAGTAGCTGCTTCGAGCACAAAAAGCGCGAAAATAAATGTAGCGTGAAGATGTCCATGTTTACAGTTCTATCCAGGAGTTCCACCCTGATACTTGACTTTTAATGATGAGTCCTTCGCTGGCTGTGCCATGTCTGACTCCGTGCTATTTCAGCAATAAGGCACCAAACTACTTTACAATTGCACTCACCATGCATGCTATCATGCCAATAGCAAACTAAGCGGGGTGTTGAGACGGTGGGAGCTATAAGTTGGGGAGTTATATGTTACTATATTTGAGTTATAATTTAAACTCTCCACTCTCAGAAGAAATAAAATATTCAATATAGAAGCCATTTGTCAGGGTTGTAACTAGGGCTGGGGGGGGGGGGGTAATCAAACATTTTTGATGAGGGTGTGCTGTTGAGGTTTGAAATCCTGACCTATTTTAGGGGTGTTTTACCTCCAAAAAAAATCAGATTTGACTGGGTGGTGTTTTTTTCGCGAATTGGGACCCACATTTGTGGATTTTTCACAATTTGGGATCCATTTTTAGGGTTTTCCAACACAAATCATTCCCCATGTTTAGGGAATTTTTGCAAAAAGCGATGCATCTGTGTGTTCATTAGACAAGGGTGATTATGGAATATGACTGTCAAATTAGTAGTCTTGTTGGTTCATTTTTATTTCTTGCCCCTCAACAATATGAAAAACCTAGCTATAGATACACCACTGCCTATGTATGTATGTAGGAAATGGATCAATTTGCAACATCCATATTTTCAAGGTTTTGACAAAATTGCATTTCAACATTTTGAAAACCACAATTAAAAAAGATGATGTTTTATCATCTTAAATTAGTATCATAACTTGGTTTACCAAAAAAACTACATACTGTAAATTAGTATTAAAAAAATAATATTAAAAAATACTACTTAATTGCATTTACCACAACTCTCTACTTGATAACTCTATAAACACTTTGCATACACCAAGCTAGCCAACAAGATACAATACAAACAGCACAGGGGATTTCCCAAAATCCTAGTATCTATTTTACAATCAGTCGGCGGCGTTCTGACCATGCAAGTGACCAGATATGGCGGTAGTCACAGTTTTGACTAAATTTTGATGTCTTCCATATCAATATGAATTTCAAATAAACAATTGTATGTATCTTTTTATGTAAATTAGATACTTCACGTCATCATCAGATCAGGTACATTTTGTTGGCCAGGAACAAAATAGCTTGTCAAATATAAAGAAACTTTCCACGCGGCAGAACAAAATATTTTTAAAAATATAATAATTTTTGAATTTCATCACCATATTTGAAATAACCATGAGAAATATATTAAAATAAGTACAAACATGCCTAGTATTGGTTCAGTGATTCTTGAGAGATAAGACTTGAAGGTTGGGAAAGGCTTGTGAAACATCTGTTTTGTATAATGGTAAAACTAATAGCCATGCGGAAAGTGTTAATACTCTGTCAGATATTGTTGAAATCTCAAATTTTCTCTTTCAGAAGTAGACAAGTACATCTTTTGATATGATGCGTCAAAAATGTACAAAAACTGTTGCCGTTCTTGAGGATTCAATCTTTGCTACTAGTAATTCACTGAGCATAAATCTATGGCATGTAATCGCTGCATCTGCTGCCTTCTGTTGATTGCCAGTATAATTACCTACTGCCCTCAATCAGGTACTATTCCTTGAAATCTCTGCCTGAAACGTGACTAGAGAAAGAATAATTATCAAGACGCCTGGTTGTAATCAGCGATAACCAGACCTGTGCTCACTTCTTTTAGAGTATTTATTTTCAGAACGCCCCGTTTGACTTGTTTTAGTTGGCTTATCTAAATGCTGATTCAATTTGTTTAAATAATATAAACATGTGATTCAGACCAGATTCAAGCCTGCAACCTTTGCATCATTACACAACAAAAATCAATTAAAAGCTCTTAAAACGTCACTATATTTGGAACTTTTAGTGAACTGATTTAACCATCTATTCGTCAAATTGTTTAGAAATAGATGAAGTTCAACGCTTGGTAAAAGATGAAGACAAACAATCTGATAAAGACAGTCAAATGTTCACCGGAATAATTGAAACAGATCCCTGTTTTCCGCTGATGGGAAATTCCCCACGAAAATGTGTAACGTTGAAATTCAGTATTTTCTCTATCCAATGCGTGCGTCAATGATCCAAGCTCTACGATTGGTGAATTTTCTAATCAAATGCAATTCCCTTCAGTGGCCTATGAGTGACCCATAGTTATGTGGGCAGAGATTACGTGCCATGAATGAATTATGTCACGACTCACAACATGTTTAATAGGGGATATGAGAACAACAGAGGGTAATAGCTCAAATGTCCAGGATTTAGTAAAATCCTAAAATTACAGTACTTTCCATGAATGCTGTATGAAGAGTACAAATACAAAATGGATGCTTTTTGTAATTTAAAATGCATGCGATACCAATTGTACACTTTAGGAACGATAGGGCCATTTTGACTAAAGATGGCGTCAGCTATGCACCCAATCTAAAATCAGGGTCAAAATTTGACCTAAAAATAGATTTAACATTTTTAAATTACGTGCAGACATAACAAGTAGTCTAAATTTAATTTCAATTTTTAGGTTGAGTCTTGTGAGAACCAAGCTAAATTTGTATTGCAAACAAAACCAGGCTTTGATAACTCTTGTCAAATCATCAGTACACAAAAGTACACCTGTTATCTTCAGTAGACAGCAATATACTAAACACATACTTAGCCTAAATAATACATTTTAGATGGTTGTCAAAAAACCTGAAAATACTATATTATGGTAAGGGGATATCAAGGTTAAAGCAAAATATATTTATAATGATAGGCCTGTTTTCAACCAACTATCACATGGCTGAAAATTGATTGTGCGATATCATTATAAAATGCTTTTAGTTTGTGCAATAGTAAAACTATATCACTATATCTATCACTATATCGGTCCAATTTTTTGCCTCGCGTAAATGGAAAAGTCTAAATTTTAACCTTAGTTATTACTATTAGTTTGTACTATCACACTCACAAGCATGTCCTCTCCTTCAGTGTTAACAATTGTCTGTGTATCTGTTCAAAGGTCATATCATACTTTTCATTGAACAAACCAAGTGTTATCCAAATATTGAGTTTTTCTCGAATAAGATGTGTTTCAAGAAAATAGAGCCAATCCATAAATCAAGACCAATCAAGAGATGAAGAGAAATCACAACCCTTGTGCATCATATCCTGTTTGTCTGCTTAACCCTTTCCATGTGGCTATACCATTTGTTTAAAACAGATTTGTCTGAAATCTCTCCCAACTTTTAAAGTCTTATCTCATGAATTACTGAAACCAAACTAGGCATATTTGTACTTATTTTAATGCATTTCTCATGGTGTTTCCAAATATGGTGATGAAATTCAATACTTTTGACATTTTCGAAACATTTTGTGAAATTTTGGAACTGTCGTCTGCAGACGACTGCAGCATGGAAAGTGTTTATATCCTGGGTGGGAGGCTATAAGCTATTGATAGAAGATTTACCATAGCAACAACACATCAGCTTCCTCCTCCTTGTTGCTTCTCATAAACAGACACCACATGGGCGCATCATTAAAATTACAAAAGAGTGTGAGGGTTATAATAACACATTCACATTCTATGATTTATTTCCTTATTTAATTTATTATTCTTTAATTTCCAGCTTTTATAAATACTTACATAATTTAGACAAAAATATGGGGACAATTTGGAGTTCCTTTAGTATACCCTACCACTGCATGTCTTCATAAAAATGTACCAATACAAATTGGTCAAATACAAATAAAGGGTTTTTCGATCATCAGCGAAGTGCTATTGTATCATGATGTGTTATTGTATCATAAATGCAGTCTTTTAATAGAAGCGTTTTGTGTAGCAGTTACTATTGGGATCAGTAACACATTCTTGGAGGTTTAACTTTTCGGGTAAGCTTTAAAATACCCTACCATTTGTAATCCTCACTGTGTAAGTGTATGGGTCGTTCTTTAAAGCCCACATTGAAGACATGCAGTGGTAGGGTATACTAAAGGAACTCCAAATTTTCCCCATATTTTTGTCTAAATTATGTAAGTATTTATAAAAGCTGGATATTAAAGAATAATAAATTAAATAAGGAAATAAATCATAGAATGTGAATGTGTTATTATTTTTGTGGTAGCTGATTCGGCAGCGAAAAGCGCAAACTAAAGGGGTCAAAAATAGTAAGTCCCCCTCTAAAATTAGATTACCTTTGTTTACATAACTTCAGATACAATTAGACGTTTTGAAAAATTCAAACGATTATGAAAAGAGAAAACGCTTGGCTACCAATAGAAAGTTTTCGGATTTCGATATCATGTTTATTTTTTCCCAAAACAGTGACATTTCCTGGAAAGGATGCTTTCAGAAAAAGTGGCACTTACTTGTATTGGATTTTGGCAAATGTCATGTTAACGAAAACATCATTGAGGGGATATTTTACTTTTTTGGGAAAAATTAAGATGGTATTGAAAAGGGGAAACTTTGTACAGATAGCTAAGCGTTTTTCCTTTTCAGAAACGTTTCAATTTTGTTAAAACGTCTAATTGTGTGGAGGTGTTACGCAAACAAAATTGTATAGGACTTTGAATATTGCCAGTGTTTCTGAGAGCATCGTTTTAGGAAAATGAGACCATTTTAGGAAAAGTAAACATGATATTGAAGAGGAGACACTTTTAATAAAAACCCAAGCGCTTTTTCTTTTCACAAGTCTTTAAATTTCTCAAAATGATTAATCCTGAGTGGAGTTACGCAAACAAACTTAGTCTAATTTGCGTACAAATAAATCACGAGAGAGAGTTTTTAAATTGGCTGGTATAGGACCAAGTGCCATTTTTTTCAAAACATCATTTTGGGTAAATGTGACTGTTTTGTGAAAAGTAAACCTGATATCGAAAATAAAAAACTTTCTTTTGGTAGCCAAGCGTTTTATCGTTTCATAATCGTTTCAATTTTTCAAAACGTCTAGTTGTGTGTGAAGTTATGTAAACAAAGGTAATCTAATTTTAGAGGGGGACTTACTTTTTTTGACCCCTTTATATGTGGCGTGAAAATGTCCACTATTACAGTAGTTTTTTTTTTTTTTCATTGAGGAAGCATACATTTATATTTGTGGCAATGGATGAGGGTGTCACACTCACAACTAACTAAAATAAATCTTAACATTTTCTATGCGGCTATTAGTTTTACCAAATACAAAACAGATTTTTCAGAAACCTTTTCGAACTTTCAAAATCTATCTCAAGAATTACTGTACCAATACTAGGCATGTTTGTATATTTTCAAATGCATTTCTCATGGTGATTCCAAGTATGGTAATAAAATTCAATAATTTTGACATTTTTCAAACATTTTGTGACATTTAGGAATGTCGTCTGCAAGCGCCTAGCCGCGTGGAAAGTGTTAAGAACTGAAGTATTTGGTTCAATAGGATATCATAGAACACACAAGCTGTGAGATTTCCAACGTTGTGAGAAAAAAATCACAACGACGATTGAAAAGAAAAGGGGACAATAACATTTAAAAAAGATGTATTCAAGGTGCCAAATATGCATTGAGATTTACATTGGAATGTACTTTTCTAGGTCAAGAAGATTTATTACGCCGAACAAAAACACAAACTGCGGAACAATAACACGCACTACGAATATGTTCAGTTCAACAGTTCACTTTATTGTATACATAATGCATGTGCGTAAGCGTAATGTTTGACGTAGTACCGTGGTACAGCAATATAGGGAGGAAAAATATTACCAATGTATTGAAAACACACAGTCATATCTGTATTAGCAGCCAGGCGTTTACAGGGTGTCCCAAAATGATTTATACCGGGGAAGTTGCCTTTATTAAGCTATGAATATGGTTGCTATTGGTCAGAGAGCTTGTGATTCTAATATCTACATAATTAGCTTTTTTATTTGGAACTTGTTATTTGAAAAAAATCATACGTTTCTGACAGAAATGATCTCTTTTGAAACTTAAAGTTGATCATATTTGAAGATCTTTCACTGACCATTTTCAGCAAAGTCAATCAAAATATTATGGCGATAATTTGCTGTGTCCTGTTTTAATTTTCAAGAAAAAGGTGATTGATTTGTATAATGATATTGGTATGACGTAAATGAATTGTACAGTTTGTCTGTCTTCATACAATCCTTGCGTTGGTCGTAGTTTTACAGTGATGTGAAGTTAATCATTTGAAATACACAGAAATTGAAAAACAGGTTCATCAATTTTCAGCACTGTCATGGCACACCTGAATAAAAGTGTGATGTGATCAAGCAAAATCAGTCTATTGGTAGGCAGTGTGTATATATGGAATTATTTAGGTTAACTTAAGATAAATCAGGGCAGCTAAAATAGAGAGGGCTTTTTCATGGACTGTAAAAGAGGTAATTTCCGCGCGATTACATTCGCGCTTTGTTGATTTTCATCCATTTTGCTTGTTTTTGAATTCGCGATTTGAAAGTTCATTTCATAGACTTATACACAAAATAAATATTTTCACGAGTTTTTATTTTCGCGGTAGCTACTTGAAGTGCGAAAAGCACACAAATTATTGTAGCATGAAAATGTCCATGTTTACCGTATTGTTACATCTACAATGGCCGCCATGTGTTATTTACCCTGGAGGGGGTAGTCACATATATATAATGTACTGTAAAAGTGGAAATGTTCGCGCTGTATTTATTTTCACGCTTTATATGCTAAAATCAGCAAGCGCAATTATAATATAAACGCACAAATATATTCATTTTGTATGTAGGTCTATGTAAGGAATCTCAAAATCGCAACAAAAAAATACCAGCAAAATTGTTCAAAGTGTGCAAAGCGGGGGAAATTACACATGCAAATTGTTTGCAGTAATTCCCCAACCATGAGGTGCGATTTATGCTGACCCCCCCGAAAAAAACCAACAACAACCATGTGGTGTGATTTATGTCCCCCCCCCCCCCCTCCCCCGGGTTATATAAGACTTATATACTACAAGTGCTTATTGGTTTTGCTATGGGAAAACCAAATCTTACAGAGTGTAAACCTTTGCAGATAGGGTCCTGTAACTCTAACACTTAAATAAATATAAAAACGAAAAACCATGCACAAATAGACAAAATTCTTGGCACTTAATTCAACCATTCTTGCCAACTCATTTACATATGTGAACCTTTTGGGCAAGACCTGGCCAACAGTGAGCTTGGCTTGGATAGATGGTTTCTTGAAAAGGCTTTCAGCGACTTATTTAGACAATACAGAGTTGTCGACCTGATATCCCTTGTTGCACAGTCAAGAAAGAGACACATTTGATACTTTACCTGAATCACAAGATGTCAAGGCGGAATAAGCCAGGAAACAGCCCTGAATGGCCATGGTGTTAATCTCAATAAACCTTTCATTGTGCATCTTAGGCCAAAATAAAATTGTTTGATTGTCCTCGTCCGCCCGACCCTCTTAATCAGTCCGACCCAAAAACAAACAAAAATGGTTTTTTTGTTGTTTTTTTGTTGTTTTTTTGGTTGAAATTGTTTTGAAATTTTTTAATTTTTGTTTTAAAATTTCAATTTGATTTTTGAACATTTCATTTTTTTTACAAATATTAGTCGAAAATCAAAAAAAAAATTTTTTTTTTTTTTTAAGTGTTGAGAAAATAAAAATACTCATCAAAATATTAAAGATTTTGTTTTGGTTACCACAACAAGTACATCTCATTTTACTTTTGGTTCTTGAAAAAAGGGCAAGTGAGAAACAGAAAAAAAGAAAAACTTTTCCCGACCGACCTACCCAACTTTTAAAAGTGATCTATGGACAATCAACAAAACAAAAAAATTGGCCTTATAAATCATTGACTGTTATCCACCATTGGCCTTAAACCCTAAGTTTATTTCCTATAAAACCTGATAGCATATTTATTCTTAGTCATTTCAACTACAATTACAAAAACAAATTCAACTGAACTCTTATACATAACCTAGCAAATGCCTTTTTAAATAATTTAATCTTCAAGATCATTTACCATCATTTATGATTTTAAGATTATTAATATCACAGTAAATCTCAGTCTCAGAATAAAATATATTTATCATTCTTAATGCAAATGATATCATATAATATGAGATTTTTTATTTCATAAAAAATGGTTGGTACTACATAGTCATGTCTGAGAACGTGTTTCTACTGGGGAAGAAACCGCTAATGAACGCTAAGTTTGCCCAGTTGAAACAGGCAGAACCCGCTAATAATCTGTATTTTTGGTAATCCCAAAAACCTTCACAAACCAGGTTTGGAACCGGCAATAATCCGCAATAAACCCAATAGAAACAGAAAGGCAATTCATCTTAGCGGTTTACGCCATGATCCGTGTCACGCTGGGTTATACACAATGTGAAGCAATCTTTTTCAGGTGGTGTGGCATTGTTTGGTATTACAAAAGGTAATATGTCGTGCCCCAGTAGAAACACGCTCTTAGTGAACCTATAAACAAAAGTGTGGATTTCATTTTGTTCCTGAAAATATATGCCACTTATATAAATCATTTATGAATGTTATTATTCAACCCAAGGGGAAATATGAGTATTTAAAGTCTTGAAACCATTTCATTTCAAGGCTAGCTTGGTATAACCAGTTTCACATACAATTTTATACAGGGTGTCCCAGAATGATTTATACCTTGTTCAAAAAAATAATAAAAATATAAGATTAACATTGAAATCAAAGTCTAACGCCTGTAATATAATGTGAAACATGTTTCCTACTTACTCTGTTACTTTCATCACAATATCTTTAACTGTTCCAATATGGCCTGACATTATTGAAAATTGGTGAAAACCTGTTTTGATAAAATTCACACCTCGCTTCAAACTGCAACCTAAGGCCAAACAAAGAAGAAAGTCTGTCTCAGAAGCCCGCCCGCATTGGTATGTGAAATGAGCTACAGCGCATAGGTCTATGCGCTGGGGGCTAAAAAAACTTCTTCTTTTTCCTTCTTTTTTTTAAATTTTTTTTTTATTTTTTTTTTATTTTTTATTTTTTAAAAGTGTAAAAAAGTTCTCCGTAAGCTTGGATAAGCAACAAAACAAAGAAAATCGCATACCTCATAGCCTTTTTTCTAAAAAAAGAAAACAAAACAAAATCGCACAGCACTTAGCTTTTTTGCACAATGTTTCTGAGACAGACCTTCTTCTTTGTTTGGCCTAAGATAATATGTTATAAATCGCTAAAGCAGAACTATTCTCTAACAATGTGCATTGCCGATGTTAAAGCTTGGAGTGTGCAAAACAAACTTATGCTGAATGAATTAAAAACAGAAGTTCTCCATCTTACTTCCAGGTTTATGAAATCCCCACCTTTTCAAGATATCACTATCTGCGGTGCTGATATTTCCCCTTCTGTGGCGGTGAAAGAAGATGGAGTCGTCTTAGCATAGCACTCTCCAGATGAAAAATCACATAAGCAATGTCGCTCGGCTTGCATCTTTTGCACTGTACAAGATTGGTAAAATACGGCACTTTCTTGATATGCAATCAACTGAGCGTTTTGTTCATGCATTTGTGACGTCTCGTTTGGACTGTTGCAATAGCTTGCTCTATGGACTTCCTTCTCGCGACCTTGGGAGGATGCAGCTGATCCAAAATGCTGCTGCAAGACTCGTTATGAAAATGAATCGTTATGACCACCAGCATATCACACCTGTTCTCCGCAATCTGCACTGACTTAGAATTAATGACAGGGTTATTGTTAAGATCGCGCTTCTAACATACAAATCTCTCAACGATCAGGGCCAATTTACATTGCAGAACTCTTACTAGGCCATTCACCATCTATTGCTAAGATCTGCATCTCGTGCCTTGCTCATTCCTCCCAGGAACACTAACACATTGTTCTACGGACATCAAGCTTTTGCTTTTGCAGCACCTTTTATTTGGAACAAGCTCCCATTAAATATCAAGGCTGCTGCCACTGTCAACATTTTCAACAGTCGCCTGAAGACATATCTTTCTAACAATGACATTTTATAAATGTGATATGCTATTTAATGTTAATGATATTGTAGGCCTACTGGCTTTCCACAGTTTATTTTTTGTTTTGTTTTTATATGTATATTGCTATATATTTTGTATAATGCTTTTGATCGTTTTGTACCATTTTTATCATTGTAAAGCGCCTAGTGACTGGTTCTGATGTTATGCGCTATATAAATCCTGCTTATTATTATTATAAGTTATTATTAACACCATTCAAATATGGCTTTAGAAAACATCACCAACAGTTGATATATTCTAATTTTGTAATGGAAATCAAAAGAGAACACATCACATTACCTGAATATTATTTAGATTGAGCTTTGTGCCAAACACGGTCAATGACAGTCAATGATTTTATGAATTTCAAAAGAGGTGATTTTGGTCAATTTTGGAATCTAGCAAGTTTACAAAAGTGTCCATAATTTCTGTCAGAAACGTCAGATTTTTAGGATTCAAAATTCCTAAGAAAGCTAAGGGAGCAGTTCCATTTATACGCGATAAATTTATCGCGACTGTATCGGGGCCTGATATGTTTTGGACCCGATGTTTTTCAAGTTGATTCGCGATAAAATAGTCATCAGGCCCCGATAAAATAGACATCGGGGCCCGATACGAGGCCTCTGCCATACCCTGGGGTATGTTTAGCAAATAGAGCGGGACATTGTTTAGCAAATACACGAGGATAATACAATTTACGTTAAACATCCATAATCAATAACATTATCTTACAACTAGAATAAATAGCCCGAAGCTCTATTTACATACCGACCACTTATCTTTCGTTATATTTAAACAAGCAGTAATACGCTAATCGATAAATAATCCTTTGCTTCTCGCAACTGTACGCGCTAAAAATCTCATCGGGGCCTGATAAAAAACTCATCGGGGCCCGGAACATTCTCGCAATTTTTATCGCGTACAAAGGGAACTGCTCCCTAAGTAGATATTAGAATCATAAGTACTTAAACCAATTACAATGGCATTTATAGATAAACAAATGCACCATGTTTTTTTTTAAGAAAGCTAAGCAGATATTAGAATCATAAGCACTTAGACCAATAACAATGGCATTTATAGATAAACAAATGCACCGTTCTCGTACAAATCATTCTGGGACACCCTGTATATTACCAACTGAAGCATTTGTATGAGATACATTGTCATTCAAGTCATTATTAAACGACCGATTTAGTCTTGACGTCATGACACAGGGTGCAGACATCCGATATTGCATGTAAATCGCACCGGGCTCACTCAACCTAATATGCCGCATACGTATACAGACATTTAATAACCACGTAGTGTTGGGATGGAGGGCTCACTCAACCTAATACGCCGCATACGTATACAGACATTTAATAACCACGTAGTGTTGGGATGGTTATACCTGCCTATCATACTAAATGATTGACCTAATCTCTGGGTTTTTGATTAAATCTTGCCAGCGGCTGTTCTAAATGCTATGAAATTGTTAAGCTTATTAAGTTGGAATAGAAATCATTAATAAGTACTTAGTGTCTTTTAATAAGGGTTTCTTGAGTGTTAGATTTATTAATAAAATCTATCATAAATCTAAAGGAGAGTGTCCATACACCAAGATCCAGAGTTTTTGGTTTGTTTGTTTGTTTGCTTATTTGTTTTGGTGTTTGTTTGTTTGTTTTGGTATTAATTTGTTTATTTATTGCAAAATCAAATGTGAAACAAGCCAACAATATTAAAAAATTTAAAAAAAAACCATTTAATTAGTTTTTGTGAAATTCATTATTTATATTTCAAAGAATAGAATTCAATTTTATATGTTCACAGGCAAAAATATTTTTAAATCAGCAAGTGTTTGGAAATATTGGCTTTAAAATAACAATACAGGGTATTTGGGCAACAAATCTAAAAGGGCTCTTAAAAGCCTTAAATATACTGTAAAACAACTTATTTTCGCTAGCAATTTAATTTCACTAATTTCGCTAGGAGATCCAATTCGCCAAATTAAATTGCTGCCAATTATATTATTTGTAATGGTTATATATATAGGAAAATGATACAAATTAGTTAAATTAATTTGCCGTAAAAAGTTGCCTAAATGTTAATTCGCTAAATTAAGTTGTTTTACATGCTCTCCTCCAGCAGCATACAGCCTGACCTTTATTCCAACAAATTACTGTGTTAAAGCACTGCCACATTTACATGCTGGGGCATTAACACTCTTAAAACAATAGGTCAAAATTGTGCACACAACCTTAGAAAACAGGTCAAATTTTGACCACAAAGAGTTCAAAGTTTGACCCCATTGTTGTGTGCATATTTAACGCCGTCCTTAGTCAATTTGACCCTTTTAAGAGTGTACTACAGTGCTTTGAGCCAACAGGTCATCCAACAAAATGACGAAAAACCTGTGATTAACCAAAGAAATGAACTGGAGGATGTATTTATCAGTGTGTCAAATGTACAGCCAGGAGCGCAATGAGTCCCAAATGACAACAAAAGAGAATATTGAAGGTGAAATTGGGTCAATTGAAATGTTAAAGGTAATTGAGGTCATTGGAGAGAGGTTTTAGATTTAATCTTTTTCTAAAGGAAGATTGCAAAACGAAAGTCCTATAAGAACAATTCAAATATTACTAATCCATCTCATTTCACAGAAATATGAGCACGATATAATAAGTCACCTTCATTATAGAGAAATATATTTGCTATGATAAGAGTAACAAGTCATCTGTATCCAAGTTATAATATATCAATCTGTTTCTTGAAATATGCTACATTTTCATCACTGTTTCCACTTTCCATGAAATTACCTAGAATTCAGGAAATTATGATTGTTTTTGGGTAATGTTCGGGAAATGAAATAATTTCAGGAAATCCAGGAAATTTCGATATTTGCAAAAATGTATATCTTAAAAGAAGAGAAAAAAATATTTTCCCCTTGTATTCTTTTTTCATTTATGTCTGGTGCCCGTATAATATTAAACAGTTGCTTACCCTAGTTGACAATCACCCCCTGGTCCATTTTGCTTTTTAAAATACATAATGGGGATCCTCTATATAGAGTATAATAGACCATTCATTCAACCCTTCCCCCCTACATTTGGATTTTTCGATGCCGATTCCGATTCTCAAAGCACGGATATATTATATAGCAATTTTGAAGATTTCAGGAAATCCAATCAAATTCCAGGCATTTTTTTTTTTTTTTTGAGGTGTGGAAGCACTGATTTTGATACAAAAACATCCAACTCTGCAATCCATTGGCAGATATTGGTGAACAGTTTACAAAGTCATGCATGCTCATTGCTCATACCAATTACCTAATGCCAATATTTCTTAGAAATATGAAACTAATTACCCATGATCATGTCACACACGAGTTAAAAATCAGATATCATGTGTGTACAGGGCTGAAGTTAGCATCCATAGGTCAACAATGTGATTAAAATGTGTCTGTAAATTACAGGTTGAAGTTAGCAGTAAGAGCTTAACAGTTTCATATAATTATTTATTGTTATAGGAGGCACAGGGATGTTTCAGGTATCTTTAGAAGATGGCTGAGTGAATTATAAAAGTAAGTATATCAGCAGCTAGCTATAAATGAAGTTAATAGCTATACAGTGCTCACTCTGAGACCATGTGACATTCAATTGGCTAAGCAACTTGAACTATTAGCCAATTCTTTAGAATCTATATAATAATACGGAATCGCCAATTCTTGTACGGAGATGTTCTCCCCTTTCCGCACCTTCGATTGACTTCAAATTTTCTGTGCTGGTGCGTATGGGGCCCACGACGAACCAGTTTATGTTTGATTTTTTAAATTTTGGTTAGATTTCGTGAAATTCGAGGTTTTTTAGCCCGTTGCTATGCTATTGCTACGCGCCGCGTATATGCTGAGCACGCCATGGCGATGGCCGGCGCACAACTCACGTAATCGGGCGATTGTCGGCGCGCGCGTATTCAGGCGATTGCTGCCGGCGCACGCGTAGTCAGGTGCCGGTTGCCGGCACACGCGTTATCGGGCGATACCGGAACACGCGTAGGTGCACACGCGTTAGTGGCGCAAAGCGTAGAGTAAAGGCGGCAAGCATCCGTTGCTCCATAGTGCAAACCCTATAGTACAAGAAAACGGCATGATGAGACAACAATAAAAAGTCAATCATATAGACAGGGTATACACGGGAACCCCTTTGAAGGAACTGGGAGCAAGGCCGGCGCAAACCGTATAAGGCGCAAACCGTAGGCCTGCATCCAGGATAACATATATTATATAATAATATAGTGACAGGGAAAATGCGTTTATATGACAGTGCCTCAGTCCCATCGCGGACCCATCCATAGATATCTAAGCGGAGCGGAGCGTAGATCGGAAACTCCCCAAAAAGAATGAAGCCACGCACCAGCCCTTCGCGCCTTGACGCGACCTATCCTTCCCCTGTTAAATTCAGCTCACGAATAATTCAGCTGGGTACTTTTCGGTACCCAGCTGACAAAAGTGCGCACGCGTGCGTACGCGTTTGAATTGTGCGGCGTAATTCCCCGCGTCGAGATATGCACCCGTGCTACGGTACAGCGCTTGCTGACAGTGCTTCGCTCACAGCCAACGTGTTATTATTTCCGCAATTTCCCCAAATTAGGGATGGTTTGTTCGCGTAAAAGAAAAAAGGTAAGCCTGATAATAGCACTGGTAGTCTATTATAAATATATATACAACACTAAGCTTTTGTTAAAGTTAATTTAAAGCAATCAGCGGCGTGATGATACGCAGCCCCTGACAAATAACGCGGAAAGGGCTGCGTATGTGCGTAATATTTTTTCAGAAGTACGCACGGCTGCGTAAAATGTAAACAAAAACGTTCGGCTTCACTTTACGCAGCAAATACCCGGGGAGTTTCCTATCTAGCGCCTTACGGCGCATAAGATATCTATGGACCCATCCACAATGCGAGCCACACGGGTAGGGCGCGCTATATAAAAACATAGATAGGCCAGAAAACCGTGATATCATATTATACATTGGGAAAAAGGAATGTAGATAAACAAGGAACTGTTAGAGCAAAATATGCATGCAGAAATAATCCTACTGGAGAAATAATTTAATGTCAATAGGCCGACAAATAAAATAAACGGAGGGCTAACACTGAACTGGGTGGGTACAAAGTGAGCATGGTCCGGGATCATGGTGAGAACCCACCTCCCGCCAACTATGAAAGACCCACTATAAAACTTAATAAAACCACTAAAAAAAACCAGCGGCGTCGCGGACCTAAATTTATTTAATACAGCGGCGGCGTGTTGTGTGTTCTATGAGAGACATGACAACTTTTAGGGGGGGCGTGCGTCCGCGAAGGGGGTTGTGAAATATTATAGGCCTACACGCCGTGTGTATGAACACATGGGGTGGGTAGGCCTGGGGGGGGGGGGGGGGCGTGCGTCCGCGAAGGGGGTTGTGAAATATTATAGGCCTACACGCCGTGTGTATGAACACATGGGGTGGGTAGGCCTGTCTGGATTATAAGGGTACACTGGGTACCTGGAGAATTGAATATTAAGGGTATCTGTGATAACTGGATTTTAAGCATGTATAAATAGGGTAGGGTCTACCGGAGTGGTTATTTCATGTCTTATTATGGGATAATAATATTTAGCGTTTCTGGGTAGGCCTTATTAAGACCGCTGGATTATTAAGGGCGCCATGGCACCGATATTAGGATTAAGGGCACCTGAGTATCAAGGACCTCTTGCTATTTCACAATAGCCTACGCTTTGATCATGTTGACGACTAACCCCACACTACTATCTTCTATACCATGTATAGGCCTACACTATATGTGGTATGGGGTTGGTACTGCACATTTTGGGGGGTTTGTTTGTTGTTCGTTTGTTTATACCTTCGGTCCGTACGGACACACGCTTGGGTCCTGAAGGGACCAGGCTCAATCAAAATGCTCGGGCCAGGCTTAAAAAGCCTATATAAGTATGCTGGCTGAATGAAATGAAAGTTGAGCCACTTCCAACAAATGGGGTAACTATAACATTGTTTCCCTCCTAAATGGGGTATTGAAATTGGGTCCAAGATTTAAAGATTTCACAAAACTCAGATTTCTGTGAACAAAGTCTATTTCAAATGAAAAAACAAACAAATTCAGGGATCTACAATGTTGAACTCATTATCTATGCCCATTTTGCTACAAATCATGAAGGTATCTAATTTAGATAATAATACTCAGCTAGCGAGTGCCCGAGCGTAGCGAGGGTACGCCGCTAGTAAATAATAATATCATAAAATGGACGTTTGGGCCCAATTGGCTCAAAATCTTTTGAAGAAACACTGCCTCTCTCCTCACCATATAGCAGTGTTAGGAGGTTAATGGCTATCTTCAGTAGATAGCAGAGTAAATAATGAGGTTATCAGTTATTTTCAGTAGATGGCAGAGTGACAGTAGCGGAAAACATTAGCTCTCTTCATTAGATAGCAAAGTGAGCTTACGTAATCTACTTGAGGTACCTGATAACATCAATCTGCTATCTAATGAAGATAGCTGATTACTCTTATCTGCTATCTGCTTAAGATAATGATAACATCAATCAGCTATCTACTGAATATCTACTCGAGATAGCTGATAACATCAATCTGTTATCTACTTGAGATAGCTGATAACTCTTATCTGCTATCTACTTGAGATAGCTGATAACATAAATCTGCTATCTACTGAAAATAGCTGATAACGCTAATCTGCTATCTACTTGAGATAGCTTATAACAGAAATCTGCTATCTACTGAAGATAGCTGATAACTCTAATCTGCTATCTACTTGAGATAGCTGATAACATCAATCTGTTATCTACTGAAGATAGCTGATAACTCTAGTCTGCTATCTACTTGAGATAGCTGATAACATCAATCTGCTATCTACTTGAGATAGCTGATTACTTTTATCTGCTATCTACTTGAGATAGCTGATAACATAAATCTGCTATCTACTGAAAATAGCTGATAACTCTAATCTGCTATCTACTTGAGATAGCTTATAACAGAAATATGCTATCTACTGAAGATAGCTGATAACTCTAGTCTGCTATCTACTTGAGATAGCTGATAACATCAATCTACTATCTACTTGAGATAGCTGATAACATCAATCTGTTATCTACTGAAGATAGCTGATAACTCTAATCTGCTATCTACTTGAGATAGCTGATAACATCAATCTACTATCTACTTGAGATAGCTGATAACTCTAGTCTGCTATCTACTTGAGATAGCTGATAACATCAATCTACTATCTACTTGAGATAGCTGATAACATCAATCTGCTATCTACTGAAGATAGCTGATAACTCTAGTCTGCTATCTACTTGAGATAGCTATAGCTTATTAACTCTAATCTGCTGTCTACTTGAGATAGCTGATAACATCAATCTGCTATCTACTGAAAATAGCTGATAACTCTAATCTTCTATCTACTTGAGATAGCTGATAACATCAGTCTGCTATCTACTAAAGATAGCTGATAACTCTAATCTGCTATCTATATACTTGAGATACTGATATTATCAATCTGCTATCTACTGAATATCTACTTGAGATAGCTGATAATATCAATCTGCTATCTACTGAAGATAGCTGATAACTCTAATCTGCTGTCTACTTGAGATAGCTGATAACATCAGTCTGCTTTAATCTGCTGTCTACTTGAGATAGCTGATAACATCAGTCTGCTATCTACTGAATATCTACTTGAGATGGCTGATAACATCAATCTGCTATTTACTGAAGATAGCTGATAACTCTAATCTGCTATCTACTTGAGATAGCTGATAACATCAATCTGCTATCTACTGAAAATAGCTGATAACTCTAATCTGCTATCTACTTGAGATAGCTGATAACTCTAATCTGCTGTCTACTTGAGATACTGATAACATCAATCAGCTATCTACTGAATATCTACTTGAGATGGCTGATAACATCAATCTGCTATTTACTGAAGATAGCTGATAACTCTAATCTGCTATCTACTTGAGATAGCTGATAACATCAATCTGCTATCTACTGAAAATAGCTGATAACTCTAATCTGCTATCTACTTGAGATAGCTGATAACTCTAATCTGCTGTCTACTTGAGATACTGATAACATCAATCAGCTATCTACTGAATATCTACTTGAAATACTGATAACATCAATCAGCTATCGACTGAATATCTACTTGAGATGGCTGATAACATCAATCTGCTATTTACTGAAGATAGCTGATAACTCTAATCTGCTATCTACTTGAGATAGCTGATAACATCAATCTGCTATCTACTGAAAATAGCTGATAACTCTAATCTGCTATCTACTTGAGATAGCTGATAACTCTAATCTGCTGTCTACTTGAGATACTGATAACATCAATCAGCTATCTACTGAATATCTACTTGAAATGCTGATAACATCAATCAGCTATCTACTGAATATCTACTTGAGATAGCTGATAACATCAGTATGCTATCTACTGAAGATAGCTGATAACTCTAATCTGCTATCTACTTGAGAGAGCTATAGCTTATTAACTCTAATCTGCTGTCTACTTGAGATAGCTGATAACATCAATCTGCTATCTACTGAAAATAGCTGATAACTCTAATCTTCTATCTACTTGAGATAGCTGATAACATCAGTCTGCTATCTACTAAAGATAGCTGATAACTCTAATCTGCTATCTATATACTTGAGATACTGATATCATCAATCTGCTATCTACTGAATATCTACTTGAGATAGCTGATAATATCAATCTGCTATCTACTGAAGATAGCTGATAACTCTAATCTGCTGTCTACTTGAGATAGCTGATAACATCAGTCTGCTTTAATCTGCTGTCTACTTGAGATAGCTGATAACATCAGTCTGCTATCTACTGAATATCTACTTGAGATGGCTGATAACATCAATCTGCTATTTACTGAAGATAGCTGATAACTCTAATCTGCTATCTACTTGAGATGGCTGATAACATCCATCTGCTATTTACTGAAGATAGCTGATAACTCTAATCTGCTATCTACTTGAGATAGCTGATAACATCAATCTGCTATCTACTGAAAATAGCTGATAACTCTAATCTGCTATCTACTTGAGATAGCTGATAACTCTAATCTGCTGTCTACTTGAGATACTGATAACATCAATCAGCTATCTACTGAATATCTACTTGAAATGCTGATAACATCAATCAGCTATCTACTGAATATCTACTTGAGATAGCTGATAACATCAGTATGCTATCTACTGAAGATAGCTGATAACTCTAATCTGCTATCTACTTGAAATACTGATAACATCAATCAGCTATCTACTGAATATCTACTTGAGATAGCTGATAACATCATTCTGCTATTTACTGAAGATAGCTGATAACTCTAATCTGCTATCTACTTGAGATAGCTGATAACATCAGTCTGCTATCTACTGAAGATAGTGGATAACTCTAATTTGCTATCTACTTGAAGTAGCTGATAACGTTGATCTGCTATCTACTGAAGATAGCTGCTAACTCTAATCTGCTGTCTACTCGAGATAGCTGATAACATCGATTTGCTATCTACTGAAGATAGCTGATGACTCTTATCTACTTGAGGTAGCTGATAACATTGATCTGCTATCTACTGAAGATAGCTGATAGCATCAAACGACTATCTACATATGTTCTGATAACCAGACTCCACCATTGACTGAAGATAGTTGATAACTTTACACAGATAGCAACTTGAGAAAATATAAGTCGATGAACAAAACCCACCCTGTTCTGCGGATTTTTGGATAGAAAGAGGGTTGGGTGTTTTTTTTTAAATCACACACATATTTCAAATAAAATTAAAAAAGCAAGACATCTGTGGACATTTTTTTCTTCTCAAATTAAACAAATAAAATCTGTAGGCAGTTGTGTTTTTTCACTGACTTAAAAGTATTTGGGTGGGGCATGTTTTTGATTTCCACAAATGATAAATCGGCCTCTGGAAGAGGAGAGGAGGCTATTTTCGTGACGAAAATATCGATGGAATCTATGGAATCAGTTTAAATGAAAAATAGCCATAGAAAATCATAATGCTAACACATACACTTGTCATCCAGGTTGTACCATGATGTTATGTTTAATTTACTTACCTACTACTGGTGAGTACCTAATCAATTTCTATATGATATTGATATGAGATAATTTATCCAATACAAGTTCTCCATATTCTGAAATACCATTTTGCCAGTCTGATTGTCAAATATGTTTGTTATTTCTGGCGACGTATCCCTTGATGTTAGCCCAAATGATTTCATCCGGATATTAATCGCAGTGATATTGTGGTAGTCTAATTATTTCATGTCCATTATCTTTTGCAAGTCGTCAGTTCTGAAGTTTCGTGGTTTGTACTTCTTAATGATGATCATAAAGTTTAGGTTTCTTCAGTGAATTTGAGTAAGAAATGTTATGTTTTGTCAACCATTCCTGCATTTCAGCTTTTAATTAAACTACTTGATGTTGGTATAGTCGCTTTCAGCAGTACATCGATGAGTTTGAGGAATAATTGGAAAGGTTTTTTGGTTTTTTATGTTACTAAAATTATAAGATATCACCACTTTCGATCGTGTTCAGCTTTGTGGTTCTATTCATATGCCGAAATCACAGGTGAAGATTTCAAAGCCTTTTGATTTCAAATAATACGCAAATTGTTCGATATTTGTCTCTCTTTGAATGGTACACTAGACATAGCTGCTAGGTGCATGTGTGTGACGAGAATAATATACATGTGTTGTGTATATTGCATAAGGCAGCTCAATTGTTTCAATTCACATTAGACGATGTTCGACCAGAGGTTGGAATAGAATGGGATCCTTTGACAAATAGCAAATATACGCCAGAAGACAGTACATCTTATTTTTGCTCATCACCCATGCCCATCCAAGCACCAAAGATCGCTCTTCGATGAATTCACTATAATCAGCGAGAGAAGAATAATTGTCTCAGATGACTCTTGATAATACCCATGAATTCAATATGATAGGCCTACAATGTACAGTGTGTTGAAAGTGAATATACAACCAAATGAAATAATTGTTTAAAAGAATTGCACAAAATCAAACTATCGATACCACAAAAATATATCCCGTCAGTGTAAATTAACAACGGATGCGTGACCCTCTGGTAGACAGACATGCACGACGTCTACAGATTAAACTAATTCTTTTTGAAAAGCGTGTCTGTTTTTCATCCTACATTAAAGCAGCAATATCAAAACGTCTATTTTTCATCCTACTTTGAAGCTGCAATATGCAGATTTCTTAATGAAATATACGTTTATCCCTCATCAAGGACAAAAAGAGTTATTGTATTAAAGGTGGACGTTCCAATCAATTTGGCTTTATTTTGACCGTCAACATGTTTTGATATCAGAAGAGACCCCATATTTTCTCATTATTTCTGTAAAATGTTTGGCACTAGATTTGTTCCATTTAGACGTTACAAGCCAAAAAACAATGAATTACTGTGGTAAACCAGTTTGTGTACTACTCAATGGGCAAATTTCATTTCCCCTTGTGCTTCTAAAATAAGAACCATTGGAGTTATGCGCTGCAACTCAAACTTTAGAATATGATTATTATAAGGATGGCACTTACTGGAATTTGTTTTTGCATTTTTTAAAGAAATTCCTTAAGTATACAAAAATTAAGAAAATTAATAGCATTGCACCATTTCTTATTCATTTACAAATGGTTCCATATCGTCGCTGTTCTGTCAAAACCTTGTATATCCATCCGGCCTTCAGCATGTATAAAGTAATACATCCTATGTTCTAAACATGTCCAAGGGCCAAAAAACACATATTATATTAAAACCTTGTAAGTGCTCTTGCCTCTGTTCATCTATAAAGCAACATTTCCAATGCAATGCATAACCGTTGAGCAGTTTTACTTTATACATGTTGAATGGTTGGAAAAACAAGGTTTTGACACAGAACAGCAACGATATTCACCATTACATTAAAATGCTCTAAGCTTTTTCCAAGCATGATTGAGATGGGTGCAGTTTTGAGGAGAGAGGGGTAATCGAAAATCGCCCGCTCGTCAGATTTAGGGCCGCTCCGTTTTTGTGGGTTTTTTCCAGTTTTTTGTTTCCGATTTTTTTTTTAAACAGTTTAAACGGCATTGAATATTAATTTAAGTGTTTATAACATTTATGTGCGACTCTTAGAGTGATTACAACTTCTTGTTGGCTGAACTTTGAGCTTCCGCTGGTATAAGACCTTTTTTTTTTTAATTAAAAATTTAAAAAAATAAAAAATCTGCCCGCCTGCCCTTCCTCTCTGAAAGCTGTGGAGGACAACATTACTTTCTTTTTTTGGCCTAATGGACACATTTCCAACAATTAACCAAATAAAGAAAATAACCCTCCAAATTAGGAAAAGGTTCTAACTTCCTGAAATCCAAAAGAAAATGTCCAAAAGAAAATATCCAAAAGTATCATCTCTGATAACAGCAGGAAATGGTTCAGCTATCTTCAGTAGATAGCAGAGAGAAAATTGTGGTTAACAATTAACAGAACTCCTTCAATTCAAAATATTTAGACAACAATCCTGGCATTCAAGAAATTCCCTTATATTTGTTTTCTGAAGGTGTTATCTCTGGTATAAAAACCCAGTTATTTTACAGTAGGTTAGCTAATATAAATTACCATCAACTGGTTAGTTCACCATAACACAACCATGTAGGCAAAACAAATATATTTTGTGATTGTTCTCTGCCGACACCAGGGGGGCACTGACATTGAATGAAAAGGGGTATAGGTATGTGCCGTCCTGAAGACTCCCTTTTACACTGTCTTCTGCTCGCTTTTAAGACCCCATTTTGAGCCTGCATCAGCTCTTAAGACCCCATTTTATTGAAAATTCAAAAATCATGAAATCTTGCATTCCAAAGCCCCAATATTTTGAAACATTTGCGCTTTAAAACCCAAAGTTTTATATAAATTGGCGTTCTTACTAAAAATACACTAAGCTCTACTCCAAAGCACCCGTTTTTGAGCCCCTGGATGGCACACCTACTCAAAAATAAAGTTTATTAGACAAACATGGATTAGTTACAGTACAACACAGTCCCACATAAGTGATAATTTGGGAGTAGATACGACATGGACAGACACATTCTGAAGAGCGAATCATAGATACCAAATGATAGATTAGTATTCCCACAAAACCTTCTCGCTAGAAATATATCATCAAACTTACTTGATATTGTGACATCTTGTCTGCTAGTCAATGGTGTGAAAGCCTGAAATTTAGGCAAAACAATTCTTATTATTATAATAATCTGGAATTTATATTGCGCCTTTATCAAAGGGTTCAAAGCGCTGTAACTTTGCTGCCACTGGTGAATCATCAGAATCAGATCGCATCAACTAGGGTGATGCCAATTCAAGTGCAAACCTATCCGCACTTAAATTGTAACATCCACCATTTTTCAGGGCAGCTCCCCAAATTCCATTGGGTGAAGGAAATCTTTTGATAACCGAAACAACTAATCACCCATTTTGAAAGCAGGAGGAAACCGGAAATCCTGGAGAAAACCTGCGAGAGCGTGCAATTGGATCGGATAAACCACGGCCATGTATGGAATCGAACCTGGACCTCATTGGTGCAAGGCGAGGGAACTAACCCTCTATTTTTCTACATTCTTATATAGCGGGTGTGGTTTTGGATGTCAACAGGCAATTTGATTAGTTTCTGGCTAATTTACAGCTGATACACACTATACATTATGAGACCGATTTTATAAAGGGGGAATCAATCTTACAAAAAGCATTATGATAAAAAGCATTTTATGATAAAAGATAAAATAACCAATAAACTAAATAAGAATGAGAATAAAATAATATTATAGTTTGTAGCTGTTTTGCTATCCGTTGGTCTCATAATGTATAGGCTGTACCATATTTGTGTCGTTGTGTATGGCCGCCTATAAACTATATTTTATTCTCTAAACTATTTGCATAGTCTCTCCAGGCATGATATTCATGTGTAAAATCTGAAATTCCATGAAATATTAAAAAACAGCAGATTATTACATAAAATTGTCTAAATTTGGGCTAAATAAGGAAAATGTAGGCACAAATATCTACTTTTGAGAGTTTAAGATATCTACTTTTTATCTACAAAATATCTTGCCTGTCTTTCTAACAAAGACCATGTCTATACCATGTAAAGGATTTTGGGCATAACTATAGAAACCCCTCACACCTATCTCTCACCATAGACTCTATATGGTGTGTAAGAAGGGTATTCTAAACTGTTTTCATCATAGTGGATGGAACACTTGTTTTTCAAAGCATAAAGTGCAGAGGTCAATCATTTAAGCTTTGATGGCTGGCGACCCAGGATTCATCCCCGACCCTAATGGAACTCAGTTTTTCAGACATGTATATAAGTTTTTCAGAGCATAAAACCCATGTACTGGTGTGGAGGTCGATCACTTGGACTCTCATGTTGGCAAGCTGATCCTTGGCCCTGGGGAACCTGTTTTTTAGTAATTACCCATCCCATATTTTTCTTCCCCTTAATTGTTAAGCCCAGAAAGGAGCTGGGTTATCCAACCCTTGAACACACAAACGCTCACACCCTGATAGACAGACAGACATTTACACATAAATGTATACCCTCCCTATACCTAAGCAATGTTTGTATTGCAGCACATGAAATATTTTGTATAATAAATCATGTCATTGATTTTACCAAGCCATATCTAGGTTAAATAGTAAAAGGGCATCCACTGAGTAACAGATAGAGAGTAAGCAAACACCTCAAGAATTACTCAAAGCAAACACCTCAAGAATTACTCAAATTCAATCTATTTACTGCAAAGCATATAATATGAACTTTTTACATGGATGAAAATGTTGAGGGCAAGGATTTGTACGATTTAACATGCTTGTCATTTTTATCAGGCTGAAGAAGAATTATACAAATGTTGTAAATACTTCTTAAAGTTGTAAAAAATGATCATCAACATTGTTTTATCATTATATTATTAGTTATAGATAGAAGGTGCTCTAGTGGTGGTGCATTAAAACTGTGTATTGAATGATGTGCACGAAAAGTACCCGGATACAAAATATTGCTCATGGCGCGCGTGAGGTATCTGCATATCGCACAAACATGATGCGCACATGAGTTATTTATGTACATTAGGAGCCACAGTATATTACTCATACCGAGGTTTCAACTTATTTGCGCAATATTTGTCTACATCATGCAATATGTTCTTGTACGACACAAATATCTAGTATCAAACGCAAAGCCATTCATTCAATATTATATAATTAATGTAACTGAAGATAGTCCCAAAGTGTTTTTCTAGCATATTTTATTTCAATAAACAACAATGTTGACTTGGAGGCGCCAAACACTGTCCTGCAGTAACCCTGACACTCAAGCCAGTCAGATGACATCGATCGGATAGAGATGACACCAAAACTAGACAGGAAGCTTGGGCAGGCGGACCCCAAATAAAAGACAGCACCACAATGCATTGCATTTTTGCAAAACACCGTAATTCTGGTCCCCGATTTTTCTTGGTTCCCATATACATATGCACAAAAGCATGGCTTCATAGCGCCATCATCGTACAAGATTCTTGTTTACATCAATAAATAAATAAATTCCCAGTGTTCCATTTCTTATTTCTAAAACATAAGAGTTCTACAAGTAACCAACTTACTCACAGTTATTGGGAAAACCAAAAAGACCATCGACTTTCCGATAAGTGTTATGTGTGACAGAAAGTCACGATATCGATATCTCGGGGTACAAAGGTCACTAATATATTGATCGTATTGATACGAGTATCGTTAAGGGGAAATCCAAATGTATCATGGGGTGAAAATCTTGAGTTGGCGCAATGCATTGTGGGTGCAACGTTAAAATCGTCTATGGGCGTAGACAGTGAAATAGATGTGCCAGCTATTTTATGACATGTAAGCCGTAGATATAGTATAGTAATTATTCATCATCTGAGTGTTCAAATTTCATCTACACATGCTTCATTATTAATGTTTTCTACTTTGGTTACCATTTACAGCAGATGCTGTGGGATATGATATAAGTCTTGTCATCTTGAAGGCGGGCTGGAAGGATCCTGGGTCATAACCCTGAAGGAGAATTTGTGATGCAGCGCATCAAAAGGGGGAATTTGCGGCTATGTGTTTTTCAAGATATAGATGAACCGGACAGTAAAAAATAAGAATTTAGGAGTCATTTTCACTCGTAAAATCTGAATGCCTTGATCAATTTTGATCAATTTGGTGTCATTTTCAAGCTTAGAAAATGCTCTGAGAGCACACATAATAAAATCAAAATTGACTTCACCTGCATAGTCCCCCCCCCCCCCCCCCCCCCATTTTTGATGTGCTGCATCATATTTGAGCATGAAATCTATTTAAATTGCATTGATACAAATTGATTACCTTGTCCCATTTGTATTTTGTTTCATAACACATTTTTAACAAGATCGAGAGTCATGATTTACAAAACATGTATGTACTTACATCGGAAAAATACTGACAATGTAGGTATTAAAAGATTCCTGATCAATGTTTTTAACTTCTATTACTTCAGTTTGTACTCATTCAGTTCTTTAAGACATCTTTTGAGAACAAAATATTTTATGTAACACATCAAAAGGGGGGACTTTGCAGCTGTGTGTTTTTCAAGATATAGATGAAATCGAACAGAAAAAAAGAAGAAAATAATAAGAATTTAGGAGTCATTCACTCGTAACATCTGATGTACTCCATCACATGTAATACACTTACAACCAAAATATGCTGTTATCAATCCTCCCCTTCAAACTTGGTGCCACACAACCTGCCTTAACACGTTACAAGCAGCTATTTGCTTTATGTTGTCCTATCGGCTATTTGCTTTATCATATTCAAAACAGAAACCTTTCCTAATTTTTAAAGTCTATCTCAAAAATTACTGAACCAATACTAGGCATGTTTGTACTTATTTTAATGCATTTCTCATGGTGATTCAAACTGTGATGATGGAATTCAATAATTTTGACATTTTTGAAATATTTTGTGAAATTTTAGAACTGTCGTCTGCAGACGATTGCCACGTGCAGGGCTACAAAATCCGTGGGAACGCAGGAACGGCTTTCCCAGAAAGGATTCATAGTCACAGAAAATAATCATAAGATTACAAAAAGTAATCGTAGGTCAAAAAAAGAAAGAAATTATATTATTTAGTTGACATATAAATTCACTCCAGAAGTCATTTTTGACTTTGTAGGGGAGAGTGGGGAGTGTACACCCTAGGGGTAGGTTCGCTTACCACGTGATTCTCATCATTGCGGCCACTGGTTGAATTTGACGAACATACAATATTTGGACAAACCTGCCCCAAATTCAAGGCAAGTTCACCATTTTTGACACCTGTCTTTATCTTTTACTTATTCCTTTACAGTAAGGCCTAGGGTACTGAAATTGTGGTCGTAAGTAGCCAAAATATCAATATTTTATGTAATGTCAATAGGTCCATTCAATCTTTAAAATTGACGTCTTTAGGCCATTTCAAATGAAAATGGGGCGAACACTCCCCGCTCTCCCCTACTATTCTATCTGGCTATTCTGAATGTTTAAAACGTCGGATAAATGACAAAACCTTCTCCGAGGCCTGTAATCTCAAGCGCAACCCATTTAGTCCCCAAACAATCAAAAAGGTTGACTGATAATGTCAACATTTTCTAAAATTACCAGAAACTAAACATTTCAGATTTTGAAGCTATTATTTGCGCTTTGCGCATATCGTACCCTAAATATGTTCCCTTTCATCCCAGATTGTTTCTCTTGCCCCCCCCCCCCCCAATTTTGATGCTGGTACCGCCACTATTGACTGTCCACCGCTAGGTAATAAGTTGGCAAGTTGTATGTAAAATAACCTCGCAGAAAATTATTCACTTATCAAAATAGTTCCCAAAAAGAAAATATTTTTTCGCTGCCCTGGCCACGTGGAAATCCCTTTCAGTTTCAGCCATACAATCAATGTTGGACACAGCTTGACGAAGGATCCTGTGTGTGTTTATACAAATAAAATGAATTTGCTATCATTGTAAATTGGTGTTGTGGGAGAGGTAGGGGGTGCATTCGCATGTATAACTATATTCATATTAAACACACAATAACAATGTTTCCCTGTGTTGTATTTGTATTACACAGGCTTTGGATGTCAACTTTTTACCACGATGCACGCTGCATTTAAACAATTTCACACATTTTTCAAAAATATAAAATAACTAAACTATGGATCCGATCCGTTGGGCCTGTAGAATAGTATTTTGTTTTTGTTGCCTAGGTAATAATTCCTTTATTAATCAATAACCTTGCACAATATTACACTCTGACTAGCATTATGTTACCAAATTTCACTAATGGACAACAAGTCTGCCTTTGAGGGCTAACACTAATGAGATGAGATATCGAGGAGGAGAACCCTTTAGTTATCATGTGTTTAAGTGCGTCATGTTTAATTGAGTTTACTCATGATCGCTGAGAGAGAAACGGTTTCATACACAGCTCTTTTTTCATATCAATCGTTTCTATTTAATAATATCTATAGAAAATGTCTGATAAATTTCTAATTATGAAGATAAGGCAAAAAAATAATTGTTGTGTTGCCCTCAGCGACCGACCCTAAAATCTCAAAAATCAGGGTCACAATCTTTTTAAGATTTAAAATGTTATCAATTTGTCAAAATATTACAATTTTCTGCTTGAAATGAATAAATTTGCTTGAATAGATTGCTTTAAAACTATTATCACACACACTTTAGTCAAATTGACATATTAACTAATTTTGTCTTCTCATGAACCACGGTCTGTCAGTAATATTTGTCAGCAAATAAAACTTTAAAAAAAAGGAAAATCGATCGACCGACCTGACTTCAAGATTTTTGATTTTGGGCCTAATTTGGTTCAAACCTCATGATTTATAGACGTTATTCATAATTGGCGCATTTACGTCAACAGAGGGTGTGAATTCTAACTGAGCATGTTTAGAGCAATAAGTGAGCCGATAAACATTACAATCTCATACTTTTACTGCAATGTAATGAACTGTGAACTTCCTAAATAGTGTAGATTACCAGCAAACAATTCATTTCAAACTAGTGGAATAGATAGTTTATATGTTCAAGTTTATTTCACGAATGTAATAAGGTCAAATATTGAACAGCTCAGAAGTATAAAGACTTTTTTATGATTAGTACAAAGTTCACCACATTGATAAACTACATCACTCTCGTCTCGGCTTCATCGCTGGCCTTGTTTTCGAAGCACTAATTGCTCTGAGCATGCCTCTTTTGACGTAAATGCGCCAATTATGAATATCGTCTATTATAACTTCGATATTTCGGCCATCAAGGTAGAAGTAATTATGATGTACAAAGAGTCACAGTACATGAACTCCAAATAACGAAGCCACTGCCGGATGATGACACTCAGTAGGTTTTTTCCAAGTTGTTTTTTTTGTTTGTAAATAGAATTCCATGGTGTGAACACGCACGCCCCTATGATGAAAATTGAAACAAATATGTTGAACCATTCCTTAAATTGAAAGCAGATTTCCATTATGATTTAGTAAAGTTCTGTGATGGGTTTTACAGAAAATATAGTCAGAAAAGATTCCTGATAGTCAAACTTCATTATAAGATAGCAAGACAAAAATATGTGTAGAAAATTGAAAAAGATTCACATATTATTGCTTTCAAAGCATCTACGCAAATGCCAAAGTTACTATTATTTCAGCATAGGAGATTATGCCTGCATATTTTCAATATATAAATCCATTCAGTTTAACTCATCAAAAGCTCAACACTCAACCATCTTTTTATGATGGAATCCCTCCTGCACTTGGCAAAAGGTTAAAATCCTTGTCTATTTGATTAGTATTAATTTTTAAACCCCTCAACGTCAGCATTGTGACTACCTATGATGAAGTGTGGCAAGTTTCTTATGGAATTATCGTGGGCGTTAAGATGGCATGATCACCTACTGTAGAAGTGGTAATTTTTGTGCGATTCATTTTTCGCGCTTTGCCAATTTTGAACCATTTTGCGTGTTTTTAAATTCGTGATTTGTAGCTTCATTCCATAGACCATGCAAAAGAAATGTATTTGCACGTTATTATTTCCGGGGTAGCTCATATCATACGAGCGGGAAAATATATGCGCCACGAAAATGTCCACTTCTACAGGTTAATGTGCAATGTTGGATCAATGCATTTATTACCATTAGTAAATTGGTTATGAAATTATTATGCTAAAATAGCCTATTATTGGAATGGTATTGAATTGGAAATGTATGCTTATACTTGGAAGAGAATTTATTGTGCCAAATTAAAATGAATATCGCCATTTTGTTAAAAGAATTTTACCAAACCAATTTTAACATATTGTCCTCCACTGGTAGAATTAAATAGAAAGGACCTATCTCGTTGCAAGACTGGAAGTGAAAACCAGTCTGCCCGTCACAATTGGACAGGGCGCACGCAATGAACAAGGATTAGACAACGGCAAAAAAGGGCAGATTATAGTTGGAAACAACAGCGCCAAAGCGCACACATTTAAGCTGAGCATTGTCATGCCACCAGTGGCCTACAACAGGGGCATGACCATAAAAAGGACAGCCAAAAATTGCAATTGCATGAAGGGAATCGGGCGCGTGGTGGTCATTACCGGAGCATAGTGTTTTTTACTTTACTGTATGTTTTTTAATATGTCTGTAGAGTAATATGAATTCTTTTTAAGGTATATTGGCGTATAACTTGTTGTAGTTTAAGACAATTTGCTATTGTACAGCGCCATGAGGTGTATTCGTAAGGTGCTTTTATAATGCATTTTTTATTAGTATTTTTATTATTATTATAAAACTGGCAACTGCTGGTGGTAAGATCGAGTTTGTTTAGACTTCGCTATAAAACAAATTATAGTAGATCAAGCCCATAGCCTAGGTTGACATATAGGGAGCATACATGACATTAATTCCAAAACATTCCCATCCCAAATCCCCCATACAGATGGGTTTCTGATGACAACAACTTTCCTAGTCTGCTGAATTTTCCACCAGTCATCCGAAACATTACCATTCATCCACCCATCTACTAAGAAACCAACTCCTAGTAGGTCCAGGTACAATTAAAGCCACATTTTTCACGACGCTTTTATTTTTCACAAGTTTTCGCGCACTAAAGGTGCAGCGGGATAATCATAGCACGCACAAATATTCAAAACCACACAAAGTCAAGGCTCAAGATAACAGGTTTTTTTACCGGGAGCTACTTATTTTCAAAAGAAGCGCCCGGATCATGGGATTTATTGAGAACCAGGAGCTTCTTTCAGTCTACCGGAAGCTAACTTTTTATTAAATCGTATTGTCAAAACGAAATTTGATGTCTTGGGCAAGCTTCCCGATCGTCAACGGGCGCTGGTTTGGACAAAATATCAGCGCTCGGTTGTTTATTTTGAAGCATTACCGGGCGCTATGGCAGGAGGACCGAGGGGTAAAAATCGCCCAGCTTATCTTGAGCCTTGTACACAGTTGCACAAAGCTGGATGGGAGACATTGTACGGTGATGCGCCAAAACAGTAAACTTGCGCAAATTTTCTTGGGTATCATAACAAATACGCAAAAATATCTGTACGGGAATATATTGGCTTTTACAGTTAGTTGCCTAGTGTGCTGACCAGATGTCCAGGTTGTCCCATCGTCATCGCTTGTGATGTATATTTATGCTTCAGATCGTATAGACTCATACCAGATGTTTTGGTATTTGGAACCTTTCTAAACATCTCGGCCCTGGAATATCAAGTTGTATAAGCATTAACGTGAATGAGAAAATGAAATACACGTTGATTTTCTTCTTCCTTTTCCCTCCTGAAATTACCATCTTCAATAAAGGGAGTCTTTTATTATCTAATATGCACTATGCCAACAGCGAATTACCATCATCAACAAATAGAGTGTTTTGACTATTTACTGGCAAAATTTGACTCAATGAGTTGTGAAGTATACGAGTACAAATGAATAAAATTTCAACAAGAATCCCACCTTTCCGAGTGATTTAAGTAAATATCCTTTATTAGCCAGTTTCATTATATAGGGAGGGCCTATAACCGGATGCACATAATTTGACCAAACGTTCACATCTATGGTTGTTCAAAGGAAAATGGGCAAATCAAACCCTTTTGATAAACCAGATTAATTTGACACTTGTACCAGTGTATTATTCTCCTACATCAGAGAACAACAGCCGCAGTGATTTTCACTTCTTTAACACAACCTTTCACATCACTACAAAACGCTACACTACAAAACACTACACTAATATTAGTTTAATCAGTTGTACAGTTCCAAATTGGCGAGAAATATTCATTTTTTATCTCGCTGTGCGCAAAAGTAATCCAAGCGTATGCGCACGATTATGGCCATTTGCACACGATCTTGAATACGCACGCGTCACACATATAATGCACAGTGTGCTTGTTGCCTTAATGCACACCCACACCCTTCTGTATTCATTCACATCTGGTATGAGGCTTCGCCAATTTGGAACTGATCAAACTAGATGTCTCTCGATATTATGGACTTTATATGTTCAACTGAGCTCAATATCAACGATATTAGGTTCCCTTTAAATGTTAACATTGCAATATACAAAATTATTTGAAACATAATAAATAATCTGTCAACTCGTGGGAGTCCTATCTTTGCAGTACATGTTTTCCAACCCACAAGCTAAAGGTTAGCAACAGAAAACATAACTAACTCATGTCATGCATCATTCTCTGAGATTTATTAATTTCACATCCCTACATATGTGACGTGGTTAAGTGAAATGAGTCACATGTCGGCAGTTTCAATTTTGATATTTGTTTATCATCTCAAAGCAGGTAGAAAATGCTACACTATGGTCCAAACCCCACTAAAATCGAATTTCTAGTTTTTAACTTACAAACAATTTACCAACTGAGAAAACAAAGTAAAACATAAGTATTGTCCACTTCTTTTTACCTATAACTCAAAATCAATATTCCCGACATCCGACTCATTCCGCTTGATCGCGTCACATATTAGCATTCCTATATGTATCAACGATTTGATTAATATTCTACATCTGATGTATAATTGAGTCAACATTTATCATTTCAACGCTTGGTATGAATTTCCATAGTCACGGGAACGATCAAATGTTATGACATTTAAAAAGGTGGGGGTTATCACCATTTGTGTTGAAGCCCAACATAAATGAAAGTTTACACATGCTGGGGAGTACTCTTTATTTATTTTCTCGAGTGGGGTGCCGCTGGAGGTGGGAAATCTTGATCCCCTATCAGGGGTGTTTTACCCTCGTGATTTGGGACCCATGTTTGTTTTGGTATTTGTGTGATTCGGGACCCATGTTTAGGGTTTATCATACCCCGTGTCCCCCCCCCCCCCCCCCAGACACATGCCTGCTGCAGACGTATTTGATATGAATCTTTGGATGTTTATATGATATGCGTGATTTTGTGTTCTTTTTCTAGTCATAGACAATAATTACCGTCTATGTTCTAGTACAGTGTGCATTTGTATCTAGGGCATCTGATCTTTTGCAACACTTACTGGAACTCTGAAACATTACCTTCGGAGTCAACAGCTTAATGTATGAAATGTCCCTCCTTAAGTCAACTTCATCCCATATTTTTGCCCAGGTGGGGATGCGGTCAACTAAACATCAATCTTTACAAAATTGTCCTGATTTTTCAAAATATCAGGATTTATTCAGACTTTATTTACAGAATTTTGTCAACATAAGGTGTTTTTAGAACAAAAATAATACATAATTGTCAATTTCTTTGTATATTTAATGGATCTGATGGACATTTAAACAAATCATTGCATCAATATGTGTTTGCAATCACAGGGATGCTTACAACATCCAAGTGTTTGGTTGAATGTTACATGCTTGGACATGCACACACATTCACATTGGATAGATCATGAGAAGTAAAGAGCCGAGTTACAACACAATTCCCCCACCCACTCAGTTAAATTGTGTGCGTAGACAAATTAGAATGCGAGCTTGTGCAGACCGGTAAAGTTAATCTTTACAAATTTGTCCTGATTTTCAAAATATCAGGATTTATTCAGACTATTTAAAGAATTTTGTCAACATACGGTGTTTTTAGACCATAATAAGGCATCATTGTCAATTTCTTTGTATATTTTATGGATATGATAAACATTTAAACAAATCATTGCTTCGATATGTGTTTTTAATCACAGGGATGCTTACAACATCCGAGTGTCCCCCACCCCCCCCCCCCCCCCTTTCCCCCAGGGTACTGTATGAGTTTTGTAAGCGAATGAAAGGCGGCAGGTTACTTATTTGGTTGAATGTTACATGCTTGGACATGCACACACATTCACATTGGATGGATCATGAGAAGTATAAAGAGCCGAGTTAAATACAACACAATCCCCCACCCACTCAGTTTTATACATTGTGTGCGTAGACAAATTAGTATGATGTATTACAAAGATTCAATTTGTTCACATGATTGCACTTTTGTTCCTAGAATGCGGGGAATATGATTTTTTTTCTAAATTTTGTATGGATAATTTATCAATTTATATATTAGGGTGGTGCAAATATGATGAACAATTCCTAGATGGAGAAATTCAATTTTGTTTTAAATGATTATACATTCGATTCGATTCAGGGGTATAAGGGGATAGCAAATAATATCGATCAACTGGGGGCTCTTAACACTTTCAAGCGACAGGCATCTGCAGACGACATTCCAACATTTCACAAAATGTTTCAAAAATGTCAACATTGTAAAATTTCATAACCATATATTGGAAACACCATGTGAAATGCATTGAAATAAGTACAAACATGCCAAGTATTGATTCAGTAATCCTTTGGATAGACCTTGAAAGTTAGGAAAGGTTTCTGAAAAATCTGTTTTGTATGGTAAAACCAATAGCGTGTGGAAAGTGTTAACATCTAAAATCCAAGATGTCTAAAAATTAGGAATGAATCCTAATTTATAAATCAAATTTGTTCACATGATGAAATATTCATATCAGGAATATGGGGTATCTGAAACGTAGTGAAGATTTATAAATATCTAGGCAAAGATGGATCTAGGGCACCTAAAAAATTGTCACAAAACTTGGGTGAAATATCATTTAACTTATGTACATGTATACCAATCATAATCCCAACAAAGGTTGGTTGATAATCACCATTGTAATTGATAGTAATCTTATTTATTAACTAAAAAGGTCTTACATTGTACTGCATAAAATTCTAGATAGTTTTTCAGTTTACTAAAAAAGATTCCAATCCTGAATCAGCACAATGTTAAAGCTATGAAGAAAACACCCTGTTCTTCTGTCAGACAGACTTTGAAAATAAGGTCAGTCGGACAGGCATTTTTGAAGAAAAAAATATTATAATTTTTGAAGAAATTTCATGGATTTCTTAAACATGTAAAAAATTAATAAAGGATTATTTTGTGAAATCCAAATTATCCTGATTTGCTTACCGCGATAAGAAAAAAATATTATAATTTTTGAAGAAATTTCATGGATTTCTTAAACATGTAAAAAATTAATAAAGGATTATTTTGTGAAATCCAAATTATCCTGATTTGCTTACCGCGATAAGGCCTGCGCATTGATTTTTGTTGGTTGCTCTCCTGTGTTTTAACAACCCATGCCTTAGCCAATCAGGTTTGGTGTTTGCTGACCCGCGTATTTTTCTTTTGTCTGCAGTCATGAGTTTTTTGTCCCTGGCTGCTGATCTGCCAGATCTTCTTTTTCTCTCATTGCCTTTTTTGCCAGCATACCAGTCGGAAGCTTCTGTTAACCAATTTTATAACAATTTAAAACTGAAAATTACCAAATTCTTGGTTAGTTTTTTGGTTGGGATTGTAGATCAATTTCTTTTTACATAATTGTAATCTTACAAAACACACAAAATGCTTAATTTTCTTTCATTTTTTTATGGGGGGATAACTCTTTGTGTACAATTACGATTACATTAAGATACAAATAAATACTGTCAATTGTTAAATTTTACAGTGTGACCAGTGTAATCTGATATATTAATTTCGTAGAATAAAAACTTATTTGACAATCAGAAAACGAAACAACATTTTGAATCACACACATTATAATCAATAGCGAAGTGTTACCATGGCAACGTTATTAGCTCAAGAGAGAAAATGACCCACAGCTGTATGCTATATATGTAATTGACAGATGCACGTGTGTGTTATTGACTAGACTTTCAAAAACTTAACCATATTCTGTTTGAAAATTGTCTTCAGTGATTTTTATCGACTGTGATTATGAAGTATTGTGAGATCCTGATTTTATTATTATTGCACTATGTGCAGGATACTGATTCATTATCTAATAGCATTTGGATCACATGTAAATTTAAAATAGATGCTTGTGCAAAACTGGGAAAATAATTCTATTTTACCAGTAAAGTATAGACCTGAAAAGGGAGTTAATCCACATTTTGGACTAGCAGCCATCTTGTCCAGAAAAACAAATCTGTGTTTTAAGATTTTCAGTAAGAAGATGCACCTGTTTAATAACTTGTATTTGGATGTCATGTTAGAAGTTAGAATAGGCCGGGTGCGAACCCCCTTTACAGTCCGTCTGCTTTGCTACTAGTCTTTGTCAAAGACTCCTTGCAAAATTACCTGTCGAGCGCCGAGCCAAGCGAGATGTATGCCAACCTGGGGAGGACGAGCGGAGCAAGGCTTCTTTGTGCAAAAATCTATTCTACCGTGTAAGCAGTATATGTCGATCAAACACCGTCGTCATCGTAACACACGATTAGCACCGCCTAATTTTATTGACGACAACGTTTAAAGATAGCACTTGACATCGATGTCATTTCCGGATATATGATGACATCATTATCAACCAATCACAGGGGCGGAGCCAGAGACTGAATTTACCGGGGGGCTGAAAAGAAGATGAAAATCTTGAATGTTGTGTTGGTGGACTATCCAATGCGGTGCGCAGCACCGCCCTCCGAGCTCTGCTCGGACAGGGGGGAGTCTGAGGGGGGATGTGCCCCCCTCATAAGTAGAAAAATTTCAATTTTCGAACTCATTTGGTGCGATCTGGTGTATACTTTTTCGAAATTTTATTGAAAAGCCACCTCTTCATTTCCATAAAATATTTTGTTTTTTATCAATACACGAAAGAAGTTGAGCATATTACTGATATATTTTCTTGAATTAGGTTTAAAAGGTCGAACAGGGGGAGTCTGAGGGGGGATGTGCCCCCCTCAGAAGTAGAATTTGTTACAGGGGTGGAGCCCAACTGGAGCCAGAGACTGAGTTTACCGGGGGCTGAAACAAATCTTGAATTTTCACTTAATGGGCTATCCAATGCGGTAGCAGCACCGCCCTCCGAGCTATGCTCGGTCAGGGGTGTCTGATGAGAAATGTACCCCTGAGAAGTAGAATTTTTTTCAATTTTCGAACTCATTTGGTGCGATCTGGTGTATACTTTTGACCAACATTTTATTGAAAAGCCACCTCTTCATTTCCATAAAATATTTTGGTTTTTTATCAATACACGAAAGAAGGTGAGCATATTACTGATATATTTTCTTGAATTAGGTTTAAAAGGTCGAACAGGGGGAGTCTGAGGGGGGATGTGCCCCCCTCAGAAGTAGAATTTTTTTCAATTTTCGAACTCATTTGGTGCGATCTGGTGTATACTTTTGACCAACATTTTATTGAAAAGCCACCTCTTCATTTCCATTAAATATTTTGTTTTTTATCAATACACGAAAGAAGTTGAGCATAACTGATATATTTTCTTGATTTAAATATACATGGTTTAAAGGTCGAACAGGGGGTATCTGAGGGGGGATGTGCCCCCCTGAGAAGTTTAAAAAAAATTCAATTTTAAAAATCATTTGGTGCGATCTGGTGTATACTTTTGACCAACATTTTATTGAAAAGCCACCTCTTCATTTCCAATAAATATTTTGGTTTTTTTCAATACACGAAAGAAGTTGAGCATAACTGATATATATTCTTGATTTAAATATATACATGGTTTAAAAGCTCGAACAGGGGGGAGTCTGGGCTCAGAAGTAGAAGCATTTTCAATTTTCGAACTCATTTGCTGCGATCTGGTGTACTTTTGACCAATATTTTATGAAAAGCAATCCCTTTCCTCCGTTTCTTCTCTTTTTTCCCCTTCTTTTTTTCTTTCTTTACAAAAAAGTGGGGCGGCCGCCTATATAGGGCCTACGTGTATATCACGACATACAACGTTATTTTATTCACCAATCCGACATACAACGTTATTTTATTCACCAATCCGTCGATCAATTAAAGGCTCTTTCTCCCTTTCTCTTCCCCTTCCCCCTTTCCTCTCCCTCTCTCTTTTCCCTTTTTTTTTTTTTTTTGGTCGATTTTTTTACCGGGGGGCGCGCGCCCCGTCCGCCCCCCCCCCTGGATCCGCGCCTGAATCAGCAAGCGCAATTTTTCCAGGGAAAATCTTCCGTAAAACAATACAAAACATATCAAAAGAATTTTTGCGGAAAGGCGTTGTATTATACTATTTTCACAGAGGGCGCTCACACTGTTTTAAAAGTGGTCACACACACCACTAGGGGGGGGTGGGGTACCGCGCCATTTTGTCCCGAAGCAATGGTCATGACGTCATATTTTGGTCGATTTTCTGAACTTTTGTATTGGATTTACGTGCAAAATATATGCCCTTGGCAGCATACTTTCCCGGGTGTGTGGGTGCACTTTAAATTTCAGATGTTCTAAAATGGACGGATATCTAATCAATTTGATAACAAAACACGATCCACACACCCCAGAATTGCAAAAAAAACATAAAATAAGTCCACTTTTTTATGCCTTTGAACAGAGTGGCGGCCGGGATTGTAGAATTTAACACAGTGCATTAACCCATGACCAATGATATAAATAAATTATTTGCGATGAAGTTTTCCAATTAGCACGGTTAGTGTAATGGAAAGGAACTCGACATAGGAGCGAAAGGTTGTGGGTTCGAGCCCCAGTAGGAGCACTTTTTGTTTTATATGCTGGATTTGCTTAGCATCATCTGTATGCTTGCCCACGTGGACACCACACTGCTGGCGTTTACCGTATCTAGTTACGCCATTTTTTTCTCTCGAAAATGTCAAAAAAAATTACCGTTCTTTTAAAAATAAGAATTATAATCAAATTACAAACACATTTTGTGCGAGAGCAACACACACATTTGGCAAAAATGGCACAATAAAAATCCGTTCGTTATAAATAAATGGACATGGTTAAATGATAAAACTATCACAATTACAGTCGTGGATCTCTGTGGCGTGCGTAGGTTGGCCACGTCGTTGCCAATCGGCAATGAGTTCGAATATTCCTTTTGTTTTTCTATTTTTTAAACTTGATGGTAGATTAATGTAACATTATTGTTAAGTCAATTTTTATCAATTATAAATGCCGCCCATGCGTTTATAGTTTTCTTTTTATTTATTTATCTATCATAAATGTATCCTTGATTTATTTAACTTTGTATCTAAACAATTAAAATGCGTAAACAATTATATTATTGCTCGATAAATAGAGTGATTTAACTTGAGTTCAGTTTGATAATATGATAGCAAAACTTGTTGTAAAACCATTTTACCAGTCGTGTCCAACAATTTCTCCTTTGCACACTTTGGTTACATTCAGAGATGTCACTTTAATAGCTTGTTATAGCTAGGCTCAATTATAAGCAAGTTTGCGACCGGGTTTGCGACCTCTATGATTTTAGGCTGGTAACACAATCCCACAGTGCATTTCGTTAAAACAGTGTAAATTATTTTTCCACGATACGTATCACGTGATAACCACGATCGATTTTGCAAAATATTGCAAAATGGCGCGGTACCCCAGCCCCCCCTAACACACCACCAAGCCTTGATGAAAGGCCATTTTTCTACATGAATAATCTCTATAATTTGGGGTAGATTAAATCATAGACCACCCTAGTTCATATGGTACATGGGGAAATACTAATTTTGCTTCATCAAATGCAAGGTAAGCTACTACTAGTATGTCATGAGTCGTCCAGCCTAGCGGACGCTTTCAACCCTATTTAACACTAAACTTGAAGTAAAAAAAGCAACAGGAGACAGTTCCTTATATTTAACAATTGTATACTTTATTTCTCAGAAAATACTACAACAGATAAAGTTAAATCTTGATACAGTCATTTTACATGTGACCTTTCCTTGCACAGAGTTGAAGAGAACTGATTTAAACTCCGTGTGATGAATAAACCAAACCTCTCACACGCCTTGTGATTGGCCACTAACAAATAATAACAAGCAACAGCGATTTTATAAGTCATATACTGATTGGTCAACATTTACGTATCTTTTAAGGTAGATTAAAGGGGTACTACCTGATTTACATCACTTGGCGATAATAAATATAATCGTCTTCTTTTGCACTATTCTACTTTATCATCACAATTTACAAGTCGGACCTGTGAAAACAATCTGCAGTTAAAAAACCACATGCTCTTTAATATTGCTGATCACAGGGACTCAATACGATAAAAAATAAACCGTACCCCAAGCCTTTGATATATTGCTGAACACAGGGACTCAATACGATAAAAAATAAACCGTACCCCATGCCCTTTGATATATTGCTAATCACGGGGACTCAATGCGATAAGAAATAAACCGTACCCAATGCCCTTTGATATTGCTGATCATGGGGACTCAATACGATAAACCGCAGTGGCGTAGCCAGAGGGGGGGCAAACCCCCCCCCCCCCAATATTGACGTCGTGTCGGTTGAGATTGGCACTGTCGGTTCATTTGACCAAAGGAATCATGGAATTATGATGCTCAAAGTACACACAGATGAAAAATGTTCGCACGCTACACGCACATATTTCTTCCCAAAATGCAATATTGTTTGGTACAAGCTTGTTTAGAGCCAAAATGAAGCTCAATCATGCAAAAAAAAGTGTAAAGTCAAAAAAAATGCACGCGCTACGCGCACAGTTCTGGAATCACAAAAGTTTTTGTTCATATTCATTTCTCACCCCCAATATGAATAACCTAGCCACGCCACTGAACCGTACCCCATGCCCTTTGATATATTGCTGATCATGGGGACTCAATACGATAAGAAATAGACCGTACCCCATGCCCTTTGATATATTGCTGATCACAGAGACTCAATACGATAAAAAATGCATCGTTACCAGATACACTTTTTATGTAATTATCTCAATATCTTATCAAAATAAAATATATATTTTGTATTTAAAACAATAAACAATATGTACAATTTATTTTTGGTGGGTTTAAAATATTTGTGCTGTTTATTCTTTTCAACTACTGTAGGGTGTTGTGAGGCATTGCCAAATCGTTATGCACAATATATTATTGTAATTACCATATTATTGTTATTTTCATATTCCTAGAAGGCACATACTAAGCTTTTCAAATCAGAAACTCTCCGGTGGTCTCACTCAGCTTTGACTTCAGGTATACATGATGGTTCTTAACATTGCAGCAAAGGGGACTCTTATGCTATCATTGTCTGCAGCTTTTTTTTTGATTGATTGATAAATAGATGTTTTGGAAGCTAAGGTTTTATGCTTCTGTCTAACCGTTGATAATTAAATAAAATTGTTGAAAAAGTCTAAAAATTGTCAAGTCCTAAACCTAATTATGTCCTCATTTAAGTTCAAAAATGGGGGCGTTTGGGATATAGTGACCTTAAAATTATCCAAAGGGATGTTTTTCAGGCAACATACGAGGGGCGTTCAATAAATACCTGCAACCATTGTTTTTCTCCACTCATGCGCGACGTATGCCAACTAGAATTAGGGAAATTTGAAATATGGGTCTTTATCTTTCCTCGCATGCATGAATGAACAATATCGTTTGTGGGATTACGTAATGGCACATACGTAAAATCAATACTTTCTGGCACTGCATGAAAAATAGCTGATCAGGGCGGAGAATATTTGCAAGCAATTTGATGCACAGTTACTTTTTTCAAAATATCTCAAGAACCGATGCATGGAATAAGTTGCCGTTTGAAACAGTGATAGACCAATACTATGTGCTCAACATTACTTATTTTTAGATGCAAATTATGGAGAAAAAACACTTATTATGTAACATTAAAACGTCATCTTTTTGTCATAGCTTAAAAGAAATTATTTAATGAATAAACAGTCAAGGTCAAGGTATCCAACCGCAAGATTTGTCTTAAACCTCTTGTTCCTCATTGTTACATGTCATAGATTTAAATGGGCGATTACAAAGACAATATCTGAAACCGTTTTCTGCAGAGAAAATTTTTATACAATGAAGCTTTTTTTACCCAATTTGAGTAAATTCACTATACTGACCATAACATTAACTTGAATTGTATTTTCAAATAGATGTTTACATTTTTGAACTTTGTATATGTATTGAAGTTCACCACAGTTCTTGTTTTCTTAAATTAAATTCCTTATCTGTAATTTTTACGTTGGTTGCAGTGATTGTTTAACATTTCTACTCATTATGAGCGCTTTCTGACCACCGTGCGTTCTACGCATGCGCAGATTTTTATTCCAAGTTCAACAATTCTCGATGTATTTATTGATACCCTGTCATCTATACAATAACGAATCCTGCATTTGCTGTGGTATTTCAGGAAATCCCAATTGTTTGCTATAACTATCATTTTCATTTCTTTGGATTTTCGGCATTTTGGGGCTCACTGTCAAAGCCTAATGTTGACCAAGATAAGATGCAGTGTATTTCCAAAAGTTGTCGTTGAGAGAACCTCTCCATTTAGGACCTCGTTGAACATGGTCTCTGGTTTCCTGATGCAAAATGTTAGACTTGCACACTAATCCGGAACAAAGTTCTGCTCATTTCAATATACGTGCTATCAAGCAAATTCAAAATTCCTGCCAAAGTGGCATGTTTTTCAGTGTCCAAATATGGGTTATTTTATGCTAATGCTATTACGTAATTATGAATATTCAGTAAATCCAGATTGTGTTAAATGATAGATTACGGTTCATACTTTATAATGTACCCACTTAGATTTCACAGAATCACTCAGGTGTGGAGAACAACAATGGTTGCGGGTATTTATTGAATGCCCCTCGTATTAGCATTTTTAGGCAAAAGGGGTCAAATTGGTCATAATGTCCTACCATCAATTGGTGGGATGTATTCAATTACCAAAAACAGTCCTATGTTACACCTTTGAATATAACTTGACCCCCATCCCCCCTCCCCCACGAAAAAAAATCTTACATATAAAATCTTTCTATTAGATCTATTCTATTATATGACAAGCATCTCAGAGAGGGGTTTTCCCTGACTGCATAGTATGACGAAATCTTACATATAACATCTTCCTATTTGAGTATTAGATCTATGTATTCTATTACAATCCCATGGCAATCATCTCAGAGAGGGGTTTTCCCTGACGTACTGCATAGTATGATGTGCATTTAATATAACACTGATATTCCCAGCTAAAAATAAATTGAAAACACCAAATATAACTATATTGATGCCATGAAATTGAAATATGATATGGGGATTCAAAATCTTGAGTACTATACTACACTCTCCAAGAAAACCAATCTAATTTTAGAGTATCTGAATAACAACGTTTTGTGTGTTTCCACTGGAGCACTTTTTCTGGATCAAAGTGGATCATAATGGATCAAAGTGTATCACAAGCACAGTGGGAAGTTGGGAACAGAAGTGGATCATCGGTTGCCAGATACGTAGACAGAATATGTGATGTACCTAAACATGTAGATCATAGCAGACCGGACCAAAGTGAGAACCAGCCGTTTTTTTACAAAATTTGGTATAATTTAGACTGTTTTGTTATTTTTGTGCTGTATGTGAATATGAAACTGACCATTATTTTCCAGGCAAAATTGTATTAATTTTTATTCTCTGAATTTCGATCATCCAGGTCAACGTTTTGGTCATCATTACAATATTTGCAGTTGCCAACAGGGCTGGAAAAAATGTTTTTTTCCCTGCAAGACAGTTGCTGTTTCCCGCCAATCCAATGGTTGCAAAGCAACCATCGTACCGCGCGAAGCAGCGCCAGGGGTGAGTCTGAGGGGGGATGTGCCCCCTCAGATGGTAGCGCTTTTTGGCAATTGGCGCGATTTGGTGCACCTTTTTTGGCGATTTAAAACAATTTGCGATAAGGTCCAATTGATGCTATTTTGTGCATCATTTTATTTAATATCGGCTGTATTGCTCTATACTCTGAACAAAACAAAACAACTTTTTTTGGGGGGGGAATTTCCCGCGAGATGGCAACATTTCCCGGCAAGGAGCTTGCCGTTTTGCTGGATTTTTCCAGCCCTGGTTGCCAACGGCGCTGGCATGCCTCAATTCTATCCTACTGCCAGTGGCGTAGCCAGGTTATTCATATTGGGGGGGCGAGAAATGAAAATGAACCGACAAAGTTGTTTTGAGTTAAATTTTTTGACTTTACATCTATTTTTGGCACGAGGTATATTTTGGCTCTAAATAAGCTTATACCAACGAATATTGCATTAAGGTGATTGTTATGCGCGCGTAGCGCGCGAAATGTTTTCATGTGTACTTTTGACTATCATAATTCCATGGTTCCTCTGGTCAAATGAACCGACGGTGCCAATCTCAACCGACACAATGTCAATATTATGGGGGATTGGGGGGCGATCGCCCCCCTCGCCCCCCCTCTGGCTACGCCACTGCCTACTGCTGAATTCTCCTGACCACTCTCTGCACATGTCTCCTTTGAATAGTGGAAGACTTGTCGGACATTTCACATTAGAAATAAACTCACACACAAAATGAATGAGAATCATAGCTTTCATCTTCGTGAGTGACAGGCTCTGAAGGTCCAGTTAGTTCAGTACAAAGTTGTGTCAGGGATGACACACCTTTTCGATTGTCACTGGAAACCAGGTGGGTCATAGATCGGCCTTGAGTACCCAAAAAAAACATAAAAATTGAAAAATACTGTCAATTTCCATCCTCTGGTAAATTATTAACCCAAATTTTCAAAACCGATTTTATTAAATCAGTCCAGTTATTTTTTGGCTAAATTCTTCAAAATGCATTTCATCCATTTATTATCTAAGAAAATACAAATGGGACAATTTTGAGAATCTTGATGAAATCCTTTCCCAGCCTCCCCTTCAATGTAGCTTGAAACCATTTGGCTCAACGGGTCATGTGATCTTTTTTTACACATATTTTTTTGTCTCTCTTATCATGCTTAGGCATAAAAATATTGTTGTGTTGCCCTCAAGTGCCAAAAATCTTGAAGTCGGATCGGTCGGTCGATTTGCCTTTTTTTCCTTCTTTTTTCTTCTTCTTTCTTTTGCTGACAAATATTACTGACATACCGCGTGGTTCATGTCAAGACTAAATTGGAAAATGTCAATTTGACTAATGTTATAATAGTTTTAAACTGTTCATTCAAGCCAAATTAATCATTTCAAGCAGAAAATAGTAATATTTTGACACTTTGGGTCAAGTTTAAATTTGCTTTTTTAAATAATAATTGTGACCCTGTTTGGCCTTACAAAGTATAAGGGGGCACAGCACTAAATAAACCGCCCATTGGATTACATGTAAATTAGGGCTAAAAGAGTCGCTATTTTGGGCCCTTAGTAACCATTTTTGGAATGTCTCGAATGCTTTATTCTAATAAACAAACATTCAAATTACATAAAATCGTCAAGAAGTGTTACACCTTCCAATTAGATTTAACGATACGATCATTTAAACAGCGCCACCCCTATTTTCAGCCCGGACGCTCGCCTTCTTACCGCCTTCGATCACGTGTGTTCATCCACGTGATAAATTGTCAATACAATCGAAAATCAATATTTTGCAATATCCTGATCAAAGTACAAGAGATTATCTTTCATTTTAATTATGAAATGCTACCCTCACGCCAAACTGATTCCCAAAGGACCCCATTAATCACAAAATCGTTTTTTGTTTTTGCCGGAACTTACTACCATTACACAAAACGAGGAGTGATTTAGTGCTGTGCGCCCTTTATAACACACAATAAAAAAATAAAAACTTTTTTTGTTGGCATTTTTGTAAACACCAAGTAATATCAAGATAAACTGTCAAAATAGTTAATTTATATACCACCTCTAACTAAAGTTATGTTACTTAACGCATCGATACTCAATTTGTAATGTTCGAATTTTGGGCACTTTAAGGCCATTTTGCAGAATTTCTATGTTTTTATAATCTCTTTCATTCATCATGAGATGTTAATGAGACTATTTATGTTTCATATTATCTTAAAAGTATATATATGCAATGTTTTAAAAACCCGATGAACCATGAAACTGATTACGCAATGGCGTGCACACCCTATATCAAACCTTAGATACAAATGTAAAAAGTGTAGGTCCAAAATTGCCGAATTTTAGGGGTATGGGTGAAAAACGTTTCAATTTTGAAATAATAGGCCTAAATTGTCTTTTTATCTCTCACGTATAATGTATCGTGTGTCAGGTAAACTCACAATGTAATTTGTTTTGGGTTATATCCTCTAGGGAATTGCCCAGAGTACTGTTATTGACATTTTGATACTTTAAAAGGCTTATTTTTGTCTTAATTTAGGCCCAAATTAAACCTGGCCACCCCCCCCCCCCCCCCCCCCCCCCCGACATGATTTGATATCAATGACAAATGAGTTTAACAACATTTATTTCAACTTTATTTGTTAAGCCTCTGATTGATAAAACGAGCATAGATATGTAGGTTTATAATCGGATAACCATGGCGATGGGGGCCATTTTTGTGAGTAAAATCAAAAACAAGGAAATGTTAGTAAAATGATGCTCTTCAACCGTTTTTGCTCCAAATTTTTAAGAAAATTGGGTCGTGTTCATGATATTTATGTATGACATGGACAGAAATATGTTTTTCTTTGAAATTAAGATAAAATTACCTCTTTTATAGACTCAAAATCAATGCAAATCGATATAAATCGAGTGTCACCACTGCGTGTTATAACACACAATAAAAAAATAAAAACTTTTTTTGTTGGCATTTTTGTAAACACCAAGTAATATCAAGATAAACTGTCAAAATAGTTAATTTATATACCACCTCTAACTAAAGTTATGTTACTTAACGCATCGATACTCAATTTGTAATGTTCGAATTTTGGGCACTTTAAGGCCATTTTGCAGAATTTCTATGTTTTTATAATCTCTTTCATTCATCATGAGATGTTAATGAGACTATTTATGTTTCATATTATCTTAAAAGTATATATATGCAATGTTTTAAAAACCCGATGAACCATGAAACTGATTACGCAATGGCGTGCACACCCTATATCAAACCTTAGATACAAATGTAAAAAGTGTAGGTCCAAAATTGCCGAATTTTAGGGGTATGGGTGAAAAACGTTTCAATTTTGAAATAATAATAGGCCTAAATTGTCTTTTTATCTCTCACGTATAATGTATCGTGTGTCAGGTAAACTCACAATGTAATTTGTTTTGGGTTATATCCTCTAGGGAATTGCCCAGAGTACTGTTATTGACATTTTGATACTTTAAAAGGCTTATTTTTGTCTTCATTTAGGCCCAAATTAAACCTGGCCACCCCCCCCCCCCCCCCCCCCCCCCCCGACATGATTTGATATCAATGACAAATGAGTTTAACAACATTTATTTCAACTTTATTTGTTAAGCCTCTGATTGATAAAACGAGCATAGATATGTAGGTTTATAATCGGATAACCATGGCGATGGGGGCCATTTTTGTGAGTAAAATCAAAAACAAGGAAATGTTAGTAAAATGATGCTCTTCAACCGTTTTTGCTCCAAATTTTTAAGAAAATTGGGTCGTGTTCATGATATTTATGTATGACATGGACAGAAATATGTTTTTCTTTGAAATTAAGATAAAATTACCTCTTTTATAGACTCAAAATCAATGCAAATCGATATAAATCGAGTGTCACCACTGCGTGTTTAAGGGGGCACAGCACTAAATAAACCGCCCATTGGATTACATGTAAATTAGGGCTAAAAGAGTCGCTATTTTGGGCCCTTAGTAACCATTTTTGGAATGTCTCGAATGCTTTATTCTAATAAACAAACATTCAAATTACATAAAATCGTCAAGAAGTGTTACACCTTCCAATTAGATTTAACGATACGATCATTTAAACAGCGCCACCCCTATTTTCAGCCCGGACGCTCGCCTTCTTACCGCCTTCGATCACGTGTGTTCATCCACGTGATAAATTGTCAATACAATCGAAAATCAATATTTTGCAATATCCTGATCAAAGTACAAGAGATTATCTTTCATTTTAATTATGAAATGCTACCCTCACGCCAAACTGATTCCCAAAGGACCCCATTAATCACAAAATCGTTTTTTGTTTTTGCCGGAACTTACTACCATTACACAAAACGAGGAGTGATTTAGTGCTGTGCGCCCTTATAATGGAATTTGACTTACTAGGAAACACTTGGCTACACACAAGGTGAATTCTTAAAAATTGCCAAATATGACGGAAATGTGCAATGGGGCAAAAATGGCCTCATAAGTCTATCTTCACTGTATTTTCCATAAAAACCATCACAGAACTTTACTCAATCAGAATGGAAATCTGCTTCAAATTTTAGGAATTTTTCAACATATTTTTCTTTATTGTCATAATACAGCATTCCGTACAATTGTGTTAACTGTAAACAATGTTACGGTGTCAAATGGAATTCTATTAACGAACCCACAAAAAACTTGGAAACATGAAAACTTACATTATATAACTTATAAATTTGATTTTGAAGTTCAATTTTGAATTTATTAGGAAACGTATTGCTCTGTAACTTATTATAGAAGATAATTTAGTATCATGTTTAGAAATGTAATTTGATTTAAAAAATTGCATTTAGAGGAAAATACAAGATGGTGTTGCATGAAAGTGATTACATAATATGCCTTTAACATTGATTAACAGGGGTGGGAGAGAGGTGCAATTTAACAATTTGTTCAGGTTCAACTCATAGCTTTTTGAATATTACTCGCACAAGCTCCATGTTCTGAAAACCAATTTTCCACGATCGTAGGTATTGCTTGTTTTTTTGCAGCATGTGTACACAAGATCGGTTACACAACAGTCCATGGTACTAGTTTATAATTGGGGATTTGAGCTGCAGCTTGTTTTGTTTACAGGGCCGGTGAACTTTAGTGGCAACTCTACTGCCTCCCTATACAGGGTGACCCAATAAAAAGTTTACCCAAAATGAAAGTGATATTTTTCCACTTCCTGTAATTTGATATCTGTGTTTTTTTATTTTATTATAAAGAATGGGTAATGGAGCATCTACCCTGAATAAATTATTTATTTTGGTTGAGTGTATTTCAAGATATGGTCCATTGAACATTACTTCAGCAAAACAGACTTGTCCACGGAGCATCATTTTTCTTAGGCATGGTTAAACACAACTGCAACATCAAAAGTAAAATTGTGAGATAGGCTTTTAACTTATATCAAAAGTAAAGGTAAGACTTAAGATAAATATCTTGTTTTATATGAAATTAAGAGAACAGGACGACATCAATAACCCATCATTGATCACAGTACAAAGGACGCTGCTTTGCACAATTGGAAATTGATTTATTGCTCTTTTATTCATGGCACGTCATTGTTGGAGTTATTCCATAAACAAAGACTGGTGTGTGATTTTTTGCTCCGTGTGGACATCCTTTGTCCTGTGTAGATATCAATGATGAGTTATTGATGTCGTCCTGTCCTCTTAATTTCATATAAAAACAAGATATTTATCATAACCCTAACACTACCATATACCCCAAAATACCACGACTGGGCATGTTGGTACCACCCGGCGTGGAAGTTTTTGATGAAAAAATGGACCCAATACATACAGTCTGGGCAATACACTGCCCAGAACTGTGCTTGACAGCTGTGGTGAAGTGTGGAATCCCTCGCCTCTGGTGCGAGAGGTCCCTGGATCAAATCCCGGGGGGATCGGGGGGATATTTTGGTCGATTTTCCGCGTCGAAGAAAAAATTCTGAAAAAAGTGGGGGGTAGAGTTAGGGTTTAACAAGCAATTTTTTGAATTTTTTTTTTCTTCAAAAATTTTCTAAGTTTTGTTAATATAACCCTAACACTACCATATACCCCAAAATACCACGACTGGGCACGTTGGTACCACCCGGCGTGGAAGTTTTTTGATGAAAAAAAGGACCCAATACATACAGTCTGGGCAATACACTGCCCATAACTGTGCTTGACAGCCGTGGTGAAGTGTGGAATCCCTCGCCTCTGGTGCGAGAGGTCCCTGGATCAAATCCCGGGGGGATATTTTGGTCGATTTTCCGCGTCGAAGAAAAAATTCTGAAAAAAGTGGGGGGGTAGAGTTAGGGTTAACAGTCTTACCTTTACTTTTGATGTTGCAGTTGTGTTTAACCATGCCTAAAAAAAATGATGCTCCGTGTACAAGTCTGTTCTGCTGAAGTAATGTTCAATGGACCATATCTTGAAAACCACCCAACCAAAATAAATAATTTGTTCAGGGTAGATGCCCCATTACCCATTCTTTGTAATGAAATAAAAAACACAGATATCAAATTACAGGAAGTGGAAAAATATCACTTTCATTTTGGGTAAACTCTTTATTGGGTCACCCTGTATATAATGGGAGTACATCCATCTTTCTGTTTGATGATTTATAATGTGTTGTTTTGGATAAATAAATCTTCACTGCTATCGCTTCATCAGCTCTGACAAAATCACCCTTTTTATTTTTTTATTAAAGCATTAAAGGAAGTGTCCAGCAAGCACATCATTGTGCATTATATGGTAGTAAAATAATTATCGAGCCCAAATCGCATAGATATATAGAACAAAGCATCATACTTGTCATAAAAACGAATAAAACTCTCTCAACATGCAATTTTTAAAATATGCCGTGATCAAAAGTCCCAGTGTCAATGAAATGAAGTCAGAGTTATACAATGCATTTGCGCACATTTGAGCACCAATCATGACATTAAGGGTGGGATTTTTCAGGTAATTGTGTACCCGGTTAGCCGGCCTTTTTTCCGGGTAAATAACAAATTAAAAAATTAAAATTAAAATTAAAATTAAATTGTTGAGTAATGTACACTTTCCACTCCCTGCGTGCACACTGAGGACAAACGGTATGTTGAATTAAGATGTTGTTGCTTTTGAAATAAATTGTATTTTTACACAGAAAACAGTGTTAAAAAATAATTATACTTTTGATAAGAATGAATTAAACAATTTAGTATAAGATCTTAGGTAAGGAGTTACTATCCCTAATGGTGTGGGTCAAGGAGTACCATGTTGTTTATTTAGGGTCAAAAACGAATCATCTAAGGTCCTGTTTTGCACTTGTTTTGTAAAAAATAAATATAAACAAATATTTCGGGTATCCGGGTATCAAATTTGGTACCAGGACTCGAAACTTTCGGGCGGGACTCGATTTCCCAGGACTCGAGTCCAACCCTACATGACATCATTGATACCGGGACTTTTGATTACCGCGAAATTAAAATATGGCATGTTGAGAGATGGCGGTTTTTATTCGCTTTATTGATAAGTATGATGTTTTGTTCTATAAATATATATATCATATATCTACGCGATTTGGATTCAATAACTATTTTTCTAACATATAATGCACAATGTTGTGTTAGTGCTGGAGTAGCTGGACACCTCCTTTAATAATTAATCACTCCTAGTAAAAACTAACTATTATTAATTCCACTTAATAATAAATGATATAGAGCAATTAGATATGTTAATGCATTCACACAAACAATGTTGGCTTGGATTATAGACAATTGTATTTGTAGCAATTACAGGTTCTCTGCCACAAAGCATAAATAAAACACTCCGTATCGGAATAGCAGCCACAGGGAGGGGATGTTCCTTTTAGTAAAATTACCTCTTTTTTCAGCCTCTTTCTGACAATTTAGACTAAATGAGTCTACACGAGTTCACACTCCCCCTCCTCTCCCGCTACTAATGTCTTAGGCACAAAAAAAAAGTTGAGTTGCCCGAAAGAAGCAACCCACCCAAAAATCTCACAAATTAAGGGTCACTTTTCCTCCTTTTTTAAAGATTTAAACTTCACCCAAATTGTCAAAATATGACTATTTTCTGCTTGAAATGAAAATGACATATTTTGCTTGCAGCGGCTACAAAACAAGACTGCGCACATTATTTTAAACCTCAACTGGCGTCACTCATCTGCTCAAGTTCAACACACTTCTTTATGTCTATAACTCTATCACCGTAGTCTAATCACCGGTTCAGCTCCATTTAATTAAGCCTACATATCTGAGTGTATTTCCATATATTATGTACATGTTAATGTACATTCCATTATTATTACCCATTCCCAGTTAATACCTCTTTTGGTGGTATATTATCGCTGCTGTCAAAACCTCGTATATCTCCCTCTGGCCCTTCAGCATGTATAAAGTAATACTTTCTATGTAAAACCTTTGGGCAGTCTGCTCTAAGCACGTTCAAGGGCCAACAATCACATATATTAAAACGTGTTCTTGCCCCTGACCATGTATATAGCAACACTTCCTATGCATAACCGTTGGGCAGTTTGACTTTATACAAGATTTTGACAGAACAGCAACAATCTACCTCTCACAGGACCTAAAGATATACAAGAAAGACCATCGCTGCAATGTTTTGTTAACAGATACAGAAAACCACTCGTGTGATAGTGTTGCTCAAGCCATGACCCATCACGACGTGCACTGATTTTAAACTGCTCACAAAAAGTATCGTAACACTTAGAAATGATCCAATATATAACGGCTCGAAAGGGTATGCATTAATCGAAGCTAATAACCAAGTGCATAATTTTGTTCTGCGTATTTTGACACCTCGATCGATGAGATACGATGTTGCAGAGCGGAGTTATTGTCATTTCAATGGTCGTGGGTCCAGTTTCCAAAGTGACAATCACCCTATACAAAGAGGTTTGCATTACTGTTTAGAATGTTCAGATTCGTGATTTTCAATAGGGATGAGTGTCACCTTGGAAACTGGACCCACGATCATTGAAATGACAATAACTCCGCTCCGCAACATCGTATCTCAACGATTGAGGTGTCAAAATACGCAGAACAAAATTTTGCACTTGGTTATTAGCTTCGATTAATGCATACCTTTTCGAGCCGTTATATATTGGATCATTTCTAAGTGTTACGATACTTTTTGTGAGCAGTTTATATTTGTGTGTGGGGATGCAAAAGCCATAACATTTTAAAGAGGCGTCCAATTATTTTTTGAACCTTTGAACATTTGGCCCATGCATGTATCTAAACAACTAGGGACAGCAGTCCCAAATAGGTTGTCCGTTTATATGGGTAGATTAAAAACAAGGTGGCTCTCAAACCACAGGCATCAGGCAACTAGAAAGAAAGAGGACATAGTAATAGTATAGCCTATTGTTAAAGACATAATAAGTAAACATCATAATGTACATAAATAAATATCCTGGAGTTTGGTTACAATTGTACTTCACCTGTTTAAATGTAATTAATTTTACATATGCAGCCAATTTTACATCTTGACCTCAGATGACCTTTGACCTTGGTATGTGACCTTTGACCTCAATAACATATGAAGGTTTTCATGTTGCGTCTATGACCCAAGTTTGGCTGCAATTGGTCACTGTATGGAAAAGAAATGGACAAAATCAAAAAGTGTGTACCAAATTGTTGACAGACAACACATACAGACTACACAGACGAAGGATGCAGCCATAAGGTCTCTCTCCTACGGATGACCTAAAAATGAAACAATGGTGTGTAACTGTTTAAGATATGCTTTCTATTAAAGTCGAGAATGTAATGTCAAAAAATAATGTCTACATGTTACATTAATGATACAAATGAAACCACTGACTTATTATACAAGTTGCAATGGGACGGGTAGTGAAAAGGTCAAGCATATTAGCCTTAGTGTACAAATTCTGCCATGCTGACCGGAATTAAAATGATATCTGTTAGAAAAGTGTCTATATGTGTTTAGTGTTCCATGTACGGATTTTACTTCAGGCTATTTTCAAGCATTGCATACATCTCCATGAAAAGTCTGGAAATGCTGTTATAAAAAATCGGAGAAGTATGAAGAATTGGGGAAATAACCTGTCCTCAACACAGGCTGAAATAAATGGAATTGTGTGAATTTTACTGGAAAGGTAGAAGAAAAAATCAGTTCCAACAAGGGGCACCAAGGATGGATCCAAAATAGGGGATCATTTTATTGTGTTGTTTATTTTGCCTTTTAAATGTCCCATCCTTGGAAGTTGTCATTGCACATCTTTTTAGACATTTCCATTTATGAATTTTGCCATTAAAAAGTTGGTTTCCAGTTTTAAGCTGAAGCTGGAAATTCTCATGCCTGCATTTCTGTCATTTAGGATCAAATTGGCCCGTAGAGTAATACAAAATTAAGACTCCATTTAAATGTTCTTCTTTCAAATTAATTTTCTCAAATTCCTCTTGCCCAATTGCTGCAGCAATAGAGCACCACATGGCTGAAGAAGAACTTACTATAAGCTGTAAACATGTGGCAATGTATGGGATTATGGTTCATTGGTTTGTTAGTTCAGTCACTGTGATTTGAGCAACACATTTTAGCAGACTGTCATATGAGGCCAAATAAAAATTTCGCATTTCAGTGCATAACTTTTTTTTCTTCTTTTTTCTTGAACTTTTGAAAATCGGGGCTTCTTGAAATCTTAATTTCACATTCTGACGTACCATATCAGTTTCATTTTCTTGTTTTTTTTACAAGAGTAAAATTGCCACATACAAATAGAAATTAAGGTAGCTATATCGGCTATTATACCACTGCAGAAAAACAACTATTGTGCCAAATGAATTATATCTATACTTTTTATTTTGAGACCACATTAAAGACAAGTCTTTGCTCTACCTATTTGAGAACTTTCGGAGTAATTTGGATATTTCTTATGTTTTTCTTTATTTTTTGAAAATTCCCTAAATTTTTGGACATTTGAATATTTTCAGCTGCTATGGGTCTGTCACTTTGGGGGATGGTTAATAAGCATATTACCTAAATTCTCTCGCCAGTTTTTGTGAATAAAGTGTTTACTTTTTGAGAAAATTATTTTTTTAGGGATTTTTTAAAGGCAAAAGTTCAAATTGACAAAAAAATACTAGAAACACTAATGGAAAAAGCTGGCGAGAGAATCTTCTAAATTGAATTACCTTTCATATGACCCCTTGTTTGTTGAAATAGGAGCTATAATACTTCTCTTTAAAAATATTCACAAAGTTTGACTATTTAGTGTTTCTAGAAAAAATACAATTTTTTTGTTAAGTACTAACATTCCCACTCCATTCAATCCATGTTATGATTGTAAATATGGAAATAATGATATTAAATATTGTGCATTGGTATTTTGGCAAAAAGATAATATAAAAAACAAGTTCATCCTAAGGATAGAAAGGGTTAAAAAAATCATTTCTAAATAGAGTGTGTTTTGAGAAAAGAAGCAATTTTGGGGAATTTGGCAACGTGCCAAAAACCTAACACAGTGTTTTTTGAAGACAAAAAAATTGCGCCGTTTGAAAACGGCTTGATGGAAAAAATTCAAAATTGGCATGTGAGTTTATTTTGTCAATCTACACATCCTGTATAATTTTGAAGCAAATCTGAGCATGACGCCGTAGCCGATATAGCTACCTTAAATACTGTTTAACAAAATGTATTTGTATGGAATAGTGTCAAAATGTATATTTCACAGAGCCCATCTCATTTGCAAAAAATATTAAAAAGCATATAAAATAGCATATTTTACTTTAAAAAAAGTAGACAAAAAAAAGCATTTTGTAGCCGTTTTTACAGGTTTCTTCTGAGACAAACATGTTTTTATTTGGCCTGATCTATCTTGCACTATTTTCTCTCCTAACAAATCTTCAAACTGACGCATTGTACATGTTTCGTATGAGATCGAAAAGGTTAGAATTTGAAGCTAATTTTGACAAAATTTGTTTTGTTTTAAAATGAATAATTAGGGTCACTCTTTGGTGGCGGCGGAGGCATCAGAATTTGTTTGTTTGTTTGTTTACACGGTCGGTCCGTACGGACACACGCTTGGGTCCTGAAGGGACCAGACTCGAGCAAAATGCTCGGGCCAGGCATTTTAATGGGGGTCAGGGATAATATAGGTGGTCGCAGACATATTTAATATACATGTTCTGGGAGACTTGGCAAATTTTAGGCCTCCCTTACCGATTTAAAAAAAAATCCGGACAAGAAACACATTATTATTTTTACTACTTGGCCTTATTTTCAACCAAATTTCAGGCATTTCTGCATTTCCATGGCTATGATGTTGACACACATTCTCCAGACACAACACAGATGATGTCTTAAAGCCATGTCCTGATTGTCAAACTGGTCAGATTCACCCTCTACTTGACTTTCAAAAGGAAAACAACATAACCTTCTGTCTGCTGATTTGAAAGTCAGAATTGTGTAACTGTTTTGTTTTGTGATATATTCACTAGCTTATTGGTACATGTAGTAGAGATATTGCCAGGTCAACTTGCTTTATTAGCTAACTTTGTTACCACTTCACATTGATCATAACACAAAACCTATGCAATATCATAATTGGGAACATATGTATGGGCCCAGGCTTGAACCAGTAACCATGAGTTACTAACTTACATACACCATGTCGATGAATAGAGACATGGTTCAATAAAACGTAAGTGGCTAAGAATATCACTTGTGTGACGAAAAGCAATAATCAATTATTATTATCATAGGGCATTTTATGCCACAAATTTTCTTACAATTCTGAGGCATTTTCAACAGTTTTCAACAATTTTCAAAACATTTCAAAAAAATTTAAATTACCCAAAAATGTCAGCAACATTTAAGAAAATATGTTTTAAAAAATTGAAAATTAAAAAAATAAATGGGTCATTCAGACCGGTAGAACAGGGTTAGTGTTTCTTTTGTTGCCTTTTCACAAAATTTAAAACCATATTCATCTACTATCTACCCATGGACGTACCACTTCTTCCATACGGCTATGTTCTACTACAAAGGTACAAAATGAGAGACCTTGTCAACAAGACTGATATTCAGGCCTTGAAAAAATGTGGAATTCAGGAAGCTCCTTCCCGGGAAATTTGGGTATTTGGAGGGAAATGTTGCTTTTCCAAATAAAGAAATACATAAGAAATGGAGGGAAATCTTGCTTTCTTTCTGGGAAATTTTGTTTGCTTCCCAGGAAATATACATCTTTTACAGCTCTGCTGATATTTTTGATGGGAGACCAAATATTGTTGGATTAAAATAAACCATAGACATCAATATTTTGATTACTAAACTACTGTTTCAAATCTGATTAAAGATTTCGCATTCGTGGCAACCGGATTACCCGCTAGACCACAAGGGGACTGTGTTTACCCAATGAACAAGCGCTAATGTATGCAAAGTCTTTGTTGAGAGTCTCCAGCAGCCGAAATACATGTAGTTAGCGGAGTTACATTTTTCTGCTTTCATTATACAAATAAATGAGTTTGTAAATCTACCCGGATTTTTTAATTGCACAATATCCACAGATTTCCGATGTATTTCTAGACCATTTTTAGCACAGACACCATTCAGCATCCAACTCAAACAATCAGATATTCTTCATGAAAATAAAATGCTACAATTCAGGAAAATTGCTGGGATTGCAGTCAAGTGTTCTTGTCAGGGTTCTAGCTAGGACGGGCCCGCCCAACCACTGGGCTAGCCTGCCCGGCGCTGGGTCTGGAATTGGGCTGGCCGCCCGGCACTCTAAAATTAAAAATTAAAAATTAAAAAAAATTACAATTTGTGGATAAAATCATTAAACTGCCTCATAAAACAAGAAATTATGTGGCAGGAACCCTAAAAGTGCATTAAAAAACCCTAAAAAGACATTAATTAGGCCTCTGGATCCCATGCCATGATCCACTGCACTTCGTTCGCTACATTTTCTCCGTTCGCCGTCACTAAATTTACCCGGTTCTAAAATGGTCCTGGCTAGAACCCTGGTTCTTGTATTGAGATGCACAATATTCTATTACAACATAAAATATCCAACGTTTCGGTCGAGAGACCTTGATCACTTGGTCTCTCGACCAAGTTAATGTCATGGTCACGCCAGTGTTCACTGATATACGAGTGCCTTTCCCTTCTATATGAATTTATATCAATTTGTCACTCTGTTTCATTCACCACCATTTAACAATCACCATTACATGTTTGAACCATTCATACATGTGTTTTTCCATGATCATTAAATATAGTGCACAGGTGGGTGCAGTTAATGATAATTACAATCATTGGGTGAACAATTGGCTACAAGGCATTAATGTTGCAATTAATTCAAACAGGAGTGATCAGCTCAAATCAATACACAAAAAGTTCAATTGCAAAACGTGATTAATGCAAATCTCATTCTGACGCTCGCTAACTGAATAATGAGATTTGTTATGAATTACCATAGATGATTATCAAAGAAGATTTTAAAAGACAGCACCACAATGCATTGCATTTTTGGCAAACACCGTAAATCTGGTCCCGATTCATCTCGGTTCCCATAGACATATGCACAAAATCATGGCTTCATTGCGCCATCATTGTACGAGCTCTTAGATTCTTGTTTACATCAATAAATAAATAAGTTCTCAGTGTTCCTTTTTCTTATTTCTAAACAACTTACTCACAGATATGGGAAAACTAAAAAGACAGGGGAATCATAGATTTTCCGATATGTGTTAAGCATGACAGAAAGCCGCGATATCAATATCTAGGATACTAAGGTCACTGCGTATATGGTAGAGATTGGATGCCAATACTGATATCGAGTATGAAAATAGGATCATGAGCAGTGCTTCCACACCTCAAAAAAAATCTTGAAATAGAATGGGATTTCCTGAAATCGACAACAATTGCTAAATGTATCCTTCCTTTTTTTGGTTGTTTAACAAATGTTATGGAAGTCCAAAGCATGGCACGGATATAATGCATGTGAGAAACTCAGGAACTGGCATCAAAAACAAACAAAAATCGGCGTTTTTGATTAATGAATGGTCTATATCAGTAGTTCCCAACCATTTTCTAATGATATATAATTCCAGAAACCAGCATCAGAGTGCGACCACTCACAGAACAAAATCACATGTGTTACTATGATACAACATTATAATTCATAACATAGCATTTTCTTTTTGTTAAATTAGGCCAGTCCGCGACCCCACAAAAAGTGCCTAGCGACCCCAATCGGGAACCATTGGTCTATATACATGTAGAGGGTGCTCATTGTGTTTTTTTAAAAAGCAAAATAGACCAGGGGGTGATTGTCAACTAAGTTTGCAACTGTTTAAACTGTTTAATATTTTACGGGATATCAAACATGAATGAAAAGAAAATACAAAGGGGAACAAAATCTGTTTTCTCTTCTTTAAACATATTTAAGATATATAAATTATCACACATTTTGACATTTCCCGGATTTCCTGAAATTACCTAGAATTATTTCCTTTCCCGAACATTACCCGAAAACAACCTGAATTTCCTAAATTTTTGGTAATTTCCTGGAAAGTGGAAACACTGATCATAAGTTTGTGTGCGGTATTAATAAGTTAACTGTTAATAACAAGTATAAGTGGATGGGTTACCTAAACAAAAGTTTAAGAAAAAGTGAGGAAATTATGAATGCTTATACAAACTATTGCAGTACTTTTTGAAGGAAAGTTTGCATATTTGCACTTTCCAACCCCGAATCCTAGGATAGGAACGTTTATGTCATCATAAAAACATTAAACCAAAATAGTCTCGAAGTGCTGAGATTTCATTTAAATGGATTCCTTTCAATGAGACCGTACAGCAAGATACTATCATGACCTTTTACTAGATTTGAATTTATGATGTGAAAATTACAAGAAGATTGTTCAATTAATATACTCTTTGGCTAACAGCGCAACCCTTAAAAACTATTACCATAAAAAAGTTAAAGTGCTACACTTAAAATGATAAAAATAGACAGAGAAAAGTAGATTCAGCATACGCCTCAGAAAGCTTTCAGTTGTTATATAGAAAGCAATGATAAATTCTTGGTAAAATACTGTCTTCTGAAGATAGTATTTCAGCCATTTCAGCATTGGATCTTGTGAAAGGTCATCTTTCAAGAATTTTTTTATTCTCCACAGGATGTGAGCACCCTTAAAACTATTAAAACTATTAAAGCTTAATTCTATTAAACAAGTATAGCTTACCGTACTGGTCCGAGTATAGTCCCATGCCCGATTATAATCCCACCCCCTAACTTTTAAGAAAATACAGGAATTCAAGGAAAATCCGTTTAAAATCCCATGTTAAATTTCGAACTTCAAATTGCAATACGGGAACTTTTAGTAAGTAAGCTTATTTTCAACTTTTTTTTCGCCGGACACACATTATGTCTGATCACAATCCCACCCCATAATTCCGATATTTTTTCAAATTGAAAACCAGTGGGACTATACTCGGACCAGTATGGTAATTCTTCAATTTAAAGCTTAATTCTTCAATTAATCTGATAAAAATAGACACAGAAAGTAGATTCAGCATACACCTCAGAAAGCAATGATAAATTCTTGGTAAAATACTATCTTCTGAAGATAGCATTTCAGCATTGGATCTGTGAACGGTCATCTTACAAAGCAAAATTCAATTCTCTGTGGGAGTTGAGGTGAGCCTCAATGAGGAGGAAATGAGGGCCTGCTTGGAAAGCAGTGCAAGTCACTGAAGCATATTACCCTCAATAAAGAAAGCATAAATAAATAAAAACCCTCACAATGTAAATGGTATAGGATAAGACACCCTTTTTAGGTTTTTTCAGATTTTCTTGCCAAGATTTCATCTCTGCATTTGATGCATACCATGCTATGTATCTTCTGCAAATAGCACATTTATGGGTTCATAAGGCTGATGGCATTCCTATAAAACTCTCAAAGAAAAACAATATTTTAATTAGGGTGCTCTTGCTCCTGAACAATGTATAAAGCAACACATTCTACACATAACCAGTGGGCAGTTTTACTTTATACATGTTGAAGGGTTGGAAAAGCACTTTTAGTTTACCAATGAAATCTTTGATATATACGAAGAAAGAACATCCATATTCTGAGAGAGATGTCCTGTTAATGCTAAAGCGAATCAGTCAGAAATCTATGCTCATGTTTTTAAATTGTTGAATATATTGAATGATTCCTTTTGCTGATCCATAGCAGCAAATATGCAGCCATTCTTAGTAAAGATCCACCATGTATTTGTAACATAATTTAATAGCCATGCTATGACCATACTGTTTGTTCTAACAAACAATACTAATTATAGCCATAACATGAGTTGTGACACTAAATATACACAACTATTCGATTTCCTATTCTAGATACGACAAAATCAAGTAGCAAATTCTGTTGCTTACCGTAAAGAGAGAGAGAAACTAAGACGGTCCTTGGCTGTTATCTCCTCATGAGAGCTGCTGTTACCGTGGCAATCCGTATCCGAGATGACGTTTTTAGACTCCCACGCAGACACGGACGATAATGGGACTATCCCAGTACACACAAACAGGAGCTAGGTAATATAATGTATTTGGGCTGCATATACTGCCTGGCTGCAGGGATGTGGAGACTGACCGACACGCAAGACTCTATTAAGAAAGATGTCAAATTGAGAAGGTTTTATAAAGCTTCTTTGAAATTGCCAATCGGTGGTTTAGTGCAACAAAGTCCTATCTGCAATGGCTGCCATTTGTTAGATTGTGATATCACAAGGGCACATATAAGGCACCCTAAATATATAACATGTGGCAGCTATTGTAGATATTGACTTTTCCCATAACTGAGAGATGTAAGTGATAGAATACCCTATCTGCTATAGCTGCCCTGTGTTACTTTTAGATATCAATGGGTCTGCTATAATAGACTACACTGTCCATGATAACATCTAGCAGCTCTTGCAGATGGACCCTAGTTGCACTTAACCCTGACTGTGTAGTAGGGTTCATTGAGAGAGTAATAGCTTTACAAAGAAGTTCGCCTATGGGTTGGTGGTACAATCCCATCACAATCCATTCACAAGTCTACAATACCTCGTCCGTGTTCTATTTCACTCCAACATATTTCCATTCATATCAAATTTAACCGTCTTCTACACCCAAAGTAATTCTCATAGTATCGAATGTTACACCTGTACCATTCAATGCTATCAGTACTAGATTTGATAAAGAGTTTACAGCTATCAAGTACCTTACCAGAAAAGACCAACTACATTTCATGAACATGATGTGAACTGAGTTTGACTGTAGGTTTATTTATGAGATATTTTAATAAATTAATAATTAAAATTAATAATTATTGATCAACAGTATAATATCATTTCACACATCTTCAATTGCTTTTAATTAATTAATGACATACAATGACTTTCAACATTACCCATAGCAAAAAAAGGTCAGTCTCACATACATTAATTTAGGAAAATAGCTATGCGATATGCGTTTTGATTTTTGATTTATTTTTTTTAGAAACAATAGCTATGCTAATTGCGGAAGAAGAAAAAAATTCTTGTCTTTTATTGTGTTTTGGCCCATTTTCTTTCGGATAACAAAAAAAATAGAAAAAGAATTGGGCTCATCGCGTAGGGCAAGCTTTCTCAACTTGATTTTCAGATGCGCCACATTTTAGTAACCAACTTGTTGAAGCTCCACTTGGTCATAATTTTTAGAATTTACAATGGCAAAATTCCCTTTATAACATTAATTTCAATTTTTTTAAACATATTATGTAGGCAGCATAATAACTAATATTACTCTTTTGAGGGCACATGTGCACGTAGCACGAGAAATATTGCTGTATTTATACATCTGACTGTCATAGGTCTATGAAATTTGGCTATATCATGATGATTTTTTTGTTTTAAAACAAATTTTAACCACTCTCGCGCCACTTAGGATGCCTTGATGCGCCACCATTTGAGAATGCCTGGTGTAGGGTTATGCGCCAAAAGTGACTCTACATATTTATGCTCGAGGGTATGAACGAGAGACAGATTGTTTTTCTTCCTTGGACTTATTACACATATTCGGTCATTTGGCACAGACAAGTGCCCTCATTTTTTCTCAAAACCCAAGGTTTTATGGCTTTTTGGTATTATCCTCCTATGTAAAATCAAATAGATAGAAGGAGAGAGCCCGATGATGAGTCATTTTGCGAATAAATGAATTTGTCAATAAAAAACTAGCTGGACTTTTATTATTGCGCATTATTAGGCGATGGATAAAAAACACCTGATTGGGGGGGGGGCATTTTGAAATGTTTTTATTTTTAATTTGAAATGTGAACATTTCAACAATTGTCTAAATTCACCACAATTATTTTTTAAACTCACCAAAAACAACAACAGAAAAGGCTGAAAGACCTCCCTACTCAGTTTGCCCATAGAACAGGGGGAGGGGCACAGAGAGATTGTCGATAAAAATGAAATTTGAAGAAACATAAAATTCCTTGGAATTTGGTTTGAAGTGATGTTGCTAAAGACATTCTGGTGAAGCCATGCCAAATTCTGCTGATAATTTCGATGTAATCTACATCGAAATTACCAAATTGTGAAATATTACATGATATAATGCGAATTAAGTTAAACGATTGCAGATGGTAGTTATTATATGACTACATGTAAGCCCAAGTATTATTTTGGTACAAACCAAATCCACGAAAATTAAGGGCGCACTCCCATACGTATCTCTCAATGTCCATAAGTCAATCTTCACAAATTTTCCTGAGTTTTTGAAATTTCAGGAATTTTCCTTGTTTACCACCTTTTGGAAAGAAAAAAATATATCATTGTTGATTTCTTAAGTGTATTTCTATCATGGTATTGAAGGGTTTTTGAAAATAAAAATCATTCAAATATAGTTGGTAGTAAAAGGCTATGTCCTATTGTCAAGTAGAGGCTGGCTAAAATCCATTACCTTGAGGGCATGTCTGGTAGTGAACTACTACATATTGTACTTAAACTTGACAGGAACTACGTATGTAAATGCCATCAAAGGTTTAACGACCTACTATTATGTAAACTCCCATTGCCAAGGATTTCAATGCCATGCCAACTATTGAACTATATGGACATTGTACAGGGTGTGTGGACATTGTACAGGGTGTCCCAAAAAACTAATACTTTTCAATATGTCATATCACCCATGAAAGATTTACCATGTCAACACATAAATGCCAGGCATATGACCTGGCACCACAAAATGAGAGTGAAGTAGCAAAAACAAATAATGATATTTTTTTTCTTCACATTTTCAGAAAGTAGATGTCCTCAGGTTTAAAATGACACCAAAGTTGTCATAATAGGCCATTCCAAAGTGAAATTATAATAAATTGAAGTTAATCACCACTGAATTATTGAATTGGAGAAAAATGCCTTCTAAGTCAGTGAAGCTTATTGTTACTTGGATCTCCAAAATATTCTGTCAAAACTTAATAATCGCAGAGATTGTTTATGCCAAAGACCTCTTATTAAACGGCCTGTCATTGGTTCATTTGGGAATTTACAGGGTTCAAACTACCATTAATAGCTTTGGAACATCCTTGACCTATAAGACAATACCAAATTTGCCATAGGGGATACTATTTTAAACCCATGGAAATAATGATGTAAACAATGTAATTTCAAGACATTTCGGGACATTTTCCCTCCCTTTGCATTCATTTCTTAAGCTGTAAGAATAAAATGCCCTCTCTAAAATTATGTAAAAAACATATTTAGACCCAAAATATTTTCTTTGGAATGTGATACCTAAATAGTTTATCTTTCCGAAAAAGAAAATATCTCATTTTCGACCTCCCCTTGTCAAAGCAAATATTTCAGGCCATAACTCAAAATCAACCCCAGCGACTTTACGCTAATCTTGTCATGCCAGGTCACATATATGACAAAGCAAAGTGGTAGGGTTATTACACATCACTTACTGACATTACATGTATGTGATGCAGTCTGTGAAAACCCGCCACATGGTGGCATTTTTCATATTGGAGATATTTATATCATAAGAAAGTTTTAAACTGTGCTGATTACAGAACTGTTTCGATCATTTTTCTATGATCACTATAAAAAAAGTTATGAGTGAATGATGATTGTGATGTCATAAAAAGCTACAAAGCAAGAAATCATGAAAACAGGGCAAAATAGATACATAATTCAATAGAATAACATTATCAGGTTAATAATAAAAGTGACTGAAGTAAGTTTTTGAAGGTGAAATTTTATGAAAAATGATGACAAAGTATTGGAATATAATTTTCTTTAAAAAAATCTTTAAAAAAAAAATCTTTTTTTTTCTTCTTTTTTTCTTCTTTTTTTTCACAGATCTCATCTCATGTAGAGAGACGAGGGAATGTGACACACGAGGGAACTTGAATTATGTCAAACCAAAAATTATGGAAAATGGTAAACTTTGTATCATTCCATAAAAAAAAGATTTTATAACAATTATTTGAATTTAGTTTTAACTTGTGGGGGTGGGGGGAACTATTTTCGAAGTGTCCATTCTACACATAGACGGTAAACAACATCGTCATATCTTAATATTTTTAAAATAATTTTATAAAAATAATTTTATTAACAATAATGTGTTAACATTTTTGAATTTTAAAAGTAATTTGTCAACATGTTTGAATATTTTAAAAATAATTTTGAAAAATCTTGAACATTAAAACAAACAGGGGTTTGTCAGCCTGTAGAACATGCTGACCCCAAACCCCCCCCCCACCCCCCCCCCCCTCGCCACCACCCACACACACCCCTGGGTGCAAAAACTTGGACAGGATTAGGCTATCATTTTGGGCATTTAGACAAAGCTTTAAAAATAAATGCCCAGGTAAGCTCTGCTCACTGCTCAGGTACTGGCACAAGCCTCCAAATTAGTATGGACCAGAAACTACATTTTTACTTTTTATACAAAAAAAGCTCCTGGTCCTATACTAAAATACTAACTGCATAAAATTTGGAAAATGCCAGGAGCTAAAACTTGGCAACCATTGGGTAAAAAATCTACAGGGTGCGGGGCATGGTTCAGCAACTTGATCATTAGGACAACTTGGTCGAGGGAAAGGTACGGTTCAAGACCTTTTTATTACGATCAAAAATGCAAATCTGCAAGAAAATCAGCTTTCATAAGTAAAAATCAATGGTAGAGGGCGCTACTGGAAAAGATCACATAATATACCTTTAATAACAATATTCAATCGATATTGACTTGTCTGTTTGTTACTAGTAAATTAAAAGTTTTCATTCATTATTTAAAATATATCATATAGTTATAAGTTATATTATATCCCCAGGTGGGCAGTCAGGTAATGTTGTTATCATCAAAATACACAGGGGCGAATGGCGATTAGCCACCAGTTTGTGTAAAATAGCCCCCTGAGAAAATGTTGGCTTATGGTCAAATGTATTAAAAGGGCAATTTTTGGAAGAATTTGCACAAAATAGCCCTCATAGCCCACAAAGTATTTTAACCCCTGATTAAGGGTGCTTCTTTTACGACCACAGCGCAGGGCCGCGCACAGGCCCTTGGCTAAAGTCAAAATCACCAATTTAAGAGAATAAATGTTTATTTTTCAACCTGAGAGTTTTGCCCTGGGTAGCTTGGCCCGATAGTAAAGTGTTATTTATCATTGCTACCAAAATGATAAAATAAAATTAGCCCCAAATTGCTGGTCCTATAAGACAAATTATTAATAATTATTTCATGAACATGTATTTCAGTCTAAACAAATGGAGAATGCTTGAAAAGTTTTCAAAAAAGGTTTTCAAACTTTTTTGACAATTTAAAAAAATTACTAAGATTTTCGAAAGGTTTAAAAAAAAAAAGAAGATGAAAAGGACTGACTCGACAAAGAATAGGGTATTTTTTCTTTCCTTCTTCATTCTTTTCATCTGACTGGGGATACGTGATAAGAAAACCCAAGAGAAGGTACTTCCTTCCCCATTCAAGCACCATTGCCACACACACCATCATCACCTCACCACCAAATATTCAAATCAATCCCAATTTCCCACATACAATCAGAATATCTAGGCTACACTTTGGCCTGGTTAAAATGGAATTTATTCAATTACCCATTCTCATGGACACAAGTTTACAGAAATATGCTTGAATACACACCATTGCTCAACGATACTGGACCTAACTAGTCTGTATCATGAATATAATGGTCCTTTAACAGACGACATTTTTGCGCTACATTTATTTTCACACTTGAACCAGCTACCGCGAAAATAATAACACACACATTTCTTTTGAGTATAGGTCTATGTGATCTAAAAATCACGGATTTAAAAACATGTTGAAAAGCACCACTTTGGTCATTATTATTGAGTTTGATCAACTTACATAATAAATAAATAACCGTAAAACACTATATTTTGTGGATATTTTATTTTTCGCTAATTTAAAATTACTGCTATTTTAGCGGGCATTTAATTTTGTGAATCTGAACTTTTTACAGTTACTTCAATGCAAACTGGTGTTCAGTTTCGCTGGTACTTAATTTCGCAAATCCACATCCTTTGCAAAATTCGCGAAATTAAATCCCTCACGAATTGAAGTGGTTTCACAGTAGAACATTTAATTGACTAAAAATTATATTCACACATGTAACATATAACATATGCAACATAAAATAATACAACTTTTTATAAGAAACTGTAGTGTAGAAAAATCCAGATGTGGTACCGGTAGGGCTATCCCACTGTATGTATTTTATAAAATGAGAGCCATACTGATTTCTCAATCAGACCTGATATAAGCCAAAACAAAAAAGTTTGTTTGTCCACGTCCGGCGGACCTTGTACTATAGCCCCGACTATGTAATTTTCTTTTTAAAAATTCAAAACAAAAAAACAAAATATTATTTTTATACTTTTTTTTCAAAGTCACTTGACCCCCACATGACCCCCCTCATGTGACCCCATACCATGTATAGTATTATGGAAGTTATTTTGTTTAATATTTGTTTGGTGTAAAATAAATGAACTTAGAGGATGAATTGAAAATGCAAGTGCGTTTTCTATCATGTAATATTTAATGGTGATCACGAACGATACGGTATGGACGAACGGTATGAACGATAAGGGAAGCTTCCCAATTTGTAAGACTATAAGTACAGTACAAAACAAGAAATCCAGATTTCCAAGTTTAAATAATCTATCTATGCCTATGGTGCCCCCCCCCCCCCTGCCCCCAGTAGCATGCGCAAAGGGGGGAGGCCCCCCTATTCATGGGGGAAATTACTGTCAGTCGGGGAAACTACTATCAGTCGGGGGCTTGACGGTCGCTAGTGGGTTTCTGTGTGGAGGGATGGATGTGTAATGCAAATAGTCAAATAGTTGACAAATTTAAATTTGTACATGTAGTCTACAAATGTATACAGCAGACGGCAAAGTAAAGGAACATGTTATAGAGAAAACTGATGAAAACTATCAGGATCGGCCATTAGTTGTTGACTGTGCTGTTTTGACTGTGCAATTTAGTGACTGTGCAATTTTTTTTGACCGTGCACATTTTTTTGAACTCACCCCCACCCCCCCCCCCCCCTACCCCCCACTTACGTGAAATTCACGAGGTGTGAAATTCACGAGGTGACTGCAATAAAAATTGGGGAGTACCTTTTACTATTTTTTTGGTACGTCGGGGGAATTGAGAAGAATCTGAGTCGGGGGATTTTCATTTATGGCCAGGTGCCCCACCCCCACTCACAATATCCTGCGCACGCCACTGCCACCCTCCCACCCCCTTTACCTACCCGATTCAGGTCAGGGCATCCAGGAACCCTTCCAATCCACCAAGGCATGCCTCGATTGAACCAAGGCGTTATTACTATTAATTATAATATTAAGATAGTTTACTATTAAAACTCCTTGAATGATTGAACTATATTATTTATACAATAGTAGTATAGAGCCCTATCACATGTATCATCATGATTATGAAATGAGTTGAATGACGGGCTGCAACAAAATGACAGTACTAGTACTAGAGCATAACAAACGTACATGAACAGTAGTACTAGTACTAGTAGTAGTATCATACATGAGGTATGATCAAAATAAATAAGCTTACTGGCTGGATTCACTCACTGAAATCATCCAATGGCACAATTGTCCAACCTCCCCTTCCCATGCATCGTCTTGTCTTGCTTGCAACTGTGTGCCATCATAATCATCATCATAAAATTAAATAATATTTACTTACCTAATCTAATAGAATCTTATTTAGTACAGTGCAATGGTATGATTGACAGACACTACTGACTCCACACCATCAGTCACGTTGTGCAACTTGTGCTATGTTCATACACAAACACCATTCATGCGGAGAACGGCTGTTGGGATTAGCCGGCGAGGATAGCATTAGCCATTCGCGTTTTGGCACAAAAACAACCTGTCAAGCAGGTAAAATGCTAATTGCCTTCTATTCAGGGCTCATTGCATACTTTCATAAAAACAGAGTAGTGAAATGTATTTTCGCGCTACATTAATATTCGCGCTTTTCATGCTCCAAGCAGCTACCGCGAAAATAAAAACACGGGAACATATTTATTTTGTGTATAAGTCTATGTAATGAACTCTCAAATCGTGAATTTAAAAACAAGCGAAAAGCTTGAATATCGGCAAAGCGCGATAATTTATTTGCGCGAAAATTATCGCTTTTACCGTATTGAATTTCACTGTCTTTTAATGGGTTCCAAGTAGGACCTACCAGTATACAGGGTGTGTCAAAAAAGTGTCCATAAAGACGTATTAACTATTATCTTTTGTTATAGGCAGCCCTATATTAATTCACCATCAAATCAAATACAATTTTATCCATGTAGGCCTATGGTTTATTCCACTAAATTTGACCACCTAACTCCTACTAGCTCCAACATGTCCAATCAAGGCATTGTGTGTAACCATGCCTCGTACTTTCATGATAGCTCTTGATCCAATTCAGAAACATATTATATCCCAGAGCCTGTCACATGTCCATGAAGTTCAGAAAGTTTGACCCCCTATTACCTATTAGATCATCTAAGTCTGGGTTTGTTATGGTCAGAATGACCCCCTCAGCTGGGTCTTGACCCCAACCCCCACTGAAAATTCTACAGGCAGGTACAGGGACAAGGGTCAAATTCTAAACATGGTTAAATTATGGTGTAATGCATAGGCCTGTTATAGCCTATGCATTTTGAGAATTTAACCATGTACAAAGAATTTTAGAAAATGTTGACCATTGACATATTCTGCCCTAATTGAGCAGTTGTGTTGTTCAGTCAGGTTGTTTTTTCCTTCAAAATGGCACAATATTTAGCCATGTTTTTGCAAATTAAAATTTAAACTGTGTTGGGTTCTTAAAGGTAGATGTTCCGATCACATTTTCATAATACAAATTTTTCTCAAACGTATGGAGATTTTCATATCATTATGAAAGATCATATTTTTCTGATCAACATACTGAAATTTGACGGTCCAAATCAGTATGATTACGAAGAAATCGGCGAAATAACATCGAATTACCGCGAAAAGTGGTTAACCACCAATATAGTTTGTGTACAACTCATTGGGCACATTTCACGGCATCTTGTGCGTCTAAAATAAGAACCATTAGAGTTATGCAACTCAAACTTTGGAATACGACTTGTAGAATAGAAAACTTCAAGTTGAAAATCGGAATATCTACCTTTAATCATTGCATATTATTACACTTCGCACGCGGCTATTGGTTTTACCATATACTCAACATATTTTTCAGAAACCTTTCCCAACTGTCAAGAACCAATAGTAGGCATGTTTGTAATTATTTTTAGGGTGTGAACCCTCAGGTATAGCCTCCATAAAACTGCCGTAACATCTTCATTATTCATTTAATCTATATAAAAGTATACATTTTTTTGCAGAAAAGGGTTCAATGAATCTAACCATGATCACGAAATTGACCATTTTGGAGAAAATTATAAAAAACACGGTTTTTTTTACCCATTTTAGGTTTGGAAAAGATAACTAAAAATATATTTGGTCATATTGTGTCATACTAGTTTTATTATAATCTTAATAAAATTCCATAGGAGCTTTTTATTCTATTTTTAATATCTTTTATTATTTTTTTGAATTATAGACCAAAAAGGTTTACAATTTCAAAAAAATATATAAGATTTTGAAAATAAAACAAAAAGTCTCCTAGGGAATCTTATTAAGATGAATTTTGTTTAATGTCTGCGTTTTTTTACCAAAAACTGATTTTGCTACGAAGTAGCCAAATTGATATTTTGGTCCAAAATTTAAAAATCAGCATTTTTGGTGAAATTTGATACCACAAATGGATTTGCCGACTTAGGGAAGTTATTGACGTGAATTGGCTAGTCATGAATGAAATAAAATCATTTATTTTTAATTTCAAATAAAGACCAGCTAAAGAAAGAAAATACTTTTTTTTAAATTAAAAAATAAAGACAATTCAAATTAATTTTAAACAGCACTGGAGACATTTTTGTAACTTTCTTTCATACAATTTTGAAAAGTGCCACTTTTTCTGAAAACATCATTTTGGGGAGATGTGAATGTTTTGGAGGAAGTAAACATGCTATTGAAGAAAACAATTCTTCGAAAGGTACATTTGTGAGTGGAGTTATGCAAACAAACGCGATCAAATTTTAGGGGACTTATCTTATTTTTATTTTACCCCTTTATATGCTGTTCCCTCAAGCATGTATCGACAGTCCAGTCCCTTCGACCGTTACTTTTGTTGATAAACATTGCTGTCACCCCATCTATATACCATGTGTATTAACATAATATTTCATGAGTTAGTCTGCGTATGTTCATTGCTTTACCAGCCTATATTTTTGATGGATTGCTGCCTACTGAAGATAGCAATGGAAACATCGTTTTATGATCTTAATAATTTATTGTAAACATTTGCACTTTGGTTATCTTGCATAAGGTGATAAGGGTCTCCCTAATCCTTTTTAGTACTCTCACTCTAGTACTGCAATGTGCTAGATTTTTGATGGATTGCTGTCTACTGAAGATAGCAATGGAAACATCGTTTTATGATCTTAATAATTTATTGTAAACATTTGCACTTTGGTTATCTTGCATAAGGGTCTCCCTGATCCTTTTTAGTAATCTCACTCTAGTACTGTAATGTGCTAGATATGGATTGCTGTCTACTGAAGATAGCAATGGGAAATGTTATTTTATGATGTTAATAATTTAATGTAAACATTTGCAATTTGGTTATCTTACATAATCCTTTTTATAGTACTCTCACTCTAGTACTGCAATTGGCTAGATTTTTGATGGATTACTGTCTACTGAAGATAGCAAAGGAAACATCATTTTATGATGTTAATAATTTATTGTAAACATTTACACTTTAGTTATCTTGCATATGCTCGCCCTAATCATTGTTATAGTAATCCAACTCTAGTACTGCAATGTGCTAGATTTTTGATGGATTACTGTCTTCTGAAGATAGCAACGGAAACATCATTTTATGATGTTAATAATTTATTGTAAACATTTACAATTTGGTTATCTTGCATAGGCTCTCACTAATCCTTTAATTTATAGTAATCCCACTCTAGTACTGCAATGGGCTAGATTTTTGATGGATTGCTGTCTAATGAAGATAGCAAAGGAAACATCATTTTATGATGTTAATAATTTATTGTAAACATTTGCACTTTAGTTATCTTGCATAGGCTCTCACTAATCCTTTAATTTATAGTAGTCCCACTCTAGTACTGCAATGGGCTAGATTTTTGATGGATTGCTGTCTAATGAAGATAGCAAAGGAAACATCATTTTATGATGTTAATAATTTATTGTAAACATTTGCACTTTAGTTATCTTGCATATGCTCGCCCTAATCATTGTTATAGTAATCTAACTCTAGTACTGCAATGGGCTAGATTTTTGATGGATTGCTGTCTAATGAAGATAACAAAGGAAACATCATTTTATGATGTTAATAATTTATTGAAAACATTTGCACTTTAGTTATCTTGCAAATGCTCGCCCTAATCATTGTTATAGTAACCCCACTCTAGTACTGCAATGTGCTAGATTTTGGATGGATTGCTGTCTTCAAAGATAGCAACGGAAACATCATTTTATGATGTTAATAATTTATTGTAAACATTTGCAATTTTGGTTATCTTGCATAGGCTCTCACTAATCCTTTAATTTATAGTAATCCCACTCTAGTACTGCAATGTGCTAGATTTTGGATGGATTGCTGTCTAATGAAGATAGCAACGGAAGCATCATTTTATGATGTTAATAATTTATTGTAAACATTTGCACTTTAGTTATCTTGCAAATGCTCGCCCTAATCATTGTTATAGTAACCCCACTCTATGACTCTAGTACTGCAATGTGCTAGATTTTGGATGGATTGCTGTCTTCAAAGATAGCAACGGAAACATCATTTTATGATGTTAATAATTTATTGTAAACATTTGCACTTTAGTTTTCTTGCATATGCTCGCCCTAATCATTTTTATAGTAATCCCACTCTAGTACTGCATGCAATGTGCTAAATTTTTGATGGATTGATGTCTACTTAAGATAGCAATGGAAACATCGTTTTGTGATGTTAATACTTTTTGTAAACATTTGCCATTTGGTTATCTTGCATATAGGCTCTCCCTGGTCCTTTTAATAGTAATCCCACTCTAGTAATGCAATGTGCTAGAATGTTGATGGATTGCTGTCTACTGAAGATAGCAACGGAAACATCGTTTTATGATATTAATAATTTATTGTAAACATTTGTAATTTGGTATAAGCTCGCCCTATCCTTTTTCTAGTAATTTCACGCTAGTACTGCAATGTGCTAGATTTTTGATGAATTGATGTCTACTGAAGATAGCAACGGAAACATCATTTTATGATGTTAATAATTCATTGTAAACATTTGCAATTTGGTTATGTGCATATGCTCACCCTTATTCTTTTTTATAGTTATTTCACGCTAGTACTGCAATGTGCTAGATATGGATTGTTGTCTACTGAAGATAGCAATGGAAACATCGTTTTGTGATGTTAATGATTTATTGTAAACATTTGCAATTTGATTATATTGCATTAAAAGGCTCTCCCTGATCCTTTTTATAGAAAATCCCACTCTATATATAGTAGGCCTATAGATGGTGTGACCGGTGACGTAGTGCCCGGCGGTTTGCGTGCGCACCTACAGGGAACGGTGCTTTAATTCACACTTGATTGATCATTACTTACCAAGCTTACGGTGTAATAGTGAGTAGTCATGGTATGCATCCCTAATAAGCACAATGAGAGACCAGGTACTAAATCTGGTTGCCCGGCGGTTTGCGTGCGCACCATAAGGGCATGTGCTTTTAAAATTGGCGCTCAGTGATGTGTGTTTTGCTTTCATATAGTAATGTATGCAGTAGTCATGGACTAGTACCTCTAGCATGTCTTTAGACCAGGCGCTAATCAATTTGTAAACACTACTGATGTAAACAACGGTCACCTCATTTATACTGCAATGTGCTATATTTTGGATGGATTGCTGTCTACTGACGATAGCAATGGAAACATCGTTTTATGATGTTGATAATTTATTGTAAACAATTGCAATTTGGTTATAGGCTCGCCCTGATCCTTTTTATAGTAATCCACTCTAGAAGGCCTACTGCAATGTGCTGGATTTTTAATGGATTGCTGTCTACTGAAGATAGCAACGGAAATGTCATTTTATAATTATTGTAAACATTTGCACTTTAGTTATCTTGCATATGCTCGCCCTAATCATTGTTATCCCATTTAATACTGCATGCAATGTGCTAGATTCTTGATGGATTGCTGTCTACTGAAGATAGCAATGGAAATATCATTTTATGATGTTAAGAATTTATTGTAAACAATTGCAATTTGGTTATCTTGCATAGGCTCTCACTAATCCTTTTATTTTATAGTAATCCCACTCTAGTACTGCAATGTGCTAGATTTTGGATGGATTGCTGTCTACTGACGATAGCAATGGAAACATCGTTTTATGATTAACATTTGCAATTTGGTTATAGGCTCGCCCTGATCCTTTTTATAGTAATCCCTACTGCAATGTGCTAGATTTTGGATGGATTGCTGTCTACTGAAGATAGCAACGGAAATATCGTTTTATGAATGTTAATACTTTATTGTAAACACTTGCACTTTGGTTATCTTGCATAGGCTATTACTGATCCTTTATCTAGTATATATCCCACGCTAGTAGGGCCTACTGCAATGTGCTAGATGGATATGGATATGGATATTTTTCTCATTATGGCCATGTGTTTTGAACTCGCCACCCTTCCCGTCGCATGTCCAGATTTTAGCATTTTACACCATATTCTGAGATTCGAATTAGCATATCGCAATAACTACTTGTTCTACTCCCTAAAAAGTATATATTTTCTGAACGGTAATCTCATAAGGAATCCAAATGTGTTATTTGAATTTAGATAGGACCTAATGGTAACATGTCGTGATTAAGAATGTTAAAAGATTATCGATTTTTCATATTTTCATTAAAGCTCAATAATATTTTTATACCTATCCCAATCATAATTTTACTGCGCAAATTAGTTCCTCATGCAATTACCCATCAGAAAATAATGGTATAGTAGTCAAGGGTAGCTTGTTGAAATATACTATATCGGGAAGTGAATGAGCACAAACATTTAGATTTCATATTTTTTAGAGTTTACAAATATATTTGTTTGGGTAGCTTTGCAAAAATGTATAATCTTGCTATCATCGGTTGGATACCTTTTTTGTTATAGTCTTATAGTATATGTGTAAAACCGATGAATTAGGGCAAGTTCACTGTGTAGCGAATAGGGAGAAAGCCAAGGACAATGCAATCGATTCATGATAACAATTGTTGCATAATTGTTGACACGTTTGTTGAAACAGAACATATAGAATATAAAACAATCTATAAAATGAAAGCAAAATCAGGTTTGTACCAAATGTGATTTTCATGATTTTGGAGGTTAAAAAAATCTTTTTTGGGGGCACTTTTTGGTCTATAATTTAAAAAAAATAAGATATTAAAAAATAAAAAAAGCTTCCTAGGGAATTTTATTAGGATTATAATAAAACTAGTATGACAAAATTTGACAAAGTATAGTTTGAGTTACCTTAGAACCTAAAATGGGTAAAAAAACGTGTTTTTTATAATTTTCTCCAAACTGGTCAATTTCATGATCATGGTTGGATTCATTATGATCAGAAAAGTAAATCTGTAAGAAAATCTGCTTCCATTTTTTTTTCGAGGATTGAGGAAAAGATCACATATACCTTTAACGGAGAGGCAGTCTGATGGAGAGGCAAATACAAGATGGTCTCCAGATTATTGTACTTCCCCATCCAGACATGGTCAAATTTCATTATAAGAGAAAGAAAAAAATGTGTAAAAAATTGAAAAAGATCACAAACCGTAATATTGTTAAAACCATCAATGTTACTCTGAGTAAGACGGGGAGGGGGGAGGGTGACTCACATATAAAAACTAAATATGATTTGTGCTGGAAACAGTGGCGGCTCCAGCATCATAAGAAACTAGATAAATTGGGGTGGGGGGGGGGCAAGAATTTTATTTTTTAAGGGGCATGAAGAAAAGAAGATGCGCGCAAAGCGTGCAAATAATGTTGCCATTTTATGCTAGTCAAATGCCCGGTATAATTCTAACTCATTTGGTATGAAAATGGTCTTGCGCGCAAAATTTAGCTGCTAAAACGGTCAAATTTGGTTTATAGTTTAAACTTATTTGGTAAGAAAATGTGCGCAAAGCGTACAACAACAAAATTAGTTGACCCCTCCCCTGAGATACGAGGAGATAAAGTTCGCTCTGACCTCCCCGGGTCGGTGTTACACCACTGGCAAAGAAAAACAATAAACCCCGTTGTACGGATTGGCCTGACCGACCTACGACTAATGAATACTGACCACCACCACCCCCCCCCCCCCCCCCCCCCCCCCCCCCCCCCCCCCCCCCCGCTCCAAAAAAAGAGGTTTTTCCTTTTGAAAAAGCAAAATGATTTTATTTTGTATGGTCATGTTCAAGGCAAAATAAGAGAGAGAGAGAGAAAAATAAGCCCGACTTGTGACAAACCCGACCTGAGGTTAGTGTTTGTCTGTCTGTACAACAGTCAACAGTGTTTTATTTTATTCATCGTTTTAAGGGAAAATAAACCAAACTTACCCCTTTCTCCTCAAGAAAATGGCTCACATTTCTACATAGTAGTCCACAAAATATCCATTTAAGCTAGCAAATTCGTTTTTCCGCAAACTTCTAAATACTTCCACCACACTCCATCACAAACAGTGACTGAAAGCTCAGAAACTCTTTTCAAAAAGCTCAAAAATTAGCATAACAAAGATCTGCACAACATATCACCTGTTTTGATTAAAACATCGGTAAACAACATAGATGAAAATAATTTGCAACATTGGCCTACATCTATATAAACAACCAGATAGACATAAGCACCTGTTTAACAAAAGATTGTATTCACTCAGCAAGGATGTCTTTAATGCTATGGAATGTTGTACAACCATTCCAAATTCCAACACCTGTTTTGAAAGTATAGTAGGACAACATCCACACATATATTCTCAAGTGCTACATCACGTGCCCTTCAAAGTAGCAGTAAACGCCTGTTTACACAAAAGGTTGTATTCACCCATTATAAGAATGTGGCTACATGTAATGTAATACTGCTTGCTACGATACAATATGAAACATTCCATACATATCCAAGCATTTCTTATGACAAAAGAAGGTCAATATCCCCACCTGTCTTCACATTGCAACATCGTCAATGTCTATGCACATACCAAACACATGCTTTAAACAAAAGCTGGTTAACAAGCAAAAATGTATCAATATATTATTGCAACAGTCAGATTTTATAAGTGGACATCATCTCATCACCTGTCTTCATTGCTGCTCACCTTATAGATGGGGTGACATGTGACGTCATGTCATACATTTAGTCGGCAGTTGCCAATTGCCATTGTTCTTTGCCCGGCGGTGTGCGCGCGCATCCTGTTTTGGATCCGTGCTTTTAAAGCTCGCGCCAAAGCATTTATAAGGGCAATAAGGCATAGTCAGGGGTGTGCCTCTCAGCTTGCCGATCGGGTCCACTTTTAAATTAAAATTTAGTCAGCATAGAATTGGTGGCGCTATACTGAAAAGGCGTGATTGTAGCAGACGATGGTAGACACGAACGGCCGTTAATTTTGAATTGACATTGCTTTCAATGTAACAATGGATTTTGCCCAGGATTTTGATTATATGACCCCATAAAATTCATCACACGTACGTTGGAACAAAATTATTTTATCCAAAAACCGCTGGTTGGATAACCAACTCCACTGTCGTCAGCAAACTGTGTGTAAGTCTGTGTAAATCCAGACAGTCTGTATAAATCTACCGCGTGCACAGCGCCACCAATTCTATGCTGACTAAATAATGACGTCAAACGCGTCATACGCCGGTCACCGACGCATTCCAGACGATTACCATAATTTATTAAAATATGCAAAAGGGACCGTTTTCGCTACGTACGTTAGTATTGGACTTTCCTATCCCAAAATTAATAGTATCCCTGGCATAGTGGACAGTGTTGTGGTCATACATGTATGAATTTGTTCTGCCGTTTAACGCTAAAATGGTCAAATTTGGTATAATTCTAACTAATTTGGTTGTTTTCAAGTTTACGAGAAAAATGACGACATAATTGAAGTATGAAATAATTTATCACATAATTTCGAGTTGATGTAGGGCCCCGGGGGCCCAGTCAAACATAATAGTGTACACAGGCGTGACCAAAAAAACGCGTAAAAAGGGGTGTTTTTTCAGTGTTGGACGCGTCACGCGAGTGACGCGTTAAGGGTATCAAAAACGCTGATTTTCAAGAAAAAGCCTGGCTTAAAATACCTGTCGAACGTGTTTAGGGTAACTTGTTTTGTTCTCCGTTCCCAGAAGAATGTTATCCCCGTTTATGCGATTTCTTTTGAGCGTCTCATTTCCAATTTGAGAATGCATGTGTGTCACTCGTCTCTACAGCGTCATAATCGCAAATAGACAAAACTTGTTTAGGGGTCATATTCTGGCAAGAACTTGTTTAGGGGTCAAAATTTGCAAGGAAAGCGCGCTAAAAACTTGTTTAGGGGGTAATTTTGCTTGCAGGGTAAAACTTGTTTAGGGGGTGTCTGGAAAAAAATTGGTCACGCGTGTGTACACCATTATGTTTGACTGGCCCCCCTGGGTGTAGGGGCGTACCTAGAGAGACAGAGGAGTTTTCCCCCTGTCATTAGGCTCGCCCCACCCCTCCCCCGATGACCTCCACCACAAATGAAATGACAAACTTTAAATTTATATTAACAAATGATAGTCGGTTATGACCCCCCCTGATCACACCCCAAAATTGAAGACCCTTACACGTAGTTACGCCGGCCACTGCGTTGTTGAGATAATTTTAAGTTGACAAAATACTTTTTAAGTTCATGAGATAAATGATGACCTATAATTGACCACCACAAAAATGTTTTCAAACATAATATAGGCTTGCCACATAAAATAAATGTCAATATTTGTAAAAGGGTCGTGGAGAACAGGGGTTAGTCCACTGGCGTAACAACAGGGGGGGGGGGGGATGGGGGGATATATCCCCCCCAGATTTTTACCTGGGGGGGATGCCTAATGTAATCATCCCCCCCAGATTTTTCATAACCAATAATTTTAAAAGTGACGTATTTAAACAAATAGGTGGGCGTAAAGATTCACACACTGCACCAGCGGGGGGGCAGGGGGGGGGGGGGGGGCGGGAGCCCCCCCACTTGGAACCCTTGCCCCCCCCCGCTTGCCCCCCAAATGAAATCAAGTACGGCTGTAAATAAATTTACAAACAAAGTACACACCAAATCCCCCCAATAATGACATCGTGTCGGTTGAGATTGGCACTGTCGGTTCATTTGACGAAAGGAATCATGGAATTATGATGGTCAAAAGTACACATATGAAAAAATTTCGCGCGCTACGCGCGCATATGTCTTCCCAAAATGAAATATTCTTTGGTACAAGCTTGTTTAGAGCCAAAATGTAGCTCAATCGTCCAAAAAATAGCTGTAAAGTCGAAAATTTTCGCGCGCTGCGCGCGCATCTTGGACTCAACAATATTTATGAGCCCCCCATTTCAAGTCTCTGCCCCTTCTTGCCCCCCCAAATGAAATCTGCTTGCAAGGGAAAAGAAAGTCACAATAGGCTAGTGTATATAAGAGAATACATAGTTGGTCCAAAGTCCTAAATCCGATGGCATAAAATGACAATTGACAAGTGCATTATTCCTGAATTTTTGGGCTACAAAATGAGCCCAATCTGTAAAAAGTGTATTATTTGGGTTACAAAAGGCGGGCAATAGTTTTACTCGCTACGCTCGTAAAAAAATATTTTGAGGTTAAAAAAGTCTCACTCTGAACATTACTCTGAACTTGACAGCCCTGCCGTATTTGAGTAATTTTCATCCCCCCCACTCAATAAAAGTAGTTACGCCCCTGGGTTAGTCTCTTTGTAACCCTTGACCAATAAAACGGTCAGTTTGAAACTGACAAGCAAATAAAACCCCACGTATTATAAATATAAAGCCCTGTTATGCCAGCTTTTATGAGTCGAATGGTATATTTATAATTTAGTTTAAAAATAGCCCCTGGTATGAAAAATGCCCTGGTCTCGAGGGAAACTGTGAACCATGGGCCACTAAATTTGTGTAAAAAATAGGTAATGTGTGAGGTAATGAGATCTTTCTAGGGAACGCCCTCAACATAAAAAAAAACCGATTTTCTTGTAGATTTACATTTCTTATCATAAATCGTACATACATTCCAAGTTACAGGGCGATACGATTCTTAATTACTTCAAAATCATGGTTTTAGAGTGAAAATAAACTGTCGGGATAACACGACAGTTTATATTTTCACTCTAAATTCACTCTAAAACCATGATTTTGAGGTAATTAGGAATCGTATCGCTCTGTATCTTGGAATGTATGTACAATTTAATAAAATTATGATCAGAAATGTAAATCTGCAAGAAAATCTACTTTCTAAAAAAAAATCATGAATAGAGGGCGCTCTCTGGAAAAGATCAAATAATATGCGGCACTGAATATGCCTTACAATGAGATGGGTCCGGCACCTCCTAAATACAAATAATTATTTTGAATGTGCCTCCTTTCCCGAGGTTTTGAAGGCTCATTGCATCTATTCCATCCGTGTACAGCGCGTTAGGAGCATCAGTGGGATTTTGCTCTACAATACTGGTCTAGGATCATTTTATCCAATGGACAATTTTAAACGAAAAACAACATCTGTTAGGGCAAAGTGGGCAAACACTTATAACATTTGAAAGCACAGCCTAATTGTAGATTACAGTTACACCCAGTAACGTCATAGGCGGCAAGGGATGTTTTATAAGCGTGAGTAGGCTATTTAGTCTGACGCCGTTATGACTTATAATTTGATTCCCTCCACACCCCCTGCCCCCAAATAAACTGTCCGTTAACCTGACAGTTTATTTGCACTCTAAAATTATGATTTTGAAGTAATTAGAATCGTATCGCCCTGTAACATGGAATGTATGTACGATTTATGATCAGACATGTAAATCTGCAAGAAAATCTGCTTCCAATTGTTTTTCGAGAATTGAGGGCGTCCCCTGGAAAATATCACATAAATATACCTTTATAAATAAGTGAACTTAGGAAGAGTTATTCTCAACTTTTTAAAAACCTGGTTAAGAAGAATATTTAAAAATTCTTTAAGTTGAGCTTTAGGAAGAAGGGTCAAGTTCTAAAGTTTGGCTTGGGGTTTTCAGTCGACACAATAAGCAGATATAATAAATATGCTGATAACTCTAAAAGTATAACTCCTATATAAATATAATATTAAATGATAAAGTTGTCGAGAAGTTTCTCCTCTTAAATTTGATTACACGCTCAGAATGGTTTGAGGAAGTTACAATCCCAAATGTAAGGTCAAGTCTGATTTTCATTTTCTCCTTTTCAATCGGGGGGGGGGGGGGGGGGCGGGTGGAGGGGACTCAGACCGGCAAATTATTGATTAGGCCTATAATAACTTACTGCGTTAGTGCTGTTCACCGGTCGATGACCAGGTTGTTGGATCATGAAGCTATCGTCTAGCTTCATGGTTGGATAGTCAACCGGCCACATTGCTACCGTAACGGTTGACCGTTCCTGGGTTGATCAATACGGCACACATGTGAATCCTTTAATTATTTGGATTAAATATGTGTTTTGATAAATGAATAACACATACCCAATCAACAAATGTCAATTTGTTGTGTTTGTGAAACCAAAGAAAATCTTTGGTGAAACAGTAGAATGTGAAAATCAATATAATTGATTACTAATTTGGTCATCGCTTCTTTTTTTAATGGTTTTTCAAAGGATGTCCTATACTTCGTGTACAAATTTTGAGGAAGCAAAGTGCTCTTTATCGGGATGGTTTTCAATGTTGTGAAGACCTATAAGGTTGCACACCACTAAATACATCTCCCATAGGGTTACACGTGAAATGCACACTTTTAAAATGGATATTTCTTGACGTTATAAGAAACTGGTAACTTGAAATTTGGTTTCAACTTGAAGATGAAAGCCATGACTACTAACTCAACAACTCATATATGGGGGGTAACCGGCATAATTTTGAGCTAGAGCCTTTTCAAAAAGTACGAGTTGAGTTTTCCTGGTCACACGCAATTGTTGATTAAGATTATTGCGTCAGATACCGGAAATGACCTGAACACAAATGTCTCTGTTAAAATATTAAAAAATCATCATTGCATCAATTTTTTTGGACCTGAAGAACGCTGATGTGTCTGTCAAAATTCACACTATATTAATTTCGCCATAACTTGTAGTAAATACCCTAATTTTAAACTGTAATTTACAATAGGTCTCCCGTTTCGGCATAGAAACGGGCCGGTTTTGTGCTTTTGCCTCAAAGGGGGTAGGGCCAGACGTTATTTAGTGGTGTGAAACCTGAAGGAGACACTTTTTTTATTATTGCCTCATTTTCTTAATCTTTTGCACTTTACATAATGCGTAGTTATGATTTTTGATCAAATATACGACTTCAAAGTGGTAAAAAACAGTGAAAGACATTGTGCGCCATATTGGCTATGTCAGTAGAAAAGTAGATTTTGGTTACCATGATCCTCGTCAAAAAGGCATACGGCACTATGCTAATCACTTGTTGTAAAACATTTTGCATGGAAGTATTGAAATTACAAGGACATTCTGTGAGGTTGACCTATTCAGTAGACACAGCTTAATCAATTTACCCCCCCCCCCCATGCCCTATCCCCCCCATATACCCTATGCCCCCCCCCCACCGCTTACGTTCAACTCTTGCTTCAAATATGTCTTTTTAAATACAATTTAGATCATGTTAGACCCCGCGCCGTTCTGAGAGGGGAGTTTACGGAAGTATGCACAACTTGTATTCAAATCTTTTTTTCTTCTCACTAGAGCGTAATTCGTTTAAAATTATATTTTTGATATTTAAGAAAAAAAGGTTTTCTCCAAATTTTGTTCCTATTAGCGAAATTTAGACCCTCATATCTTAGCCATTTCGATAAATAAACATGATAAACTTTAAATCGTTTAAAGTAATCATTTACGTCTATGGCACGTGTCCGAGAAGTCTTAATGTCGCAGGGTCTTGCATTAAAAGACAGTGGGGTGGAGAAAATGAGCATTTATACACAGCTCTATGGAGAAAAATTTACATAATCGTCGATATCTCGAAAAGAAAATCATTAATCAAACATAATATTTTTTCAAATTAACTTTTTTGGGCAGGGAATATACGGTTTTCTTCTTTAAAAAAAAAAAAAAAAAAAAAGATAAAAAAACTAGATAATGACTTTAATTAGTCAGATTGTAGCTTATTTAACCAAACGGACGGATCTTTCATGATGAAACAGATGTGTATACTAAGAGAACGAAGTGTACGGGCCGTAATAATATGTGTTAGAACCAATTTTAACTAGAAGTCTAGTTATCATTGCCGGCAAGTCAGTTTAGACAGCAATGCAGGGGTGAAGGTCAAAGCGCCTTGACCCTCTGTATAGGTTGCACACCACTAAATACATCTCCCATAGGGTTACACGTGAAATGCACACTTTTAAAATGGATATTTCTTGACGTTATAAGAAACTGGTAACTTGAAATTTGGTTTCAACTTGAAGATGAAAGCCATGACTACTAACTCAACAACTCATATATGGGGGGTAACCGGCATAATTTTGAGCTAGAGCCTTTTCAAAAAGTACGAGTTGAGTTTTCCTGGTCACACGCAATTGTTGATTAAGATTATTGCGTCAGATACCGGAAATGACCTGAACACAAATGTCTCTGTTAAAATATTAAAAAATCATCATTGCATCAATTTTTTTGGACCTGAAGAACGCTGATGTGTCTGTCAAAATTCACACTATATTAATTTCGCCATAACTTGTAGTAAATACCCTAATTTTAAACTGTAATTTACAATAGGTCTCCCGTTTCGGCATAGAAACGGGCCGGTTTTGTGCTTTTGCCTCAAAGGGGGTAGGGCCAGACGTTATTTAGTGGTGTGAAACCATAAGGGCAAAGGCATATTATGTGATCTTTTCCAGGGGCGCCCTCTATTCATGATTTTTTAAGATTTTTTTAGATTTTTTAGATTTTTTCTGGCCTGAGCATTTTGCTTGAGCATGGTCCCTTCAGGACCCAAGCGTGTGTCCGTATATGGACCGACCGTGTAAAGTGTAAACAAAAACTTCCATGCTCTGATCTTTTAAGCAATAGGGCGCGAGACCCTGTTGTGGGTTGAAAGCTCACGGGATCTATAGCGTACGGGCTGTTCGACACTATGTGAACACGGGCTGTCTATTCCCAAAGATGGCCGCGTCCCGACACTAGGGGGCACTACACTAAATCCTTCCGCGTTTGGTGTATGGTTCGGAGAAATAGTACCTACATCAATTTGATCATCGTCCCAGGGGAAGCAAATAGAAGTAAATCTTGCTTATTTTTTATGAAAAAGATAGAATAGAACCTCAGCATTGCTAATGTGGTCAAAAATCGTCGGAATCGAATACGCACGGGAGCCTAGGCTGCGGAAGGATATCGTTGCCGGAACCGGTGAGGAAGCGAAAATATCGGTTTAAAATGGTGAGGGCGCTGTTTAGGTGCCCGTAGCGAAAAATTTCATCTAGATGGGTCAAGAAAAATCAAGTTTAAAATAAAATTCAACACATATCTAATACATTCATGCGAAATAAAAACTTCCATCATTGTTACGTGGGGTAAAAATACGGTCTTGAAAAAGGGCCGAACGCGTGTATTTCAATGGGAGACGTATTTAGTGGTGTGCCCCCTTCGAAGACGTGTTGTTTTTGGCCTATTATGGTACCTTTTACTTGAAAAACTCTCATTTTCACTCTATTTTCGCAGTTTTATTTGTCAATAAAGTTTCTTAAGATTACTACAATTAGGATAAAAGTACAATACAATATTTTAAATCAAATCTAAACACAATCATGCTAGCCTTGGCCACTAAACTTTTGACGAATCATCAAAAGGGGCATTGTACTCTATGGTTTAGCGGTGATAGCTTGACGGATGAGCAGTAGATACTGTCAAAACTACAGCATACCTAACCAGAAATGTTTTAGAAATTGAAGTTGGTTCGTATTGGGTGTATTGTAGGAACAAGGATATGGTTACCACCGGTGTCACCTGCGGTATCTTGGACACAGGGAGGTAATCACCACTCCAAGAGCCGTGTACATCTTACAGAACCGCAGACCTGACCTGACATGCATGGGAGAAACGCCATGCCGGGGGTGGGGGGGGGGGGGGTCCCATAGAGTGTGTCAAGCGGACGTGCGCAGAACTAGGCGACCACTTGGTGTTAGAATCTTCGACAGATAACAAGAGGAGAATCACATGCCACGGTTTGAAGAATTACAACGGGTGTTCACCTCCATGTATCACCACATGAATTGAAAGATCACATGAAATATCTCTCAAACAGACCCTTTTAAACCCAAACAGCTCTTCTAGAGCTACCATTACTGAAAACTAGAGAATAGTGAATTTGTGTCGGACTTTGTCTGTATGTAATATTATAATCAAATGTTTATTAAATGTTAAAGGGACATTAAGTGGTGTTGAAAAGTTTAAATGTTTAAAAATTTACTTCAGAATTCAAGATGAACATTAAAAATCGCCATTATTGTTGTTTCTACTAACAAAAAACACAGCAAAACTAGATTAAAACAATATCATCGCTATTTATTGAAAAACGCCCTCTATGCAAAATATGGTTCGCGTTATGTATCACGCGTACTGCACGGGGATACTGTCGGACGTAAAATGCTGGTCCCGCGGGATAAGCATTTTTTGAATCGACGTTTTCTGGTACAAAGAGAGCTGATTTTTCTTAATCCTTATAGGTGTAAGTTCATACATGTAATACAATTATAAAAATAAACTAATCTCAGTTTTTATCATAATTGAGGGCGCTGCCTCCAACACATCTCTTAGTGTCCCTTTAAGTTAGTTCGTATTACATTATTCACGAAACAATTGATAATGCATACACTATAGTTCGCCAAAATCGATGTCAGCCCAGATGGTGCCGGACCAGATGGTGCCGGACTGGGTGATTTCTTGCATTTATACACGATTTATGAACATTTGGGACATCATCATTTTTCAGAAAAATGCTCTTATTTGAGAACCACAGATCGCCCAGAGGTATGCTTTGGCAATTTATCTTAGAAATACTTGTTCTTTCGAAATATGTAGAAAAAAGAATGAAAACTCAAAAAAAGTTTTGCTTCTAAGGGGGCACTACACTAAATCCTTCCGCGTTTGGTGTATGGTTCGGAGAAATAGTACCTACATCAATTTGATCATCGTCCCAGGGGAAGCAAATAGAAGTAAATCTTGCTTATTTTTTATGAAAAAGATAGAATAGAACCTCAGCATTGCTAATGTGGTCAAAAATCGTCGGAATCGAATACGCACGGGAGCCTAGGCTGCGGAAGGATATCGTTGCCGGAACCGGTGAGGAAGCGAAAATATCGGTTTAAAATGGTGAGGGCGCTGTTTAGGTGCCCGTAGCGAAAAATTTCATCTAGTTGGGTCAAGAAAAATCAAGTTTAAAATAAAATTCAACACATATCTAATACATTCATGCGAAATAAAAACTTCCATCATTGTTACGTGGGGTAAAAATACGGTCTTGAAAAAGGGCCGAACGCGTGTATTTCAATGGGAGACGTATTTAGTGGTGTGCCCCCACTATGTGAACACGGGCTGTCTATTCCCAAAGATGGCCGCGTCCATGGGAGCTTGTGTTTTGCAAATTCGGCAGACTTCAACTGTATTATGTGCTAATTTTGCACGTTTAGCACTATCATCACCTAATAATGTATGTGGCCCAATATCTACTAAATTAGAGAGAAGATTTTGTACCGCGCAACAACAAACCGTTACCCACAGGTAAGCCATAAAATCATTACTAGTCTATACTAGAATTAGATACAATTTATTGTATTAATTAAAATTAGTCCTTGCCTTGGTACCAAAATCATTAACAATTTCATGATTTGGTACTTGGTCGATGTATTTAGTCCCTCAGAACCATACAAGTCAATGTAAATCCAATTTTGACTAAATACGGAGATCTGACTTACTGTGTCCCACCTGGTTCTTTGGACCAAATAACTCAGCATTTGAACTGCCAATAATTGTGATGGTGAATAATGAATTCAATCCTTTCTTAAATCTTAGGCTTTGCCTTTGGCTTGAAAAAGAGCGAAAAAATGTACTTTAAAACGAAGCCCTAAAATAATTTACGAAAAAATGGCGATTTGACCCCCAACCCAGCATGCATGATGCAGTGTCACTCGTGTGACGTTGTGTGACGTCGATAATTTACACAATGCGCACAATAAAATAAAAATATGATGTCTATCCATTTGAAACATGTTCTAGAATCGCTATTAAAGGTAGATGTTCCGATTTTCAACTTGAAGTTTTCTATTCTACATGAAAGGTCATCCTTAAAAAAGTTGTGTTCCAAAGTTTGAGTTGCATAGCTCTAATGGTTCTTATTTTAGATGCACAAGATGCTGTGAACTGTACCCATTGAGTAGTACACAAACTATATCGGTGGTTACCACCATTCGCGATAATTCGACGTTATTTCATTGATTTCTCCGTAATTATACCGATTTAGGACGTCAAATTTCAGTATGATGATGAGAAAAATACGAGCTTTCATATGATATGAAAATCTCCGTATGTTTGAAATAATTCTGTGTTACGAAAATATGATTGGGTCATCTACCTTTAAATGCTGCGTTTCTAAATTTGCGGCGTCATGATGAATGATTCTATAAACGATAAATGAATGAATAAAATATAAAAGGGTAAATAATAATAAGATATCAAGCAATTAATTGCACTTTAAAATGCTATTTACCATCAATTTATTGATTTAGGATATGCGGTAATACTTCAAATAGTGGCTGTACATGTCTGATACAAAATGTATCAATTTCACAACCTCACTCGTCAGTAACCGCACAGTCAAATTGATATTTGAATTAATTTGAATAAAATGAATAATTTACCCATGAATTACCTGGTGGGTATAGGTCATCGACAACATTAGATTTTGGAGTCTAGACCGTATTTCGCCGACAATTTCATCACTCACCACTGTCACAAATACGCATCACAAGCCTAGTCACTACGAAACAACCACAGGAACAAGTAAGGACAATTTTGGGAACTACAAATGTCAATTGTAACACAAAAAGAAGGATTTTAAGGTAAGGCCTAAATCAATAAATGTAGGCCTGCTTCCGAGGGATTAAATACACAGACAAAGTACCAAAATCATGAGATTTTGGTACCAAAGGACTACGATAAAATATGATTATTAATATCCTCGGATGAGAGCTATGGAATAAAAGCATATTATTATCTATTATGACTGAGTCAACATTGCTGATGGTCAGATATTTTCATCAATATTTTTCAACTTTTTTGAATAAAATTAGTCAAACTTTTGCTTCAGATATTATGTTTAATATTCAAGTAATATTTATACATTGGTTAAATAGTCAACCAGCGTTCCGCAATTATTTCCAAAGTTGATTATGAGTTTGTTTTATCATGTTTATTGATCTATGAGACTTATTCATTATATTTCAAATGTTCATAATATTGATCAAAATCTATCAGTTTAAATATGGTTAAACTTACTATGTGTGTGAAGGTCTATTTAGGCATTAGAGCATCCATATACATTTACAAGTCCTCAAAATAAGTAAACAGGTAGTAAATATGCTCTGAAGCTCCTATGTAAAACTATTAAATTACAAATTTCTAAAGAATATTATTACATGTGAAGATTGACTGAATATTACCACAGCATAGCTAAGCTTATTGGTGTAGCTTTCTCAATTATTGACTGATCTTCCAGGACAATGTTTCTAATTAAAGAAGGAATTTCTTTACCAATTTATAATCTAATATTTTTACTAAGGAGCTTAGTTTTGAAGTTAAGAGCATAGTTATCTTATTACCTGGTATAATCCTGACAATAATTTTAACAGCTAATAAGTTTTATATAGATAAGGGGGGACTTAAAAGGAAGTTTTATTTTGAATTTTGTGAGTGGTGTAATTATTGAACTATGACTCAAATGTATATAAAAGTGTACATTTTAGGAAAGGAAATGGATCAGAGAATCCAAATGTGGCATCAATTTTGAGATTTTTTGAGAAAATCACAAAAAACCCACTTTTTTGACCCAATCTTTTGAACAAAGCTAACAAAAATAATTTTGAGTAAATATTAACAATTGATGATGGCCTATAAGCATGATTCTAGCAGCATCTATAATGAGCAAAATAACTTTGAGTAAAAAATGCCCAAATCGGTTAAATCTAATATTTTTTTAAATGTTCACTAAACTTGGTAGGGGGGTCACAACATTGCTCTTTACATTCTTGCAAGTTACTGTACACAATTACTATATCAATATTGTCAATGTAATGTCTATAAACAGCCTTCTTCAAATTGATTTTAGGCCCATATCACTACTATTTGGGACTTTGTTGTCAATATGAAAAGTGTTTGTACAAAGCAGATCTATATTTTGAGATTTATTTCCAGGGGTCACACTCCTTTATAACAAGGTTAGGCTAAAATAAAGTTTTAACTCACTTAATATCAATGTTTTGAAGATACCAAGTTTAATATCATTGTATAATTTCGAAGCTTGATATATTAACATTGTATTGGAAACAAAAAAAATCACCTAATTGTAAAGGCTACATGCCGAAATTATGCAAATATAATGCAAAATTATTCAATTTTACTATAAACTGGTATTTGCCACAGACCCATCTGAATTTTGATTGAAAAAATTAATTCTACGTCAAAATACACATTAAAAGGGTAATTTACACAGCTCAAATCTGTTAACTATCGCCATTATAAGGCTTTTACTATTTCATTATGCAAATTAGGCTAATTAAATATGCGAAAATCTGATAGGTGCATTTACCGAAGAATAAGCACTATTTTGACCTTAAAAATGAATTCTACACCCAAAAAAACCTCATGGGTCAGGGATATGTTTCAATTCCCTGATTTTGTATGAAATATAGCCTTCGCATATTAAATGAGCTGTACTTATTCAAATTTATTGGAGGAATGTTGGTTGACAGAGGCATTTTCGGACATTTTGGGGCTTTTTTGACATGCTCTCACACAAAAACACTGTAATTTCAACCTTTCATGTAAGCAGAAATGTAAAATATTCAAGTTATACTCCTAATATATGTTATTTTCAGACTTGTAGGGTACCAAGACTTGATTTTATGACATTTTTAAAAATCAAAATCTGCAAAACTGCCAAAATTGGCCCTTTTTCGCAAGAAATTTGGTCATTTTCTGAAACACATTTTTGGTCACAACGCAAGATAAACAGTATTTTTCATTTCTGCACAAGTTTTAACCAAAGAAAACAAAATGAGGCACCAAAAAGCATTTTGAAATTTTCCTTTGACTGAGTGAGAGCCCCAAAAAATAAATCCATTTTTATCCCGTTTTTTGGGCACTTTTTAGTCAAAATTTAAAAAATATTAGATAAGGTTAAAAAAAAAAAATTGTCCCCAAGTCAGTGTCTTTACATCATCATCAAGTGATTTGGGCATATTTACCTCAAAATTATTTTTGTTAGCTTTGTTGGAAAAAAATTGGGTCACAAGTGAATTTTGTGATTTTCTCTCAAAATCAAAATTTGTGTTCAAAATTGACGCAAAATTTGGATTCTCTGATCCATTTCCTTTCCAAAAATATTTTTGTAATTTCCTTTACAAAAATGTATTCTTTCATAATATGCATTTAATTAATATTTCAATAATTACAGCACTCACAAAATTCAAAATATCAAATCAAAAACTTCCTTGAGTCCCTTTCCTTTCCTTCCCTCCCTTTTCCCTTCTCTTTTTATTTCCTTTGGATGGGGAATACTTGACCCATATATAAAATGGGAAGAGGGGGGGGGGGGGGGGGGGGGGGGAGACATGTCCTGTGATTGACACCCATAACCTTACCTTATTTTATTATTGTAAATATTATATATTCCAGATCATGTCTAAAACACGCAGCAGTTAAATCAACATTGCTAGTATCCAAGCAAAGCCAATTTGGAGCTTGCTGCATTCATACCAGTTCACGAGCACAGGGGTTTGAGGAGTTCTTTGAAACGAAAAAGAATATTGGTGAAGACAGAGTCAAATCAGGTACAGTATGGAATATAATTAGCTCATTTTCCTTGAAGCCAGCCTGTAGGGCTGTTATTTTCTTGAAATCATTCACAGATGTTTGACGTCACATAGTAAACTCCGTTCAAGTGAATCTCAACTGTAAGCATGATTTAACACCCTCCTGGTTACTTTCGGGATGCAGGAAGGTCATTTTTAGCTTACTACAAGTAAGCTAAAGCGACTCGATGCGAAAGGTCACGGTAAAGGTCAAGGGGAAAGTGCGACTATGAAATATGGTTTTATCTTGGTCACCCAAGTGGTATTTGTCGGGAAATGTACTTGAGATAGTGAAACAATATGATCGCATAAATGTGTTATAAAATGGGCTTGATTGCCATTCGACAAAACAGGCAATTTTGCGTTATTTTCTTTGTTGTCAAATTTGTATTGAAAATGCATGTAAAACGCTATAATAGAAAAGTTGATTAACACATGACACGCATGTATCATGATGTGCAAGCGTGATTGTCTTATTGTGATTGGTTAAACTACTAGAGATCATTATTATTCATGATACGAAATCAGCGTAAAATAAAAATACAGCCGTCAAAGTGAAAAATGGGGAGGTTGTTTTTCGTTAATTGATGTTAATCGCTTCTGTATATATTCTTCAAACTATATCTCCGATTTCAGCGGCCAAAATTAATGGAAATTGATGTTTTCAAAGGCTTTTCATCATGAGGTGCTGTTAGAAACTCGCGAAAATGAGTAAAACTTGCGACTATTGCCTTGCCAAAATGCTGAATTTGCGCGCTTTATCGCGCCGTAATATTTTGTATTACCCCCACCAGTTTGGTATCGTCGGCCATTCATAAAACTTGTGGACGAAGGATTTAGATTGTACTATTAAACGCCAGGTTATGTTTTAAAGTAAAAAAATAATATGTATACTTTAACCCTCGGACTCGGTTAAACAAAATCAACTTTATTAATGAGAAAGTACAAAAATCATACTTTTATTGAGGCAAACTGTGTCCTAAAGTGGTGGTTTATCATCCAAATACATCGTATTTTCCATCATTAGATTTTCGACACTACGCACTGACCTACCTACTATATAAATTTGGTATCGTCACCTTGCCATATATGGTAACATTTAATTAACTATGCATCGTATGTCATGAATATTGATCATTTCTGATTCAACGAATCCGATTGGTCCGCGATGACCCAAGCTACCGGGACAGGTATTTAGAATTGTATTTAGCGTCAGTAGCAGAGTCGGAAGATTGGACCAATCACGCGACAGCTCTTCTGTTTGGTATATTGATAAATTGACACATCAATATTCACGCCCGCATTGATGGCCTAATCGTTAGGGCGTCCGACTAGGAATCGTTTTGAAAGCGTTCGCGGGAGTTCGCGCCCAGCCCGGAGCGTTAACTTTTCTTGTTTTTTCCTATAAAATTTTTCATAAATTATATTATTCATTTAATGGCGGTAAAAGTGTACAATTTTTTTTTTTTTCTCTGCGAATTATTATTTAATATATTAATAATAATTTAATTTATATTTTTTATTTTTTTATTTGATTTCTTTTTTTTCAATTTTATTGACTATGTTAATTTATTTATTTATTTTATTTTTTATATTTTTTAATTTTAATTTTAAATTTAATTTTTAATTTTAAATTTTAAATTTTAAATTTTAAATTTTAAATTTTAAATTTTAAATTTTAAATTTTAATTTTAATTTTAATTTTAATTTTAATTTTAATTTTAATTTTAATTTTAATTTTAATTTTAATTTTTAATTTTTAATTTTTAATTTTTAATTTTTAATTTTTAATTTTTAATTTTTAATTTTTAATTTTTAATTTTTAATTTTTAATTTTTAATTTTTAATTTTTAATTTTAATTTTTATGTTCATTTTCATTTTTATGTTCATTTTCATTTTTATTTCATTTTATTTTATTTTATTATTTTTATTTTTATTTTCATTTTATTTCTTTTTTAAAATTTTATTTATGTTATTTTTTTTTTTTTTTTTTTTTAATTTAATTTAATTTTTTTATTTATTTTTTTATTTTTTTTTTTAATTTATTTATTTATTTATTTTTAATTTTTTTTTAAATTTTTTTTATTTATGTTATTTTTTTTATATATATTTTTTTAACTTTTAATTTTTTTTAAAATTTTTTTAAATTTTTAAATTTTAAATTTTTTATATTTGAAGAGCTTTGTGCAAAAGGGCTATGGTGCATTTTTTACAAAAATGAGTTTGATATAGAAATGTATAAGGAAAAATCATGTTTCAAAGAAACAAAGTCATTTTTTTCCAAAAAGACCTACATCTCATTGTAAACAGCCATTGAAATTGTTGTTTTGTTGCAAAAGGGCCTGTATCCAGAATTAAATCGGGATACAGGCCCTTTTGCACAGCATAAAACAAATATGCCACTATTATAGTATGTTCAGTCCAAAATGACACAATTACCTTTATTTTATGTAATCTCAACCGAAGCATATGTAGAAGGGCAAATTTGCTTACACTGTGAATGCATAATATATATGAACATGTAGGGTCTATATCTAATTCTTGTTTCATGTAAGGTATAATATGGATTTGAGCTTTACATCATTTGTCATATGCTGGACAGATTATAGTGGTTTCTATATTATAGACATGTTTTATGAATCAGAATCTTCACAAATTCGCAACTTGTAGTGAGCTTCTGCATCATTGATGCTCTCGTTGTGTCCAGGACTCAAAATTCTCAAATATGCAACAGGGTTTTTTTTAATTTTAAATATTTGAAAATTCAAAAAGAAAAGAAAAAATGGGTCGGTTGCACCTGACGAATATGATGGTTTTTTTAGTGCCTAAAGGTATGATTCAAGAGGGATAGATAACCACTCTTGCTGAAGATTGCCATGCATGGACAAATCCTATGGTTACTTGCACTGCAGCTAAAGAAGGATGAGTTATGACGCTAACTATGTTGTTTTGATGCAGAATCACTAACATTTGTATATCAACTATTTGTTTCTTTTAGGGAGAGAATGGAAGGTTGATGAGTTGAGACTGAAAGATAATGTCACTCTTCACAAATTATGGTAAGGATTTATACTTAATAAGATTTATCCTCAGGGTGTTACTGATAGACACTCAAATAGTTCTGAACAATTGATTGTAAAGTTTTTTTTTTTTGGGGGGGGGGGTGGCAACTTTCTGAACATATTGTAAAACTAATGAGACCAATTCCCCATATCAGTTAATAGGGACCTAGGAATAGCGGGGTATTAGTGGTGGAAATGGCAAACAACCATAGTGTAACATCTGCTTTTTTACATGTATGCTCCACTTTTAGGTACTAATTTTTGGTATGCCCCTGTACTGTACACTCTGAGTATATTCACCGCTCCTGCTAGCCTGGGTATATTCACCACACCTCCCAGCGTGGGTATACAGTGTGAAATTTAAATAATGTGACACGGATTGAAATGGTAATTTGACCTTGATGTGTGCATTGATCCATGGAATTGTTGTTGTTTGTATAAAGCGTAGTTAATCTAGTTAATCTTCCCAAAACATTAAAGTAATCAACTGAAAAATGTGCAAACTGACACAAGTTTTGTAAGCTGATCACAGTTTTTGCCATTCCATTGGGATTTACACACAGTAACATTGGTTAATGGTTTTGCTAAAAAGGTCATTATCATCACATCAATTGGCAAAATATTCTTGAAAATTGATTCTCTAACTCTCCGATATGCAATTAATCTTCTGATACCAAAGTATCAAATGAAAAGGCAAATCTGAATACCAGTATCACCAGTCAAAGTGTCTACAGAACATTTTGTTTCTGCAATATTTTAGTATATGAAGTATTATCATCTAAAACTATGTGCAATCTATATAATAGTCCATTTTCATTGCAGGTATGTGCTACTGAAAGAGCGTAATATGCTTTTGACTATGGAGGAAGAAGCTAATAGAAAGGAGGTGTTCATGCCTAGTCCTGATAGGTTTAACAAGGTAGGTTACCATATTTGTCTTGATTATAAATGTCGCCCTGTCATGCCTGTGTAGTTGCTGGCAGAGAAGCTCAGCACTGGCTTTGCACCCATGTGCTAAATAACATCTGTATGGGTGGTTAAGCACTGGCTCTGCACCCCTGTGTTAAATAACATTTGTATGGGTGGTAAAGCACTGGCTCTGCACCCATCTGTTAATACAGGGGTTCTCAACCTGGGGGTCGTTTGGGGTTTTACAGGGAGTCATGAAGGGCTCATAAATATAGGTTTTGGGGGAACCGTGTTACATTTCGGGCAATTTCTGCGCCCTTTGCTATCTGTATGAGTGGTAAAGCACTGGCTCTGCGCCCTTTGCTATCTGTATGAGTGGTAAAGCACTGGCTCTGCACCCTTTGCTATCTGTATGAGTGGTAAAGCACTGGCCCTGCACCCTTTGCTATCTGTATGAGTGGTAAAGCACTGGCCCTGCACCCTTTGCTATCTGTATGAGTGGTAAAGCACTGGCTCTGCGCCCTTTGCTATCTGTATGAGTGGTAAAGCACTGGCTCTGCGCCCTTTGCTATCTGTATGAGTGGTAAAGCACTGGCCCTGCACCCTTTGCTATCTGTATGAGTGGTAAAGCACTGGCTCTGTGCCCTTTGCTATCTATATGAGTGGTAAAGCACTGGCTCTGTGCCCTTTGCTATCTATATGAGTGGTAAAGCACTAGCCCTGCACCCTTTGCTATCTGTATGAGTGGTAAAGCACTGGCTCTGTGCCCTTTGCTATCTATATGAGTGGTAAAGCACTAGCCCTGCACCCTTTGCTATCTGTATGAGTGGTAAAGCACTGGCTCTGTGCCCTTTGCTATCTATATGAGTGGTAAAGCACTAGCCCTGCACCCTTTGCTATCTGTATGAGTGGTAAAGCACTGGCTCTGCGCCCTTTGCTATCTGTACGGGTGGTAAAGCACTGGCCCTGCACCCTTTGCTATCTGTATGAGTGGTAAAGCACTGGCCCTGCACCCTTTGCTATCTGTATGAGTGGTAAAGCACTGGCTCTGCGCCCTTTGCTATCTGTATGAGTGGTAAAGCACTGGCTCTGCGCCCTTTGCTATCTGTATGAGTGGTAAAGCACTGGCTCTGCGCCCTTTGCTATCTGTATGAGTGGTAAAGCACTGGCCCTGCACCCTTTGCTATCTGTATGAGTGGTAAAGCACTGGCTCTGTGCCCTTTGCTATCTATATGAGTGGTAAAGCACTGGCTCTGTGCCCTTTGCTATCTATATGAGTGGTAAAGCACTAGCCCTGCACCCTTTGCTATCTGTATGAGTGGTAAAGCACTGGCTCTGTGCCCTTTGCTATCTATATGAGTGGTAAAGCACTAGCCCTGCACCCTTTGCTATCTGTATGAGTGGTAAAGCACTGGCTCTGTGCCCTTTGCTATCTATATGAGTGGTAAAGCACTAGCCCTGCACCCTTTGCTATCTGTATGAGTGGTAAAGCACTGGCTCTGCGCCCTTTGCTATCTGTACGGGTGGTAAAGCACTGGCCCTGCACCCTTTGCTATCTGTATGGGTGGTAAAGCACTGGCTCTGCACCCTTTGCTATCTGAATGGGTGGTAAAGCACTTGCTCTGCACCCTTTGCTATCTGTATGGGTGGTAAAGCACTGGCTCTGCACCCTTTGCTATCTGTACGGGTGGTAAAGCACTGGCCCTGCACCCTTTGCTATCTGTATGAGTGGTAAAGCACTGGCTCTGTGCCCTTTGCTATCTATATGAGTGGTAAAGCACTAGCCCTGCACCCTTTGCTATCTGTATGAGTGGTAAAGCACTGGCTCTGCGCCCTTTGCTATCTGTACGGGTGGTAAAGCACTGGCCCTGCACCCTTTGCTATCTGTTTGGGTGGTAAAGCACTGGCTCTGCACCCTTTGCTATCTGAATGGGTGGTAAAGCACTTGCTCTGCACCCTTTGCTATCTCTATAGGTGGTAAAGCACTGGCTCTGCGCCCTTTGCTATCTGTATGGGTGGTAAAGCACTGGCTCTGCACCCTTTGCTATCTGTATGGGGGTAAAGCACTGGCCCTGCACCCATGTGCTAAATAACATCTGTTCAAACGCAATCTTTCAAATTTAAGCGCAATGGTTTCAATCAGCTTTCATCTTGTGAAATGGAAAATACCAGCCTTGACTTAGCTAACTGCTGAAATCTAAAACATGAATGGTCGGTCAACAAAATACACATCAAGTTCCCATCTTGTAATCTTGCGCATCATCATCCCGGTCGGTTCTTCTAGACTGACTTACTGTACTGCTCATGATTTTCTCCTTTTCATTCTGTTTTTAAACAAAAAGAGTTCACAATATAACAAGAAAATTGTACTTGTTTGTACATTGACTTATCTTCAGGTGACAGACTCCATGGACAACCTGAAACAAGTGATCCGAGAGAGAGACGAAGCGGTGACGGAGCTGAAGACTGGTCAGAAAGAACTCCATCCTGGGAAATGGGTGAAGACAGTGTTTGGATACAGACGTTTTGTGAGGCCTAAAGAGTATTTGCTTCCTGTTAATATGAACAAACATGTAAGTGTAAAACCTTAACAACTGTTCATGATTATTTTTTTAGTGTCTGTTATATTCAAATGCCGCAAAATAGTTACAAAGTCGTTTTTTTGTCTTGAAATGTTCACAAAGCCAATGTATTGCCAATGTGTTGCCAGAAGCTATGATTGCCATTTTTGTCATGAATCATAGAACAAGTATATGTCACGACCGTATAACAACTTCACAGAGATATGCCAGCAACATGTGGGAGCACCAGCAGGGATTTGAACCCGGGACCATCCGCAAAAATGTTGAGCGCGCCAGCGTATAGACCAAAAGAGAACGTCCCTGTCAGATCTATGACACTAAATAACACACCTATACATCGTGACAATACCATCAATTATGACACAGATTACAATACAATTTTATTGCAGTCTTCATTTAAACTGTCCTCCAGCTAATTACTGATTATTGGTTAGGTTTGTGTCAAACATGGGATGACATGTCAATAAAAATAAGCTTTTAGTTCAAAGGTGAGTTACAAATAACCAAAACATAGATGGTTGAAAGGATTTTTTTAGGAATTTCTGTCTCTGGCAACACTATTAATAGCTACTTTAATGGTCACTGTTTTGTCACTCTTGTTTCTCTACTTACAGGCTGCTACAAAGCGCAAGAGATACGGAAACTACATGACCCCATTCATTCGCAAATGGATGGAGAAAGATTTGAGATTTCGTGAAAAATCTGCGAGGGTGACTAGGAGAAAGGAACGAAAACTGCGCCAACAATTTCCAGATGCCGACGTTTGGAAAGAAGATTGAGAGACATTGAATCGGCAGATTTTAGTTTAGATACCTTTGATTCATCTTGTTAATGATGATAAGCACATTCGCTGGAACTATGACTTTACAGCATGCTTTGATTTGTTACTCATACATTGTCTTTACCTAATTAGGAATAGGGATGACTTTGTATTACTGGTTACAGGGAATTGGCAAAGATGGACACTGGTTATATACTTTTAATTATGCAGTATCCCTTCAAATCAAAAATCAAAGCTTCCACTTAAAATTCAAATGAAATTTAACAAAAGGCAATCCATACACACCTATACTTACCATCATCAGTTTTGCACGAGGAGACTGACCCCCCCCCCCCCCCCCCCTAATCTGACCTGTTTCTCTCCCCTGATAGTATATTTCACAAAAAAACATGCCCAGGGGATTTAGGGTCAAACATCTTTTAACCCTAACACACTACAAATCCTTGGCTATCAAATGGTGAGAAAAAATTGAAGTTTTTTTAAGCTGACCCATTTGATCCCTGGCGCATGCAGAGACTGATCCCCCCCCCCCTAAATTTGACCCGGTTTTTCTCACCTGATTAATTCACAAAAATATGCCAGGGGCGGGAGTTACGGTTAAGGAATTGATCAACTAATTGGTTTCTATCTCTTGGCCACATCACACATTATCAATTGTGGATTGTCTTCACACTTTGATGTGTACTATAAATAAATTGCTGATAAAGCACAATTGTATAATTTCTGTTGATTTCATTATTTCAGCCTACAGGACGAGTCTTTGACAATGAACATCTTTTTGCCCAAATATCATGACAATTCCAGAGATGGTTTATCAAAATAAAAGTAACTTAATTAGAAAAACATTTGATTTTTGTTTCAATACCGGTACTAAATTACTATATCGAGGGCTCAAAAACACAAAGCCTCATCTCCATTTTTTCAAAAATTAGATTTTGGTATCAAAATGTTCAGAAAGAAATTCTTTTTCCAGTAACACACAGCCTTATCTCCATAACACAACCCTTTTCAAAGATAAAGCCAGTATCACAATGCCTCATCTCCATCTCCCCAATGTGTTCAAAAATCGTCAATGTCTTTTTGTCAAAATGGTCAAAATGGAGATAAGGCCTTGTGTTTCTGAGCCCTCAATATTTCTTTATAATTTGACTGTTGTGTTTAATGGCTCATCGCTTGTAATACATGCATACATTTACATTATGACCGGTCAATACAGAAATCACACTTCGAAGTGGATCACAATAGATGCATGATTCTCCAGTGGTTCATATAAATGTATGCATCTCTGGAATTTTATATATTGTGGTGAAAAAAAACCCTATTGATTTTAGATTTGTTTAATGTTTTCAGGTCTTGTCTAAGAGCTTGTGGCTGTGTGGGGTGGGGGCGGGGGGTTTCCTAGGGTGGTTTTTTTAGGTAAAATGCTCTCAACTTGAAAATCACAATTTTGAGAAAGAGCTATGAAGTTTGAACACTTGATGTTTTTCTGTCGGCAATAAATGAACAATCGGTTACATTAAATAACTTCGAAACGATAAAAATCTGTTTAATTAATATAAAAATACCTGATTTGATTAAGCTATTCGGAAATTACCACCATTTACTCTTTGTATCTCAAGATACAAAAAAAATTGAAGAAATATGTGACATTTTTGAGGTAAAATGATCAGATCATCTATGTTTTATCTTAAAGATAGCTGGGTTTTCGTTAAAGATTTCTGCATTTTTGTAATAATAATATCTCAGATTGGTTTGATTTCAAATAAATATCCGACCTATGATCAAAAAATTAATGATTCAATTTATTTGCCATATCTGAAATAATAAACACTGATCTAACTTGGAGACAGCAAATGATGAATGTTGTCTGTTTTGATGTAAAGTGATCTACAGGGTGTCCAAGAATGATTTATACCGGGAAAGGTGCATTTATTTAGCCCTGCATACAAATGTTATCAGTCAAAGTGCTTGTGATTTTAATATCTACATACATTTCGCTTTCTGAGGAATTTTGAATTGTAAAAATCAGAAATTTCTTACAGAAAATATGGACTCTTTTGTAAAAATGGTAAATTCCAATTTTGACCAAAAATATATAAATTACATTTTTCGAAACTCATAACATAATTGACCATGTTTGGCACAAAGCTCAATTTGACTCCCAAATTAATAGATATCAAAAATTATTGTTGGTGATGTTTTATGAAGCAATATTTGAATGGGGTGAAGGAATTGTTCTGCTTGAGTGATTTATATCATACTTTCTTATCTTAAGCAGCCGTTCTGAAGTTTGATGTGAGCTTGATCAACTGAAATATGCTGCAAGTGAAAAAACAGGTTTTCACCGATTTTCTATGTCATGCCATATTGGAACGGATAAAGATATTTTGTTGAAATTAACAGATTAAGTAGGAAACATGCTCCCCAGGGCATTTATTAGTCTTGGAATGCAATGTTGTTTCCATTTTTTCTTTCTTTTTTCAAACATGGTATAAATCTTTCTGGGACAACCTGTATCTCAAAGTTTACCTAAAACACCAGTCACAATGCACTAGACATGCTCTAAGAGATAGATAGATCATTACCACAAAGCGTCAGAGAAAATAACTGAAAAGGTTTCGAGATAGCTTATGCTATTCTATATGCCAAGATATTAATTTGAAAAGTTAAATGTGTTTTATCAACCCTGAGCCGCCCCAACCCCGAGCCGCCTTTTCCAAATATATATATTTTTTGCGGCCAAACGGTGAGGCTAAAAAGAGCCGCCACGCCCTCCCAGAGCTCGAACCCCAGACCTCTGGGTTCAGAGGCGACCGACTTTCCACTAGGCCACGGGGGTCCATACTTGGCTCAGTATACTTCGCCAAGTATATAGCCTGGGGCCATTATTTCATAAAAAACTGCCACGCCGGGTGACACAAACACTGCATCGTAGTATTTAAAAATCGTAGTCGGCATACGATGGACCACATTTTGAAAATATGTTAACAAAATCTAAATAACAGTCTATCATGTTGTATGCAGATTTGAGCCTTTACTTGGGTTTGACAAGCTTATCATTCTTGGTTTGACATGCTTATCATTCTTGGATTCATCAATATCATCGAGGAGGACTGTGTTTTCGTTTCACTAATAATCACTGTTCTGAACCAATTTAAAACAACTATTCTTGAATTTGATGAAAAAAGTTAAACGAATCCGGCAAATCATTTTATTAGTCGATAAACTTTTCAATAGTATCATGACCTCGATCTATTGGTTCACTGCAGGTGATCATACGGCTAATACGCTTGCGATTGTAAGGGTTTGAATGCGCACTGCATGGATACACCTGATGTTTAAAGTTTGTGCGATCATTCAACTGTTCAAGGCATGACGATGGGCATGGGCTACTGTAACATTATAAAGAGTGTGTGTAGAGACATAGGTGGTAGAGGTGAATTGATACATCTGAAAAACATGCTTGATTATGCATTATTGGATATAATATAATAAGTGTGTGTGTCAGTTTGACATACAGGGTGTCTCAGAAAAAATTACAACGCTCCTTTACGTGATCGTAACTTCCAAAATAATAATCAGAATAGAAAAATTTAAACTGCAAAATTAAGGCCAATTAGTTGGCTATAATTCAATTCAGCTCAGTGGTTATGGAGAAATTAGCGATTATATAGAGGTAGGTTAAGAACCCTCCCATCCAGGTTTGCGTAATATACTGATTTTCATTTGCGCAGGTATGGTTTTCTATTCTCAAATAATGTAGATAGCACCATTGAATACCTTGATTAACGCAATTCTTCAAATCATTATTGAATACCTTGATTAACGCAATTCTTCAAATCATTAGAGTACTTTAGTAAAAGTTATGATCATTATCTTCGAGAGAAGTATCGATTAATTTCTTGGGTGTGCTGTCTTAATCACTCAATTTGAGCAAACTTGGATGGATGGGTTCTATACCTACCTTAACGTAATCGCTCATTTCTCCGTAACCACTGAGCCGAATCGAATGCAATTTTCTTTCAATTATAGCCATCTAATAGTACTTTATTTTGCAGTTTAAATTTTCTATTCCGATTATTTTGGAAGTTAAGTTCACGAAACGGAGCGTTGTAATTTTGTTTGAGACACCCTGTAGTGCATTGTTTGCAAACTATGATTTCTACTCTTGTGAAGACCAGTGTAATAAGGCAAACATGGTACACAGTTGATGTTACAAATCATTATTCCAGACATGTTTATTTTTACAAAAAGGCTACCCATACCATGAGCTACATTTAGTCGCATTGTAAAAAATAAATCTAAGATGCTGTTGGTCACAAATTTCATCACAAGTGGAAAAATTAAATGGGGGCTCTAGCTGCCCATGTCTATTCAACCTACCCTGCTCAATCAAATATTTTTGTACTATAAAGCTATTTTAGAGATTTCAATACTTGACCAATAACATCAAAGTGGCAATATTAAGATTTTGACCAAATGTCAAGGGTTTAGTGCAACAAAGGGATATCTGCATTTCGGTCATTTTGAGAAAAAGTGAATTAAAGATTTGTACCCATCATTGTCACCTATTGGTTTTGAAATGCTATTAATACCTTTTTGATTAGGTGAATTTACTATTTTCTCATAATTAGGTTCCTGATCTTGTGCGGACCATTTTGATACCAAAATCTCATTTTGGCCAAAAATGCAGATAGCCCTTTGTTGCACTAAACCCTCGATGTGTACCGTAGCGGCAAAAGGTGCAGTTGTCAGTAGAATGCAAAGAAAATAAACAAATTTTACAATAATTTTTCTTCATAAAATCAGCTGTGTTCAATCTTGACTACAAAGGTGTTATGTTGAAGCATTTAAAAAGCTCCTTTAGCTGGTAATCAAATCTCAACATTTTCTCTGGGATACAACTGCACTCTTTTGCCATGACTGTACGTACACATATATGACAAGAAAATATTGCTACAAGCTATAATATAGTCTATTTATTTATCACGAGACAGTGACGTACCTGCGTCTTTTGCTTATAGCAGCACATAAATATGTGCGCCTACTCAAGGTACTGGTGTATATATGCATGCATAGAAATACGGAACATACATGTACATACGCTGGCGTAAATGCTGTGCCAGTAAAATTATGTCACTGTCCAGAGGAAGAGAAATAGAGTATAATATACAATACATGCATCCATGGGCTCTAGTTACAAAACAATTGACCCACGGTGACATCAGTCATACCATGATCATGAGGTGAACAGCCTCGAAGGAAAAATAGTGCTGATAATGATATACAAAAAAAGGTATGAGATTGTATGTATATATTTCACATCTTTAAGAAAATCTAAGCTCGTGTTGACAGACTACAGTGAGCATAATGCCTCGTTGCTACTTCAATACTTATTAACCAAAGAGATGCGTAACCAAGGTTGTCATGAGTGAATGGTGCTGAATAATGGACAAGAGAGTTATGGCTGTTGTAGCAATACACAGCAACTCTAATGGTTTGAGTTAGCTGCGGATGAATGACTCCATTCACAATTTCAACCTAGTTATTAACTGCATAACCAGACTTGCAGTCAAGTTTAAAAACATTGAGATACCAAAGTAGACTTATCAAAAAGATCCATCTCACAACAATGTCTCTCATAAAATATCAGTGTCCAAAAATAAACATGAATATCATCTTTCCTCTTCATCGTCTGAGGAAGATGATGATGATGATGATGAGGAGGTTGATTCATCCTCGTCTTTTGTCTTTGTCTGTGTATCTGGCTGTACTGCCTGCTGTTTCATGGCTTCACGTTCTGCTTTCATTCGTTCGACTTCTTGTTCCATCTCTAGACAAGCACGCTCGATTTCGTAATTCTTGCTTACAAGACCTCTCCAGCTGCACAGGGGAGAAAGAAAATCATGAAACTTATCGGGTATTGGGTAAATCACATACAAAAATTAGGCACTTGATTTGCTGAAAATTTTCAGCAGTTACTGTGAAGTAATAACATTGAGTTACAGATGTTTTCGCCGAGAAATTGAATTATGCTGTCAAGCGATTATAGTCTGGCATCAAGATTACTTTTCATGTTGGAAATTCAATTGTGGAGTAATGTTTCTGACAGAATATTTTCAAGTTTTTAAAGAATTTTGCATTCACATGTTGTCTGGGTAGTCCATAAGGGTGGACAAGGACTGGAGGGCATGGTCCCATACTCCCATGACCTCCAAATGATACCCCCTGCAGCTACAATGTTAGAAAAAAGTGTTCAAACACTTTGTAGGTGTAATGGAAAGTGTTCCCCCTTCCCCCCTGATCAATGTTGAATCCCACAGTTTGCCCACCATCAGCACAGGGCCTCGCAACATTGATCGGTGGGGAAGGGGGAGGGATATGAGTAAGGGATACTTCAGGCTACCAGAAACAAGTTTTGATTTTCATGTGACTCAAATAGCGTGCCTGTTATGGTCCAATAAGCATGGCAATTAGGGTCTGTGTTCGAACACCTTTTTTCTATGATTGTAGAGCTTCATTATAATAAACTGAACTATCAAACATCAATTTTTATGAATGACGGAGCATACCAAATATGGTATATCTACGCCCAGTCTGATGTCTTGCCTAGCCAGTCTCTGCTGTGCATGTCAGTTACACGTGTAGTGTGTGTTGATTGTAGGGGTGAGTTAAAACAGACAGGTCATGGGGAAACATCAATAAGGCTATGATTAGGCTAATCATGGTACACTTGCGTCAATCTGTCAGGGAGGGTTTGACCGATGTCAAGGGACTCTCACCATACTTTAGGTAAGTATTAATAAGACGCTTAAATTTGACTCACCTTTCTTCTAAGTTTTTCAGTTTATCACCAGCAGTCACCTTTTACAGAAAAGAAAGGATAAAAACATGTTAAAATAAAATATTGTAATCATAAAGGGTTCAAAAACAGTAAATCCCGCTAAAATTAGATCATATTAGTTTGCATAACTCCACTCACCGTTGTACGTTTTGAGAAATTTAAACGTTTATGAAAAGTGAAAACGCTTGGCTACACATAAAAAGTCTTCACTTTTCAATATCATGTTTATTTTTCCCAAAACATTCTCATTTCCCCAAAATGATGTTTTCAGAAAAAGTCACACTTTTCAAAATCGTATGCAAGGAAGTTAAACAAGTGTCTCCAGTGCTTTATAAAATTCATTTTGATTGTCTTTACTTTCAATCAAAAGAAAGTCTTTTATTTCTTTAACTGGGCCTTATTTGAAATCAAAAGATTAAATGATTTTTTCATGCATGGCTAGCCAATAGAGTTCATCATTCACATCAATAACTTCACTGTATCATTGAAAAGTGCCATTTTTCAGAAAACATAATTTTGGGGAAATGTGACTGTTTTGAGAAAAGTAAACATGGTATTGAAAGGGGAAACTTTGTGTGGGTAGCCAAGCGGTTTCCCTTTTTCGTTAGTCGTCAATCTCTCAAAACGCCCAATTGTGTGTCGAGTTATGCAAACAAACTCATATAGGATCTTGAAAAGTGCCACTTTTTCTGAAAACATCATTTTTAGGAAATGTGACTATCTCGGGAAAAGTAATAATGATATTGAAAAGGGGAAACTTTCTATGGCTAGGCAAATGTTTTTGCTTTTCAGTGTTTAAATCGCTTAAAAACATTCAATTTTGTGTAGAGTTATGCAAACAAACACTATCACATTTTAGGGGGAGGGGGCCTTGCTTTTTTAAAACCCTTTATATGACCAAGTACATTGAAAGTTTTGTGAAAACTACCATTCAAAATAATGAAATTTATGAAATTGACATCAGTTACCTTTAGATGAACTTTGTAACATTATAATAAATGCTTCATGCATTGTGGAAGTGACAAGAGAAACATGAAATAATTGAGATCATCTACAACAAATGGATGATAATGTCAGTAAAGGTTGAATTTGACAAAATCTGCAAACAAATGTTATATTTGGATTGATTATTTGTGACCAGTCACATCAAAAAGGACATGTTGCCGGCAAACACAATTTTAAGATTGAGGCCAATATATTTGGTGAAATATTAAGAAAATGACAGAAAGTAATAGGCTTTTTCAAAACATCTTGTGATTAGGCTATATTAAAAAAATCTTTTGTCACAAAGCTCTTCAGTTTTTCAAAACCTAATGCGGAATGCGATTTAATTTAATTTTGTAAACAATTTTATAAATGTAAAATATTGAAATCCTTGTAAAAGTGAACTTTTGTATTTAAAATGATGTGATCAATAAAAATCTGAAAAATCTGTGAAATGTTGGGATTTTTTTTGTTCATAATTTTTTTCTGCTTCTAACGCGCAGCAATTAACTAACGCGCGCGGGAGCTCTGAGATAAATGAGTTTTTTAATATAGCCTTACTAAGTCTGTGTTTGGGCTTCCAATATGTCCATTGATTGATTGATTGATCGATAAAATTGATTGATTAATTGATCAATCAATTGATTCTTACCTGGCTACTCTTCCTGCCCCAGTTGATTTCCTGTATATTTTTTCTCACAGTTGTAAGTTGTTTCTGACTTTGATCCACCATTTTGACAAGTAAGCTAGAAAACAAAAGTTTACAAAATGAGAAATGTTGAAAGAATTGTGTGACATTCTATGATTGTAAGGCCAAGAAAAAAAGATATGTCTCACATACCCCACACGCATAAGTATGTGGAGCAGGACCCCCGTAGGACTTCAAAAGGTTGGGTATTTGAAAATTTTACTTTTTTACGGACAGTGTTAATGAATTTATATTGTGAGCTAAGGGTGAATATGTATGATACAGAATTTCTTAAGGTTTCCATTTCCATACATCATCAAATTTAAGGGGTCCCTTCAATTTTGATCGGGACCCGCAAGTCTTTCCAATTTGAAACCTGACGTGTCACTACAAGAAAGTAAGAGGTCTAGGACGCACAGACTTGTCAGAATGCGACCCCTGATGTGGAGTCACTTTTGATGCATAACCCTACCCGATGAGCTCAATTTTGGGCTGTTTTTTTTCTTAGTTGTCGGAAATAAATTGACCATTGTATACCTGTACTTTGGAAATCAAGCAAATACACCAATGTTGATTACTTTGCACAATGCCTAATACCTAGGAAATCTTGTCAACATTTTTCAATATATTGAGTGTATGCTTGTGAAATGACAACAAATACAATACAGAATTCAAATTTTCTATAGTCTAATTAATAATTGAACGAAAAATTATGGAATAGGGTAGTGCGTAAACAAGTCCAAGCAACGTATATGCTGCATAGTGCGTAAGTATACACACACAAGCTCTGCCTATGCTGCGTCAAAGCACTTGAGCTTGAAAATACGCACAAGTACCTGCGCATTGATTTTCAAGATGAAAAAGATTATTGAAAATTAGACATCGATGGGTATTGGGTACTAATTGGGACAGCCTGTATATCTTTTAAGTCATTGAACTGTAAAAATAACATGGGAGGGTTTGAGGTAAGTCACTCCATGTATACAATACTTACTCATTGTGTGATTTCCAAGCAAGGCCTCCATATTGCGCTAACAACTCTAAATTGGCAATTCTGAAAATATATGAAAACAAATTATACTCAATCATTAAATAAGTGATTGAAAAGCTCAGGAGCAACATAACTATAACATCATTCTACACTTTGTCTTGACTACACAAACGAACGAACCACTCAGTCCCTTGATTTGGTCCACCATTTTTGAAGATGGGGGTCCACATAGAGGGCTAGAAATCCACTTCCGGCAAAAAAAAATTGAGTACACCAATAGTTCCTATCAAGCACAAAACTGTGCGATATTAACACATTAGCAGGTGTTGTCCACTCTAATGTTGCATTTATGTATTGTGTGGAATATGTACGTGAAGTTTGTAAAACAAACGGGATGATTTATGCTTTATTCTAATTTATCAGCCGATTTACCGCCACTGTGCATCCCATACTGAGGACTGAAAATTAGGCGATGAAATTAATACTTCGCAATTCAGCGGCATTTACTGAAAAATGTAATAAGCTAACTTGCCTTGATATTCAGATATATTATAAATAAGCGTTGATGCCATAAGATTGCAATTCTCATAAAAATTCACTGAAGGATTTTTGAAATAGAGTGGGTTTAATAGGCCGACATTTGTGTGTTAAGCCTGTGGGGAGCGTATTAGTTGCGTGCTCCTTTAAGCGCTCATCCCTAGTCGTCTCTAATTCCTGGTGTTGTACGGTTTCGTTCAGTGTGTGTTTCTGAATCACCTTAAATTGTTGCCCGTACCAGCGGCGCTCGCAGGCGGTAGCGATATTCGGTATGCTTGTTTTATTGCGATACGGCATTGATTTTAAACACAAATAATAAACATGAAAAACAAACCGGTTAGGCTGCAAAACTTGAATCAGAATTAGGCCTAGTGATGTTGTAATTTTATGAAACTAATGAAATACATTTCCATTTGTACAATGTTATGAAAAATGTATGTATAATATTATATGTGAGTCATGGGTTTTAATGAGATTCGGGTCAAAGGTTAAAAAGTTTGAAATCGATAAACGTTTTTGTAATCTTATAGTGACATAAGTTGATTGATATACGGGGTGGGGGGGGGGGGGGGAGGGGTATCCTTGGTTTGCCTCCCGACTCAGACAACAGGGTAGAGGTCCATAACTTCAACAAATCTAGTAAATGTCAGATGTCCGCAACCGTTTGATGACTACTCAAAGGGTGACGGATGTGGGAAGGCTAACATTTTCTAGATTTGATGAATTGCATTATGTCCACAGAATGTCATTAATCACTTAAATTAAAATGCTTATCCTTCGGGCAAAATGGGTTTATATTCTTATATCGTTTCAATGACATCCATACAGTAATAATCACAAAACTTGCTAATGCTCCGGCATGCTATCTACTGAAGATAGCACTTCATTATGCACATGATAACCACGGTGACTGAACGTGAGTACTGTAAATGTGGAAATGTTCGCGCTTTTCGCGCTCCAAACAGCTACCGCGAAAATAAAAACACACAAATATATTAATTTTGTGTATATTCTATGTAACAAGCTTTCAAATCGTGAATTTAACAACAAGCGAAATGGCTGAATATATCAGCAAAGCGCAAACATTTAATCGCGCAAAAATGACCACTTTTACAGTATTACATTCTATATTCTTACCTGTCTGATTGATGTTCTAATTGTGCCATAGAATTCTCAACACTCTCGTTCCATGCTAACACATCGTTTTGACGACCAGCTGGTGGCGGGGGAAGCTCATACCTGCAAGCAAAGTGGCACAAATCCATTTAATTCAATGTCAATTCAATTACATTGGCAACATTTACTTGGCAGTATGGATATCTATTACATTGTTTTAACAAGTAAGTTTTATCAAATGTTACCATTTTTGGTGATAAATTAAGCATGCATAATATCTTCCTGATTTGCAGCAACTCACTAAAGACTAAAGTGAACAAGTTTTTGAGAAACTTTTTTACACCAAACAATACTGCCAGAATCTGAATGGATTAAAATGTCAGTATTTCAATATTTTTAAATGGGTGGACTGACTATCCTTGGATTCCAACATTTTTGTAAAAGTGGAAAGTGTTAACATCCCTAGTGGGACTACCCAAAGAAGATTTCTGTGTAGTCCAGCATGCTTTAAGGGTGGGCATCGCCACCATTTTTCATGTCGCGATATCGCTGCTAAATATGTCACGATATCGATAATATCATGATATATTTTAAGACTTAGAAAATGCTATTAATGGGTCAGATATCTTGCCGAATGTGCCATTTTTGCCATCATTATTTCGGCAATATCAGTGGCAAACTACACAATCACAACCAATCGCGGCGGCGATCACCATTTTCTTTTTCTTCCCCATTTACAATTTTTCATTAACAACATTTCTTTCGGATGTTTTCGACTTTCCAAAGCCCGAGAAAATGACGTCATGCTAGTAATTCGATTGCACGTGTTTTGACTCGAGATTTCGCGAGATATTGCGAAATTGTCACTCGTTAGTAAAGGCGCGGTTCAAACATGTGCAATTAAGCCTTCAATCGACAAAATTGCAGTGTCTGTTAGCGAGCTTCTTTTTTATGAATGAAAAGCCACGAGCAGCATTGTTTTATTTATTAAATAATAACAGAACAGAATTAAAAACGGAATATGAGTGCTTCATTATATTTACAAAGGCAAAAACGGACTACAATCTTACGATATTATTGCCAAATTGGCGACTTTATTAAGCTTTCTTGTGGGCATTTTTGGGTCTATAATTTATCGTGGGGACATCGTTGAAGCATGGTAAATTATCGCGATGGGATAATTAATATTTTATCACAATATTATCGCGCAGCGCGATATCGCCCAGCGTTAGCATGCTTATTAGCACCAATACAGTACAAACAGTGCAAAACATGTAATTAATAGCTGTAGATTGTCAGACCATGGTCAGACTTCCACCATCATGTACATGGTACAGATAGGCATCATGGCCACAGATAAGAAAAGAAGTTGAATCTCATCTCAACTAAAATGTGTTATTAAAAAATAAAGAGTCTTAAAGAAAACTAAGAGAGGACTGAATTGAAGTCACACCACTTGTACTACATGCAGCAGGATTTTCTTAAAGACCCTTGTTCTCAAAGACCCTTGTTTAACAACATTATAAGCCTTTCATTGCAATGTAAGGCAAAAAATATATAGTTGTGTTGCCCTCATCCGGCCGGGTCAAAATTATGAGAATGTGGGCCGGGTATTTTTTTTTTTTTTAATTTAAATTTTTTAAATTTCTTCTTTTTTTTCTCTTTTTTTGTAAGATTTTTTTTTTTTTTCCATGATTTTTTTCAAGATTTTTTTTTTCTTCAAGATTTTGTTCAAGATTTTTTTTCCTCAAGATCTTCCAATCTGTGAAAATTGCACCAGAGATAGGCAAGAAACCAAAATATTCACCATTGGGTTGAAAATACATCCAGTAAGCGTTTTTCTTAGTATCTTCACACATGTTGACTGAAATAATAGGTATAAAATCATTGATTTGGAAAAATTTAAAAAAAGAAGAAAAAAAAGAAATCCGGCCGGCCGTCCCTCTTGATTTTAGGCTTGTGAGGGCAACACAACTATTTTTTTGTGTGTGGCCTAATGTCAATGGGAACCAGTAGGGCAGTAGACACTGTGAATCAAGTGAAGCATGCTGGTAATGCTCATGCAATCTTCTTTGGGGACTACCCACGCAGGAAGTGTTGAGCGATGCTACAAAGTATGCTGTAATTTAGTCCTTAATTTCTTTGTCTTTGGTTTGGATTTGAAGGTTGATATGCCTAAGATATAAATATTTGAATGTCTGCCCACCGTTCCCTGGAGTTAACAGTTAGTTTGTATTGTAGCCTTGTTCATTCATCCTACCTTTTCATACTGAGCATGTCCATGGGTAGCCTGGCAGCCATGCGGTCAAATTCTGCTCTCAACACTTCAGTTTCAAACGGTGTGTGATCTAGAGCAGGTAGATGTTCCAGGTAATTCTTGGTAGGTCTGTAACGTCTAGTCTCTTCCTCTACCAAAGCATAGGCCTGTGTTGAAAAAAGTGT